>OY997262.1:328537677-329737677 GCA_963921465.1 Triticum timopheevii
GCGCTCTCTCACATACTGGAAGAACAAACCTGCAGGGGCTCGCCGGTGGAGGGCGAGGTCAGCCGGTGGGGCGGGGCGGCGGAGGAGCCGCGGGAAGGAGGGCGGCAGCGGGGCGGCGCGGCGTAGGGCCGCGGGGAGGGGTTCGGCACCAGGAAGGCCCGGCGCTGGCCTCTCCGGCAACGGGGCGGCGGGGCGCGGCGGGGTTCCTCTTCGCGGGGGGGGGGGGAGGGGAGGTCTAGATGGTGGTGGGGGCTGGGTCCGAGGGGTGGGGCTGGCCGGTGGGGGCGACAGCGACAGCGGCGGGGAAGGAGAGAGGCAGGCGCGCGGGGGAGGGGAGTTAGAGAAAGAGAGAGAGGGGAGACGGCACGTCCCATTAAGTGGGCCTTGCCATCTGCTAGCAGACGGCAAAGAGGGTGGCCGTTTAGGGCTGGCCTACGTCTCCTCTTTGTCGTCTGCTAGCGGACGGCAAAGAACCTGACCTAGCCACGCCGTGCCCTGTGGGGCCCACCTGGCCCTTTGCCGTCTGCCTTCCAGCTCTTTGCCGTCAGCTGGCTGACGGCAAAGAATCAGTTGATGGCAAATACCCATTTTGCCATCAGCCCTTTCTTTGTCGTCCGCTTTGTGGAAGCGGACGGCAAAGAGCCTCTTTGCCGTCAGCTGGCAGACGGTAAAGAGGTGGCAGAGGACAAATTGCCAGATTCCAGTAGTGCACGCTTCACATAGATTTATTTCAGAGTTAGTAATTTTGAAGAAATGATCTCATGCTTCACTTATATTAATTCGAGAGATGAAAATCTTTATGCTCATGTTCTTCACTTAGATTTGTTTGAGATTGTCAAAGAAATTGCAATATATGAAACTAGTCCCAAAGTGATAGATATTCAAGAGGGAGACAATAAAAACTTTCATGAAGATCATTGGACAAAATAAACTTGATTCTTTGTAATAGTTTTGAGATATGATGATAGTGATATGCGAGTCATGTTAGTGAGTAATTATGCTTTAGTAAGAATATTGGTGTTAAGGTTTGTGATTCCCTATGCAAGCATGAAAGTCAATAGTCATGCAATGAAATTACATCCTACTTGTGGTGAATTATTTGGTGTTAGTTATGCTTAATGCTCGCTTATGTGATTTTTTGTTTCTTGGTTGGTTGCTTCTCAATCTTTTTTCTAGCCTCCACTTGTACTAAGTAGAAATACTACTTGTTCATCCAAAATCCTTAAACCCAGTTTTGCCATATGAGTCCACCATACCTACCTATACACGGTATTTCCATGCCGTTCTAAGAAAATTTGTATGTGCCATCTCTAATTTTCAAAATAAGTTTCCTTTTTGTGTGCTCGTACCGCTCATGAAGCGGCAGGGGGTGGCCAATATTTTCCATGCTAGATGTGTTATTCTAAAGATGAGTGTTTATTCACTTGTCATTGCACGAGAGTACAGCGATAATAGGGATGCCCAGTCCCGAAATGAAAAAAGAAATTTACTTTATGTTGTCAAATAATAAATTCCTTGGAAAGTGTCGGTATGGAAGGAACCCGTGGATACGGCTAGCCATGTATTGTGAAAGAATGGTGGACAGAGAAATAAACTTGATTTTATTTTTCGGAACCGCCTATGATATATCTAGCATGGAAAGTGTTGGGAATTACTTGGACGCTTTCATTGACGGGAAAAGTATGCCTCCCAAAATTTTTATCTCTCAATTTAAGCTTTGAGCTCTGGCACCTCTACAAATCCCTACTTGCCTCTGTGAAGGGCCTGTCTATTTACTTTATGCAATTTTTATTTTTGTTTGAGTCTCCATATTCTCTTATAAAGCACCTGTTGGGAATCGTTGCATGGAAAACAAAAAAAAATCTACGCACACGCAATGATATATCCATGGAGATGCATAGCAACATGGGGGAGAGTGTGTCTACGTACCCTCATTGACTGTAAGCGAAAGCGTTTCACAACGCGGTTGATGTAGTCGAACTTTCTTCGCGATCCACCTATCGAGTACCGAACATACGACACCTCCGAGTTCTGCACATGTTCTACTTCGTGAAGGTAGTAGATGAGTTCCATCGGCACGATGGCGTGGTTATGGTGATGGTGAAGTGATCTCCGCAGGGCTTTGCCTAAGCACTACGAAAATATGACCGGGGAAGTAAACAGTGGAGGGGGGGGGGGCACTGCACACGGCTAGGCAATTATCTGTTCTGTGCTAGGCACCCCCTCCCACATATATATAGGTGGGAGGGAGGGAGGAGCAGCCAAATGAGGCACTCAAGTAGGAGGAATCCTACTTGGAGTCCCTCCCAAGCCGTGCCCCTGCCATATATAAATGAGGGGGAAGGAAAGAGGGGGGGAGGGGAGGGAAGGAAGGGGGAGTAATACTCCACACTTTCCTTTCCCTCCCCTCTTTCCTTATCCTCCTCATAGGGCCGACCTCTATAGGGGCGCACCAGCCCCTTGTGGGCTGGTGTGTTCCCTCACTTGGCCCATAAGGCCTATATCTTTGCAGGGGTTGCCCGAAACTCCTTTCCGGTGACCCGATATGTACCAGGTACCCTCCAAAACACTTCCGATGTCAGAATACCATTGTCCTATATATCAATATTTACCTCTCTACCATTTTGAGAATCCTTGTCATGTCCGTGATCTCATTTGGGACTCCGAACAAAACTCGGTCACCAAATCATATAACTGATATAACACTATATCATCAACGAATGTTAAGCGTGCAGACCCTACGGGTCCGAGAACTATGTAGACATGACCGAGACACCTCTCCAGTCGGCAAACAACAGCGGAACCTGGATGTCCATATTGGCTCCTACATATTCTACGAAGATCTTTATCGGTCGAACCGTTATGACAACATACGTAATTCCCTTTGTCCATCGGTATGTTACATTCCCGAGATTCGATCGTCGGTGTCTTCATACCTAGTTCAATCTTGTTACCGACAAGTCTCTTTTCTCGTTCCATAATACATCACCTCGTAACTAACTCCTTAGTCGTTTGCTTGCAAGCTTATGATGTGTATTATCGAAAGGACCCAGAGATACCTCTCCGATACTCGGAGCGACAAATCCTAATCTCGATCTATGCCAACTCAACAAACACCTTTGGAGATACCTATAGAGCATCTTTATGATCACCCAGTGATGTTGTGACGTTTGATAGAACACACAGTATTCCTCCGGTATCCGGGAGTTGCATAATCTCATAGTCGAAGGAATATGTATTTGACATGAAGAAAGTAATAGCAATAAAACTGAACAATCATAATGCTAAGCTAACGGAAGGGTCTTGTCCATCACATCATTCTCCTAATGATGTGATCCCTTTATCAAATGACAACACATGTCCATGGTTAGGAAACATTAACCATCTTTGATCAGCGCTCTAGTCTAGTAGAGGCCTACTAGGGAGACAGTATTTGTTTATGTATTCACACATGTATTTAAGTTTCCAATCAATACAATTCTAGCATGAATAATAAACCTTTATCATGAATAAGGACATATAAAATAACAACTTTATTATTGCCTCTAGGGCATATTTCCTTCAGTCTCCCACTTGCACTAGAGTCAGTAATCTAGTTCACATCGCCATGTGATTAACACCAATATAGTTCACATCACCATGTGACCAACACCCAAAGGGTTTACTAGAGTCAATAATCTAGTTCACATCGCCATGTGATTAACACCAATAGTTCACATCACCATGTGACCAACACCCAAAGGGTTTACTAGAGTCAATAATCTAGTTCACATCGCCATGTGATTAACACCCAAAGAGTAGTAAGGTGTGATCTTGTTTTGCTTGTGAGAGAGTTTTAGTCAAGGGGTCTTCCACATTCAGAGCCATATGTATTTTGCAATTTTTCTATGTCTACAATGCTCTGCATGGAGCTACTCTAGCTAATTGCTCCCACTTTCAATATGTATCCAAATTGAGACTCAGAGTCATTCGGGTTGTTGTCAAAGCTTGCATCGACGTAACCCTTTACGACGAACTCTTTATCACCTCCATAACCGAGAAACATTTCCTTAGTCTTCTTAGGTAACTAAGGATAATTTTGACCGCTGTCCAGTGATCTACTCCTGGATCACTATTGTACCCCCTTGCCAAACTCATGGCAAGGTACACAATATGTCGGGTACACAACATGGCATACTTTATAGAAACTATGGCTGAGGCATAGGGAATGACTTTCATTCTCTCTCTATCTTCTGCCGTGGTCGGGCTTTGAATCTTACTCAACTTCACACCTTGCAACACAGGCAAGAACCCTTTCTTTGACTGATCCATTTTGAACTTCTTCAAAATATTGTCAAGGTATGTGCTTTGTGAAAGTCCTATTAAGCGTCTCGATCTATCCCTATAGATCTTGATGCCCAATATATAAGTAGCTTCACCAAGGTCTTTCATTGAAAAATTCTTATTCAAGTATCCTTTTATGCTATCCAGACATTCTATATCATTTCCACTCAATAATATGTCATCCACATATAATATTAGAAATGCTAAAGAGCTCCCACTCACTTTCTTGTAAATACAGGCTTCCTTGTAAGTCTGTATAAAACCATATGCTTTGATCACCTCATCAAAGTGTATATTCCAACTCCGAGATGCTTGCACCAGTCCATAGATGGATTGCTGGAGCTTGCACACTTTGTCAGCACCTTTAGGATCGACAAAACCTTTTGGTTGCATCATATACAACTCTTCTTCAAAAAATCCATTAAGGAATGGAGTTTTGACGTCCACTTGCCAGATTTCATAATCATAAAATTTAGCAATTGCTAACATGATTCAGACAGACTTAAGCATCGCTACGGGTGAGAAAGTCTCATCATAGTTAACTCCTTGAACTTGTCGAAAACCTTACGCGACAAGTCGAGCTTTGTAGACAACAAAATTACCATCAGCGTCAGCCTTGTTCTTGAAGATCCATTTATTCACAATGGCTTGCCGATCATCGGGCAAGTCCACCAAAGTCCACACTTTGTTCTCATACATGGATCCTCTCTCAGATTTAATGGCCTCAAGCCATCTGTCGGAATCTGGGCTCACCATAACTTCTTCATAGTTCGTAGGTTCACCTTGGTTTAGTAACATGACTTCCAGGACAGGATTATCGTACCACTCTAGTGCAAATCATGCTCTAGTTGACCTACAAAGTTCAGTAGTAACTTGATCTGAAGTTTCATGATCATCATCATTTGCTTCCTCTCTAGTTGGTGTAGGCATCACGGAAACAATTTCCTTTGATGTACTACTTTCCAATTCAAGAGAAGGTACAATTACCTCATCAAGTTCTACTTTCCTCCCACTCACTTCTTTCGAGAGAAACTCCTTCTCTAGAAAGGATCCATTCTTAGCAACAAAGATCTTTCCTTCGGATCAGTGGTAGAAGGTGTACCGAATTGTTCCCTCAAGGTATCCTATGAAGACTCACTTCTCCGATTTGGGTTCGAGCTTATCAGGCTGAAGCCTTTTGACATAAGTGTCACATCCCCAAACTTTAAGAAACGACAGCTTAGGTTTCTTGCCAAACCACAGTTCATACGGTGTCGTCTCAATGGATTTAGACGGTGCCCAATATAACGTGAATGCGGCAGTCTCTAATGCATAACCCCAAAACGATAGTGGTAAATTGGTAAGAGACATCATAGAACACACCATATCTAATAAAGTACGGTTACAACATTCAGAGACACCATTATGTTGTGGTGTTCCAGGTGGCGTGAGTTGTGAAACAATTCCACATTGTTTTAAATGAAGGCCAAACTCGTAACTCAAATATTCACCTCCACGATCAGAGCATAGAAACATTATTTTCTTGTTATGATGATTCTCCACTTCACTCTGAAACTCTTTGAACTTTTCAAATGTTTCAGACTTGTGTTTCATCAAGTGGATATAACATATCTACCCAAATCATCGGTGAAGGTTAGGAAATAACATACCCGCCGCGTGATTCAACACTCATCGGACCACATACATCGGCTTGTATTATTTCCAATAAGTCATTAGCTAGCTCCATTGTTTTGGAGAATGGAGTTTTAGTCATGTTGCCCATGAGGCATGGTTCGCAAGTATCAAATGATTCATAATCAAGTGATTCCAAAAGTCCATCTGCATGGAGTTTCTTCATACGTTCTATACCAATATGACGTAAACGGCAGTGCCACAAATATGTTGCACTATCATTATCAATTTTGCATCTTTTGGCATCAATATTATGAATATGTGTATCACTATGATCGAGATTCAATAAACCATTTACATTGGGTGTATGACCATAGAAGGTTTTATTCATGTAAATAGAACAACAATTATTATCTGACTTAAATGAATAACCCTACTGCTATAAACATGATCTAATCATATTCATGCTCAACGCAAACACCAAATAACATTTATTTAGGTTCAATACTAATCCTGAAGGTAGAGTGAGTGTGCGATGGTGATCGTATCAACCTTGGAATCAATTCCAACACACATGGTCACCTAGCCCTTAACTAGTCTCCATTTATTCTGCAACTCCTGTTTCGAGTTACTAATCTTAGCAACTGAACCGGTATCAAATACCCAGGGGTTACTACAGACACTAGTAAGGTACACATCAATAACTTGTATATCAAATATACCTTTGTTCACTTTGCCATCCTTCTTATCCGCCAAATGTTTGGGGCAGTTCCGCTTCCAATGACCATTTCCTTTGCAGTATAAGCACTCAATCTCAGGCTTGGGTCCAACTTTGTGCTTCTTCATGGGAGTGGCAGCTTGCTTGCCATTCTTCTTGAAGCTCCCTTTCTTTCCCTTTGCCCTTTTTCTTGAAACTAGTGGTCTTGTTAACCATCAACACTTGATGCTCTTTCTTGATTTCTACCTTCGTTGATTTCAGCACCACGAAGAGCTCGAGAATCGCTTTCGTCATCCCTTGCAAATTATAGTTCATCACGAAGTTCTAGTAGCTTGGTGATAGTGACTAGAGAACCCTGCAATCATTATCTTATCTGGAAGATTAACTCCCACTTGATTCAAGTGATTGTAGTACATTCTGAGCACATGCTCACCAGCTGAGCTATTCTCCTCCATCTTGTAGGCAAAGTACTTGTCAGAGGTCTCATACATCTTAACAGGGGGTTGAGTCTGAAATACCAATTTCAGCTCTTGGAACATCTCATATGCTCCATGGCATTCAAAATGTTTTTGAAGTATCGGTTCTAAGCCGTAAAGCATGGCACACTAAACTATTAAGTAGTCATCATATCGATCTTGCCAAAATGTTCATAACGTCTACATCTGCTCCTGCAATAGGTTTGTCACCTAGCGGTGCATCAAGGGCATAATTCTTCTTTGCATCAACGAGGATAATCCTCAGATCACGGACCCAGTCCGCATTATTGCTACTATCATCTTACAACTTATTTTTCACTAGGAACATATCAAAAATAGGGGAGCTATATCGCGCGCTATTGATCTACAACATAGATTTGCAAATACTATCGAGACTAAGTTCATGATAAATTAATTTCAATTAATCAAATGACTAATGAACTCCCACTTAAATAAACATCCTCAAGTTATCTAAGTGATACGTGATCCAAATCAACTAACCCATGTCTGATCATCATGTGAGATGGGGTAGTCATCAATGGTGAACATCTCTATGTTGATCATATCTACTATATGACTCATGTTCGACCTTTCGGTCTCAAATGTTTCGAGACCATGTCTGTACATGCTAGGCTCATCAAGTTTAACCCAAGTATTCTGCATGTGCAAAACTGTCTTACACCCGTTGTATGTGAAAGTAGAGTCTATCACATCTGATCATCACATGGTGTCTCGAAAAGACGAACTTTCGCAACAGTGCATACTCGGGGAGAACACTTATATCTTGAAATTTAGTGAAGGGATCATCTTATAATGGTACCGCCGTTCTAAGCAAAATAAGATGCATAAAAGATAAACATCACATGCAATCAAATTATGTGACATGATATGGCCATCATCATCTCGTGCTTTTGATCTCCATCTCCAAAGCATCGTCATGATCTCCATCGTCACCGGCTCGACACCTTGATCTCCATCTTTGTGTCGTGGTCGTCTCGCCAACTATTGCTTCTACAACTATCGCTAACGCATAGTGATAAAGTAAAGCAATTACATGGCGTTTGCATTTCATACAATAAGGAGACAACCATAAGGCTCCTGCCGGTTGCCGATAACTTACAAAACATGATCATCTCATACAATAGTGTTTATCACATCATTTCTTGACCATATCACATCACAACATACCTTGCAAAAACAAGTTAGACGTCCTCTACTTTGTTGTTGCAAGTTTTACGTGGCTGCTATGGGCTTCTAGAAAGAACTATTCTTACCTACGGCAAAAACCACAATGGTGATTCGTCATGTTTGTTGTTTAAACCTTCTTCAAGGACATGCTGTAGTCAAATTTGATTCAACTAAAGTAGGAGAAATAGACACCCGCCAGCCAACTTTATGCAAAACTAGTTGCATGTCTATCTGTGGAACCGGTCTCATGTTCGTGGACATGTAAGGCTGGTCCAGGCCGCTTCATCCCACAATACTACTGTATCAAAATAAGACGTTGGTGGTAAGCAGTATGACTATCACCGCCCACAACTTTTTGTGTTCTAGTTGTGCATATCATCTACGCATAGTCCTGGCTCTGAAACCACTGTTGGGAATCGTTGCATGGAAAACAAAAAAATTTCTACGCACACGCAATGATCTATCCATGGATATGCATAGCAACGAGGGGGAGAGTGTGTCTATGTACCATCTTAGACCATAAGCGGAAGTGTTTCACAACGAGGTTGATGTAGTGGAACTTTCTTCGCGATCCACCGATCGAGTACCGAACGTACGACACCTCCGGGTTCTGCACACATTCAGCTCAGTGACGTCCCTCGCCTTCTTGATCCAGCAAGGCGTCAAGGTAGTAGATGATTTCCGTCAGCACGACGGCGTGGTGAGGGTGTTGATGAAGTAATCTTCGTAGGGCTTCGCCTAAGCACTACGAAAATATGACCGGGAAAGTAAACGATGCAGGGGGACGCCGCACATGGCTAGGAAATTGTCTGTTCTGTGCTAGTCGTCCCCTCCCACATATATATAGGTGGGAGGGCGGGAGGAGTAGCCAAAGGAGGCACTCAAGTAGGAGGAATCCTACTTGGAGTCCCTGCCAAGTCGCGCCCCCTGCCATATATAAATGAGGGGAAAGGAAATAGGGGGGAGAGGGAAGGAAGGGGGAGTCCTACTCCACACTTTCCTTTCCCTCCCCTCTTTCCTTCTCCTCCTCATAGGGCCGGCCTCGATAGGGGCGCACCAGCCCATTGTGGGCCGGTGTGTTCCCTCACTTGGCCCATAAGGCCCATATATTTGTCAGGGTTGCCCGAAACTCCTTTCCGGTGACCCAATATGTACCAAGTACTCTCCAAAACACTTCCGATGTCCGAATACCATCGTGCTATATATCAGTATTTACCTCTCGACCATTTCAAGACCCCTCGTCATGTCCGTGATCTCATTCGGGACTCCGAGCAAAATTCGGTCACCAAATCATATAACTCATATAACACCATATCGTCAACGAACATTAAGCGTGCGAACCCTACAGGTTCGATAACTATGTAGACATGACCGAGATACCTCTCCGGTCAATAACCAATAGCAGAACCTGGATGCCCATATTGGCTCCACCATATTCTACAAAGATCTTTATCGGTCGAACCATTATGACAACATACGTAATTCCCTTTGTCCATCGGTATGTTACTTGCCCGAGTTTCGATCGTCGATATCTTCATACCTAGTTCAACCTCGTTACCGGCAAGTCTCTTTACTCGTTCCGTAATACATCACCTCGTGAATAACTCCTTAGTCGTTCGCTTGCAAGCTTATGATGTGTATTACCGAGAGGGCCCAGAGATGCCTCTCCGATACTCGGAGTGACAAATCCTTATCTCGATCTATGCCAACTCAACAAACACCTTTGGAGATACCTGTAGAGCATCTTTATGATCACCCAGTTATGTTGTGACATTTGATAGAATACAAGGTATTCCTTCGGTATCCGAGAGTTTCATAATCTCATAGTCGAAGGAATATGTATTTGACATGAAGAAAGCAATAGAAATAAAACTGAACGATCATAATGCTAAGCTATCAGATGGGTCTTGTCCATCGCATCATTCTCCTAATGATGTGATCCCATTATCAAATGACAACACATGTCCATGGTTAGGAAACCTTAACCATCTTTGATCAACGAGCTAGTCTAATAGAGGCCTACTAGGGACACAGTATTTGTTTATGTATTCACACATGTATTTAAGTTTCCGATCAATACAATTCCAGCATGAATAATAAACCTTTATCATGAATAAGGAAATATAAAATAACAACTTTATTATTGCCTCTAGGGAATATTTCCTTCAACACCAACTAAGGGGTACTATGATCGCACTTGAGCATTGGATTTAGCTAATATGCGAATGTTTTTCATGAATGGATCAATGTTTGAGCATGATGGGCTCGGGATAACTTGCTTTAGTGTTGATATTTTGAAACACATGGTTGCTTGTTGATATGCTTGGGTATTGAAATCTTCATGTCAAAACTAGACTATTGCTTTGAACCATATAAAAGTCCATATGTTCATGCTGCAAAACAAAAGAATATGTGATGAACATGTTAGGCAGCATTCCACATCAAAAATTGTGTTTTCATCATTTACCAACTCGAGGACGAGCATGAATTAAGCTTGGGGATGCTGATATGTCTCCAACGTATCTATAATTTTGATTGTTCCATGCTGTTATATTATCATTCTTGGATGTTTTACAATCATTTTATAGCAACTTATATCATTTTTTGGGACTAACCTATTGACATAGTGCCCAATGCTAGTTGTTGTTTTTTACTTCGCAGAGTATCAGTACCAAGCAGAGTCTAAATGTAGCGAAACTTTTTGGAGAATTTTTATGGACCAGAAGGAACAACTTGGGCCAAAGAAGTACCAAAGGGGTGCCCCGAGGGGGCACAACCCACCTAGGTGCGTTTGGGGACCCAAGCACGCCCTGGTGGGTTGTTCCCACCTCAGTGGCCTCCCGCACTGCCTCTTTGCTCTATAAATACCCCCAAAATCCAAAAACCCTAGGGGAGTCGACAAAACACAATTCCAGCCGCCGCAAGTTCCAGAACCACGAGATCCAATCTAGACACCATCACGGAGGGGTTCATCATCCTCATTGGTGCCTCTCCTATGATGTGTGAGTAGTTCATTGTAGACCTACAGGTCCGTAGAGAGTATCTAGATGGCTTCTTCTCTCTTTTTGATTCACAATACAATGGTCTCTTGGAGATCTATTTGATGTAACTCTTTTTGCGGTGTGTTTGTTGGGATCCGGTGAACTTTGAGTTTATGATCAGATCTATATCCATGAAGATATTTGAGTTTTCTTTGATCTCTTATAGCCTCGTATTTCTTCTTCGAATATTTGATTTAGTTAGGCCAACTAGATCGATTTTTCTTGCCATGGGAAGAGGTGCTTTGCGATGGGTTCGATCATGCGGTGTTCTTTCCCAGTGACAGAAGGGGCAGTAAGACAGACATGTATCGTAGCTATTAAGGATAACAAGATGGGAGCTATTCCTACATGAATAGATCTCGTCTACATCGTGTCATCGTTCTTATTGCATTACTCCATTTCTTCATGAACTTAATACACTAGATGCATGCTGGATAGCGGTCGATGTGTGGGGTAATAGTAGTAGATGCAGACAGGAGTCAGTCTACTAATCTTGGATGCCTATATAATGATCATTGCGTGGATATCATCATAATTATTTGACATTCTATAAGTTGCCCAAGAGTAATTTGTTTACCCACCGTTTGCTATTTTCTCGAGAGAAGCCACTAGTGAAATCTACGGCCCGTGGGTCTATTTTTCCATCATGTATTTTCAGATCTATATTGCTATTTGCCTTTTTCTTTATTCGCATCTTTTATTTTCAGATCTATATTATTAAAAACCCAAAAATACCCCGCTTAATTTTATTTGCCATTATTCTATTTGCATCTACCAATTTATCTATTTACCAATCTTTTACCTGAGAGGGATTGACAACCCCTCTTACGCGCCGGGTTGCAAGTATTCGTTCTTTGTGTGCAGGTACCGTTTACATAGTGTTGCTTCGTTCTCCTACTGGTTTGATAACCTTGGTTTCATAAATGAGGAAATACCTACCGAAGCTGTGCTGCATCATCCCTTCCTCTTGGGGGAAAATACTGACGCGGATACAAGCTATCATCAAGTAGAATTTCTGGCGCCATTGCCAGGGAGACATCATCAACATATATCAGGTCCTAATCAAAAATCACATCTCCTTTCAGTTTACATTATTTGCCATTTGCCTCTTGTTTTCATCTCCCCCACTTCACAAAAATTTGCCGTTTTATTCACCCTCTTTTTCATTTGCCTTTTTCTTTTGTCAGATCTGTTTTTGTGAGCAATCTTGTTTGTGTAGTCACGATGACTCAAGAAAACACCAAGTTGTGCAATTTTTCCAATACCAATAGCACTGATTTTATTAGCACTCCGATTGCTCCTCCCACCACTAGTGCGGAATCTTGTGATATTAATGCCACTTTGTTGAATCTTGTCATGAAAGATCAATTTTCCTGTACTCCTAATGAGGATGCCACGTCCTATCTAAACACATTCGTAGAATTATGCGATATGCAAAATAAAAAAGATGTGGACAATGATATTATGAAATTGAAATTATTTCCTTTCTCTTTGAGGGATCATGCAAAAATTTGGTTTTCTTCTTTGCCTCAGAATCATATCGATTCATGGGATAAGTGCAAAGATGCTTTTATTACTAAGTATTTTCCACCCGTGAAAATTATTTCCATTCGAACTCAGATCATGAATTTTAAGCAACTTGAGCATGAACATGTTACACAATCTTGGGAAAGAATGAAATTGATGCTAAGAAATTTTCCTACTCATGGTTTAAATCTTTGGATGATCATACAAAAAAATTATACATATCCGGTTTGTGACTTAAGAGTCATCTGGATCAGTGTCGAAGCTAGCATCAACGTAACCTTTTACGACGAGCTCTTCATCACCTCCATAAACGAGAAACATATCCTTGGTCCTTTTTAGGTATTTCAGGATATTCTTGACCGCAGTCCAGTGATCCACTCCTGGATTACTTTGCTACCTCCCTGCCAAACTTATGGCAAGGCGCGCATCAGGTCTGGTACACAGTATAGCATACATGATAGAACCTATGGCTGAGACATAGGGAATGACTTTCATTTTCTCTCTATCTTCTGCCATGGTCGGACATTGAGTCTCACTCAATTTCACAACTTGCAACACAGGCAAGAACCCTTTCTCTGGTCCATTTTGAACTTCTTCAGAACTTTGTCAAGGTATGTGCTTTGTGAAAGTCCAATTAAGCGTCTCGATCTATCCCTATAGATCTTGATGCCGAATATATAAGCAGCTTCACCAAGGTCTTTCATTGAAAAATTCTTATTCAAGTATCCTTTTATGCTATCCAGAAAATCTATATCATTTCCGATCAACAATATGTCATCCACATATAATATCAGAAATGCTACAGAGCTCCCACTCACTTTCTTTTAAATATAGGCTTCACCGTGAGTCTGTATAAAACCATATGCTTTGATCACCTCATGAAAGCGTATATTCCAATTCTGAGATGCTTGCACCAGTCCATAGATGGCTCATTGGAGCTTGCGCACTTTGTTAGCACCTTTAGGATCGAAAAAACCTTCTGGTTGCATCATATACAAGTCTTCTTTAAGAATCCATTAAGAAATGCAGTTTTGACGTCCATTTGCCAGATTTCATAATCATAAAATGTAACAATTGCTAATATGATTCAGATAGACTTAAGCATCACTACGAGTGAGAACGTCTCATCGTGGTCAACCCCCTGAACTTGTCGAAAACCTTTTGCGACAAGTCGAGCTTTGTAGATAGTGAAATTACCATCAGCGTCTGTCTTCTTCTTAAAGATCCATTTATTCTCAATGGCTTGCTGTTCATTGGGCAAGTCCACCAAAGTCCATACTTTGTTCTCATACATGGATCCTATCTCAGATTTCATGGCATCAAGCCATTTATCGGAATCTGGGCTCATCATAGCTTCTTCATAGTTCGAAGGTTCGCCGTGGTCTAATAACATGACTTCTAGGATAGGATTACCGTACCACTCTGGTGCGGAATGTGTTCTGGTTGACCTATGAAGTTTAGTAGCAACTTGATCTGAAGTTTTATGATCATCATCATTAGCTTCCTCTCTAGTTGGTGTAGGCATCACGAGAACGGTTTTCTCTGATGTACTACTATCCAATTCGAAGAAGGTACAATTACCTCGTCAAGTTCTACTTTCCTTCCACTCACTTCTTTCGAGAGAAACTCCTTCTCAAGAATGGACCCATTCTTGGCAAAAAGATCTTGCCTTCGGATCTATGGTAGAAGGTGTACCCAATTGTTTCCTTAGGGTATACTATGAAGATGCACTTTTCTGATTTGGGTTCTAGCTTATTAGGCTGAAGCCTTTTGACATAAGCGTCGCATCCCCAAACTTTAAGAAACGTCAACTTAGGTTTCTTGCCAAACCATAGTTCATATGGGGTCGTCTCAACAGATTTAGACGGTGCCCTATTTAACGTGAATGCAGCTGTCTCTACTGCATAACCCCAAAACGATAGTGGTAAATCGGTAAGAGACATTATAGAACTCACCATATCTGATAAAGTACGGTTATGATGTTTGGACACACCATTACGCTGTAGTGTTCCAGGTGGCGTGAGTTGTGAAACAATTCCACATTGTTTTAAATGAAGGCCAAACTCGTAACTCAAATATTAGCCTCCGTGATCAGATCATAGAAACTTTATTTTCTTGTTACGATGATTCTCCACTTCCTCTGAAATTCTTTGAACTTTTGAAATGTTCCAAACTTGTGTTTCATCAAGTAGATATACGCATACCTACTCAAATCATCTGTGAAGGTCAGAAAATAACGATACCCACCGCGTGCCTCAACACTCATCGGACTGCGTACATCGGTATGTATTATTTCCAATAAGTCATTGGCTCACTCCATTGTTCTGGAGAACAGAGTTTTAGTCATCTTACCCATGAGGCACGGTTCACAATTATCAAATGATTCATAATCAAGTGATTCCAAAAGTCCATCCATATGGAGTTTCTTCATGCGCTTTACACCAATATGACCTAAACGGCAGTGCCACAAGTATGTTGCACTATCATTATCAACTTTGCATCTTTTGGCGTCAATATTATGAATATGTGTATCACTATGATCGATATGCAACAAGAATAGACCATTCATCAAAGGAGCATGACCATAAAAGATATTATTCATATAAATAGAACAACAATTATTCTTGGACTTAAATGAATAATCGTCTCGCAATAAAAAAGATATAGATATAATGTTCATGCTCAACGCTGGCACCAAATAACAACTATTGAGGTCTAAAACTAATCCCGAAGGTAGATGTAGAGGTAGTGTGCCGACGGCGATCACATCGGCCTTGGAACCATTCCTGACGCGCATCATCACCTCGTCCTTAGCCAATCTTTGTTTATTCTATAGCTCCTATTTCGAGTTACAAATATGAGCAACCAAACCAGTATCAAATACCCAGGCGCTACTATGAGCATTAGTAAGGAACACATCATTAACATGTATATCAAATATACATTTGTTCACTTTGCCATCCTTCTTATCCGCCAAGTATTTGGGGCAGTTCCGCTTCCAGTGACCATTTCCTCTGCAGTAGATGCACTTAGTTTTAGGCTTGGGTTCAGCTTTGGCTTCTTCACGGGAGCAACAACTTGCTTGCCATTCTTCTTGAAGTTCCCTTTCTTTCCCTTTCCCTTTTTCTTGAAACTAGTGGTCTTGTTAACCATCAACACTTGATGCTCCTTCTTGATTTCTACCTCCGCAGTCTTAACCATTGCGAAGAGCTCGAGAATCATTTTCGTCATCCCTTGCATATTGTAGTTCATCACGAAGCCTTTGTAGCTTGGTGTTAGTGATGGAAGAACTCTATCAATAACACTCTCAACTGGAAGATAATTCCCAGCTGAGTCAAGTGGTTATGATACCCAAACATTTTGTGTATGTGTTCACTGACAGAACTGTTCTCCTCCATCTTACAGCCATAGAACTTGTTGGAGACTTCATATCTCTCAACACGGGCATTAGCTTGAAACATCAACTTCAGCTCTTGGAACATCTCATACCCTCCGTGCCGTTCAAAACGTCTTTGAAGTCACAGTTCTAAGCCGTAAAGCATGGCACACTGAAATATTGAGTAGTCATCAGATCGAGCCTGTCAGATGTTCATAACATCTGCAGTAGCTCTTGCAGCAGGTCTATCACCTAGCGGTGCATAAAGGACATAATTCTTCTATGCAGCAGTGAGGATAATACTCAAGTTATGGACCCAGTCCGTGTAGTTGCTACCATCATCTTTCAACTTATCTTTCTCTAGGAACGCATTAAAATTCAGGGGAACGGTAGCATGTGCCATTGATCTACAACATACATATGCAAAAACTATCAAGACTATGTTCATGATAAAGTAAGTTCAATTAATCAAATTACTAACGAACTCCCAATTAAAATAACATCCCTCAAGTTATCTAAGTGATACATGATCCAGATCAACTAACCCATGTCCGATCATCACGTGAGATGGGGTAGTCATCAATGGTGAACATCTCTATGTTGATCATATCTACTATATGACTGTTCGACCTTATGGTCTCCAGTGTTCTGAGACTATGTTTGTACATGCTAGGCTCGTCAAGTTTAACCCAAGTATGCTGCTTGTGCAAAACTGTCTTACACCCATTGTATGTGAAGAGTCTATTGATACGTCTCCAACGTATCTATAATTTTTTATTGTTCCACGCTATTATATTACCCCTTTTGGATGTTTATGGGCTTTATTTTACACATTTATATCATTTCTGGGACTAACCTACTAACCGGAGGCCCAGCCCGTATTGCTGTTTTTTTGCCTATTTCAGTATTTCGAAGAAATGGAATATCAAACGGAGTCCAAATGGAATGAAACCTTCGGGAGCGTGATTTTTGGAACGAACGTGATCCGGAGAACTTGGAATGCAAGTCAAGAAGCAAACTAGGCGGCCAGGAGATAGGAGGGCGCGCCCACCCCTCCTAGGCGCGCCCCTGTCTCCTGGGCCCCTCAGGCGGCCACCGACGTACTTCTTCCTCCTATATATACCTACGTACCACGAAAACATCTAGGGAGCTAACGAAAAAGAATTTCCACCGCCGTAACCTTCTGTATCCGCGAGATCCCATCTTGGAGCCTTCGCCAGCGCTTCGCCGGGGGGGGGGGGGATCGACCATGGAGGGTTTCTACATCAACACCATAGCCCCTCCGATGAGTTGTGAGTAGTTTACCACAGACCTTCGGGTCCATAGTTATTAGCTAGACGGCTTCATCTCTCTTTTTGGATCTCAATACAATGTTCTCCCCCTCTCTTGTGGAGATCTATTCGATGTAAACTCTTTTTACGGTGTGTTTGTCGAGATCCGATGAATTGTGGGTTTATGATCAAGTTTATCTATGAGAAATATTTGAATCTCCTCTGAATTCTTTTATGTATGATTGATTTATCTTTGCAAGTCTCTTCGAATTATCAGTTTGGCTTGGCCTACTAGATTGATCTTTCTTGCCATGGGAGAAGTGCTTAGCTTTGGGTTCAATCTTGCGGTATCCTTACCCAGTGACAGAAAGGGTTGCAAGGCACGTATTGTATTGTTGCCATCGAGGATAAAAAGATGGGGTTTATATCATATTGCACGAGTTTAACCCTCTACATCATGTCATCTTTATTAATGCGTTACTCTGTTCTTATGAACTTAATACTCTAGATGCATGCTGGATAGCGGTCGATGTGTGGAGTAATAGTAGTAGATGCAAGCAGGAGTCGGTCTACTTGTCACGAACGTGATGCCTATATACATGATCATGCCTAGATAATCTCATAATTATGCGCTTTTCTATCAATTGCTTGACAGTAATTTGTTCACCCACCGTAATACTTATGCTATCTTGAGAGAAGCCACTAGTGAAACTTATGGCGCCCGGGTCTATCTTTTATCATATAAGCTTTCAATATACTTTTATTTGCATCTTTACTTTCTGCATCTATATTATAAAATACCAAAAATATATTTATCTTATCATACTATCTCTATCAGATCTCACTTTCGCAAGTGGTCGTGAAGGGATTGACACCCCCTTTATTGCGTTGGTTGCGAGTTCTTTGTTTTTTGTGTAGGTGTGTGGGACTTTTGAGGAGCCTCCTACTGGATTGATACCTTGGTTCTCAAAAACTGAGGGAAATACTTATGCTACTATTGCTGCATCACCCTTTCTTCTTCAAGGAAAACCAACGCAAGCTCAAGATGTAGCATCTATCACACCGGATCATCACGAGGTGCTTCGAAACGACGAACTTTAGCAATGGTGCATACTCGGGAGAACACTTTTATCTTGCAAATAAGATGCATAAAGGATAAACATCACATGCAATCAAAATATGTGGCATGATATGGCCATCATCATCTTGTGCTTTTTGATCTCCATCTCCAAAGCATCGTCATGATCTCCATCATCACCGGCTCGACACATTTATCTCCATCGTTGCATCGGGGTCATCTCACCAACTATTGCTAACGCATAGCGATAAATTAAAGCAATCACATGGCGCTTGCATTTCATACAACAATTAAGAGATAACCCTAAGGCTCCTGTCGATTGTCGATATTACAAAAGATGATCATCTCATACAACAACGTATATCACATCATGTCTTGACCATATCACATCACAACATACCCTTAAAAACAAGTTAGACGCCCTCTACTTTGTGTTGCAAGTTTTACGTGGCTGCTACGGGCAACTAGCAAGAACCGTTCTTACCTACGCAAAACCACAACGGTGATCATCAAGTTTGATGTTTTAACCTTCTTCAAGGACCATGCGTAGTCAAATACGATTCAACTAAAGTAGGAGAAACAGACACCCGCCAGCCACCTTTATGCAAAATAAGTTGCATGTCTGTCGGTGGAACTGGTCTCATGTACGTGGACATGTAAGGTTTGTCCAGGCCGCTTCATCCCACGATACTGCCGAATCAAAAATAAGACGTTGGTGTTAAGTAGTATGACCATCACCGCCCACAACTCCTTTGTGTTCTACTCGTGCATATCATCTACGCATAGACCTGGCTCATGATGCCACTGTTGGGGAACATTGCATCGAAAACAAAAAAAATCTACGCACACACAAGATATATCCATGGAGATGCATAGCTACAAGAGGGGGAGAGCATCTACATACCCTTGTAGATTGCTAAGGAGAAGTGTTTATCATGTGATTGATGTAGTCGTACTCTTCGCGTTCCAATCACGATCCAACTAATCTAGTCCCGAATGGACGTCACCTCCGAGGTTAGCACACGTGTGGCTCGATGACATCTCCTCCTTCTTGATTCATAAAGTGGGAGAGTAGAAGTAGATGGGATCACAACCAACACGACGGTGTGGTGGTGATGGTGGTGATGGAGCACCGACAACGCTTCGCTAATCGTCGCCAGGACGAGGCAGAGGAACTACGGAGTAACGTGAGAGAGAGAGGAGCGCCAAGGGTTTGGTGTGTACTATTGGGGCGCCCCCTCCCCTCTATATAAAGGTGGAGGGGCGTGGGAACCATCCCCTCCAAGCCCTAGGGCGCAACTAAGGGGGAGAGGACTTGGACTCCAAGTCCGATCCTATTCCTACTATGACTCATTCCTTGTTTGCCTTCCCTAGCCACATGGACTTTTGAGGACTTGGTGCGCCTAGCCCAATAAAGCCAGGGAACCTCCCTGCAGCCCATGCTAGCCCTTGGGTCGTCGTGGACCCACTTGTGGACTTTTGGACCCCCTCCGAAATCCTCCGGAACCTTCTCGAAGCTTCCCGGTACAATACCGAAAAAACTGCACCTTTTTCCGGAACCCAAAATATGACTTCCTATATATAAATATTTACCTCTCGACCATTTCGAAACTCCTTATGATATCCAGGATATCATCCGGGACTCCGAACAACATTTGGTTACCACTCATCAAATATCCCAATACTACTCTAGCATCAACGAACGTTAAGCATGCGACCCTGCGGGCTCGAGAATTATGTAGTCATGACCGAGACACCTGTTCGGTCAATAACCAATTGCAGGACCTAGATGCCCATATTGATTCCTACATATTCCACGAAGATCTATTATTGGTTGAACCTTTATGACAACATACGTAATTCCCTTTATCTGTCGGTATGTTACTTGCTAGACATTCGATCGTCGGTATCTCTATACCTAGTTCAATCTTGTTAGCGGCAAGTCTATTTAATCGTTTCATAATACATCATCTCGCAACTAACTCCTTAGTTACTTTGCTTGCAAGCTTCTTGTGATGTGTATTGCCGAGAGGGCCTATAGATACCTCTCCGTCATACAGAGTGACAAATCCCAATCTTGATTCACGCCAACTCAACACACAGCTTCGGAGATACTTGTAGAGCATCTTTATGATCACCCACTTATGTTGTGATGTTTGATAGCACACAAGGTTGAAGAAACATGTAATTGGCATTAAGAAAGCAGTAGCAATAAACTGAACGATCATATGCTAAGCTAACAGATGGGTCTTGTCCATCACATCATTCTCCTAATGATGTGATCCCATCATCAAGTGACAACTCATGTCTATGGTTAGGAAGCCTTAACCATCTTTGATCAACGAGCTAATCTAGTAGAGGCTTACTAGGGACACAGTATTTGTTTATGTATCCACACATGTATTTAAGTTTCCGGTCAATACAATTCTAGCATGAATAATAAACATTTATCATGAATGAGGAAATATAATAATAACACTTTATTATTGCCTCTAAGGTATATCTCCATCATTTCCAATGTTAGGAATTGGAATATGTTGAGTTCGAGTATCTTGTTTACAAGCATGATCTCATTGGTGATGCCTCTGCAGAGAACCGAAGGGAGTAACATTTGAGTGCATAGGAGCATAACATTATGGAGGATCAAAAGTATGTCTAGAGGGAGGGGTGATTAGACTACTTGACCAAATAAAAACTTATCATTTTCCCAATTTTAGTTGTAGGCAAATTTTAGCAATTCTACCAAGTCGAGCAACACCCTAAACATAGAAGTCTAAGAGTTGAGCAGCGGAAAGTAAAGACTTCGCATATGAATGTAAAGGAGAGATTGGAGAAATCAAATGCAAAGAAGACACAGTGATATTTTGGCGCGGTTCCGACAGGTGGTGCTATCATACGTCCACGTTGATGGAGACTTCAACCCAGTGAGGATAATGGCTGCACGAGTCTACGGAGGGCTCCACCTTCGAAGGGTCCACAAAGAAGCAACCTTGTCTATTCCACCATGGCTTGCGTCCACGAAGAACTAGCCTCACTCGGGGTAGATTTTCAGGAAGTAGGCAATCTCCTTGCCTTTACAAACTCCTTGGTTCAACTTCACAAGATCTTCCAGGCTCCCAAGTGACACCTAACAAATCTAGGAGACATCACTCTCCAAAAGGTAATAGATGTGTAGTTGATGATGAACTCCTTGCTTCTATGCTTCAAATGATAGTCTCCTCAACACTCAATCACCCTCTCATAGATTTGGCTAGGGTAGGATAGGGATTGGAGTGGAAAGCAACTTGGGGAGGCTAGAAATCAAGGTTCAAATGGTTGGATTAGAATCTCTTGATCTCAACACATGAGTAGGTGGTTCTCTCTCAGAAAATGAATGGTGGAAGTGTAGATTCGTTCTGACAGCTCTCTTAGAGAGTAGGTAGGGTGGAGGGGTATTTATAGCCTTCACCCCAAATCCAACCATTACACACTGTTGGCTCAACTCGATGACACTGAAGCAAAATCTCATTGAGGCCAGCCAGTGCAAAAGATATAAACGTTGGGCTTTTCGGTGGGACCGAAGTGGAAATCTCGGGTAGACCGATATGCGATAATCTAGGCAGAACTTCATTTCGGTAGTTCCTATCTGTTCAACTCGGTAATTCTGAAATGAACAAATTGTCTTACAGAAACTTGGTCACCGCAACTCGGTGAGAATGATCGCAATCTTGATGAGACCGAAATTCTAGGGTTTGGTTCTGGCAGTGTATTAAGATCAACTCGGTGGGTCCAGCATAGATGTTTTCAGTGGGACCGAGATGAAACTTTAGGGTTTGGACATATTTGATTTGTAGAAGGTGTTTGAGGATTTTTGGAGCAATATCACTAAGCACTTGAGAAATTGAGTCATGATCAAAACCTCATACCCTTTTAATAGTATTGGCTTTCCTATGAACTCAATGTGATCTTGGATCACTTAACCAAAAATGAAGAGTCTTGAAGCTTTGCCAATTCCATGTCCTTAGCATTTTGAGGAGTCCACATTCTCATGTCCTTGCCATGCCAATCATTGATCTTTTCTGAAATCTACTATTAGTGAGCATTAGATCAATGATGTATATGTTGTTATGAATTACCAAAACCACTCGGGGATTAGTTGCACTTTCACATTACGAATATGGCTACCAGTAGGTCTAAGCAGGGTATGAAGAATCAAACTGCAAATGGCATGAGCAGGAAGCAAGCTTGTGCACTAATGAGGCTAGGGAGGAGGTGGCGATGCTCATGAAGTTGCTGGTTGCTGTTGTGATGCTGATGTGTGTGGTTGGTGTGGTCTTCATGATGAAGAAGTGATGTTATGTTGGAAGAGATGCTGTCAGTCGGTAGGTTCACTTTGGGATGTTGATGCATGTCATGTTACAATGGTGTCAGTTAGTAGGTTTAGTCAGCCTCAATTTGTCCCATGTCATGTGGTATATTGTGGTTTAATATGATGTATTGGTGTGTATGATAAGAAAGTAATGGTTTGTTAAACCAGTTTTTGCTATCTTTTATGTATGCACAATTTGCATCAGTTATATGTGCAATTTGTAAGAGATGTGGATGTGTAATGCAAAAGCACACTTCGCCATGACTAAACAAGAGAGATAAAACCAGATGGTTTTTCCACAACTGACCAAAACTAAAATGACCAAAGTTGCAAGAATATAGAGTAGGATGTTTTTGCATTGAACAACACTGATCAAAACTATAGAATGACCAAAATGGTAGTACCGATGAACAAAACTGAACACAATTAAAATTGATGCAATTGAGTAGAACCGAACATGATGAAAATTGGTAGAAAATAAACATATAAGTAGCCTTATTTCATACCTAGACCTCATCCATGAACATAACTAGTAGCAAAATGAACATAAGAGGTAGCAAAATGACTAAACCATCCCAGCTTAATGCAGGCTACATGAGCAACAAGGTACCATACATGATCATACCAACATAGAAGATTATGTGATCATGAAGGTACCAAACACTACTAGTTGGACCTAGTCTCTAAAGATATCAAGCATTGATGATCTTTCAACTCTCTTTGACCAGTTTGCTTGATCAGTTACCGTTGGTCTCTTTGGTCTATGTGTAGCAACCATCATTTGCTGCTCATCTCCTTGTGCATTAATCAACCTTTGCCGCTCTTCTCTCTGTGAAACAACAAGCCTTCTCTCTTCTCTTTTAGCAACAACAAGCGTCTTCTCCTCTTCTCCTTTAGTAGCAACACATCTCTTCTCTTCTTCTCTTTTTTTAGCAACTGCTTTCTTTTGTGCCCCCCTTCTTCTTAGTTGCAACTTTCCTCTCGTCTTCTTGCTTTGCCTTCTTCTCAGCAGCTATAGTTTTAAAGGACACACTTGGATTTACTCGACTAGAACTAAAGTAAAAGTGCTACATTAAATTATTAGATAAAACTTCATATGCAGGACGAAGATGTGCAAGGAAGTCTGTTAAACTTGCATAGTTCATGAAAGCCTCAAACTCTATTTTAATTTTGGTATCTCTCATGACAGTTTCACATGGCCACTTAGCTGATTTCACTTCCGCGTTACACGGAAGATTGGTAGTGAATTAGTCATAAGCAACTCTCCTAGGCTGCGTTCAAGACCTTCTCTCCCTTGAATAAGAGCAGGATGAACTTCTTCCCTAAGCTCTTCAACATAGTGTTTATATTCTGAAATTTTTGGACAAATCAAAGAGAAGTAACATTTGATCAAATAAACCAAGGAAAAAAACTCAAACTTTTAGTGACTATACCATCCATCAAAACAACTTAGAAACTCCTAAAATTAACATGCAAGCGGAATTTTAAGTCACCAATAGCTGGAAAAAAGGTATAGAGCACTATTTAACTCTCGCTTGGAAGGTCTGCCATGCGCCGACCCAGTGAGTAGGCCGATAGGTTGCCGCAAAGTGAGGCCTATGCCTCGCTCTAGGCCACGAGGGCTATGTCTCGCTTACAGCAAGACGATAGCTCCTATCGGCTAGAAGGATTTCCCTCTTGCCTACGAGTCAGGCCAGCCCATTAATTTCTCCTTCCTGCGCACTCGGATCGATCTGCTCAAGATCTATAACTCACTTATAGTGAGGATATGTTTCGTCTTGCCGAGGACTTTCCAGCGTGCATACAATACTCGATGGCCCATTTGTTTAGTGCGCATTTAGAGCATTCACTTTGGTTTTCTATTCTTTTTCTTTCATTTTTTAGTTTTGATTCTTTGTATCTTCTCCGGTTTTCTTGGTTTCGTCAGTTTTCAGTTTCATTACATTTTTCGCCGATTTCCTTTGATTTTGTTTATGTTTTTCACTGATTTTTCTTGTCTTCTTCTTCTTTTTCTTTGTTTCCCCTCGGGTTTTCACTGGTTTTATTTGCTTTTCTTTCTTTCTTTCTTCACTTTCTTTGTTTCCTTTTTGGTTTTCATTTTTTTTATTTTCTATGTTTCTTTCTTTCGTTTCTCTTGTTCTTTAACACATGTCTATATTTTTTACACATCTTTGTATATTTTTCATGTACATTAGGAACATTTTTGTATATATGTTTAACATATTTCAGATAATTATGTTTGATAACTAATTTTTTCTTACAAAGTATTTATATATATTAGGAACATTTTTAATCATGTTATCATTTTTGAACTATATGATTAATATTTTTCAATACATGATCAATATTTTATAAAATTTATTTTTTCATTTCAATGTATTTAATACACATACTACATTTTCGTATATATCTGAATTTTTTTATACACGTTCAATATTTTTTAATCATAATTAACATTTATATATATATGATCAACATAAAAAAAGTTTCCATGTTCAATTTTCTAAGACATGTTCTACATATTTTTTACATCGGGAACTTTTTTGTGAAACTATAACATAACGACAAAAGAAAAAAATAGAAACAAAAAGCGAAATCGAGGAATGGATTAATAAGGAAACAAACGAACTAAATCCAAAACAAACGAACGGTGCAACTGGGCCGCCTCATTCCTACATCCCTTCTGCGAGCTGACACTCTGTCAGGACTGAAGCGATACATAGGGGGGCCCATCGATCTATCGCTAGACCCGCTTGTTCCTGCACGGTTTCGCTATTTTATTCCAATTTCTTGTTTTCGGGTCTCCTTTTTTATTTGTTTTTTCATTTTTACATGGCTGTTACCAGTTTTCTTTGCTTCTTCATGCTTTTCTTTGATTTTTTTTTCTTTATTTTCTCATCGATTTTCTTCATTTATTTCTCGGTTTTTACCGGCCCTTTTTTTTCTACTTTTCTTCAGTTTATTGTTTTCCTTTGGTGTTTCTTGTTTCTTTCCTTTCTTTTTTTCACACTGGTTTCATTGTTTTTTTTATTTTGTTTACTATTTTCTTCATTTGTGCATGGATTTCATGTTTTTCCTTTTTCTTTGTTTCTAAGGTGTTTTCTAAATTTCTTTCTTCTGTTTCTTTGGCTTTTTTCTTGTTTTTTCATCATTTTTTTGTTTTCTCATGGTTTTACTGTATTTTTGTACACATTTTTGGTATATATGTGATACATTTTTCCAATACATGTTTAATAATTTTCAAATACAAGATCAACATTTTCTGAATACATGATCAACTTTTTTTTCTATACACATTTAACATTTTTCAAATGCTTAATTATCATTTTCAAAAACAAAATCAACATTATCTGAATACATGGTCAACATTTATTGCGGCGAGATGTGTATACCCTGGCTATATCAACCGATATACAATACTAGTAAATACGCACGTGCAACACAGTTAATATTTATGCATTATATTAATTGTACACAGATATTAGGTATGCTATTATTTGTGTGTTAATCATGTGATTAGTGCAATATTTGCTATGATACTAAATGCACCTTAAACACGTTTAACGCTCGCCATTGGAGCAGTCTAGGTCGTTGGATTGACTTTGTTCGATGGCCGAGATCAGTTGGATCTGCCTCTTTGGGTCTTTTTATATTGGTATAGATATAGATTAACATTTCAGAGATATGTATACACAATTAACATTTTTGAAATGCTTCATCAACCGGTTCTTGCCCCTCTCACCATGTCCGTTCACTATTTTTTTTCATCTAACCATTTTTCCAATCCCACCAAACCATTTTTCCGCATCTTCCCCGTGCGTTGATCAATCAACTTAATTTAGTTACCAAACATCTATTTACACAATCGCGAGCAGGATTTGACAAGCATCTATTTCCACAATCAAAGAAGGGATTTGATAAGCATTTATTTATAGAACCACATTAATATGGTAGGTAAACCCCAAGGTAACGTACTAGGATATTTATATCTTGTCGCAACGAACGGGCAATGTCTTAGTAAACAGAAACAAAAAAACATAAGAAGCACATGTGGTAAGTCTAGTTGGAATAGGTGTTTATTGGAGCTCATGTTTCCAGGTCTTTTTGCAAAAATATCAGATCTACTATAAAGATTCCTCAGAAGTACAAAGCACCCTAAACATAATAAAAATTACATCGATGTTCATGGACAATCAAACGACCATTGCCGCTACCAGAATGAGCCGCCGATGCGCCGCTGTCACCGCTCCCATATCGGAGCTAGCCTAACCTTGTCGATGACAACAGAGAAGTCTTCGTGCACGTGCCCCTAAGGATCAGCGTTCGGGAGCTGCAGTCATCGCCATCGAATCCTTGAATCGATCTGAAGAATCTGACATCAAATCTCACCGTTGCGTACACACGACAAGAAACCCTAACTTCGCCCCTCTGAAGAGTTGGCAGGAATCTACGCCGGTGTTGGTGAAATTCCTTGCACTTTGTGTTTTGCAGATTGTTGTCAAAAACAGAGAGGGACTAATTTCTTTGCTAGTGCACACACAGAGAAATAGTCCCTGGAGTATCGAGAAGATTGCTATAATTTGCCGAAAGGTTTGCTACCGAAAGGTTTTGTACTGAATGGTTTGCTTCTGAAAGGTATGCTACCGAAAGGTATGCTTCTGAAAGGTATGCTACCGAAAGGTTTGCTACCGAAAGGTTTGCTTCCGAAATGTATGCTACCGAAAGGTTGCTACCGAAAGGTTTCCTGATGAGGAGATTACTATAATATTCGAAAGGATTGCTACAGAAGAGATTGCTATAATATCCCAAAAGGATTGCTACCGAAGAGATAGCCATAATATCCCGAAGAGACTGCTACCGAAAAGATTGCTATAATCTTTTGAGAAGATTGTAGCAAAGAAGATTGCTATGTTTTAAGAAGCTTATTATCGAGAAGATTGCCACTTCCGAGAAGTTTGCTATAAACTTCCTCAAAAGTTATCTGCGCTGCAGAAAAGATTGACATGTCTCGAAGAGTTTGTTATCAAGAAGAATGATATATTATTTCAGGAAGTTCGAAGAACTTCACCGAGAAACATCTATGTTGCAGAGAAGAGAAGGATATGTTTCGAGAAGAAAGCACACTAAAAGGATTGCATGCCGGAGATGGTCTTGAAAGAATTGCTGACGCAAAGAAAATTTCATTCGGTGTGTCCGAAGAAGAATGACTGCAGTCGAGAAGATTGAAGACAAAGTGAAGACGTAGCATTTGTTTCGTTGTTCTTCTTTATCTTATTTGAGTCATAGGACCACCGTACTATTAAGATGGGTATAAGTATTTGAGACTTTTGTCTATTGTGATGCTTAACCGAATCCTATGAGAGTTCGAGAGAAATCTCTTTGTGCTCGAATGAATATTTGCCAGCAAGAGACGCAGTTCTTCTTTACTGCGAGAGATTTCATTCGCATCCAAGAGTTAGCATTACTTGCTCCTCAAGTAATGTTACCGTTGCCCTTAAAGTCTGACCATTGAGAACGTGTCAGTTAGCCATTGGCTGGACCGCGTGTCCAAAATGGTCATCTCCCACAGGGAAGGCTGCGGCTATAAATAGCCACCCCACACCGGCGTTGTCCGGTGGTTGCTCCGCTTGAGATTCTTAGAAGATTGATTGAGAAACCCTCTCCGAGAGATTTGAGCTTAAAATCCACCGAGAGAAAATCAAGAGCTGAGACTTAGATAGTGGTTCGGCATCACAGTAGATCTCAGTTGAGAGTTCTTGTACCTATTACTCTTGAGAGTTGCATACTCACTAGACGGATAGGTGTCGGATCAAGTGTTGAAGAGTTGTTGTCTTCACCGAGCAAAGTCTTCAGCAACCAAGAGTCGTTGTGGTTCGCGAAGAAGTCTGTCGAAGGTTTGGAGATTGCCGAAAAGAATCTACCACGAGTGAAATCAGCTGAAGTTTGAGGAACTTCACATTGAGGAGAATAGGATGGAGAGAGTTTATCTCCTGTGTTGAATCACAAGTCCCTCCAACCAAACATAGCTCTTTTGCAGAAGAGTGAACTGGCCTACCAAACCATCTGTCGCCATCGAGCACCACTAGTCATTTCTATCCTACTACATTTCTTTCGGTAGTTTACTTTCGGTGCTCTTTGCTCTCGATAGATATCTATTTGTGTACTACGATTCTTTATCATCCAAGCAATCCTTTCAGTACTGTGACCATATTTTGTTGCATATATGCTTTCGTTGTACTTAAGGTTGTTTGTTTGAATGTTCATTTGGTTTTCATATGGTACTACTTAGTCTTTGTGCTAAGTCTTGCTCTGATGAACATTTCACAGTAGTGTGCATGTTTTGTATCTGTTATGTGTGAAATTGCCTCATGTATGCAATTCTATCTATGTTGATAATTATGTTTCTGCGATAGTAATGTTTCATAGAACTAAATCTGCTCAACTTTGTTTTCATAGCAGTTCGGTTTCGGAAACAATTTTGTTTCAGGAATTTTTTTGTTTGGGAACAATGTTGTTTCAGAAATAGTTTTCCTATGGGAATAGTTTTCTTTCCTAGAACTGAAACTACTTAGTTGATTATCTGTTATGTTGTGTTGAGAGTATTCAACATTTCAAAAGAAATTTTGAATCTCCCTGAGGGAGTCCTCGGACAGCCGGACTATATGCATATGCCGGACTGTTGGACTATGAAGATACAAGATTGAGGACTTCGTCCCGTGTCCGGGTGGGACTCTCTTTGGCATGGAAGGCAAGCTTGGCAATTGGATATGTAGATTCCCTTCTCTGTAACCGACTCTGTGTAACCCTAGCCCCCTCCGGTGTCTATATAAATCGGAGGGTCTACTCCGTAGGACAACAACAATCATAATCATAGCCTAGCTTCTAGGGTTTAGCCTCTACGATCTCGTGGTAGATCAACTCTTGTAATACTCATATCATCAAGATCAATCAAGCAGGAAGTAGGGCATTACCTCCATAGAGAGGGCCCGAACCTGGGTAAACATCGTGTCCCCCGCCTCCTGTTACCATTAGCCTTAGACACACAGTTCGGGACCCCCTACCCGAGATCCGCCGGTTTTGACACCGACATTGGTGCTTTCATTGAGAGTTCCACTGTGTCGTCACCATAAGGCTTGATGGCTCCTTCAATCATCTACAATGACGCGGTCCAGGGTGAGGTTTTCCTCCCCGGACAGATCTTCGTATTCGGTGGCTTCGCACTGCGGGCCAACTCGCTTAGCCATCTGGAGCAGATCGACAGCTACGCCCCTGGCCATCAGGTCAGGTTTGGAAACCTGAACTACACTGCCGACATCCGCGGAGATTTGATCTTTGACGGATTCGAACCCATGATCGGTACACCCCACAGTCGCGATGAGCATGACCTAGATCTGTCGTCGGACGGTGTTCAGGAGATCACACCTGCAGCTGCCCTGGCTTTAAATCCAGCGCAGATCCTGCCATCCGAGGACGGGATGATGGACCCCGCCACGGAAGCTACACACTCAACGGCGATAGCGCCGAACACAGATTTTACTTCCAATAAGGTATGTGTCATTGGACCCTCAGACTCAATTCCGGCCACAGGCTCCGAACCGCATGCATCCGTGCCCATCGGATCTGACTGGGCACCGATCATGGAGTTTAGCTCCGCAGATATCTTTCAGCACTCGCCCTTGGGCGATGTGCTAAACTCCATAAAATCTCTCTCCTTGGGAGGAGACCCCTGGCCGAACTATGTCCGGCAAGAGTGGGAAGCGGACGATGAAGGAATTCATTATCCACCAACCACCCACTTAATAGCCACTGTCGACAACTTAACCGACATGCTTGATTTCGACTCCGAACTCATCGACGGTATGGACGATGATGCCAGAGAAGAACAGGAACCACCGCACACAGGACGCTGGACAGCCACCTCATCATACGATGGACTGAGGTCCTGGCGGCCGAGGAATAAGGACTCGAGCGCCCAACCAAAAGTTACTCGAGGTGTAGGTTGTTACCTCAATTCGAGGACGAGGCACTAGAGCCTAAACTACCAACGCAGGATGCGGCTGACCGACCACCTCGTGGCCGAGACAAAGCGGCGTATCAGCCCGAACACCAGCCCGTACCCCATCGCCGAACAAATAAAAACATGAAGGCCTGGGGCTACTCGCATGACCTGCGAGATGAATTGGAAAACAAAGCAGGACATTCAAGATCGATCTACGGATCACGGGGGCGCGCCCCAGCGCGTGACGTTGACCGCCACGCCGGATATACTAAATACAAATCCGTCCGGGCCGAATACAGCAGACCAAGCTCATCCGAATTGCGTCGTGATGTAGCCCGACATAGAGGCGCCACACACCCCCTATGCTTCACTGACGAAGTAATGCAACATGAATTCCCAGAAGGGTTTAAAACCGTAAACATCGAACCATATGATGGGACAACAGACCCCGCGGTATGGATTGAAGATTTCCTTCTCCACATTTACATGGCCCGCGGCGATGATCTCCATGCAATCAAATACCTCCCACTAAAACTCAAGGGACCAGCTCGGCACTGGCTGGATAGTCTGCCAGAAAACTCCATTGGCAGTTGGGAGAACGTGGAAGACGCATTCCTTGACAACTTTCAGGGCACTTATGTACTCCCACCGGATGCTGATGACTTAAGTCACATAACCCAACATCCCGAAGAGTCAGCCAAGAAATTCTGGCCTCGGTTCTTAACTAAAAAGAACCAAATCATCGACTGTCCGGATGCCGAAGCCCTAGCGGCCTTTAAGCATAACATCCGTGATGAGTGGCTTGCCCGACACCTCGGCCAAGAGAAGCCGAAGTCCACGGCAGCCCTTACGACACTCATGACTCGCTTTTGTGCGGGCGAGGACAGCTGGTTGGCTCGTAGCAACAACACATCAAGAAATCCTAGCACTTCAGACGCCAGAGATAGCAACGGCAAGCCCTGGCGCAACAGACACAAGCGTCGCAATAATGGCCATAACACCGAAGACATGGCCGTCAATGCCGGATTTAGTGGCTCCAAGTCCGGTTAATGGAAAAAGCCATTTAAAAGAAACAATCTGGGCCCGTCCAGTCTGGACCGCATAATCGATCGCTCATGTCAAATCCATGGCACCCCCGATAAACCAGCCAACCACACCAACAGAGAATGTTGGGTATTTAAACAGGCCGTCAAGCTGAATGCCGAAAACAAGGAAAAGGGGCCGCGTAGTGATGACGACGAGGAGCCCCGGCCACCGAACACAAGGGGAGAAAAGAAATTTCCTCCCCAAGTAAAAATGGTAAACATGATATACGCCACCTATATTCCCAAGCGAGAGCGGAAGTGCACACTAAGGGATGTCTACGCGATGGAGCCAGTTGCCCCAATGTTCAACCCATGGTCTTCCTGTCCGATCACCTTTGATCAAAGGGACCATCCGACCAGTATTCGTCATGGCGGCTCAGCCGCACTGGTCCTTGACCCTATCATTGATGGATTCCACCTCACACGAGTCCTCATGGATGGTGGCAGCAGCCTGAACCTACTTTATCAGGATACAGTGTGCAAAATGGGTATCTCAAGGATCAAACCCACCAAAACCACCTTCAAAGGTGTCATACCAGGTGTAGAGGCCTGTTGTACAGGCTCAATCACACTAGAAGTGGTCTTCGGATCCCCGGATAACTTCCGAAGCGAGGAGTTAATCTTCGATATCGTCCCCTTCCGCAGTGGTTATCATGCGCTCCTAGGACGAACCGCATTCACTCGATTCAATGCGGTGCCACACTATGCCTACCTCAAGCTCAAGATGCCCGGACCCCGCGGTGTTATAACAACCAATGGAAATAAAGAGCTCTATTATTGGAGTAGTATTCGTCTGGGGGCCAAACTGGCTGCGGCCCCCATTATCGGAGTCTATGGGGGTCTTCCCCCCCATGTGCCCGGCGACTGGGATTTTGCCTGGGGGCGTCTCCGGAACTGTCTCCCCTTGGCCTGGTACCCTTCGGGACAACACCTCGGTGTCGTCCGCGGCCCTGGGGGAGGAGGCTGTCGGAAGTGAATCGCTGTTCATCACCGACGGGTCCAGCGATTCCTCCGAAGAGGAGATTATCTCGATGTTGGATTTGGTCGGACTGCAGGTGCACGTCTAGCACATTAAGAAGCAATAAAGCAAACATACCGGAAATACTATTGTGTCCGCATACTTACGACTTAGCAAGGAGCTTGACCCTGGGTTCCCACTCCTCGCCGCTGTTGGTGGTTGCGGTGGAGTGGTCCGGAAGGAAGGTTTTTCCCTTCTTTGACACCTCGACCTCCCCATGCGTGGTGGCCTTCCTCTTCTTTCTCCCCCCGGTGGGGGGGGGATGGACTTCCTCCTCCTCCTCCTCGTCTTCGGTGGAGGAGTTGCGTCTCGGTGTCTTCGGACGTCATGTCCGATGAACCTTGCGCCGGAGACCTTCTCTGGTCCCCGCAGCTGTCTTCTTGGCCTTCTTGTCCGGCACCTCATAGGGCGGCGGAAACAACATCTTCTTTAGAAGAGGCGATTCTGGATCTTCAGGTAGCGGAGCCGGATAGTCAATCTGCTCCGCTATCGCTACCCAGGCCTGTAAAACCGGCATGGAGGCTTAGATTCCTCCCGTGGATGTGCTGGTAAAAGGCATATCTTGCAAAATATGAAAACTTACCGGATTGGCTTGGCGTTTTGCGCTGAGTCTGTGATCTACGGTTGTGGGCGGTGGTACCTCGTTGTCGTTGAAAAGCACCTTCCAGACGTCTTCGTGCGTCGTGCCGAAGAGCTCTCGCAGCATCTGGTGTTCGGCTAGGTCGAACTCCCACAGATTGCAAACCCGTCTCTGACACGGAAGAATCCGACGGAGGAGCATAACCTGGACCATGTTGACGAGCTTGATTTTCTTGCTTATCATATTTTGGACACATGTCTGAAGTTCGGTCAGTTCTTCCGATGAGCCCCAAGCTAAGCCCTTCTCTTTCCAGGAGGTGAGCCACATGGGGACGCCGGATTGGAATTAGGGGGTCACCGCCCAGTTAGCGTCGCACGGCTCGGTGATGTAGAACCACCCCGATTGCCACCCCTTCACAGTCTCCACAAAGGAGCCTTCGGGCCAGGTGAATTGGGCATCTTGCCCACCATGGCGCCCCCGCACTCCGCTTGTTGGCCGCCCACCAACTTTGGCTTCACGTTGAAGGTCTTCAGCCATAGGCCAAAGTGGGGCGTGATGCGGAGGAAGGCCTCGCACACGACGATAAATGTCGAGATGTTGAGGATGAAGTTGGGGGCCAAATCATGGAAGTCCAACCCGTAGTAGAACATTAGTCCGCGGACGAACAAGTGGAGGGGGAACCCCATCCCGCGGACAAAGTGAGAGAGGAATACTACCCTTTCCTAGGGTTTCAGGGTAGGGATGATCTTCCCTTCAGCCGGAAGTCGATGCGCGATGTCTGTGGACAAGTATCCGGCCTCCCGAAGCTTCTTGATGTCCTCCTTCATGACGCAGGAGGCCATCCACTTGCCTCCCGCTCCAGACATGTCTGGAATGATTTTGAGGAGAAGGTGAAAGCTCGGGCGTTGGGGCTCGAGAATGGATGGGTAGAGGAAGAAGAAGGCGTGGGTGAAAAAGGGGAATCCTTATCTCCTTATAAAGGCAGCAGGGGTCACGTGGCTCCCCACTTGCCCTAGAAACTCGCTTATTCCCCAAGCGTCGTGCTAATGGCGCGGTTGGGTGACCCACACCCGTATTGATGAGAATCCTGTGATAAGGGGACACGATCTCTGCTTCGACAAGACGTGCCAATAAAACCGCCTCGCAAGATGTGTAGTTGCAGGTTGAGAAAACGGTTCGAATAATGACCGGGCCACGACGTGATGTCACGCTATGGAAAAGTTGTCAGTAGATTAGACTCATGGAATATTGTGTTCTCTACGGTGGTATGTGGAATTTGTTTTGCAGAGCTAGACACGATTCTTGTGTTCAAGATCTATTTTGGAGTATTCGGAGAAGGAACCCGCCTTGCAATGCCGAAGACAATCTGCGCGCCGGACTCATCGTCATTGAAGCCTGGTTCAGGGGCTACTGAGGGAGTCCTAGATTAGGGGGTCCTCGGACAGCCGGACTATATGCTTATGCCAGAGTGTTGGACTATGAAGATACAAGATTGAGGACTTCGTCCCGTGTCCGGGTGGGACTCTCCTTGGCGTGGAAGGCAAGCTTGGCAATTCGGATATATAGATTCCCTTCTCTGTAACTGACTCTGTGTAACCCTACCCCCTCCGGTGTCTATATAAACCGGAGGGTCTAGTACGTAGGACAACAACAATCATAATCATAGGCTTGCTTCTAGGATTTAGCCTCTATGATCTCGTGGTAGATCAACTCTTGTAATACTCATATCATCAAGATCAATCAAGCAGGAAATAGGGTATTACCTCCATAGAGAGGGCCCGAACCTGGGTAAACATCGTGTCCCCGGCCTCCTGTTACCATTAGCCTTAGACACACAGTTCAGGACCCCCTACCCGAGATCTGCCAGTTTTGACACCGACACTCCCATTCACCCCCACCGGTCGATATACTCCGGTCCTTACAATTGGTATTAGAGCAAGGTACTCCTTGTCTCTTCTTATTAAGGTCTAACCGCCTTGGAGTTTTGAGTATGTCGCTTGCAGGACACCATGGGCACTCTGAAAGATTTCCTATCTTTGATGGAAATGACTATCTATTCTGGAAACAAAAGATGATGATTCGACCGAAGGCTCTCAACGAAGAAATGTGGCAGATTGTGGAAAATGGCTACACAATTCAGTTTCCCAAATCTCCCACACCCAATGACGAAAGAAACATTCAGCTGGATGCATAAGCAAAGGATATGATTCGCAACTATGTCTCAAGGAATGTATTCCTTCGGTACAGAAGACTTGGAACAGCAAAAGAAATCTGGGAAAGATTAGAGAAGATCAATGAAGGTGTTTCAACTCAGAAAGAAACACGAATCAATATTCTTTGGGCCAAGTTCAACCGCTTCAAGAGGCTCAAGAATCAAAATTGTTAAGAAACCTTTGATCGTCTGAATGGTATCGCATATGAGTTGCAAGGTCTTGGTACTAAAGATATTACCGATCATGAGATTGTGAAGAAGTTGCTTCGGTCCCTGGACAGTTCTTTCAATACCCTTGAGCTGATGATCAAGGAAAGTCGTGACTTCAAAAGTTTCAACGATGCTGATGTGATGGAGATCTATATGGCTCTCGCTACCGAAAGAAGCATGCTCTCAAAGCTGCTGGTGATTCTTCTTCAGACGTCAAAAATAATGTTAATGAAAATTCTGATGAACTCCATAGCATCAGCAAAGATTTCATGCAGATAACTAAGAATTTGCAATGCTGCCCAAAAAAGAATTAGTTTCCAAAAAAGAACTCGGACAGTAACTCAAAGTCTTCATCGAGGTCAAAATCTTCTGGAGAATATACATGCTTCAAGTGCAAGAAGCCTGGACATTTCATCTCTAATTGTCCAATGTGGGAAGCCAAAATAAGAGCTAGTGGCAAGTTCAACATGTGTAGTAGCAAGAGTTTCAAGAGCAAGAGCTATGATTCTAATGATGAGAAGAAAAAGAAGTTCTTGAAGAAGAAAGAAAATTCCTCCTTGAAGTATTCATCAAGAACTTCCTCCAAGTCTCATTCCAACCGAAAGAAGAGCTCTCACAAGGCTAAGGCATATATTGGGAAGGAAATGGACTCCGAAGAAGTTGCCGAAGAAGAATCTGATGAGGATTCAGGTTCATGCATGGCCGACATCGCTTGTGCTTCCACACCAGTGTCAAATTTCTCCGACAACAATTCAAGTGATGTTGATTGAGGGAGTCCTGGACTAGGGGGTGTCCGGACAGCCGGACTATACTCGTCCGCCAGACTCCAAGACTACGAAGATACAAGATTGAAGACTCCGTCCCGTGTCCGGATGGGACTTTCCTTGGCGTGGAAGGCAAGCTTGGCGATACGGATATGTAGATCTCCTACCATTGTAACCGACTCTGTGTAACCCTAGCCCTCTCCGGTGTCTATATAAACCGGAGGGCTTTAGTCCGTTAGGACAACAACCATTACAACAATCATACCATAGGCTAGCTTCTAGGGTTTAGCCTCCTTGTCTCATGGTAGATCCACTCTTGTACTACCCATATCATCAATATCAATCAAGCAGGAGTAGGGTTTTACCCCCATCGAGAGGGCCCGAACCTGGGTAAAAACATCGTGTCCCTTGTCTCCTGTTACCATCCGCCTAGATGCACAGTTCAGGACCCCCTACCCGAGATCCGCCGGTTTTGACACCGACATTGGTGCTTTCATTGAGAGTTCCTCTGTGTCGTCACCGATAGGAAGGATGCCTCCTCCCGTCTTCAAGGACGGTATTTTCGCCAAAGGAGCCTTGGCTGCCGGCCAAACTATCCGGCTAGGTGGTTTTCTTATGACCGCCTGTCCGGCCACCGCTTCGACAATGACCTCTCAAGTCATCAAAAGCAATCTTCACGTCAGCTCAGAATTCGCCGAGCGGCTGGATCCAATAGAGCTCTCTTCCGTAAACGAGCTCTTGGATCGCATCGCCGCCCTGGGAGTCGCTACAGACTACAATCAGATTGGGCTTAAAACCTATCTGAGAGAGATTAACTCTCCCCGGGTCACCCACCACGTTGCAGTGGTAGAGGAACAATGCGGCGACTCTTCTCCTATATTGAAAACTAGTCATGTCCGGGCTCCCGAACCCTCCATGCCGGATTCCCGCGGAGGGACGGACTTCGATCAAGCGCTGAACTTAAAGTCAGGCATCGGACCGAACTCCTTGGACAACGTCCAGCAATCCAAACTTCCAAATTTGGAAACTTCTTGGCCTTTGAGCCTTGAGATGGGTAGGGTTCCGGACTTAATTCCACCCACCCGCCCAGACATAGGCGATCTATCTCTAATCCGGCAAGAGCCCGCTGAAACAGTACATCACTACTGGGTTAGATTCCTCCTGGTTATGGACAGGATAAAGGACTGCCGAGAGGAAAACGCAATCTCAATTTTTTGCAATAATTGCACGGACGAGGGAATCTTGAACGCCGTCAGCCGTCGTGAAATTACACGCTTCACCGACCTGGCGTCCATAGTACGAAAGTACTATGCGATGGAGAGTTTCCGGAAAACCGAAAATAAGTTTTTGGGACAATCCGGCCCCAACCCTAGTCCGCAACAAAAGGGTACATTACACTCAGGCACCAGATACAAAAACCAAAAAGCAAAAACCCCATAAAGGGCATGGAACCGTACTGGAGGGATGGCTCAGCGGACCCTGTAAAATTCACTGTACAGAGGGCGCCATCCCAACACATAGCCTTCGAGCATGTTGGATATTATGGCAGGTGGCCAAAAGTGGCGAGGAGCTTCTAGCCCCGGAAAACCACTCCAACAATACCGGTACGGTATCAACAGTCTTCGAGACTTCCGCATCAAATAATATGCAGAAACGAACAATCCGCAGCCTCGCCGAAGTCTACCAAGTAGCAACAACAAATCCATGGAGCGACACAGCCTAAACATCCTAAAAGGATTCAAGCCAGTCAAACAGGCTCTTCGACGATTTTCCGAACCCAAAAGACAGGCAATGGGAGAAGAGCTAGCCAAACTATTGGAAGCCGGATTCATCAGAGATATCAAACATCCGGATTGGCTAGCAAACCTGGTAATGGTACCAAAGAAGGACAAATCCTGGCGCCTATGTGTCGATTTTAAAGACCTCAACAAGGCCTGCCCAAAGGATCCCTTCCCCCTCCCCCGCATCGACCAGATAATCAACGCTACCGCAGGACACGATTCATTGTGCTTCGTTAACGCATACTCCGGCTACAATCAAATCAAGATGGCGGAAGCGGACCAAGCCGCAACAGCATTCATCACTCCATATGGACCATTCTACTTCAACACGATGCCCTTCGGACTTAAAAACGCCGGCGCAACATATCAGCGCATGATTCAAACATGTCTGGCCACCCAGATCGGCAAAACAGCAGAGGCATACGTAGACGACGTAGTCATCAAAACCAAACACGTCGAAACTCTAGTAGACAACTTGAGGCTCACATTCGACAACCTTAGAGCATACGACATCAAGCTGAATCCGGAAAAATGCGTTTTCGGCGTACCAGCCAGAAAGCTCCTGGGCTTCATTGTATCCGGTAGAGGAATTGAAGCAAACCCAGCCAAGATCCGAGCTCTGTCACAGCTAGATATTCCAAAAGACCTCAAACAAATACAAAAATTGACTGGATGCATGGCAGCTCTAAGCCGCTTTATCTCCCGTCTAGGAGAAAAGGCATTGCCCCTCTATCGCCTCCTTAGGCGCACCGAACACTTCGAGTGGACGGATGCTACCACTGCCGGACTCGAAGAAATAAAAGCCATATTGGCAACAAATCCGGTCCTGGTTGCGCCCAACCTGGGCGAACCAATGTTGTTATACATCCGGCAACACATCAAGTTGTAAGCGCGGTACTCGTCGTCGAATGAGAGACAGAAGGGCATAAATTCCCTCTTCAAAAACCAGTGTACTACGTATCCACTGTGTTAACCCCCTGCAAGTCCCGTTACCCGCACTATCAAAAGATAGCGTATGCGGTGTTCATGGCATCCCGGAAGCTCCGACACTACTTTCAAGACTGTTTGATAACAGTGGCCTCCGAAGTACCCCTCAACGACATTATAAACAACCGCGACGCGATGGGCATGATTGCAAAATGGGCCATTGAGCTCTTACCATTCGATATAACTTACAAACCTCGGCGAGCTATAAAGTCACAAGTTTTGGCTGACTTTCTCGCTGAATGGACCGAAGCCGAAATCCCTAAAGAGTACGGCGCATACTCCCATTGGATTATGCACTCCGACGGCTCTAAAATGTTGGCCGGATTGGGGGCTGGCGTCGTATTGACGTCCCCAACCGGAGACACAGTCCAATACGTACTTCAGATAATGTACATGGACTCCAACAACGCAGCCGAATACGAGGCCCTTTTACATGGCCTCCGGATGGCAATCTCCATGGGCATTCAATGCCTAGAGGTGCGCGGGGATTCAAACCTTGCAATATCCCAAATAAATGGAGACTTTGATGCCAAGGATCCGAAAATGGCAGCATATCGCAACGCTGTCCTAAAAATGTCAGCTCGGTTTGAAGGACTTGAATTCCATCACGTAGCCCGGGATAATAACCAAGCAGCCGACATATTGGCATGCATCGGCGCGAAACGTGACGCTGTCCCTCCAAACATCTTCCTGGAACGGCTCTTTAAGCCATCCGTACTATGGGAAGAGGAGTCTGGAAATAACAAACCGGAAGCAGCCGCACCAACCGACACAGAGCAATCTGACATAACCGGCGATTCAGCCGAAATAACACCTTCAGCCCACGACATAATGGCAGTAATCGCCCCGTGGACAGAACCATTCCTAGCCTACTTGCTTAGGCAGGAACTTCCCGAAGACCAAAATGAGGCCTGCTGCATAGTCCGGCGATCTAAAGCCTACAAGGTCCATGAGGGAGAACTTTATAAGAAAAGCACAACCGGAGTCCTTCAAAGGTGTATCTCCGAAGAGGAAGGGCGAAACCTTCTGGCTAAAATTCATGCCGGACTAGGCGGACACCACGTAGCAGCTCGGGCCCTTGTAGGAAAGGCATTCCGTACAGGATTTTATTGGCCGACGGCCCGGGCAGATGCTCAGGACTTAGTCCAAAGATGCGTCGGTTGTCAGCTCTTTGCTAATCAGAGCCATATGCCACCCACCGCCCTCAAAACTATACCCATTACCTGGCCGTTCGCGGTCTAGGGGCTTGACATGGTTGGACCCCTTAAAGGGGGAACCCACAAGCAAAGGTACCTATTGGTCATGGTGGACAAATTCACCAAATGGATAGAGGCCAAGCCAGTCAAAACGGCAGAGTCCGGACCAGTGATAGACTTTATCTCCGGGGTAGTACACCGTTATGGTGTCCCCCACAGCATCATCACCGATAATGGCACGGACTTCACGGCCGACGAGGTTAAATCATGGTGCAAAAATGGGCATTAAGCTCGATTACGCTTCAGTCTATCACCCTCAAACCAACGGTCAAGTGGAACGAGAAAATGATCTAATAATGAGCGGCATCAAACCCAGACTAGTGCGGTCCCTTACGAAATCTGACACGCACTGGGTAGAGGAGCTCGACTCCGTACTCTGGGGGCTGTGGACAACGCCCAACCGTACTACCGGGTTCACACCATTTTTTATGGTATACGGCGCAGAGGCAGTTCTGCCCTGCGATATCATTCATGACTCACCTCGAGTGCGCATGTACGAAGAAAGAGAAGCCGAGCTGGATCGGCAGGACAGCTTGGACGCATTGGAGGAAGAACACGACGTCGCCAAGGCTCGTTGCGCATTCTATCAGCAGCAGGCTCGAAGATATCAAAGCAGAGAAGTACGGGCCAAGACTTACAACGTTGGCGAGCTAGTTCTACGCCTGCCGGACAAGAAAAAGGACAAGCTCAAGCCCAAATGGGAGGGGCCCTTCATTATTGATCAAGTCCTGACCGGCGGAGCGTACCGTCTACGAAATGCGTCGGACAACCGACTCGAGCCGAACCCATGGAACGCAGCCCGCCTCTGAAGATTCTATGCCTAGCGCCGGACTAAGAGTTCGTCCCGTTCCCCCGTCCAAATTTTTAAACTTCAGCTGTCTTTTCTTTCTCTTTCTTCTCTCAACCCTTTTTCCTAACAAGCCCTTAAGGGCCTACTTGCGTATTATTCGCACACACTTGATGTGCCATCCGCACTCATTATACCTGGGGGCTTCTTTACCAGAAGCTTAATTATAAGGGCTTCATGCCCAGCACATGTGTCAAGCTTCCACATGTACCTTTTATTCACCATTATATGCATCGATATGACTTAAGTTTTGGCCAAGCTGGGTTGCCTGGCTCCTGTGCTTACCCCTATGTTCCCGATTGTTCGGCTAGGAGGTAAAGGGAGCACCTCTGCGATTGTTACTGCCGGGTCAGCCGGATGTGTAACTCAGACTGGGTGAAGCCGAAAGCTAGCATTCTTAAGGGAATATTCGGTCGGTGACTTGAAAGATGATTTTTTACCTACTTATTTATCTGCCCCCAGATGTTTTTCTGCTCTTTTCGCAGACCGGACATGCACTTTAGGGCATGCCTCCCAGGGAAAGGAACCCTTAACAGAACTATTCTCCGTGGAAGATGTTTCTTACTAACCATGTAATATAACATAACTAGTTGGGCACTTGTCTAATAAAGCACTAATGACCCCTACGCCTGGTCTCCATGCATGCCCCGATTGTTTCTTAACCGAGAAGGTATTCGGACACACTCCGGACTCTAGGGTCCCGAGGTTGAAGCGAAAAGGTCGGCAAAGACAAACGATCTACAATCCGGCTAGAAGGCATTTTACATGTCATTTTAAAATACATTGTCAAATAGACTGACTGTATTCCTCCTCAATCCCATCTAACAGGCTGTCTAATTTACAGTCCCGTTGGGAAAATTTAGCAGCCAACTCTACTTGGCCGTATACTAAACTCACAGGGATCTCCTTCCCATCGAGCCCCATAGGTCCGACCTCGGCCATGTGGTTGGGATCCGCCTTCTTGTACCGCGTCTTCACCATGGCCCAGGCCTCCCTGGCACCTTGGCGGCAGGCCGAAATCTTCCATAAACGGAAGCGCTGCCGCACTCCCTGAAGCTTCTCCGCAAGCTCCCCAAGGCCCTCGGGTAGGGAGAGGGTCGGCCATAAAGCCTGGACGACACCGCTCATTGCCTGCCGGACTCGTTCGAGCAGCTGCAACAGTTCGGGAAGTTGATCACCCGTCGATACGGGCATCTCCTCCGCCGGGTGACCTGTGAGTATACCTACAGACATATTTTGCCAATTGACTTCCTCGCCGAACTCTTCTTTTCAAAGGAGTTCGCTCAAGCACTTACTATAGATGCCGCGACGAAGCCGCTGATTCTCCTTAACGGAGCCAGACAGCTCGGCCCGAACACCTTTCAGCTCTTCTCCGAGCTGGGCGTGGGCATCCTGGAGCTTGTTCCTTTCCTGCTGCACTCTATTCAGCACCCTCTCGCCGGCTGGCGCAGTAATTCTTGCCTGTCCGGATCTTGTGCGACAGCACCTGCAATGTCATTATTAGACTTGTGCACACGCCGCACACCGCTTATATTTTTAAAATAATGTGTTACCAGGAGGGGACTCTGTGTTTCCTCCTGCGGCAGCAAGTGCGGCCTCGAGTTGGGCCTTGCACTCTTGCAGCTCCTGAGACAGTTGGGTATTCTTCTCCGTAAGATCCTGCGTTTCAAATGATCCTTAAATCAGTTAATACAACTACTTTAAGTCTCGAGGGCTACTGGCATATACAACTATCAAATTCTCTTACCCGTATGTCTTTACATATTGCTCCGTGGCTCCGGTAAGACCATCTTGAGCAGCACGGAGGTGCGTGTCCCCCGCGTTAAAGGCATTCAACGCCTCAGGGGAGAAGCACGCGTCACGAAATACTGTCCGGCAGCGCCTGTGGTTCATGGCGCTCTCCACCTCAGACTTGGTGGGGGACAGTCTGTCGGCATCCTCCGTTGGAGGAGTGTCCGACTCGTGCCTTGCGCTCGCCTTCCCCTCCAGACCAGGTGCTGGAGCCTGGCTAGTAGAGGTTGGATTGGCAACCTCTACGTCCGCAGTCCGGCGGGCGCTTTTTCTCCTACAAAAGTCATGAGCACTCAAACGCTTCCTAGGAACGTTGCTCCAAATAATGAACTGTGATCTATACCTTTGCGGCGACGTTTCAATCCGCGTCGTGCTCCTCTTCTGCCTATAGGTCCGGACTGGCCTTTGTTGGTCAGCCGCCGTGGGCTCGGCTTCCTGCCTTGAAGGCGCTTCCTGCAAAACACCGTCGTATGCAAAGGTCAGAAATGAGCAAGGAGAAAATAATGGTGTCGGGACTTCGGTCACAATCACCCGGGAAGCCGGATATAGTCCAGGGTAGTAAGCCGTAATGGCGACTAAAGCATTATCCGTGCTGAGCTGGTGGAACACCCCGTCGATTAGCTCCACCTTTATGTCCAGATCCTCTTCGGAGGCCGGATCCTGGGATCTCTCTGGATCCTCGGGTTGCGGAGCTGGACTTAGCATGTCCTCCACGACCCGACGCAGTTCCTGCGTCGAAAAACATAATATAAGAAACTTAAACTTTGAAAAGCATGGGTCGGGCACGTTAAGTGTTCGCTTACCCAGCGCCGAGGGTTATTCATGGAGAACCCATTCAACGGGTTCGTCTGGAGGAAGTCCTCCTTTTCCCCCTTGTACAGGCTGGACAGGATCTTCGCCAGGTCCTCGGCCGAATCCGGTCCTTTGCGGCCATGACGGGTGGCATCGTCCTCCCCGTTGAAATCCCACATGGGGTGGCCCCTGTATTGTAGTGGTTGCACCCCCCGCATAATGCATGTTGCCATGACTCCGATCATGGTCAACCCGGAATGGGCCAGTAATCTTATCCGGCCCATCAAATAATGGACGCTCTTGTCTTCCTCCAGTTGGGGGCTCCGCGGACGCCAACTGAGGCGTTTCTTCAAAGGAGCAGTACTGAACTCCGGGAGGCCGATCCGAACAGGGTCCGGCAGCGGAGCGTCTTCTATGTAAAACCAATCCGAAGGCCAGTCTTCGGACGCCTTCTTAGGGGTTCCGGATGGATATCCGGCCCCGGCAATGCGCCATATTTCGGCACCGCCCACTTGATATATGGACCCCTCGTGAGAGCGGGGTACAAGGCAGAACAACCTCTTCCACAGTGCAAAATGGGGCTTGATGCCCAGAAATAGCTCGCAAAGAGCTACGAAGCCCGCGATATGCAGGATAGAGGCGGGCGTGAGGTGATGGAGCTGGAGTCCGTAGAACTCCAGGAGCCCGCGGAGGTACGGATGTATAGGAAATCCAAGCCCCCTTATCAGATAGGGGACGAAGCATACCCGCTCCCCTTTGTTGGGACTTGGGGTAGCCTCCGCTTGCTTCCCACCTTGGTAGGTGGCCAACCCGGCTCGAACCGGGACCATGAAGGCCGGAGGGAGATATCCCTTTGCTTGGAGCATCACCAGCTCGCTGTGCAGGACAAAACATCTCCGCCAGTCTCCTGGCAGTGGGCTGGGAGCGCGAGAGGAGGAGCCGCGTCGACGGTCCATGGTGGAATGGATTTTTGGTCAGAGGCGCTTCGATGAGTACTCGCGGAAGGAAGATGGTGTGATTTGGATCTGGATTCTTGCCTCTCTTATAGGCAGATTATTTGCACAGCTAGGGGGTAAAACATAAAAGATACCCTGGCTTTTCGCATTCGTGCGACGCGTGGAAGATGGCCATTATTGGGCGTGGAAGCCAAGAAGCGCAACATTGATAAGGAAGCCGGACACTGTTCGGCAAACACACGGAATTTGGAGGAGAACCCGCCTTGCAACGCCGAAGACTATATACGCGCTGGACTTATCGTCATTGAAGCCTGGTTCGGGGGCTACTGAGGGAGTCCTGGACTAGGGGGTGTCCGGACAGCCGGACTATCATCGTCCGCCGGACTCCAAGACTACGAAGATACAAGATTGAAGACTCCGTCCCATGTCCGGATGGGACTTTCCTTGGCGTGGAAGGCAAGCTTGGCGATACGGATATGTAGATCTCCTACCATTGTAACCGACTCTGTGTAACCCTAGCCCTCTCCGGTGTCTATATAAACCGGAGGGCTTTAGTCCGTAGGACAACAACCATTACAACAATCATACCATAGGCTAGCTTCTAGGGTTTAGCCTCCTTGATCTCGTGGTAGATCCACTCTTGTACTACCCATATCATCAATATCAATCAAGCAGGAGTAGGGTTTTACCCCCATCGAGAGGGCCCAAACCTGGGTAAAAACATCGTGTCCCTTGTCTCCTGTTACCATCCGCCTAGACGCACAGTTCGGGACCCCCTACCCGAGATCCGCCGGTTTTGACACCGACATTGATGCTCCTCCATATTGCTTCATGGCAAAAGCTTCGAAAGGAAATGTACCTCCCAAGAAACAAAAAGCTTATGCTAGTGATGAATTCTCTTCTAGTGATGATGATCAATCTAAGCTCATAAAAATTGCTAAGGAACAATAATACTCTCTACATAAACTTGAGAAAACTCTTAGGAAGGCCGAAAATTTGTTGGTGGAGGAGATGAAGAAAAATCAAATATTGACAAATAAGCATTCTGCTCTTTTGGCAAAATTTGAGGATCTATCAAGTCATCATGATTTTCTCTCAGATGACCATGAGAGACTTAACTATGATTTCCTGAAAAGGAAACAAGAGCTCAACTCTCTGAGAGCAGCTCATGATGATCTCCGGATAGAAAATGATACTCTCCTCGCCCAACAAATTGGTGCTTCTCAACAGGAATTTGTTCCACCTTGCCTAAAATGCCTAGAGCGAAGCAATTCTGATTCTAATGCTAAAGCATTTGTTGCTGCTAAAAGAAATGCACATGTTATTACTATTGAAACTAACTCCTCATGTGAGGAAAATGTTGCTATTTCTGATGAAAATGCTAGGCTGAAGAACTTGCTTGAGACAGGAATGTTCAAAAGTCTCAAAGGACATCAGACCCTTTGCGATGTTCTTAAGAAGTCAATTCTTCACAAGAACCCTAGAAAGGAAGGGTTAGATTTCGAGAGGAAACTAAATGTAGATGGTACTTACTGGACTCCTGAGCAATATCCTAAGACGGTGTGGGTGCTCTCCAAGAGCAAACCCCTCGATCCTTCATTGCCCTTGGGTTATGATTGTCCATTTCCTTCACCTACTATTGAGTCATTTGACTCCAACTACAAACTACTTAAGCAACAGAATGGTGAAGTATTTGTACGATATACTGGCACTAATTGCAGGAACGGGCCACCCAAGAAAAGAATCTGGGTTGAAAAGTCTCGCATTGAAAAACTGCTGTTACTGCTGCTCTAACCATGCAGGGAAATAACTTTCCTAGGAAAGGGAAATCTTCACTGTATGAAACTGCAAACCCTTCGTATGGTTTTGATAAGAATGCTCATCAGAAAGATAATATGCATACTTCTTCCAACCATTATGTTCATGCTTCTGGGAAGAATTACAATGCTTATTCTTTTGATTATGCTAACCCTTCCCAGATGAACAACTCTTATGTTTCTCGAAAGAAATCCTATCTTGCACGTCCGAAACTAAATGTTTCTCGGCCATTTGCCAAAATGTGGGTGGTTAAGAAAACCTAATCTTTCTTGCAAGGAAAATGTCTCTGGGTGAAACAACTCAAATCATATGCCTGAGACAAATTGATATTTGCAAGGGATATGCTTCACTTTTCGGAAGGATTGACTTTTATCCTTGATGATATTATTGCCTCTATCCCATCAGTGTTTCCTGAAAGGAAACTTGGTTCTATTTAAAGAATTTCGAGATACTTGCATTATCATGTGATTAGCTTCGGCCAATCAAACTAACTCAATTTCAGGATATTGGGTCATTTGTATCATTGAAGATATATCTGTAGACATTGTCGAAGAATATGCATGTGACTGTGTAGAAGATCAATATTGCCTATTTTGGGGAATTCCTTCAGGATATCTCTGAATGGAAAGGATATCATTTTCAGTCATGTCAAGATGAAGAATTTACCCATGGCCCAAGTTATTCTTTGGTTATTTTCTCTCATCTAGGTTTTCTTTTGGGATTTAAGTTCCTTCTCTAGGATATTATCTTATTTCATAGAGCTAGATTTAGTCATGTATGCATTTCACTCGTGGCTTCACTTTGTTTTTCTCTCTGAGTGAAGTGTTTCGGACCCTACGTACATATCCATTATATCTTATCTAGTCTATGCTTTTCTCTCATGGGTACGCAAATGTTATCTGAATTTTTTTTCTCCTGGTGTCCTTGGCTACGAGAGAAATGTGTTCCGATGGTTATTCCCAATTTGGTGAAAGCCCTCCAAAATTTGGGTCTCCCGCCCAAGTGAGGAGAAACCGCTCCTTCGGTTGCCACCTGCCCACGTACAACCACCACTTATCATATGCGGTGAATGTGAAGAGCCAATTGACTCTGAACTGTAGATTTTCTCTTGAAATAGCTGGGTTTCCCCCCTCATCGTCTTCCTTGTACGGTTCCAATCTCTTTGTCACTCATCGTCTCCCTAGCTCAAAAATGCTCGTTGCGCCGTCACACTTGCAACTTCGACAAGATCATCCGCTGATGAAACTCTAGTGGACCTTGCCGCATTTGCTGCAAGCCGCCACGGTAAATCTTGCTCTCCACGTCGCCTTAGTTGATCTCCGCCACCAAGTTAGGGTATGGAGATTCAAACTCATATTTCTCATTCCATTCATAATATGAGTTCAACCCGACGCAGTTATCTTCTGATTCAACTATCATAGTAGATCTTTAAGAGCTTATACTTTTTACCGTGCATGGTTTGTAGTTTTTCCTCGTGCTCATCCGAATGGATCTAAACTTTGTGTTCTCTCTGATGAAAATTAGATGAATTTCATCTTAGTAGATTTTTTCGGAACTTACTAGCATGAATTTTTTCCGAAGATATTTCTCATTTGAGATAATTCTCAAAGTGTTGATCAATTCTTCTCCAAAAATGATTTTCATCGAAAACTTTATCTCTGCGTACTCATGGCTGTGTCTATATTTTCCCTCGCATCTATTCTCTTTCATAGGTTAATTATGTTGAAGTTTCTGCTAAGCATGTTGGTCAGACGGATATGGGTGAAGCGACTTTCATGGGCATAGGAGTTGTATCAAAAGTTTAGTTTGATGAAGAATGGCAGTCTGCCAAAAAAGATGTGTGGCACTGAAAAGAAACCTGGGTGCTGAAAGAAATCCCATCAAAAAGAAAGTTGTGACGAAAAAATGCTTCTGATGAAAAGAAAGCTATAAACCGAAAGAAATGAGCCTAGTGCTCAGGGAGAAGGAAGTGTGGAAAATGCAATGTTTCAGATCCTCAAGCATCGGAACGATCTTCTGAAAAGAATGAGAGGTAATGAAATTCTCCTTCCAGGGTTATTCTTTGAGAAGGTAGAATCAGAGAAAGAAAAGAAGGCTCAAGTGCTTCAAATAAATGAATCAGAGAAAGAAAAGGCCCTTGTGCCTCGACAAATAGAAATGAGCTTGAGAGTGAAAATCTTGAAAAAGCTGATGTACCCCTCACAGAAAAAGTTTCCATGGAGATTTATTGTCCAAGTACTTCAAAATTCTAATACAAATGCTGGTCCATCAGAAACAAATGTTGGTTCGCATCTGAAAGAAAATGCTCTCTACCGAAAGAAAATGCTCGCAACTGAAAAGTAATCAGATATTTCATCATGGATATCTTGATGAGAATAATGGAATGCTTAAAGCAAATCCCTCAGGACATTGAAGATTTTCAGCTTACTAAGGTTTTCTCATTCAAGCACCCATGGAACTAAGAATATATTCTCTAAGTCTTATGCCACACTATATGTGTTGGGTGACAAACAAGATATCAAAAACATGGGATCCCGAATGGATAACAGAGCACCATGTCATGAGGGCAGCACTGAAGAATTTCTCGAGTGTCTGCATTTCCCACGGATTGAAAGAAAACTTTGAAGATCGTGTGCATTTTATCGTTGAGATTTCCGATGAACAGTTTCACCTCCTGATGGATTCAGATAAGGTTGGAGATTATCATTATGGTTTTTCCTCGGACAAAATATCTGAAGTTCAACGTCAAAACCTACAGTTATATTCGGTGTCATACTACAAGTCCTCTACCAGGAGCATATGATTCATGAGCAATTCATGGTGTATTGCGCAACACTCTCAATGGCCTATGTCTTGGCTGTCTCCAATAACAAAGATGTATTCACGCATCAACTTGTTGATTCTACCGAAGAAAATGAAACTAAGAAGAAGATTATCAATTGATGTGCAAGGAAAGAATATATTGCTCAAGATGCTCCATAGAAATTTATCCTTCATGTTAGAGACACTCGGCTGATGTTGTAAGATTACAAAAGGCAAAGTTTTCAGATAGATTCCAAAGATTAGTCTTAGAACCCAACAACTCCTAGTAAAGCACATTCATAATGATCAAAAAGAAAAAGAGCATCTTGCGCATGAGCTAAATGTTCCCCACAAGAATACATGCAAAATTCAGACTCATGGATGCCCCGTTGACGAAATTGCTGAGAAAATTCCTTTCTAAGAAGAAAATCAACACAGCTAGTCTGTTCGAAACATATGACTTCCTATGCCCACTGACTATTGAAGATCTTCGAGACTGCAACACTCCTAAGTTTTCAGCTAGATTTCCTTTGACAGATCCGCTAAGGATTAATCTGAACAATGTTTTCAGTGAGTTTGAGGCTACATCGCTTAAATTTTTATCTGAGGACAATAGTGTTCCATTATCTACTGAAAGAGTTTCTCAGAAGAAAGATGAAAATGCTCCAGCAACCCCAGTTGTGCCTCAGCATTCCAATAAAGAAGCAGAAGAAGATGCAGCTGAAGATAATGTTGTCACCTCATAGGCAGAAACTTCTTCGCCAAGAGAATCTGGACCTTTTTCGGGCGACGATTCATTTTTCCTTCGGTCATGTAATTTTTCATGTTCTTTTTCACCTTTTTGACACTTGTTGACAAAAAGGGGCAGAAGACGTCAAGTGATAGAGATTTGGGTCTTTGCTGGGTTGTTTTTCGAGTTTACAACACTTGCCTTCATTTGATTCTTCATGTGTTGTATAACTCTTGTGAACTCTTTCTAGTTCTCAAATGATAATAACCCCTGTCATACTTCATTTCTATCGAGAATTTATTGTTGCAGGTGCATTTATTACCAGAGTTCATGTATGGATGCACTCTATTATATCTCGGATATTATCCTTCGGTGTGATACATTGATTCTCGAAGATGTGAAATATCTCTCCACCAAGCTTATTCTAATGTATGCAGGTTCATCCAAAAGGTTAATCTTTCATATGCTGCATACATTGAGGGGGAGTATATTTATCTTCGAGATATTATCGAATTTACATTCTGCACATTTCTGGTTACATATCTATCTACTCATCGTTGTTTATCTGTTTTGTCAACAATTGTCCAAAAAGGGGGAGATTGTTGATGAAATTCCTTGCCCCTTGTGTTTTGGAGATTGTTGTCAGAAATAGCGAGGGACTAATTTCTTTGCTACTGCACACATAGAGAAATAGTCCCTGGCGTATCGAGAAGATTGCTATAATCTACCGAAAGGTTTGCTACCGAAAGGTATGCTACCAATAGATTTCCTTCTGAAAGGTATGCTACTGAAAGGTTTGCTACCAAAAGGTTTGCTTCCGAAAGGTATGCTACCGAAAGGTTTGCTTCCGAAAGGTTTACTAACGAGGAGATTACTGCAATACTTCGAAAGGATTGCTACGGAAGAGAATGCTATAATATCCCGAAAGGATTGCTACTGAAGAGATAGCTATAATCTCCCGAAGAGACTGCTACCGAAAATATTGCTATAATATTCCGAGAAGATTGCAGCAGAGAAGATTGATATGTTTCACGAAGCTTATTATCGAGAAGGTTGCCACTTCCGAGAAATTTGCTATAAACTTCCTCGAAAGTTATCTATGCCGCAGAAAAGATTGACATGTCTCGAAGAGTTTGTTATCAAGAAGAATGCTATATTCTTTCAGGAAGTTTGAAGAACTTCACTGAGAAACATTTACGTTGCAGAGAAGAGAAGGATATGTTTCGAGAAGAAAAAGCACACTAAAAAGACTGCGTACCGGAGATGGTCTTGATAGAATTGCTGACGCAAAGCAATTTTCATTCGCTGTGTCTGAAGAAGAATGACTGCGGTCAAGAAGATTGAAGACGAAGTGAAGATGTAGCATTTGTTTCGTTGTTCTTCTTTCTCTTATTTGAGTCATAGGACCACCGTACTATTAAGATGGGTATAAGTATTAGAGACTTTTGTCTGTTGTGATGCTTAGCCGAATCCTATGAGAGTTCGAGAGAAATCTCTTTGTGCTCTGAATGAATACTTGCCAGCAAGATACGCAGTTCTTCTTTGCTGCGAGAGATTTCATTCACATCAAAGAGTTAGCATTACTTGTTCCTCAAGTAATGTTACCGTTGCTCTTAAAATCCGACCATTGAGAACATGTCGATTGGCCATTGGTTGGACCGCGTGTCCAAAATGGTCATTTCCCACCAAGGAAGGTTGCGGCTATAAATAGCCACCCCACACCGGCGTTGTCCGGCTGTTGCTCCTCTTGAGATTATGAGAAGATTGATTGAGCACCCCTCTCTGAGAGATTTGAGTTTAAAATCCACCGAGAGAAAATCAAGAGGCGAAACTTAGATAGTGGTTCAGCATCACAGTAGATCTGAGTTGAGAGTTCTTGTACCTATTACTCTTGAGAATTGCATACTCTCTAGACGGATAGGTGTCAGCTCGAGTGTTGAAGAGTTGTTGTCTTCACCGAGCAAAGTCTTCAACAACCAAGGGTCGTTGCGGTTTGCGAAGGAGTCTACTGAAGGTTTGGAGATTGCCGAAAAGAATCTACCACGATTGAAATTAACTGAAGTTTGAGGAACTTCACATTGAGGAGAATAGGTTTGAGTTATCTCCTGTGTTGAATCACAAGTCCCTTCAACTAGACATAGCTCTTTAGCAGAAGAGTGAACTGGTCTACCAAACCATCTGTCGCCATCAAGCACCACTAGTCATTTCTATCCTACTACATTTCTTTTGGTAGCTTATTTTTGGTTCTCTTTGCTCTCGATAGATATCTATTTGTGTACTGCGATTCTTTATCATCCAAGCAATCCTATCAGTACTATGACCATATTGTGTTTCATATATGCTTTCACTGTACTTAAGGTTGTTTGTTTGAATGTTCATTCGGTTTCCATATGGTACTGCTTAGTTTTTGTGCTAAGTCTTGCTCTGATGAACATTTCTCAGTAGTGTGCATGTTTTGTATCTTGTTATGTGTGAGACTGCCTCATGTACGCAATTCTATCCATGTTGATAATTTTATTTCTATGATAGTATTGTTTCATAGAACTAAATCTGCTCAACTGTGTTTTCATAGCAGTTCTGTTTTGTAAACAGTTTTGTTTCAAGAACATTTTTGTTTTGGGAACAGTTTTGTTTCGGAACTAGTTTTGCTTTGGAAATAGTTTTCCTTCGGGAATAGTTTTCTTTCGTAGAACTGAAACTACTTAGTTGATTATCCGCTATGCTGTGTTGAGAGTATTCAACATTTTGAAAGAAAATTTGAATCTCCCATTCACTCCCCTCTGGTCGATATACTTCGGTCCTTACAGCCGGATCTTCGTCTAATCCGTCCCGACGAACAAACTTGATAGCGGAAGCTGGACACCAACCAAACCAACACTCTGAATCTCGATTTTTTTATAAACACTAAACACTAAATTGTACTGGTACTCATAGTGCTTATTTCCCAGGACACATGCACTTGCTTAATGCATATTAGCTGAACTGAGGTTTTGCTCAAAAAAAGAAAAAAAATGAACCGAGGTGCGTACCAGGGCTAGAGAGTGGGCTAGGTTGGCTTAGAATACCTTTGGTTGGAGCCAATGTTTACTTACTAAATATTTAGGTAACCAAAATTATTACTCTAGCTAAGGTTTTGTTGCCATGATTTAGATAATGTAGCAAGAAAAATGAACTGGAGAGATTATTTGTGCATGGCAAAAAGTTTGGCAACCATCCAAACAAGGGGGAAAGATTTGGCTGTGACCAAAGTATGTGTAGGGTTTGTTTTCGACAAAGACTAAACATACCTTTAGTCTTGTTTACCCTTAGTTTTGTTAACATTCTTGTATGAACTAAAGTAGGCATTTTAATCAACCCTTTGCATGGATCTTCCCAGGTTCTTGCAATTGCACCTGTCGGAACCAAAGTGGGATTTTTAGTCAACTGTTGTACATCACAAGACCTATATCTTGCTTACTGCGATATGTAGCCTAGCCTGGCCTCTAGCACTGGGTTACTCATGTTGGGAAATGTAGCATGCAATTTTAAAAAAATTCCTACGCACATGCAAGATCTATCAAGGAGATGCATAGCAATGAGAGGGGGAGAGTGTGTCCACGTACCCTCGTAGACCGAAAGCGGAAGCATTAGCTTAACGTGCTTGATGTAGTCGAACGTCTTCTCAATTTAACCGATCAAGCACCGAACGTACAACACCTCCGAATTCTGCACATGTTCAGCTCTATGACGTCCCTCAAACTCTTGATCCAGCAGAGGGTCAAAGGAGTAGACGAGTTCCATCAGCATGACTTCGTGGTGACGGTGATGGTGATGTGATTTGCGCAGGGCTTTGCCTAGGCACTAAGACAATATGACCGGAGGAGTAAACGGTGGAGGGGGGCACCGCACACGGCTAAGAATCAATTGGTGTGCCTAGAGGTGCCCCCCGCCCACGTATATAAAGGAGGGAGGGAGAGGAGGCCGGCTCTAGGAACGCCAAGTGAGAGGAGCCCCACTTGGACTCCTAGTTGGATTCGCCCCCCCCCCCCTTTCCTGTTATCGGAGGGGGAAAGGGGGAAGGAGTAGGAGAGGGAGAAGGAAAAGGGGGTGGCGCCCCCTTCCCTAGTACAATTCGACCTCCTCCCTTGTGGGGGGCGCACCAGCCCCTTGTGGGCTTGTTAGCCTACCTCCTATGGCTCATATGGCCCACATATTTCCCCGGGGGGTTCCGGTAACCCCTCCGGTACTCCGGTATGTACCCGATACACTCCGGAACCCTTCCAGTATCCAAATACTACCTTCCAATATATCAATATTTGCCTCTCGACCATTTCAAGACTCCTCTTCATGTCCGTGATCTCATTCGGGACTCCGAACAACCTTCAGTCACCAAAACACATAACTCATATAATACATATCGTCATCGAACGTTAATTGTGCAGACCCTACGGGTTTGAGAACTATGTAGACATGACCGAAACACCTCTCCGGTCAATAACCAATAGCGGAACCTGGATGCTCATATTGGTTCCCACATATTCTACGAAGATCTTTATCGGTCGAACCGCAATGTCAACATATGTTATTCCCTTTGTCATCGTTATGTTACTTGCCTGAGATTCGATCGTCATATCTTCATACCTAGTTCAATCTCGTTACCGGCAAGTCTCTTTACTCGTTCCATAATGCATCATCCCGCAACTAACTCATTAGTCACATTGCTTGCAAGGCTTCATATGATGTGCATTATCGAGAGGGCCCAAAGATACCTCTCCGATACTCGGAGTGACAAATCCTAATCTCGATCTATGCCAACCCAGCAAAAACCTTCGGAGATACCTGTGGAGCATCTTTATAATCACCCAGATATGTTGTGACGTTTGATAACACTCAAGGCATTCCTCCGGTGTCCAGGAGTTGCATAATCTCATAGTCAGAGGAATATGTATTTGACATGAAGAAAACAATAGCAATAAAATTAAACGATCATTATGCTAAGCTAATGGATGGGTCTTGTCCATCACATCATTTTCTTAATGATGTGATCTCGTTGATCAAATGACAACACATGTCCATGGCTAGGAAACTTAACCATCTTTGATCAACGAGCTAGTCAAGTAGAGGCATACTATGGACACGGTGTTTTGTCTATGTATTCACACATGTATCAAGTTTCCGGTTAATACAATTCTAGCATGAATAATAGACATTTATCATGATATAAGGAAATATAAAATAACAACTTTATTATTGCCTCTAGGGCATATTTCAGCTCTTGGAACATCTCATATGCTTCGTGGTGTTCAAAATGTTTTTGAAGTCCCGGTTCTAAGCCATAAAGCATGGTGTACTAAACTATCAAGTAGTCATCATATTGAGTTAGCCAAACGTTCATAACATTTGCATCTGCTCCTGCAATAGGTCTGTCACCTAGCGGTGCATCAAGGACATAATTCTTTTGTGCAACAATGAGGATAAACCTTAGATCATGGACCCAGCCGCATCATAGCTACTATTATCTTTCAACTTAGTTTTCTCTAGGAACATATCAAAAAACATAGGGGAGCAACAACGCGAGCTATCGATCTACAACATAATCTGCAAATACTATCAGGACTAAGTTCATGATAAATTAAAGTTCAATTAATCATATTACTTAGGAACTCCGACTTAGATTGACATCCCTCAAGTCATCTAAATGATACGTGATCCAAATCAACTAAACCAAGTCTGATCATCACGTGAGATGGAGTAGTCATCAATGGTGAACATCTCTATGTTTATCATATCCACTATATGATTCACGTTCGACCTTTCGGTCTCCAGTGTTCCGAGGCCATGTCTGTATATGCTAGGCTTGTCAAGTTTAACCCGAGTATTCCTCTTGTGCAAAACTGGCTTGCACCCAATGTATTTGAACGTAGAGCTTATCACACCCGATCATCACGTGGTGTCTCAGCATGAAGAACTTTCACAACGGTGCATACTCGGGGAGAACACTTATACCTTGAAATTTAGTTAAGGGATCATCTTATAATGCTACGGTTGTACTAAGCAAAATAAGATGCATAAAATATAAACATCAGATGCAATCAAAATATATGACATGATATGACCATCATCATCTTGTGCTTTTGATCTCCATCACCAATAACGTCATGATCTCCATCGTCACCGGCTTGACACCTTGATCTCCATCGTAGCGTCGTGGTCGTCTAGCCAACTATTGCTTCTACGACTATCGCTACCGCTTAGTGACAAAGTAAAGCAATTACATAGCGTTTGTATTTCATACAATAAAGCGACAACCATATGGCTCCTGCCAGTTGCCGATAAATTTTACAAAACATGATCATCTCATACAACAACTTATATCACATCATGTCTTGACCATATCACATCAAAACATGCCCTGCAAAAACAAGTTAGACGTCCTCTACTTTGTTGTTGCAAGTTTTACGTGGCTGCTACGGGCTTCTAGAAAGAATTGCACTTACCTACGACACAAAAACCACAACGGTGATTTATCGAGTTTGCTATTTTAACCTTCACAAGGCCGGCCACAGTCAAATTTGATTCAACTAAAGTTGGAGAAACAGACACCCGCTAGCCACCTTTATGCAAAACTAGTTGCATGTCTGTTGGTGGAACCTGTCTCATGAACGCGGTCATGTCAGGTTGGTCCGGGCAGCTTCATCCAATTATACCGCCGAATCAAAATAAGACATTGGTGATAAGCAGTATGACGATCACCGCCCACAATTCTTTGTGTTCTACTCGTGCATATCATCTACGCATAGACCTGGCTCTGATACCACTGTTGGGAAACGTAGCATGCAATTTCAAAAAAAAATCCTACGCTCACACAAGATCTATCAAGGAGATGCATAGCAACGAGAGGGGGAGAGTGTGTCCATGTACCCTCGTAGACCGAAAGCAGAAGCATTAGCTTAATGCGGTTGATGTAGTCGAACGTCTTCTCGATTCAACCGATCAAGTACCAAACATACGGCACCTCAGAGTTCTGCACACGTTCAGCTCGATGACGTCCCTCGAACTCTTGATCCAGCAAAGGGTCGAAGGAGTAGATGAGTTCCATCAGCACGACGGCGTGGTGACAGTGATGGTGATGTGATCCGCGCAGGGCTTCACCTAAGCACTATGACAATATGCCCGAAGGAGTAAACGGTGGAGGGGGCACCGCACACCGGCTAAGAATCAATTGATGTGCCTAGAGGTGCCCCCACCCCTGTATATAGAGGAGGGAGGGAGAGGAGGCCGGCCCTAGGCACGCCAAGTGAGAGGAGTCCCACTTGGACTCCTAGTTGGATTCGCCCCCCCCCCCCCTTTCCCTTTACCGGAGGGGGAAAGGGGGAAGGAGTAGGAGAGGGAGAAGGAAAGCGGGGGTTGGCGCCCCCTTCTCTAGTCCAATTCGGACTCCTCCCTTGTGGGGGGCGCACCAGCCCCTTGTGGACTGGTTAGCCTCCCTCCTATGGCCCATAGGGCCCATATCTTTCCCGGGAGGTTCTGGTACTCAGGTATGTACCTGATACACTCCGGAACCCTTCCGGTGTCCGAATACTACCTTCCAATATATCAATATTTACATCTCAACCATTTCGAGACTCCTCGTCATGTCCGTGATCTCATCCGGGACTCCGAACAACCTTTGGTCACCAAAACACATAACTCATATAATACATATCGTCATCGAACGTTAAGCGTGCGGACCCTATGGGTTGGAGAACTATGTAGACATGACCGAGACACCTTTCCGGTCAATAACCAATAGCGGAACCTGGATGCTCATATTGGTTCTCACATATTCTACAAAGTTCTTTATCGGTCGAACCGCTATGTCAACATATGTTATTCCCTTTGTCGTCGGTATGCTACTTGCCCGAGATTCGATCGTCGATATCTTCATACATAGGTCAATCTCGTTACCGGCAAGTCTCTTTACTCGTTCCGTAATGCATCACCCCGTAACTAACTCATTAGTCACATTGCTTGCAAGGCTTCATATGATGTGCATTACCGAGAGGGCACAGAGATACCTCTCCGATACTCGGAGTGACAAATCCTAATCTCGGTCTATGCCAACCCAACAAACACCTTCGGAGGTACCTGTAGAGTATCTTTATAATCACCCAGTTATGTTGTGACGTCTGATAGCACACAAGGCATTCCTCCGGTGTCCGGGAGTTGCATAATCTCATAGTCGGAGGAATATGTATTTGACATGAAGGAAGAAGTAGCAATAAAACTGAACGATCATTATGCTAAGCTAACGGATGGGTCTTGTCCATCACATCATTCTCCTAATGATGTGATCTCGTTGATCAAATGACAACACATGTCCATGGCTAGGAAACTTAACCATCTTTGATCAACGAGCTAGTCAAGTAGAGGCATACTAGGGACATAGTGTTTTGTCTATTTATTCACACATGTATCAAGTTTCCGGTTAATACAATTCTAGCATGAATAATAGATATTTATCATGATATAAGGAAATATAAAATAACAACTTTATTATTGCCTTTAGTGCATATTTCCTTCAGCTCATGTCTTAGTGGGTTGGCTTATTAAACCATCTTTTTCTTTTAGTTTTTGGTTTTCTTTACCTTTTTTTTGTTTTTTTCAACACATGTTGTACAATTTTCGTACACATACAGAATATTTTTTTTTGGTACACGCTGAATATATTTCAGATACATGATGAGCATTCTGAAATACATGTTTCGTTTTTTAATACATATTAAACATTTTTTAAATAAGCGATATTTTTCTAAAACTAGAAAACATGTTTTTACATAGTATAAACATTTTTCAGAAAAGTCATGAAAATATATTTTTACATGTGTGAACATTTTTCTAAATGTCAGGAACAGTTTTGGAATGGTATGAAACCTTTATTTTTCAATGATGCAAAATTTCCATGTGTAATGTTTTGTTGAAATGTGTGGAGGAATGCGCGAAGATTTTTTTTTAAATGTCACAAACATTATTTTAACGGTACACAATATTATCTATAATTGTGTGATCATTTTTTACATTGTATAAGTGTTTCTACAAATTATAAACATTCTTTATAATGCATGATTACTTTTTAAATGTCACAAGTATACGATACAAATAAATTTTTACAGTAAAATAATTATTCTTATATCTCTTAAATATTCGTGAATTAACATGAAAAAAGGGTGAAACAAGAAATTAAAACAAAAAAGGTAAACAAATAGAACACAACTGTGCACGTAGATAAGCGCGGTAGCGTGTGGGGGAGTTGCCACTGTGTTGGGTCGGCCTATATCCTCTGCATTATAGGCGATTGGAGTGTACAACTGAACCAAGTACTAGGAATATGTCACCATCCAGTGTGGTATTTGCGGTATGGAAGATTAATGGAGACACTTGTTGATCGAATGTTCAATGTCACGATGTACATGGGCCCTGGTGGATGAGGACATAGCTGAACATATGATGGCAACAACTAAACCTAGTGCAAAGCAATGGTTATTTACTATGAAAGATTCCATGTCTCATGAAGCTTTTGTGAAACTTGTTGTGGCCCTTTGGGCTACGTGGTGGGTGAGAAGAAAGGCTATCCACAAAGGAGATTACCAGAGCCCGCTCTCCACAAATATGCTTGTAAAGCGCTTCATTGTAGAGCTGGGAGTTGTGGCAGGAAACACTCAAGCACGGCAGGCGAGTTCGATGCGAAGTGGTGCCACCGCAAGCGTCAGGAGAGTTGGTCCTGCACTCATGAAAGCACCACCGCCATACTTTGCTTTGTTTCATGTGGACGCAAGTGTTCCTAGAGTTGGGAACAACAGTTCAGCAACAGTAATTGGCAGGGACGAGAATGAGTGTTATCTTGGGTCCTCCTCTCTGATGATACACAGGACAAACAATGTGGCAACCTTCAAGGCGATCGCGTGTAGAGAGGCATTGTAGCTAGCCAAGGATCTCTACTTCACAACATTGTGGTGGTCTTTGACTCAAGTGAAGTTCTTAATGACACGCAGAAGGGCAGTAGTGGCATATACAGGCAAGTTATTGGGGATATCACATTGAGAGATTTGAATTTTAATTGTATTTTTCATTTTGAAGATAGGTCAACAAACTTTGAGGCCGACTTGTTAGCCAAGCATTCACATTCTTTAGATCGGGGGGGGGGGGGGGGGGCACGTGTGGTTGGGCCAACCCCACGACTCGATTTGTATCCTACTGTGTGTGGAGTTTGAATAATAAAGCTTGGTGTTTCTCAAAATAAATTTTCTTTTGGAGTGTACAACTCACATTTTTCTTGCACTTTTCGATATCTCATCATCTATTATGGACAAAAGCCATACTATTTATTATGAAGATTAGGCTGTGGGTTCAGCTGATTTCTACTTCTTCCCATTTCCTTTCATAGATGAAGCTTTTGCAGGACAACGCATGGATAACAACGAAGTTGCATAGCTCAAAAGAAACTGCTTGGACCTTTCGGCTGGAATAACTGGACCCTCATGCACAAGCTTGTTACGAACATGCATAGCGCTTCAGGTGCCAGCACACCAAAGTGGCGCTCACACTTAACCCCTCTTGGCCGGCCCAACAAACGCATTCGCTCATTTGTTGCTTTGCTCGATCGCAACATAACTTCCTTCGCCCCGTCAGGCGTCACCAAGTCAGTTGTTGACCGGTCAACCATTTTACCGTTGACTTTTTGAAAATTGATCTGAAAAAAGTTTGTAATTTTGAAAACAATTCGTGATTTTGAAAAATGAGATACAAATTTGAAGAAAATTCACCGATTTGATAAAATTTCATGATTTTTTATCAAATCCGCAAAAAAGTTTACTGATTTTGAAAAAAGTTTATTGAATTTGAAAAAAGTTCATCAATTTGCTAAAGTTCATCAAATTTTAGTAACGAGTTCATTGATTTTTTAAAAAATCATCAAATTAGAAAAAACTTGATCTAATTTGAAAAAAGTTCATGAATTTTCAAAAAATAGTTCACAAATCAGAAAAGATTCATTAATATGGGTGCATTTGAAAAAAAATCATAGATTTGAAAAAGTTCATCGATTTTGATCAAAAAAGTTCACACATTTTTAAAGAAACAAAAGGAAAAAAGGAAAAAGAAAAGAAAAAAGAAGAAAAGAAATAAAAAGAAGTAACAAACCACATTCGTGCGCATTGCCTGGTTGGCTAACATAGCTAGCACTTGAGGAAGAGGTCAAGGTTTTGAGTCGTAACACTCGCGTGCACTTTTTGGGCGTTTAATAACAGGAAAAAAAATATATGGGCTGGCCCAACGCAGAGGAGGTTGTGTGCCTGTTTGCAAACTATACTGTAACGGGCGCCTTATGCACCGTACTGGAAATGCCCAACTTGCGAGCTATAAACCTGCCCACTGTACACCATCGTGCACATATTTTTGTAACACGTGAAGATTTTGTTTAGATGTCCCAAACTTTTTCCAGTGGTAAGATTTTTTAAGATGATGTGATTTTTTTACATTGTATAAACATTTTCTAAGAATGTCATGAGCATTTTTAAACTAGTGAATAAGTTTAAAAAAGGTCATGAACAATATCTTTGAATAATACAAAAAATTTCAAAACATTGCATGAACAAATTTTCCGCACTTTAATACTTATTCAGATCACTTCCAGTGATCTAAACGCTCTTATATTTCTTTACGGAGGGAGTAGAAGGCAATCCTGCTTGTACATGTACCGCTGTAGCGCGTGGGGGAGCCGCCGCTGTGTTTGGGGCGGCCCATAAATCCGTGCTTTCTAGGCGGCCCTAGAAAAAACAAATCTACGCGTCCACTGTACACCATCGTTCGTTCAAGGCAGAACCGCTGGTTTTGCTCCACCGAAAATCAAAGGGGCCACACATAAACAGATAGCAACACGAGCCAGACGTGGCGGCGTGCACTGCTGCTTCAGTACCACATGCAGCGGACAATGATGGAGTCATGGCCGAACGTTCAGACAAACATTGGTGTGATATCCGTTGCTTTGATCACGAAGATTACCCTAGCCAACAAGCTACCCGTACACGTTTTCTCAGACAACGGAAGCGCCACACAGACAGTCTGTTGCAGCAGTTTGTTGAGTAGTGGCAGCGTGGAAAACATAATGCTACACGCACGGATCTGTGACGGCGTTTTACGGATTGGTTAACGCTATCCCCTGATTTTAGGGAGGGGGGGGGGGGGGGGGGGGTCTCTTCCTAATCCCAATTAGAAGACGCCACATGTGCTGGTCCATGAAGTATGTAAAAACTTCTTCGTGTGTCTAGCATCTCTCGCGTGGAAAAACTCCTCGTGGTAGTGTATGCCCTAAAAAAATAAAAAATGATTTTTTAATACATATATGATCTATTCATCTTCAATCATGGGAGTACAACGAACACTAGAAATAATAAAAATTACATTCAGATCCGTAGACCATCTAGCGACGATTACAAGCATTGAAGCGAGCTAAAGGCGCGCCGCCGTTATCGCCCATCCCTCACCGATGCCGGGCAAAACTTGTTGTAGTGCAAAGTCGTCGTGCTAAGCCCTCAAAGGACTAGCGCACCAGAACAGTAACCGCCGCCGATGAAGAGTAGCGTAGATCGGAAGAATTCGACTTCAAGACATACAAACGTAGACGAACGACGAACATATCCGAGCAAAGAAATATCCGTCAGAGACACACCTCCACACGCTCATCGACGATGGTAGATACACCACCATAACGGAGGCTAGGAGGAAAGAATCTTATTCTATTTCCAGGGAGCCGCCGCCGTTCCATTTTCATGAACAGGACACAAACCCTAACAAATCTTGATGGTCCTAAGGCCACTGAAGACGCGAAACGGCGGCGATAGAAGACACAGAAACTCTAATTGGAGAGAAATTAACGTGACAAGGAACAGTACTGGACAAGTGCTCCGGACTTTACTCTAGCAAGAACGCATAAATTTTACTATTAATCAAAGTAGCGGGACTGCTGCCGCATGGTTGCATGGTGGCCCGCAGGAGCCATTGCCGGTGTGCACCTTTGGGCCTGACGCACTTGCTGCAGAGCTGCCAAGAAAGGAAACTATATAAATGCTCGAAAAAAAGAAAAGAAAGGAAACTCTGCCTGTGGGCGGGCTAGATGAAACATGAGGGCATCTTCAACAGCGACCAGCCTCCGCAACCGACTGTATCGGTTCGCTGCGCGGTCCTGACACGATTTCTACCGTAAACTGAAGACAAAGTGAAGGAGGATTGTGAAAGTCCATACAGATCCCAAACCCGTTTCTGACAGCCCTGGCTCACCGAAAACCCCTCCATTCCCGTGCGTTTTCAGTGAGCGCCGCTCCAGAGCGTCAGCGCGCGCATTCATGCTTGGCCAGAGCGGACGCGACCGCTCACTGTTGCCGGCATTGAAGCAGCGCACCGGCCGAGAGAGCGCCGGCCGCCCCGCTTCTCGGTGCAGGCGACTGCCACGCGTTCAAACGACACGATGGCCGCCGGTTCGTCCGTCTGCCACCTGCATTGATGGTGCACGGTTGCCGAGGCATCTCCTCCTGTGCCGCCTGTCCATCCATCTGCCACCCATTGGTGCTATATAAACCGTTGCCCCGGTGTCGCGACCATAGCCACAACCACCTCTCGACACCACTCCCCGCCATGTATCCCTCCACGGCCAAAGTTCGGTGGGACATGCTTACATCGGAGCAAAAGAAGGCCATGTCAACCATTGCTGCCGACTAGTAGGCCGGCAGGCAACCGAAGAACGTGCAAATGGAGGATGCCTCCTCTGATGAGCCAGTGCCACTCTCCTCTTCCTCCGCGCCACCTTCCTTCTCCGCTCCACCCTCGCCGGTGCACTGCACCATGACCATCGGCGAGGCCCGTGCCCATTATATGGATATGGTGCGGGAGGAGCAGTTCCGGGAGGCACAGGTGGACGCTAACTACAACCACAACCTCCTCCAGGAGCATCTGCCGACGGAGGAGCGGGTTGCCGCCGGCAGGGCGGTCGCGCCGGACGCAGACCTGGCGGAGGAGGAGGCGCTGCTCGAGTCCTATCGCTCCGTCATGAGATCCGCCTCGCCAGCTGACGGTACCGGCAGCGGGTACGGAGATGGCGACCGCCGGCAAGGAGCGCGACGACGACGCGGGCGAGGCGTTGTTCGGCGACACCGACAATGAGGAGGCTGCGCCACGGCTACGAAGAAGCCGACACGTCCGCGGACGCCGTCCGGAGCTGGAAAAGGCGAAGTTTCCGTTCTCTTGGTTCATGACCGGAGACAGGGACCGGACACCGGCGATCATTTATATTAGGTATTAGTTATACTCCAGAGCCCGCCTAGACTGCTTTGATGTATTTGTAATGAAATCCGTAATGTTTATATGAAATTCGGCATGTTTATATGAAATCTAGACTTGTTTGAAGGAATTTTATCCGGTTGGTTTGAGTTGTTGTGAAAATGTATGCGGCTAGCATTGGATGGTTGTCTCCCGCATTCATGTCCATAGACTGATCTCTCCCTGTCCACAGACGGACGCGGGAGATTTTTTGCGCGTTGCCGTTGGAGATGCTCTGACAACTTTTGCGTTCCATGGATCATAACTTTTGGTACTCTCTCTCTCAGTTTATAGGGCGTGCGCGTACCCCTAGGTCATCAATTTGACCAACCTAATACAAGTCATATATTACAAAAAATATATCAATGTAAACTTCAGATTTTCTATTTTCAAAAGGTATAATCTTTGTGTTATATATTTTATATTAGGGTGATAAAATTGCCAATTTAAATATACGCGCAGAACTTGTAAGCTGAGACGGAGGGTGTAGTTGGATGTATGAGGTATCATGGTTGGAGATATGAGGTGCTCTCATTGTGGGTCCTAAGTATGAACGCGTGCCCAATCCTCTTTACGTGGTCGCGCCGACGGGACAACGTGGTCTCGTTTTCCTTTTCTACCCAAGCTCGACAGTGAGCGCGTAGCACGGTGTTTACATTACCAGGCAAACGAAGACATTTCACTTAAATTATACTCCCTAATAAATAAACTAAAACAGCATCACTTATTTTCGAGCGGAAGTCGTACTGTACTACTAGTGACCAGAGAGATGGTGTCCTTGCAGCTCTAGCGACCGACAAGAGGAGATGGTATCCTGCCAAAATGTGCATGATTTCTTGTTCACGGGATCATTGGCTGGCTAACAGTACAGTATATGGTTGGCCGGCTAACTATTCAGTAATGTATGGATGTGAAATTTTCTTATTCGGCCTGTCATTTCTTTTCTTAGTACCGCTACCTAACATGTGCCATGATACTACACGACAAGACGAGATCGATGATTGCTCCTGACTTGCGTAGTTATTGACCCATCAATTAGATATAGATAACAAACTTGTCGGGCGTGGACCAGATGCATGTACATAACGTGCACCGCGTGCATTCACGGCCTGAAGAACAATAGGATCGCCACGAGCGTGCTACACTCTTCATCATGCTCCTAAACTTCTAGGGCGTAGCACTACTGCACTGGCACGGTGTTTACATATCACGGTAAACAGTGATATTCTACAGAACCAGTGGGATCTACTTGAGAGCATCTTCAACAGGCGCCCAACACGCGGTGCGCAAAAATCTGGTTTGCGGCGCACGCAACGCCAGGTTTGGCGCGGGACACAGTGCTGGCTTTAGCAGCCGCGCCAAAATGTAGTGTGTGCGCGCAGCTCCAGCAGTGCGCTAAAATGCAGAGCGCAAGAGCAGCCGCGCATCCACATTTGTTGCATTTCCACACAAAACAAAGACATGGCATAATTTTTAAATTACAAACATCATTCACAACCAAGTTTAAATGAATAGTTCAATTTATTACAATCATCAAACAAATAGTACTTTGAGAAATATAACAAATAGTTCAACAATACAACATCAAACGCACAAATCATGATGATCTTCGGCGGCCATTCCAAGCCCACTACTCCTCAATGAGATTCTTCTTGAGTTCATTATGCACTGCCGGACGTCGAATGACATGATATGATGCAACAAAACGGGTCACCCTTTCAGCCCTCCGCCGCACTCGCACGGGATGTACGACTCGGGGTATGTGGGATTCTCCACAAAATAGTGCCTCATCAATCTGTTGTGGGCATCAATCCTATCCCTCCAAATTTTCTGCCGACCCATAACCGAACCATCGTGCTTCGGCTTTTTATTGATGTGCATAGCTAGGATCATGCAAGATCCTCCTCCTCTTCCATATCAAATTCTTCTTCAGAAGTGTCATAGCCCGAACTCATCTAAAATGTTCAAAAATAGGCTATAAACAACATGCACCAAATTTCATGCAAAAAAGTGAAAGTTGGAAGCAATACATACCTTGCGGGCGTTTTGTCGAACACCTTGCGGGCGCCAAAACGGCGGTGGGCGGCTGGGCGCTGTTCGTCGGAGACTGCCATGCGCGACGGCGGCGCTGACCAGAGAGAGAGGGAGGAAGCCGTGGCCGGGGGGGAAGAGACCGGGGAAGCGCCGGAACGGTCGCCGGAAAAAATGGGGTGGCGCGGGCGGCGGCGGCGGCGCAGCTGGATGGGTTGGTGGAGTGAGAGCGAGCGCTCGAGAGTCCAGCACGGGAGCGGGCGCAGCAAATAAGTGGGGCGCGATGGCGTTTCCGTCCGCGCGCTGAATTACATATGCCGCGCGCGCTATTTTTGCGCGTCCGCTGGAGCGCCCGGAACGGTAGCACGCGCTAAAACCACTACTTTTTCGGCGCGACGCGTTTATAACGCGCCTGTTGGAGATGCTCTGAGCATATTAGCATCTAGAGATGTAAGCGGGCGTCCCGCATAGGGCCATCTCCAACGCTGGCCCACAAACCTCTTACAATCGTTAGAACCACGCTGTTTCGACTGTGAAAGTCATCTAACGCCGTCTTGTATCGACGCACAACGCGTTCCGGACGTGATTTCTCCGCAAACCGGAGACAAAGTGGAGAGATTTGCGGGGGTCCAGACCGATCCCGAGCCCGCTCCTGACCGGCCTTCCCCACCAAAAACCACCCCCTCCCGCACGCGCTCCCGCCCGGTGCCAGCTGCCCGTATTCATGTCGTTGTAGAGCACGCCGCTCCGCATCGAAGACGGCTCAGAGCGGACACGGCATCTCACTGCTTCCGTCATTGAAGCGGCGCGCCGGCCGAGGGTGCCTCCCACTGCGCACTCGGCTAAACACGCCTCCTCGCCATATTCATACGCATCCATTAAACCCGTGTGGAAGCCGAGAAATCTACTTCGACCACAGTCCGTTCATGAGCGGGCTGACATTAAACGCAAACGCCGGCCCTCCCGCCCGCCCTCTATTTAAACGAGGCCAGATGCCAGGTAAGAATCACACCCCTCCGCCGCTCCCCCGTCTCCTCCTTCACCACTCTTCTAATGGCTTCCAAAGAGTCGTTCTCCGCCATATAAGCCGGCTGGGTGGCCCGCCGAGCCTGACGGAGCCAGTTGCCGCCCCAAGCCGGCGTGTCGTTCATCAACTCGCTGCTCCAGGCCAGCTCGATGAGGAGTGGCGAGTTGCTCCACACCGGCACGACGGGGAGCACGGTGGCACGGGCATCGTCGCATCTAGTGCCTGCGACCGAGCCATCCGCCGTCGACGCGTGCGTAGCCACGCCATGCACGCAGAGAAATAAGCCACGTGCACGGATGTTGAAGAGGTGGTGGCCGGCATGTCTGCGTCCGCCGCCATCTTCGAGAAGAAGTAGAACACGGGAAGCCGCCGCTGCTTGGGTCCCAGGAAGGCCACCGCCGGCGTGGCACCGACTTGTAAAGCCGGTGACCTGTCTGATTCTTCTTTATATTAGACCATTAGGGCACCTGCGTGAGCTTCACGGAAGCACCCTTTCCCTCCAACAGCACCCTCTTCGTCACTCCGATGAGCGGCGCAGCTGGACATAGGGAAGATACGGGGGAAGAATATGCCTCCGGGACTGCCGGCAGTCCGGTGAGCGGGTTGTCGGACATGAGAAAGACAAAGGGCTCCGTTATGGCCAGCCTAGACTAGTTTTGGGTATCAGTGTCGTGGGAGTGGAGCTCCGTGCGATCGTACGTGCACATAGTTTTATCTTTTTAGTTAAAATATGTCTAAAATATAACCGTTTTCATTCGATTTGTATAAAATCCATCATGTTTGTACGAAATCCGGCCGTATTTACATGAATTTCATTCATTTTGTTGAAAAAGAGTTTTAAATGTATGCGGCTAGCGCTGGATGGCGTCCTCCCGCATTTGTGTCCGTGCACTAGCCCCCCCTGTCTGCGGACAGATGCGGGAAAAATTTTACGGCTTGCCGTTGGAGATGTCCTAAGCCTGCAAATACAAGATGGCAGTTCAAACTGAACTAAGTCTGCGAAATCGGGCCGTGCTTGCATGAATTTCATATGGTTTGTTGAAAAAAAGTTTTAAATGTATGCGGCTAGCGTCGATGCGGGAGCAGATATGCGGGTTGACGTTGGATTGTAGTTCAAACTGAACTAAGTTGTTTGACAAGGGGACTGAACTTTGATTATTTAACCACCGCCGATCTGATAGATTACGTATAAACACTGCGGTAGTTTTGACTTAGGGAAAAAGTTGTTAACACACACCTTAGACTTTTATTATAAACACCATCGATAGACTCGACATCCGTCGCATGAGATGCTCCCGGTTACGATGGAGCCCCCAACTGCGCGTGCACCCCCCCCCCCCCCCCCCCAAGGAAAACCTGCTATCCAACTATGCATGCATCACCACTCGCGCACCCCTGACAACTTCTGTATAAATAACCATGATAACTTTAACCCAAAGAAAAAATTTATTGGAATAATATGGGAATAATAACCATGGGAAAAATGTTGTTGAATGCACACCACTTTTGCATAGGATGCATGTGACACACTAGCTAATCACCGTTTAGATAAAATCCTTACGTAAATGATGGACCCAAGATTATACAATCATATGCACGTCGTACATAAAACATTGTATGCAAAGGTATTTCGTTTCTCGACTGTATATACATGGATATTTCTAGGGTTGTTATTCTCACGGGTTTCTTTAGTGCATCATCAAATATTACACTTCATGTGATGGAGGTAGGCCCGTGTCTTCTGAAAAAAGTTTTTGAATCATAACATTGATATACCATGATAATTTACGCATTGTTGACCTAATAATTTTCATAAAAATATCATGGTAAGTACGATCTGAGGGAATTTTTTTCAAAACATAACTGATAACTTATGTTTAAATAGAATGGTATTTTACGCACCGCAGACCTGATAACTCACGTACAAATACTATGGTAACTTTGATCTAAAAAAAGACTTGTTAAAAACATACCACCGATAACTTCTGTATAAATAGCGTGGTAATTTACTTACCGCATACCTGATAACTTTTTTGTATAAATACCACGATAACTTTGATCCTGAGAAAAAAGCGTTAAAAAAATACCAGCTAGTATGGTCTATCCATTAGCGACTACAACTCCCATTTTGTTTCGGGCATGTGCGTTGGTGCATGCCCAAAAAGACCTTATTTTTCAGAGATAAAACAAATTGTGATTATGAAGGAAATAACTGAACTTTGATCCAGGAAAAATATATTTGGATAATACCCCCGGTATCTTTCGTGTAAATAACACAGTAATTTACACACAGCCTGATTATATAACAAACACCCGAGGAAACTTTTGACCCGGGAACAGATTATTGGAGATACAAACCCCCCTAACTTCTGTGTAAATATGATGGTAATATACGCACAATAAAGTCGATAACTCAGATACAAACACCGCAATAACTCTTGTGATCCCGGAATAAAACTTGTTGAAAAGCATATCCCCGGTAAGAGCATCTTCAGCCGTGCCCCCAACAGCCCCCCAGGGCCATTTCTTAGCGCCGGCGCTTGAAAAACGGCCCAGTCGCGTCCCCAGGAGCCTATTTTTCGCCGGCTAGGCCCGAAACTGGCGCCAGCGGACCCAGCTGAACCCGGCGTGCTGGGGGGCGCCCGTCGGCGCCAGGGCAATCATTTTTGACGTGAAGGAATGGCGGGCCCGCCAAGTCAGCGATCCCCGCGCCTCGTCGTCCTCATCACCTCGGTTTCCAGTGGGGAATCAATGCGAAGGCTGCCGTCGGTCAGTCTTCCATTGATTCCTCATGGGCTGTGCGGTGCGGCGACGTGCCCCCTCCCGCCATGCGTACACATGTTATTGTCCCCCGACCATTATAAAAGCCGCCCCCTCCCTCGCCGGTGGAAGCAGACACCCTCTCTCGCTGCTGACGCCCTCTCTTTCTCTCTCTCCCCGTCTAGCCACCGCGTGCACGCACAGTCCGATGGGTGAACGGTGCCTCGGCGACGCGGTGGCGGCCTATGACTTCGGCCGCCGCTCTCTACATTAGTAGGAAGCTCACCTTCTCCACAAGGCGAACTACCCGACGCCCCCCGACATGCGCGCCGGGGGGGTGGAGGCTCAGCGCCGGGGGCGTCCCAGTCCCCCCGCTGCCCGATGTCAAACACCCCGGTTACTTCCACGCCGAGATCGAGCGTGTGCGGGCCTCCCTATCGGAGGAGGAGCGGGACCTCCCGAAGTAGGATGCCGACAACCACGAGGCGTGGGCGGCGTACTTCGAACGCCGGCAGGCGGAGCGGCTCGCCTCCATCAACAACGCGCCGGTGGTCAGGGGGTGCAACAATAGCGACGGCCGTCGCCTGTGGCGGGGCGCCCCGGGACGCATGTTGCACGCCGTCCTCGCGTACCTCGAGGGCGGCAACGATCCCCCGCTCTAGTACCCGGCGGCCCTGGGCCCGCACTGGAGTGCCGGCTCATGGCTGCCGCGGCGAATGCTGGGCGGGTCCTCCTCCTCCTCCTCCTCCTCCTCCCGATCCTTCTCCCACTCCTTCGAGTCGCCGCCACTCATCAGCGTCAAGGCCGAACCCGTGAAAACGCCACTCGGCCGGTGCACCCGCAGCGCCGCCCTCATCATCAACGAGGGCGGCTGTGCCTCCTCCTTGGCTCCTTCCCGCCTTGTCAAGCCAAAGACGGAGCCAGGGCTCGCCACCATGAAGAGTGAGGACGATGACAGGCTCGACGACGAGGCCGCCATGAAGTGGGCGCGGGAAGATTGTGCCCGGTTGGAGATGGAGCGCCAACGCTGCGGCCTGGAGGAGATCGCTGCGCATCGCCGTGGACGCAAGGAGGGAGGCGTCATTGTGCTTGAGGACAGCGACGATGACGCACCATCGCTGGCCAAACTAGTCCTCCAAGGCAACCCCGGGCAGGGGTCCAACAGGGACGGCCATGTGAAGAAGGAGAAGGAGGAGGACAACGGTGGCGACGACATCGACTACGCTATGTTCAGCAGGTTCTTCAACCTGTGGGCCCAACAACGTCCCTTTTTTCTTAGTAAATTTTATGTTTTCTATATGTAAAAAAACTATGGAACGCCTAATCTATGTCGTGTTTGCCGAATTTTGACCGAATGTCTTTTTAAAAATGTTTACAAAAAGGGCATCTGGGGGCGACCTGGGGGCGGTGGCTGGGGACCCGATCGCCCCCACGGCAAAAATATCCCCGATTCGCCCCCAAGCGGCACTTTTTCTAGCCCCTAGGGGGTGGGGTGGGGGGGGGGGCGAACGGCTGGAGATGCTCTAACTTCTGGGCAAATAACATGTCAATATACGCAAAACAAAGCTAATAACTCGTGTACAAGCACCGTGGTAACTTTTTTTTACCTGAAAAAATGTTAAATAATCTAGCCTGGTAACTTTGTGTGTAAATTGCATGACAATATAGACACAACAAAGATGATAACTCATGTACAAACTCTGATAACTTCTGTGTAAATAGGATGGTAATATACACGAAACAAAGCTGATAACTCATGTACGAATACCATGGTAACTCTTTTGACCCCAGGATAGAAGTTGTTGAAAACCATACTCCGGTAACTTTTGTGCAAATTGTTGGGGAACGCAGTAATTTAAAAAAAAATCCTACGATCACGCAAGATCTATCTAGGTGATGCATAGCAACGAGGGGGAGAGTGTATCCATGTACCCTTACCAAAAGCGGAAGCGTTTAGTTAACGCGGTTGATGTAGTCAAACATCTTTGCGATCCAACCGATCAAGTACCGAACGCATGACACCTCTGTGATCTGCACACATTCAGCTCGGTGACGTCCCTCGAACTCTAGATCCAGCTGAGGCCGAGGGAGAGTTCCGTCAGCACGATGGCGGGGAGATGGTGATGGTGAAGTTACCGGTGCACTCTACAAAAAAAAGACACATCCGTGACATTTTGGGCCGAACGAAATTTTTTTCTGTCATACATATGACACTTCTATGATGATAATTGTGACAAAACCCGGTATCATCTTAGATGTGGTGGGCTCCTACTTCTATGACAAAAAATCATGATAGAAAATGGGCTTTTCGTCCTGGGCGGGCCGGAGACGCAGCTGCATGACATTCTTTGGGCCGTCCATGATGGAAAAAATCGTGGTAGAAGCGAGGGGGAGGAAAATTTTGGGGAGTTGCCGGTTACGGTGGGAGGTCGGGGGCCGAGCGATGTGCATTTCTCTCGTACAGGTGTGAGGCGTTGGCTCTAACGGAACCCGAGCGAGGCGTTGGGCTCTAACTGAACCCGAGCGATTACACTGCAGGCTACGCGTTACTGAACCCGAGCGATCGGTCAATGGCTGTTAACTAAACCCGATGGAGCGATTCCTTCGCTACTGCTGCTTTAACTGAAGCCAATCGATGCTGCCTCTGGGATGAACAGTGAGCGTTGCGGGGGGGGGGGGGGGTCTGGATGAACAGTGAGCGGTGGCGTTGCCTATGGATGAACAGGACCCCGTGGTGTGGAGGGATGGATGAACAGTAGACGGTGGAGGGGTGGCCGTGGAGGGGTGGTTGAACAGGAGCCCGTGGTGTGGAGGGCTGGATGAACAGTAGACGGTGAAGGGCTGGATGAACAGTAGATGGTGGAGGGGTGGTTGAACAGTAGCCGGTGGAGTAGCGCGCGGTGGAGGCTGGATGAACAGGAGCCCGTGGAGGCTGGAGGAGGTCGACGGTGGAGATGAACAGTATCCCGTGGAGTCCCGTTTTGCGGTAGGCCACACCCCTCCCCCCCCTGTTTTGACCATAGCGCTCCAACACAAGTCCGTTTCGTCCGTTTGCGGTATGCCACACCCCTCCCAATCAACAGGACCCCGTTTCGACCGTAGGAGGTCCGTTTCCTCCGTTTTGCGGTACGCCACACCCCTCCCGATCAATAGGACCCCCGTTTCGACCGTAGGAGGTCCGTTTCCTCTGTTTTGCGGTACGCCACACCCCTCCCAATCAACAGAACCCCGTTCTGAACGTGGTCGGTCGAACACAAGGCCGTTTCCCCCGTTCTACGGTACGCCAGGCCTCGTTTCCGTCACCTATTCCGTCCAAGCCGGTTGGCTCCCACGCGTTTCGTTGCCTCCCGATGAACACGACGCATTCCGTTGCCTCCCCATGAACACGGCGCATTCCGTTGCCTCCCCATGAACACGACGACGACTCTGTTTCTCCGTCCCGAGCCAGCCATGTACGTATGCGCGAGTAGGCGTTTGAGACCCCGCCCGTATGTACGTACGTGGCCGTATTTTCTTTCTTGCACCCTGGCTGTTGTACGTATGTGTACATGCTACGTGCGCGCCTCTACTACGACACGTGCGCGCCTCTACTACGACCAGTATGTACGTACACGTTCGCGACCAGGATGACAACGCTACGTATGCTTCGACCAGATGGGTCCCGACTGTCAGGCACTTCCTTGCCTGCGAAGATGTAGCTGGTGGGTCCCAGCAGTCAGGGGGGCGAATCGTTTTGTTTTTTGTTTTTTTTGCCCGGCTGCACTTCCTTGCGTGCGAAGGTGTAGCTGGTGGGTCCCAGCAGTCAGGGGGAAACGTTTTTTTCATGAAATACGGTGGCCCGTCCGGTGGGTCCCCGCTGTCAGGTGGAGGAATAATATTTTGCGCGTAATAAGGAGGCACTTCCTTGCTATGGCCGTGGACCCAGCTATCAGCCTCTCCACGTACAATCCACGTCCGATGGAAGGCATTCCTTGACCATGTTGACCACGCCGCGCCGAGAGCACTAGGGCGGTGGACGACGGCGAGGCCTAGGAAGGGGACGCGGAGCCGGGGAAGACGCGGCAGTGGATGCCCACGCGTAGAGGAGTACGAGGGTTCACTAGTTCGCTGCGGTGTGAGGCTACTGTCGCCGTAGAATAACAGGGGGTGTGGGTGAGTAGAGGGATGGCCTGGCCAGTGGTGGGAGTAGTAGGGGGCGGTGAGGCCTCCGCCGCATCGCAGCCGGCCATGGGAGGTAGGAGCACGAGGCACAACCGGTGCTGGTTTGGGCGGCTGGAGCAAGAAGACCAGAGGTTGAAGAAGCACTACGGCCGTTGGATGGACATCGTACGGTTATTGGAGCTAGAATCGTGCATATTGACTAAGTTGACAAAGCCCTCCGTCCCCGTCAACTTAGTAGGCCCACAAGTCAGCCTACCACTATACTGGGTCCCAGCTAACAGGGGGAGTATTCATTTTTTGTGCATAATAAGGAGGCACTTCCTTGCGTGCGAAGATATAGCTGGTGGGTCCGAACTGTTAGCGGCGGTAACGTTTTGATCGCGAAATACTGAGGCCCTTTTGGTGGGTCCCTGATGTCAGGTGGAGGAATCATTATTTTGCGCGTAATAAGGAGGCATTTCCTTGCGTGCGGCCGTGGACCCAGCTGTCGGCCTCTGCACGTACAGTCCACTTCAGATGCATGTCGGTCATTGACCACGTTGACCAGGCCGCGCCGAGAGCACCAGGGCGGTGGACGACGGCGAGGCCTAGGAACGGAATGACACGGAGGCAGGGAAGACTCAGCAGTTGTTTCCCACGCGGAAGGGAGTACGACTGAACGAGGGTTTACTGGTTCGTCTGTCGTCGCCGGAGAATAACAGCAGGTGTGGTTGAGTACAGGGATGGCTAGGCCAGCGATGGGAGTACGGTGGGGTGGTGAGGCCTGCGCGGCAGCACAGCCGGCCGCGGGGAGGAGGGAGCAGGCAGTCCCGCCGGCGCTTGTTTGAGCGGCTGGAGAAGGAAGAGCAGAGATTGAAGAAGCACGACGGCCATTGGATGGCCATCCAACAGTCACTGCTTGTGCGTCAACCTTTTTTAGGAAAGCCTCAAATCTGTGGAAAACAGCATACAACCCATCTGCCATTATTTCTAATAATTTACAGCCCATTTGCTAATTCTTAAGGTTTTTTTTGGAGCCCATATTCTTTTTGTTAGCATTACAACCCATATTGTGGCCATGGTTAAAAAATCATACGAAATCTTGCATATTTCGGTGCGGTCCGAACTGTTTTTAATCCCGAAATTTTGACTCACATTCAAACTGATTTAAAAAATAAATGTATATCAATATAAAATCCAACAAATTCTCCACGCATAAAAATTAATGTAATTTAAAATCTCAAAATGAAAAAAAGATATTTGAAACTAATTGCCGGTTTGATGTGTTTTAAAAATGTACAACCCATTTCTCATTACTGATAGGCCATTTTCTCGGCCAGCTGAATGAAGCTCTCCTTGTCTTGAAAGATTTGCAGCCCAACAGGCCTGACAAAGCGACTTACTTGGCAAATCACAAAAAAACTGGGCTGGGGCCTTGGACCCAGCTGTCAGCCTCTCCACGTACAGTACTCTTCTGATGGAAGTCGGTCGTTGACTACATTGACCACGCCGCGCCGAGAGCACCAAGGCGGTGGACGACGGCGAGGCCTAGGAAGGGGACGACGCGGAGCCGGGGAGGACGCGGCTGTGGATGCCCACGCGGAGAGGAGTACGAGGGTTCACTGGTTCGGCTGCGGCGTGAGGCTACTGTCGCCGCAGAATTACAGGGGGTGTGGGTGAGTAGAGGAATACCCTAGGCCAGCGGTGGGAGTAGTAGGGGACGGTGAGGCCTCCGCGGCATCACAGCTGGCCACGAGAAGCAGGAGCATGCGGCACGACCGGCGCTGCTTTGGGCGGCTGGAGCAAGAAGACTAGAGGTTGAAGAAGCACTATGGCCGTTGGATGGACATCGTATGGTCACTGGAGCTAGAATCGTTCATATTGACTGAGTTGACAAAGCCCTCCGTCCTCGTCAACTTAGTAGGCCCACAAGTCAGCCACCCACTATGGTGGGTCCCAGCTAGCAGGGGGTATTCACTTTTTGGTGCGTAATAAGGAGGCACTTCCTTGCATGCGAAGATATAGCTGGTGGGTCCGACCTGTCAGCGCGGGGGGGGGGGGATGTTTTTTTGCGAAATACAGAAGCCCTTCCCACGTACAGTGCACGTACAGTGCGTAATAAGGAGGAACTTTCCTTGCGTGCGACCATAGACCTCGTGGGTCCCAGCCGTCAGGCTCTCCACGTATAGTCCTCTTCCAATGACTCTCGTATGTTGACCATGCCGCGCCGAGCGCACCGAGGCGGTGGACGACGGCAAGGCCCTAGACTGGAACGACCCGGAGATGGGGAAGACGCGGTAGTGGAGTCACAGACGAAGAGGAGTGGGAAACTTGACTGATTCGGGTGCGGGGTGGGCCTACACTCGGCAGAGAATAACAGGAGGTGCGGAGTGGACGGATGGCCTGGCCGTCGGCGGGGTAGCGTTTCGCTGAGGAGCGCAAAACAACGCCACTGGATGCCGAAGGCTGGAGCAGGCGGTTTCGACAGCGCTAGGGGAAGAAGATGAGAGATTGAAGAAGAATGGCCGCTGGATGTAAATCCAATGCCTTCTTAGGCTTCGACCTACTGGCCCACATGTCAGCCAGTCCATTAGTTTTTTAGTCCATTTGGTGGGCTGGGTGAAACAATGATGTAGCATCTATGCAGCCCGTTTAAATCCCATTTGCATTTTTCTCGAAATCCGCGGACTTGCTGGGCTGGGTGAAAATATCATGTTGGTCTAGACGGAGAAATGTTATAAAAACATAAACACATGATTGCACGTCAGTAAAATCTTTGCAAGCTTATGTACGCAATCACTAGGAGTTAACTTGGCAAGTTATATATAAACAATTATTATTATTATTTTGTAAGAACTTTCAACTTACGAAATAAAATATCATTTTAATTTTATGAGTTAATAGTACGTGGGGTATTATTATTTTTTAGGCTAGACGTGGGACAGTTGAGTTGGTTCTAGGGGAAAGTACTGGGAGAAAACTTAGTTTACATCGAAAAAGAAAGTGGGAGAAAATTCAGAGACCTGCTGGGTCCACCTAAGGAGAGGAATATGTTGGGAGGAAGGAGATTCAAAGCACGGCAGCTGAGTGAACTAGTTTTTTTTATGGACAAGTGAACTAGTTTACATACATAAGCAAATAGCCACTAAAAAAGCAATCAGGTTAATGGGTTCTTAAAAGAAATATTTCGGACAAAACAGATAATTACGACACATAGGATAATGCATGAAACACTCAGATGATAAAGGTGCTTATAAACAGATAAAGTACAATATCTAGACCTTCCTGGCATGCTTGATCATGACTCTGAGGCTATCCCTATACTCGTCGGTTACGGGAAGCAGACACGCCCTCATGTCCAAGATCTGCCTGTACATGTCATAGTATGCGCATGCGTCATTGGCCGCGTAGGTTATGTAGGCTAGATTCAGAGGTACCTCCCACGTGTTCAGGTCGTCTTCTTTCATGTTCGCGTATCAGGGGTCGATGATGGTCTCAGCAAGGTCAACCACGGAGTCCTTCTCCTGCCCGTTGCTGATGATCTTGTATTGCTTCTGGATGTCGACAAGCTTGTTGCACCAGATGGCCGAATCGTCGCGTTCTTCCTTCTCTCCACCGTAGCAAAGGTGCAGTCGGCGCTGCCGATGAAACGAGCGAATGCTCCAGAACCTGGTGCAGCCATAGGACTGAGGCGAGGCAGAGCTTCACCGAGTCCGTATCGTTGGTGTACATCACATTCAACTTGGTGCAGCCATAGGACTGAACGGCGAACTAACTCCTTGCTGAAGTCCATATCCAGCAGGCTCACCCCTCGGATCGCCATTGGAGTCTCTTCGAGTGAACGAGTGTGTAGGCGGCAGGAGCAGTTCGTTTTTCAGCTCTTGAGGAACTGGATTCAACAATAAGCTGAGTGTGTATAGGCGACAACAGTTACTACCCCTCCCTCATCCGCTGCACGCCCGGCAGAAGATGCACCCTCGGCACATTCAAACGCCTCCATTAAGAAACCTACTCCGTCCACACGTCGGTTCACGAGCGGGTCTGTATTGGTACTGTAATAACAGGAGTTAGTGGTCACTTTACTTAAATTTAATTAGCTTTAATAGAAATTTATACTTAAAACAAGCAATGCATTGGCTCGTTCTATCAGTGCCACAGGATCAACATGCACAACAATTAGAATTATTATTCTCAGGACGCACAGGATCAGCACATTTGTCGCACTTTCACAAAGATAATACTACCAAGTTTGAACTGTTTGTTATGGTTGCTGTCCTCTGCATCATCATGCCGTGTTTCCCAGCTTGCAAGATTTAGAACCAACAAATAAGATCCAAATAATAAGTACAACAAAGATGCCTACACATCTCATTGATTCCCACCTTGCAAGATTCAGAACCAACAAATAAGATCCAAATAATAAGTACAACAAAGATGCCTACACGTCTCATTGATTCCCAGCTTGCAAGATTCAGAACCAACAAATAATATTCAAATAATAAGTACAACAAAGATGCCTACACATCTCACTGATTGCCAGCTTGCAAGATTCAGAACCAACCCATTAGAGCCTTTTGATAAAGTGAATATCGGGATTAAATCCATCTTGGCTAGCCATGTCATACAATCGAAGAACTTGGCGAATGCTCTTGACCGTCACAACATCTGTAGTAGAGTATTCCTATTTGCACAGCATGTTTGCATAGCACAAACAAGGAGACAGGAGAGCATGATTTCGCTTTAGTTGAACCATTTTGTGCAGTTCCACCAAAATTGAGAGATGTTGCCCACGTGACATTTTAGTTGAACTGCACAAGACACTCATTCCAAAAAAAGTGTTTTGTGCAGTTCACCAAAAGGTCACAATAGCAACAAGGTGAAATGGATATCCCTATCTGCACAAAATGATAGAAAGTAAACAGTTGCTGGTCAATAAGAATATACGAAACATATACAAAATAAAAAGAAGCATCTTAATTATGTTCATGACAATCACGCAAGGACAGTAGAAATTTTAAAACGTCAGCAATGCTTCATGTTACCAGAAGCATTACGATCAACAATGAGATTCCTCAGATATGGGATTACTTTAATGGTGGCATTGCTTGTTTACCAGACACAGTAAATCAACAGCAGCTAAAGAGTTGGTTTAAGGGCATGGGACCGTGGGGACACCAAGACACTCAGCAGCGTAAAGGAGCAACTTACTTATCATACTGGGGAAAATAGCAGGAGTGCCATTTGTAAAACAGTTTAATTGCATCTTATCACTGGAGGCATTAGATTAACAATAACCCTGGTTAGACATGTCCCTAAGGTAACAGTGTGATCGCTTCATTTTACATGCGCCCTTACAGCAAAAGGTTGGTTTACCCGCAAAAAGAAACAGCAAAAGGTTGGTATAAGGACATGCGACAGTGGACGCATCAGCACAATGTACCTACAAGGAGGCATAAAGTGGTGATGTCGAGCTTGTTCATGCTATGTGAGGGCAGCAAACCTAATCCTGGAGACCTTTTACTATGTGAGGGCAGCAAATCTAATCCTGAGACCTTTTACTATGTGAGGGCAGCAAATCTAATCCTGAGACCTTTTACTATGTGAGGGCAGCAAATCTAATCCTGAGACCTTTTACTATGTGAGGGCAGCAAATCTAATCCTGGAGACCTTTTACTATGTGATGGCAGCAAATCTAATCCTGGACATACTCTGTTGACTTGTCCACCAGCCGCCACTTTTTATCATTTTTTCAACTAATAATAGATCTGTTCCTTATCCAGTTTGTACTGCGTTTTCCCATTATTTCCCTTTTCAACCAAGAGACCAGTTGGGTATCCGGTCTCTACTACTTTCACCATATTATTTCCTCTTTGAATCAAGTCCTAGATTCATGCTACAACTTTCCCCCCTTTCATCGTTGTTTGAACAAAGCCTTAGATTCGAATGCATGAAGTAGCTTTACCTCTAATAATACTAAAAATTTAGGTGCCTTTGGAAGAGCTGATGGGAGTAGAAAAAGATGCACATGCAGACACGTGGGGAGCTGGGGCAGTAGAGCAAGGCCGCTTTCATAGAACTTATACCTGAGGCTCGCCGGGATGTCGACGGCGGCAGGTCAGATCTGCGGACAATACGGCAGGGAGGAAGAAGGGTCGGAGGACCTCCCGAGCCGGCGTTGTGTCGGAGAGAACGACACGGGCAGAGGATCAGGCCCCTCCGGCAGCTGTGGGTTTCCTCCCTCGGCAGCGATGACCGCGTGAACGATGCACCTTTTAGTCCTCTACACACACTGACCGAAGGGATCCGGCCGGATCTGTGACCAGCGGTGAGCAGAGAGAAAATGTCGCTACCGCTGTCTTGTTTATATCTGGAGAGGATGAGAGAATGAAGAGAGCAACCCTAGTAAAGCAAGCGCTCAGGCCCCTGCATCCATATATAGTGGAGTGATTATCTTTTTTCTCTCCACAACAAGCATTTCAATTTGTGTACGTGGCATTAAAGAAAAGAAACTCTCTATTTAAGGTGACTACTACTCTATGACTCCTACTTACTACTACTGTACTACCTCCATCCTGGTTTATAGGTCCCTTTTATAGTTTGTGCCAAATTTTGACTAAAGATTTAACTAACAAAATGTTAATGCATGTAAAGAAAAATTATCTCATTGGATTCGTATTTGAACATAGTTTTGAAAAATATAATGTTTGGTGACATGCGTGAACATTTTCTTAGTTTAATATATTGTCAAAATTTGGCACGAAATACAATGGGGACCAATAAACCCGGACAGAGGTAGTATTGTTCACTTGTGCTCCCCACCCCTCCATTCATTGAACAGCCCCACGGGTGAATAAACATACAGTAAGTACTGTATTTATATAGAACGAACAAGCTCGAACTATTTTCACGTAGTTAAAAGTTGAGGGCGGGGCTTTTCCCGGGCAGTACGCGCGGCAGTTTTCGGGTAGGCGGTTTGACAGAGAGGCGAGGAGGGTGAGCGAGTGGGGCTGTGTGATTTGACGGCGCATTACTGCTGGAAAGACTTGTGATATGACCACTCACTATAGTCATGAATTACTGGCGCTCCGACCGGGGTGATGCCCCCCTTCCGTTCCGCGCTCTAATCTGGTGCATGACACGTCGACCCGGATGCTGGCTCTCCCACATGTCGGAGTAGTAAGAAGGAGCAAAGAATGATGCGGTATATACTAGTACTATACTACTCCCTCCGTTCCTAAATATAAGTCTTTGGAGAGATTTCACTATGGACCACATACGGAGAAAAATGAGTGAATCTACACATAAAATGCATCTATATACATCTGTATGTGGTCCACAGTGAAATATCTACGAAGACTTATATTTAGGAACGGAGGGAGTACTACTCAGGTCGGAGGAGTGCGAACCACGACAGCCCAATGAACCAGCCGTGCGAACCACGGTAGCCCAATGAACCAGCAGTAGAAAACAATGTGGTGATATGGCCATAAAAACAATGTGCTATGGTCCACACTGTAGCATGTACAGTAACACTCCTCTTTGTTTGGATCCCTGAGTTAGAGCTAGTTTGGGTTGAAATAGCCTCAAATTATCGAAACAAGAGGGGTTAGTTTGAGCTAGTTTGCTCTAACCCAGCTAAAAAAACTAGCCCGGTGGAGAGGTTCTAATTGGGTTAGTTATCCTCGGGCCCACTAAAAGAGAACTAAAAAATCTCACCTGCCCGCACCAGATCGCTCCCCTAAAAAAATCTCACCTGCCCGCACCAGTCGCTCCCCCCTCTCGCATGACTCCTCTCTGTTCCCCATAGGGCCGCCCGCCTAAGCGCCGCTCGCCCTCTCTCTCCTCCGGCCGCCCTCTCCTTCCGGCCTCCGCCGCCCTACTCCGGCCGCCCTCTCCCTCCGACCTTCGAAGGTCGCCCCGCTCCCCCTTCACCAGTCGTTTTCTCCCTCTGTCGTGCGCGGCAGCGGCGCATCTACCAGGGAGGTCGTGAGAGGGGTGAGTTTGTTTGTTCCTTCTCTGTCTCACGACCATATCATTGATCTTGCTTGCTCTAGCGCTAATTCTGATTTGGAAAAGTAGACCCTCATCAAACTTGCTATAGATTTGTGGTGCACGCATGGAATTGTTTGTTGCTGCTTGAGGAGGTAATAAATCTTTCTAGAGGCCCAAAGATTTAGGTCACCTTTCTAGGTATTTCAATTTCAGGCTTGCATTATTTGTAGAGGCCCAAAGATTCAGTTGACCTTTCTTGGTATTTCAATTTCAGGCTTGCATTGTTTCTAGAGGCCCAAAGGTTCAGTTCACCTTTCTAGGTATTTGAGTTTCAGGCTTGCATTATTTCTAGAGGCCCAAAGATTCAGTTCACCTTTCTAGATATTTTAGTTTCAGGCTTGCATTATTTCTAGAGGCCCAAAGATTCAGTTCACCTTTCTAGGTATTTCAGTTTCAGGCTTGCAGTATTTCTAGAGGCCCAAAGATTCAGTTCACCTTTCTAGGTATTTAAGTTTCAGGCTTGCATTATTTCTAGAGGCCCAAAGATTTAGTTCACCTTTCTAGGTATTTCAGTTTCAGGCTTGCATTATTTCTAGAGGCCCAAAGATTCAGTTCACCTTTCTAGGTATTTTAGTTACAGGCTTGCATTATTTCTAGAGGCCCAAAGATTAAGTTCCCAGTCGGCGGCAAGCGGCCCTGCTACCCATGCCGGTGTCGACCTCAACTCGCAAGGGCCAGTGTCGGAGGGGTTCCCGGGGCTTGGGCTCTACAGAGCCTTCCTCCAGAGCGACGATGGCGAGCTCCTCCCTCGGTGCGTGAGGGGCTCCGGGCTCCCTCCCTATCGTGAACGACTTCCGTGATGAGTTAGCTCATTCTTTATTTCATGAAGTGTTTTTTTTTATTTTGTTAAGCTTGATTGACGACTTGTATGTTTAAGTGGGATATCTCATTTGTATGGACAAAGTAAAAATTATCATGTTTTGCATGCTTGATTTGTATAGATGGTTCGTTTATGTTAATTGTGAGCGGGAGGAGGCCACAGAAGAGCCGGCCACACCAAGAGGGTGCTTGGATCCAAGGGACTTATTTTAGTCTGACTAAAATAGGGTCCAAAGTAGTCAAATGATTGAGATAGAGCATTTATTATCAATCTAACCCTGCCATCCATACACCTCTTTGGTTTAGAGTTAGTTCAGGGTTAGAATCTAACTCTAACCTCTAACTGAGTTAGAGTTCTCCTCGTCTGGGTTCATCGCCATCATACTTTCCACATTCCTGTGTTTTTAGTATCCTGCGAATCAAAGAGGCCCTTTTTTCGGGAAAAATCAAAGAGGCCCTTAGACTGGTTTAGGTCCGGTCATTTTTTATAAACGTGTTATGTCCAAAATTTAATGAACGTGATCCGGTTTCCACGAAAATAATCCGGTTTCATGTAGTAATTCATTGATTTATTTATTCTTCTGTGGGGGGGTTGCATGTAATTCGTGAGGTCTAAAATGTAAAGTACCCCGGCATATGCTCCGAGTCGTGCATGCACTACGACCCAGATGCTCTATGCCCCACATGTCGGCGAATGGGAGCACGTGGAAATAGCCTAGGAGTACATATAGGAGGATAAATGCGTGAAAAAATATGTACTGTGAAGCGTAGTCGCGGTTCAAAAAGGAGACCTAAAGTGATGACAACTATAGGTCGCACGCACCCAACTAGCGGTACTAGACATATGACTAATTTTTTCCTAAAAAAACAGGCATGAGTGCTCAATACTCCTATTCTATAAACACGAGTCCCATCTGACAACAGCGTCCGTGCTACAGCTAGCTCTCCTCCCTCGTTTCTCTCTTCTAACTCTAAACTTGGCCGACGCCCGGTGGGTGGGGTGGGTTTGCTCAACTGCGGCCCCACCTCACAGTGAAAACGTTACGACTGGAATAAAAAATGCCATATACTCCCTCCGTTCATAAATATAAGCCTTTTTAGATACTAGTTCAAATGGAATACATCATACAGATGTATGAAGACATAGTTTAGAGTGTAGATTCATTCATTTTGCTCCATATGTAGTAGTCACTTGCTGGAATCTTTAGAAAGACTTATATTTGGGAACGGAGGAGTACTATACTAATAAAACATTAAGGCCACGAGGCGATGCAGTGCTGGTTACAGGAGGCAAGAAGAAGAGATGCATCCATCGATGACGTCCACCTCCTCGACTTAGGGCGCCGGCCCACTGAACGGCGCCTAAGTAGCAGCGGCTTTCGTGGCCAGGTCGACGTGCTTCTGAACAATGGCGTCCAAAGATTCCAGCCGATGGAAGAAGGCCAACGTCTTTCTGTCCTCGCTTGCCTTGTAGTGGCCTATGTAGATGATTTCCTCGTAGACGTGAATATGCAGGTCGACGGTTTCTTGCATGGTGAGGCGCTGCGCGGCGAGCGCGGCCTCGGGGTGCACATTCTTCGTCGCGACCTCCGGCACCTGCAGGGCCACCAAGGCTTGAAAGAGTTCGTCACCATGTAGGCCGATGAGGGTGGCAGGCAATGAGGAGCCTGGGCTCGCGGGCTGGAGCAGTACGACAAGGTCGTCCACGCGCTTCTTGACGGCGGTGAACTTGCGGATGGAGTTAACCATCATGTCGTCCATGTGAGAGGCGAAGCCGGCGTTGGCGAGGGCTACGATGCCTGCGGTTGCCAGCACCGCCTGGAAACGCTGCGCGGTGCGGGGCCGCAGGCCGGCGCCTTGGATGATTTGCCACAGCCGACTGTCGTTCGCGTCCATCGCCTCCATAGGTGCTTGTGGCTTCTGGTCACTTGGTCTTGGATTGGAGTGAGCAGTGTTGCGCAGATACTTGGGAGTAGATGGATTGGAGTGGTGGGGCGCCTTTATTATATGAGAGTCCAAACTCTGTTGCATTCACATCATACTGGCTCTAGTCTACTTCTCCAATTAATTCCCTCTGCATGTAATTGAGGATGCATCATTGACCGTTCAACGTCTCGGGAACCGCTATCCTCTTCCTCCTTGGCATTGAAGCACCTATGGACCCGTCGACGATGAGGTGCCTATGGTGACTTCGTAAATTTCAAGATGATAGTGCCGTGCATGTGTGCGTTCATAGGGGTGAGTGTATGCGTGTGTATATGAGCGCTTGCGTCTGTACTATGTCAAAAAAACGTAAATGCGTGTCAAAAAGAGACTAGTCAGTATACTCAATATTGTGCACCTCGGAGAGAAAACGATAGAACTAGTACCTATTTATTTACGGTGCAGATTCACTCATTTTGCTCCATATGTACTCCGTCTCGGTGTAGTCTAGTCACTTGTTGAAATCTCTAGAAGGGCAAATACTCCTTTCTGGTTTAGAGGGCTATACTAGCAAGTAGTTGTACGTACTAGTACAATAGTGGGCTCACATAGCAATTTTGTCTCATGCAAGAGCCTGGCTATATGCGTTCTCCAATGTTCGCAACTGCAACGTTCGGCTTGCGCTTGGTTCTTTGCCTCTTCGAGAAGACGAACAATGATGTTACTACTACTTCTTCTATAGTGTTGAATCCACTGCTGCATGTCCGTCCACCGCGAGCGGGATGGATAGCTTGTTGTAGAAGTACTACTACTAAGCAAAAGCCTGTCCTCGTTTGCGAGCAACCGCGCGCATGGGCGAGGGAGAAGGCGTGTAGTAAAATCAAGCTTCTCCTTGTTCTACGAGTTGATGCGACACATCATAGCATTGGCCCCACATGCTTGCCTCTAAACTTGGCTGAAAGACCCGCAGTGTACAATATATTTGCTACAACCTCTAACATTTACCCACCACAAATTAAAACATATGTGGCCGTATGCATTGTTCTGATGCAGAGGCCGGGGAGTCCCCCCCTTTTTAAAAAAAACAAATTAAAATATATATTCCTGTCTTCACCAGATGAGCGTGCAAACTACAATCACCAGGGTGACAGGTAGTGCCAGAAGACTATTTTAATTTAAAAAAACCTTCGAGATGGCCACATAGCATGGAGCCGACCCCAACGATTTTAAGCTTACAGGCACGGTAAACGCTATCTAGACTACTCTACACATGAAATTGCCACACGAGCGTCCGGGCTGCGCTTGGCTCTTCGCCTCTTCGGGAAGTCAAACAATGATGGTGTACTACTGCACTGGAGGAGTACTACAGTACGCTTCTGGCCATCTGACACCGGTTGAACTGCTGCATGTCCACCGCGTGCGGGAGGGAGAGCGTGTAGCAAAAGTTTCTCCTAGTCTTGCCAGCCACCACGCTCATGGGCGAGGGAGGGACGCTCCTGTCTTTGCGTGTATGACAGGTGGGCCCGATAGGTGTGTGGCCAACCTATCATACAGCCAAAGGCAGGTGCAGTTAAGTCCGCGAGGGAGAGGATAATCAAACTTCTCGTTGATGTACGAGTTGACGCGACACATCAAAGCACTGCACTCGATATATTTCAATAATTTGCGTTTGCCGATGCATTAATTACAATGGATGCATGCATGACGTGACTCTTCTTTTGATAGTACTTGCATGTGTTGATTTAATCCACCTTGAAGTAGTACTCCCTCTCTTCCTAAATTATAAGTCTTTGTAGGGATTCCATTATGAATTACATATGGATGTATATAGATGCATTTTAAGTGTGGATTCATTCATTTTGCTCCGTATGTAGTCCACCTAGTGAAATCTCTATAAAGACTTACTCCCTCCGTTCGGAATTAGGATGGTCATAGTGGGGAGTAACTTAGACTAGTAACATGCATACGTTACTAGTCTATGTTACTACCTCTATAGTGCATAGTATCATAGATTAGTATCATAGATGGTCCCATTTATTGCCATGCATGACACATAGTAGCATCACATTTATTATGTTACGGTATCTACCTATGTTACTATAACCATCTCTCTCTTCTTTAATTGCTTGCCACATAAGCATGTTTGCGAGTCCCAAGTGCATGATACTACTTATGTTACTCCCACTATGGCCAGCCTTACTTGTCGCGAAAATGGATGTATCTAGACGTATTTTAGTTCTAGATACATCCATTTCCGAGACAAGTAATTCCGAATGGAGGGAGTACAATTAGGAATGGAGGGAGTATAAAATATGTGACGGTAAGCTTTGTAATACCCCGGCCCAAGTCGAGAGATGGTTGTGCACGAGGAGGGCGAGATCATGCAGACTGAACAGGAACAGGACCCGACGATGGAGCTCTCTAAGGTCTCGATGGACCTCACCGTGCTCCACTGCCCCTTGTGCCTCCGCCCCTTGACGCCTCCAGTGTATGAGGTTCGAATCGGCTGATTGAGCAAGGTGCAGGTTTCTTGATTGATGTGTTGTTGGATTGATTTTTGCAGTGCAAGGGAGGGCACCTGGCCTGCACGGACTGCCATGTCGAGCGCCCCGGGAACCAGCGGCAGTGCCAGAAGTGCGAGCGCGGCGGTGGCTTCAACATGCGGAACACGGCGATGGACTCTGTCCTTTCGTCGGTGAGGGTGGAGTGCCCGCACGAAGGCTGTGGGCTCTACGTCACTTACCACAAGCTCGCCGATCAGCAGAGCGTGTGTCCGCTCGCGCCCTGCAAATGCCCCATGCCCGTCTGCGGCTACGAAGGCCCGCCGCCGGTGCTCTACCACCACATCAGCATCGCGCATCCCATGCGTATGCACAGGATCCAGTACGGCAAGGTGCTCCAGCTGCAAGTGCCACTGTCAGAGCCACGGCTCTTGCTGTTCGCGGAGGAGGACCGCCGCGCTTTTTTCTTTGTCAGCGGCGTGCTCAACATCGGCGCGCCTATCACCGTGTCGGTCGTCTGCAGCAGAGCGGGGGCGTCCCCACTGCCGCACTACTTGGCCAAGCTGTGGGCGAACGGCCCACCGGGGGAGCCCAAAGGCACGACCGACGCCGTCAAGGTGGAAATGGAGGTGACAAGAAGCAAGGATCCCGGCGACGTCGACGTGCAGGAGCTGACCTTCTTGATAGTTCCACCCAAGCTGCTGGCCGGGGCTAAGCTTGTGTCCCTCCACATTGAGATTGACAAGCTCACGTCCTAAATGTTTCGACAGTGCCTTCTGTTTATCTTAGTAATATGCTAATATAGGGATTACCTTGGTCTACTTTAGCTTAAAAAATGGTGGGTTTTGGTGGCGATGCATCAATTACTTCGACATCAGATCAGTAATTTCCAACAGTCGAACGGATATTTTGTGTCTGTTGGATATAAAGTTCCTTTGGGTAAGAAGTACTACTTGTCATCAAAATGGATAAAATGAGATGTATGTAGACGTATTTTAGTTCTAGATACATCCCTTTTTATCCATTTTGATGACAAGCACTCCCTCCGTTCCACAATACATGCCTTCCATTCATCAAAATATAGATGTATCTGGACATGTTTTAGTATATAGGTACATCCATGATAGAGCCAATCAGATGGTTGAGAACACTACAATTCATAGCTACAGATGCGTGTGTGACTCCCAGATGCAGAGGCCGGGGGTCATCACCCTCCTTTTCGAGAAAAACCAGTCACGTGTGTGAGAGGACGAGTGCGTGCGTGCACCTCTTCTCTTCCTGTATAACGTACTACTAAACTTAGAGTAGAAGTTTTTGTGGGTGGCACGATGGTGCGTGCGAGAAGTCCCGAGAGATAGGTTTAATGCGTCTGAAAAAAGGACTAGCCTAGAGCTCGCCACGCGGCTATTCCTGTCGAACGCCCCATTAACCGTAAGATATGTATACGATGGTGCCAGTTATTGCATGTACACAGCAGTACTCCCTCCTTTCTGGTTTAGGGTGAGTGGTGGAATATTTTTTGTAGTTTGCAAAAGCACCTAATTAATGCTCTTGTTTTTCTCAAAAAATTATGTTTATCAATGCATTAGTTGCAATGCATGCATGCATAAAGTACATGCATTGGTCAGTTTTCTCTTAATACTTGCATGCAATGATTTAATGCACCTTGGAATCTGAACATGTGTTGGGGAACAACCAAATTGAGCCTTATAAAATGGAAAAACTAAAATTTTGAGATAAGCCCTATAAAACCAGAAAGGAGGGAGTAGAAAAAGAAGTACTCCATCCGGGAATAGTGCCGCACATCAAAACTAGAACCGTCAATAAATTTTGAGCTTGCGTCTCGTCACATTCCAAATTACTCCACGCTATATTGAATTGCAAACCTGTTCACACCGATCACAACCTAAACGGTTTCCCACTTAGGAGGGTATTAGTACCACGCTAGTATATTGAATTCCAAACCTGTTCACACCGATCACAACCTAAACGGTTTCCCACTTAGGAGCGTATTAGTACTCGGTTATAAATACAAGTATGCCAAGATGACTGCACATTCCTCCTCAACTCCTCATCCACAAAAACAAACAAGTCATTCAACATCCTTCCCTTCCGTCTGCCATGGCCAGCGTGAGTTCTGGGTCGAGAGATTGCCACCAGGGAGAGGCGAGCATGGAAGCGGAAGCACGAGAGATGTCCCGCCTCGCTGCGAGAGCAGCCGACATGTCCCGCCGCGCGGAAGTAGCAGCACAGAGGTCCCGCCGCGCCGCTGAAGCAGCACGGAGGTCCCGCCGCACCGTCGATGCAGCAGACTGGTCCGACCGTGCCGCGGAAGCAGCAGAGATGTCCCGCCACGCCACGAATGCAGCAGAGATGTCCCGCCGCGCCACGGCGGCCTGGGAAAATTTCTCGCGGGCAGGCGACGACTGTTACAGGCGCATGCATGCGATCGTCCATAGCCAAATGTATCAGATCTACGGCTTGGCGAGGTTGCAGGACGACGTGAAAGCCTCGTTTGAACAGGCTACCGGCGTCATCCGACAACTAAGGGAGGTTAATGAGAGGCTCCGGGCCGAGCGCGACCTGCTGAGGGAGAAGATCGTCCGAAGTGCAGACCAGCAGGAGGAGACCAGTGCCTTGTTGAAGAGGACCAGCGTCATTGTCAAGAAACTTATGGACGAGAATGACATGCTCCGCAACGAGAGCCAAAGGCTGGTGGAGGAATCCGTGGATGTTCTCAAGCAGCGTCTTGAGGACACGAAAGAGCTCATCACCGCTCGCCGCGGAGACTAGTTCCCGCGGCCTGCAGCAACGCATCAAGAAAGTAGAGGTCAGTGAGCCAGATCCTTGTCTTCCTTCTTCTTTTGCCCTTGTGTATTTCGGGCGTAGCCGCATGTGGCTTTTCTAATTATCTTTCTAATTATGTAGGACAATTAATCGTCCTTATCTTTCTGTGGAAGATCAATGTTGTGAGGCTGGAATGAAGAAAACTCTTGCTGTGGCGACCCTGGCGTTGCTGTTCTTCTAGTTGCTGCTGGGCTTCCTTCAGTTTCCTGGTTTCTTTTTATGTAATAATCGGTTTAGGATGTGGATTGTGTCGTCGGTTGTGAAATGTTGGGTTCTAGTGCGGATGTTTGGCCTTTGTTGGCCTCTTGCGATGTTGCGATTTCAATCTGGTACTCCCTCCGTCTCATAATGTAAGACGTTTTTTGACACTATACTAGTGTCAAAAAGCATCTTATATTATGGGACGGAGGGAGTAGCTTTTAGTCCTTCGTGTTAGGCTGGAGTTGTGCTGAACTTCTTGTGAATTGTGGTGGTTTTCAGTAATGAAAATCGGAAGGGGCAAGCCCTTCTTTGATAAAAAAAATCGTCCTTATATATTCATCAGTCTTGCTATAAGTCGTAGTAGATGCTATATAGGTCCGTCGGATCTTACATCAAGATCCGTGCTTTCCGATTTTCTTTTTTCTCTCTTAAATCTCAGTCAAGCGAGACATAGCCACGCCATTAAACAGAGGCTCGGGCGCCATTAATGGAGACCTTGGGAGAGAGGTGGACGGCAGATGGAGGTCAAAGGGCTCTCCTCCCGATAAGCACGCGCAGGGGTCTGATCGCAGGGGTCTGATCGTACTCAAATAGCTACCCTGCACGGCGCCTCCTAGCTAATAAAAAATGGGGACGCGTGGCGGCACGTAAATGGTACTAGTAAGTAGAACGCCCACGGTTTCAATAATACTTGTGTTTCCGATTGTAACGTGACAACACTTGTTCCAAAATGACTTTGTTGATTGTTAATGTGTGCGCCTTGTCACAAATCGGACTGCAAATTTACCACAACATGTTGGTGCCATGTCATGGCACCAAGCCAAGTTTCATTATTTTCATGTGTGTTTCGGAGTTACAGGAATTAAAAAACTAAGTTTCTCAATGTTTCCAACCCAGCCACGACGCCCAGAATTTTGAATTTCATTCCCATTTCTTACATGGAACCTAGAAATTTACCCGAGGACACACATGTGATTTTTCAACCAACTTTGGTGCACTGGAACATGTGCTTGTATTTCAAATTTGAATTATGCACACAAAGTGACACGTTCCCTCCCAGAACCACGAGCCTTCTGGAGAGAAGCTCCGATTTGCAAGAAGCTTATACCAAAATTTGTTCCTATTCGGCCAATTTTTTTACCACAGCATGGTACTACCATGACATGACACCATGCCAAGTTTCATGATTTTAAAACCAAGTTTCTCAATGTTCTTGACCGAGCCACGATGCCCAGATGTTTGAATCTTATTCTCATTTTTTGCATGGGAGTAGAAATTCACCCGAGGACACAAATGTGATTTTCATCCAACTTTGGTGCACGGGAGCACGTGCTTGTAGTTCAAATTTGAATTATGCACATTAAATGACCAAAAACTCAATTCATGTGTAAATAAGGCCAAACGAAGCCGAAATAATTCCAAAATTGGGCACTCATGTAGTTCTATGTTGCCTTTGTAAATAAACTCAAGGGGGACAATGTATATCGTTTCGCACTCAAAGGTGACACGTTCCCTCTCAGAACCACGAGCCTTCTCGAGAGAAGCTTTAGTTTGCAAGAAGCTTATACCAAAATATGTTCCTATTCGGCCATTTTTTTACCACAACATGGTAGTACCATGACATGACATCCATGCCAAGTTTCATGATTTTCAGACGTGTTTTGGATTTACAAGAATTTTAAAACCAAGTTTCTCAATGTTCTCGGCCGAGCCACGATGCCCAGATGTTTTAATTTTATTCTCATTTCTTGCATGGGACCTAGAAATTCACCCGAGGACACAAATGTGAATTTTCAACCAACTTTGGTGCACGAGAGCATGTGCTTGTAGTTCAAATTTGACTTATGCACATTAAATGACCAAAAACTCAATTAATGTTTAAAAAATGACAAACGAACCCGGAATAATTCCAAAATTTAACATGGCTCTAATGTAGTTCTATGTTGCCTTTGTTAAGACACTCAAGGGCGGGGGGGGGGGGGCAGCGTATATCGTTTCACACTCAAAGGTGGCACGTTCCCTCTTAGAACCACGAGCTTCCAAATTGGCCCAATTTTTTTACCACAACATGTTAGTGCCATGACATGACACCATGCCAAGTTTCATGATTTCCAGCCGAGTTTTGTATTTACATGAATATAAAATCTAAGTTTCTCGATGTTCTCGGCAGAGTCATGATACCCAGATGTTTGAATTTCATTCTCATTTCTTCCATGGGACCTAGAAATTCAACCAAGGACACACATGGGATTTTTCAACCCACTTTGGTGCACCAGAGCATGTGCATGCAATTCATATTTAGATTATGCACATTAAAAGTCCAGAAACTCAATTAATGTATAAAAGGCCAAATGAACCCAAAATAATTCCAAAATTTAACAGGGCACTCATATAGCTCTATGTTGCCTCTGTAAATAAAATCAGGGGGGAAGCAACGTATATCATTTCACACACAAAGGTGACACGTTCCCTCTCGGAACCACGAGGCTTGTTGAGAGAATCTCCGGTTTTGCAAGAGGCTTATACCAAAACTTGTCCCAATTCAGCCAAAAATTATACATATGAAAACAGGGTTTAGATTATCCTGAACATCTCGCTACCTAGACCAATAATGTACTATGATTTGAATTCAACATAAAATGCATACAAATATTTGAATTGGAGAGCGTATGGTACATGTAGTTCATAGTGAAATATGATTACTGCTATATGCATGTCTTTTTGTTATCAAGATAATATTTAAATTATTGTATAACTTGACAACAATCATATTCAAATAAGGAAAATTGATTCAAATTTAGTCCATATGGTACACGACAATATATATGTTCACATGGTGGAGTAAAATGTTCATATATGATGGAAGATCAAAATGTATGACTACATCAATTATAAACCGCAAGGTCACCTAATGATATATTCGAATTCAACATAACGTGGATTCCAAAATTGAAATTCGAGATCATGGCATCTGTAATCATATAAAAAGGGACATTACTCTTTCTTTGGTGGGAATTGATTTGTTTTTTGTTGTTGTTGAGGGAAGTGCAAATCGATTTGGTACTGTGCAGGGTAATCATGTTCTCCCGATTTTTTTTTACATTTTTCTTGTAGTTTTTCAATGGCATCTATAGCAATATAGTAAAAGGGGACATGACTCTCTTGTGTCTTGTATGATTTTTTTTACACGTTAAGTTTGTTCTGCCGAACAAGGAATCCGCACCTTGTTATCCCGAAATTTTCAAGCTCGAGTATCTTTTGTCTCACCTGCTTTGAAACTCCTGCTTCTTCAACCCGCGCCGCGCCTTGTTATCCCGAAATATGGACGTGCGCGAGAACTCCCTCCTCATCCGAAATCGCTCCCGCAGCCCAGACACGCGAAATCCCCCTTCTACCCCTCAGCCGGAAATGAAGCTCCATGTCGCGGTGTCAAAACCGGTGGGGGTACGCTGGTAACTTACCCTACATTTCGGACAAGCGCGTCCCTAAGCTTGGCTCCCCCCTCCCCCTTTAGCCCCCCATTCGTACACCGAGGCCGCCAAAACCCGCGAAACCCCATGCTCCTCCGTCGGCCTCCCGACCGCCGCCCAGCCGGAGACTCTTCCCCGACTACGTCGTCCACCGCAACAGCTCGCCGTCCCTCATCCACACCGGATGAGGATCCTTGTCGATCTCGTCGTCCCGCTGGATCAGCCGCCCCGTCCTCGACCTCCAAGGAGCTGCCCTGACGTTCACCTCATCTATCGCGCCACCTCAATCCCCACAGCACCGTCTTGACCTGCCCCACCGGAACCGCATCACCCTCACCAATTCCTCCGATGAAGCCGAGGCCAACTCGGCGCCACCAGGGAGGTTCTGCACTCACCGCTGCATTTTATCTTTTATTTGATCTCACGGGGCTGCCGGTGCTCGATATCGAGTAGACATGGCGTCTCCATCAACGGCGCCGTCGCTGGCCACATCATCCACGGCGTCTCTCCCCCATGTCGTTGCTTCCTCGGCGGCGACTTCCACAACAGCACTAGCTGCAGCTGCTCCGGCTCTTGCTCGCGCTGCGGCTCTGTTCTTGCTGTCGGTCGCGCTGCTGCATTGCTCCTTCTTTCGTTCGTGCTGCTACTCTGCTCTTGCTCTCGCTTGTGCTGCTGCTGCTGCTGCTGCACGACCTCCGGCAGCTACAGGAGTTGCTGCTTTAGCACTCGCTCGCGGTGCTACTGCACGACTTGCTCTTTGCTAGTGCGTTCCCTGCTCGAGCGTCTGCTGATTTAGATCACTGCTTCTCTGCTACTAGTGCTCGAACGCCCTAAACATCTATTGCAATGCTTTGTTACTAGTTCAATCAGTTTTTACAGTAAAATTCAGTTTCGACTGTGAAGCTCATTTTCTTCAGTTAAGTTCAGAGTGAACCGTACTTACAGCATCTGTCGGAGCGGCCGTGGGTTGCGGCTGATGCGTTTTACATCTAGCACTTTTTGGTGATGTATTTTATATCATCTATTGCAGATGATATTAGGGTCCCACTTCAAATTAAAGTTGTCTGTCTTGTCATGCTTCAGCCTCATCGCCGTACACCTTAGAGGAGCTGCTCCAATGAGGGAACCGTCCATCACAGCGGAGCAGTACCCTCGGCGCCGTTTCCAGAGGCCTTGGATCTTCTTCCCCGCCTCCGACAGTCACACCAGCATCATCACCATCCTCCACGTCCAACCCAATGATGCCGAGGTCCACAAGGCTATGCCAAAGAGGTTGTACACTCGTCGCATCACTTTGTTTCTCCATTCCCCTGTTCTTCCAATTCATGTGAGCCAAACACCCAGGTTGACTGAAATCCTATGTTTCCAAATGCTCTGTTTTGCACATGCATTCCTATCCTATTCCTGTGTTTTTCCTGTCCCTGCGTTTATAGAATCCTACGATTCTAAGGAGCCCTTATAGATTTACTTCATTTTCAGATTGGCGTCAAAGAAAACTCTGTGTGTTATGTCCTGCTCCTGCCGTGTCGTCATCCACCCCACCTGAGGTGCACCATCGACAGAAGCGTTCACTGCAGCAGAGATCCCCCCTGCAGACTTTCTTTCGCCACCTCAGATCATCTTCCCCGTTGTCGGCAGCCACGCCAACTGCATTACCATCATCACTGAGCAGATCAACCTGAGGACTAGACAGTTCCGGAAGAGAGGTCGTAGTCTTTCATGTTTGCTTACGTTATACATCGGTTATTATTACCTGCTACTTTATCATTCAATCTTGAGTTTTGAATTGCCCATGGGTCTCATATCGAGCCAGCAACGAATAGTATCTGTCTACTATCTGGTTCATCTGGGGTCTTCTATGTGGTTCATGTTGGGTGGGCAACAAACAATAGATGATCCATTGTCTATCTTTTTAAACTGAAGCTATAATCTACCTGCTATCATTAGTTTTGGATCCATCCACTTGTTTGCTACCATCAGTCTTGATTTTTGCATGCACCCCTTAGGCCTTACAAAATCTAACTATTTTTTTATTATGCATGTCAGATATTGTACACAATCGTACTGAACATGTAGAGAAAAAGAGAAGACCGTTGTGTGCGAATATAATGTCATGCAGACGCTGCTCCATGGTGGGCGAAGTGCCCCCCTCTCCCGCGTTTCCAGATTGTATTCCAGAGGAAGATAACCGTTCAGATGGAGATTCAGAAGGAGCCGACCATGCCTGTTTACCACCTGAGGTGTTTGCTCTAACCTGGCATGCTGATGTTGGTCATATCATGCATATGGCGCCTTGCATTGCTTACATTATACATCTTATATGTCATCAGCTTAGTTTAGATTTGCTTTGTGTGAATGCCACCTGTTTGGTTTCTATATCATACTCCCACCATTCCTAAATACTTATCTTTTTAGAGATTTCAACAAGTGACTACATACGGAACAAAATGAGTGAATCTACACTCTAAAATATGTCTATATACATCCGTATGTGGTAGTCCATTTGAAATCTCTAAAATGACAAATATTTAGGAATGGAGGGAGTATATGGGAATTATGCAATGCCATCTTCTTTAGCCAGGCATCATATACGTGAATCATGCAATGCCATCCTGTTTAGCCGATCATCGTATATGTGAATTGTATCGTGCCATATTTTTTTCCATAATGTATTCCATTTGTCAACAATGTTTATACATTCATCTACTCTTCCTGTGCATCAGCCATTTGAGTCGGTCATGGGAAAATCTAGAGTGAAAACAAGGTCTTCTGAGTAGTCAGTGCTACCTGTTGATGCCGATTTCTTGCTGGTTGCAGATAGCTCCTCAGAGGAGGATTCAGAGAGAGATGACCAGTCGTATTCCCCCCCCCCCAAGGTGCATGCTCTAACTTGGCTGGGTTATATTGCTCATATCATGCATATGGTGTCTTGCATTGCCATGCCATCTGCTTAGATTAGACATGCTTTGTGTGAATGCCTCCTGTTTGCTTTCTATATCAGATATGTGAATTATGCAATGCCATGTTTTTCAGCCAGTTATCATATATGTGAATTATGCACCGCCATGGAGCCAGGCATCATATATGTGAATTATCTCATGCCATCTTTTTTTTTCATTACGTATTCCATTTGTCGATAATCTGTGTATATTGAACTACTCTTCATGTGTATCAGCCATTTGAGCCGGTTATGGAAAAATCTGGAGTGAAAACAAGGTCTTCAAAGCAGGCAATGGTACCTGTTGAAGCATATATCTCGATGGTTACAGGGAGCTCCTCAGAGGAGGATTCAGAGACAGATGACCAGTCCTATATCCCACCTGAGGTGTATGCTCTAAGTTGCAATGTTTATATTTCTCATATGATGCATATGGTGTCTTGCATTGCTTAGTTTAGACATCATATGCACAATATTGAATTCTATCTGCTTAGTTTAAAGATCATACATGCGAGTGCCAGCTGCTTAGTATATGAATCAATTATGTCAATTATATCATGCCATCCTGTATACTTAGACAACATATATGTGAACTATTTCATCCCAACCTATTTTAGAAAGACATCATATAGTTTTGTCATGTCATCCTGTTTAGGTACTCATCATATGTTGAATTATGCCATTATATCGTGTTAAGTTATCCATCATATATCTGAAACTGTGTCATGCTATCCTGTTTAGTTAGGCATCATATATGTGAAATTGTGTCATGCTATCCTGTTTGGTTAGACAACATATATGTGAATTACCACATCTGTCTATCATACAATGTCTGTACGTTCAATTTCTTTTCTTGTTTATCAGCCATTTGAATAGGAGGGGGTGATGGCAGTATCTAAGGGAGCAAAAACCCGTTCTTCACAAAAGACAGTGCTACCCGTCGATGCAGATAGTACCATGGTTGTACTGGCCCACAAACTAGCCCCACCACACATAATCGAGACTCTTCCAGATTGCACACTTACACCGTTGGGCAGAGAACCAGCTACAACCCATATAACCGCAACCCCAGCGGATAGTAACCACTTATAGTTGACAAAGCACCATGTCCACCACAGAGTACCCCCACACGAGCAGTTTGTAAAGCTACTGCAGTGCCCAAAGCACGAAGACCACCACAGCTAACCCAAACTCCACGTTTAAAGCAGAAGAGCAACTGTTCTCAGGTCAGATTCCATAGCTATGGTCCATACTCCTTTGCTGTTGCATCACTATATTTACTCATACCAACTACTTTCGAATTTGAAGGATCCAATTGAAACTCCAATGGCGCAACAGGTATGTTTTAAACCTATTTCTTTAATTGGATTGCTGTTCTAACTTCTTGCTCTATGTTGATTGCAGTTTAAGTTGTATAAACAGTTATGTTCTCATGTGATGCACATTACAAGTGCTGCCAATGATGTGTAGTTTCTCACACTTATATTCTGTCTATGCTGCTGTGTCTTAAAAATATATGAGTTGAATTGTGTCTCTATCTTGATTAGGGAACATAAACTAGAATGATATGGACAATACAGTGACCATAGTACATAGATATATGTTTGTTTCATGCTATTATCCTGTCCACCTTACTACTGAACCGGTTTACCAAAATGAGTTTGGTATACTACAAGCTAAACCTGTGATGTGTCTGCTTGTTTCTCTTGTAGTATGCAAACAGAATATTGGAGAAGAGCACCCCACTATGCAATGGTAGAGAAAGTAATGCAGATAAGGTTCAAGATAGTGAGACAACCCTGTTGGTCTCCAAGAAAGGTGATAAAAACGATCTTGTAGACAGTGAGAAAACCCCACAGTCCTGCGTTGATGTAGTGTTCGAGTTACTGGCCAGTACCGCTGGCACAAGCTCTTCGAACTCTCTGCCTGAATCACTTCGGCTTCTTCAGTCTCAGCTACAAGCTGAAAGGCATCAGTCAGCTGTGCTGCAGCAAGAAGCCGAAGGACTGAGGAAGTCCCTGCAGAATTCAGATGCGTATTTTCTTGTGCAACAGCAAGCGCTGGAGGATTTAAGCGCCAAACAAGAGAAAGTTAATAAGCTTGCTAAGCATCTTGCCAGCATTATGGGTACCCAGGATATTGTTTCTTGAACTCTTCTGAAGTGGTTTCAGTTCTGGACTTGTTTTGCTGCGGCGTTTATATGCTGCTGTGTTCCCTATATTTGCACTGGTGGTGAACTTTGATGCCCAGTGGATGTAATATGTGTAATAGCCATGATAGCCTAGCATAAGTTGCTTGCTTATTTATTTCCTTGTTTTCTTGTTTATTTTTTTGCTTGTAGTCAGTGCAGTTCTTTTTTCGCGGTTTGCTAGTGGCCGCAATAACCTATTTTTAAAAACTAGGCCACAATAACCATGGGCTAATATTTACTGTAGTGACACTGGGCCTCCTACGGGCCGTAGAAACAGTGGGCCTTCTACAGGCCGTAGAAACAGTAGGCCTTCTACGGGCCGTAGAAACATTGGGCCTTCTACGGGCCGTAGAAACAATGGGCCTTCTACGGGCCGTATCATCAATGGGCCTTATACGGGCCGTATGATCGATTGGCCAAACATGGGCCAATAACAGGCCGCATTATGGCCATAAACGAGCTAACATTGGAATCGTCCATTCGTGGTCCGACAATAACAGGCCATCGTTAATAGGCTGTATTTGATGACGCTATGAAAACGGCCCAATGTATTAACGGACCACAAACGGGCCGACTGTAACCACGAGCTGAATTTGGCCCACAAGCAGAAAATGACAGTAACGGGCCGTAAGTAAACGAATGCTCAAAATGAGCCCAAGAATAAATGGGCTTTGAGAAGGCCGAAAGATAACATGGGCTGGAAACGGCCCAACTGAATAACGGGCCCTTAATGGGTATAAAGTGATACACTGTTCATTACGGGCCAGTTTCACCACGGGCCGTTAATGGGTCTAAAGTGATACACTGTTCAATGCGGGACAATTTCACCACGGGCCGTTAATAGGCCAAGAGTTACATAGGGCCTCATATGGGCCGAAAGATGTCATGGGCCATACATGGGCCAGAAGTGAAAACGGGCTGGAATCATATTGGATGGCCCAGATGATGCTATTGGGCCTAATTCGGATAGGGCGTAACGGGCCTTCGGTTAGCGGACTGTAAATGGGCTATATGCAAATAGGCCGTTAACAGGCTTTCCATGGGCCGGCCCGTCACCTTTTCACCAAGTCAAACGGGCCGGCCTTTTCACAGGAATGGGCCTCTGTTGGGCTGTGCCACATGTCGACGTATCATAGGCGCCTTCTGTCCAATGAGTGGATGACATCTGTCCCAACAATGAGCCGACACGTGTTTCCTCCAGCCAATGATGATTTTACATGTGGAAAATCCCCATTGGTCGAGGCTGTTAACGGGTTATCGGATCCAAAACCCGACCCGATAGCTTAACTGTGTTCCGTTACGGTGGATGCCACGTGTCGGTCACCCTTGACGAAAGCACTTCTGTGATGCGCGATTTATCGTCATGGAAGTGGACACTTCCGTGATGATAATTTTGGTAATGTCATGGAACACTTCTACGACAGCACATGTATGACTATCTTGATTTTGTCATAAATTTGTCATGGATGTACATGCATCAAAAAAAATGCGACCTACTATAACAAACACGTATCATCACGGAAGTGTATTTTTTTGTAGTGGCAGGGCTTCGCCTAAGCACTACGACGATATGACCGAGGTGTATATCTGTGGAGGGGGGCACCGCACACGGCTAAAAGGTCAACTTGTGTGTCTATGGGGTGCCCCTTGGCCACGTACATAAAAAAGGGGGAGGAGGAGGCCGTCCAACAGGAGAGGCGCGCCATGGGGGGGAGTCCTACTAGGACTCCAAACCTAGTAGGGTTCGTCCCCTCCCCTTTCCTATTCCAAGTTGGAGAAGGGGGGAAGGAGGAGGAGGAGAGAAGGAAGGAGGGGGCGCCACCCCTCCCCTTGTCCAATTCGGATTGGGGCAAGGGGGCGCGCGCCACCTCCTGGCTGTCCCTCTCTCTTCTCCACTAAGGCCCATGAGGCCCATTAGTTCCCCGGGGGGTTCCGGTAACCCCCCGGTACTCCGGTTTTATCCGAAACTTCTCCGGAACACTTCTGGTGTTCGAATATAGCCGTCCAATATATCAATCTTTATGTCTCGATCATTTCGAGACTCCTCATCATGTTCGTGAGCTCATCTGGGACTCCGAACAACCTTCGGAAGATCAAATCACATAAACTCATAATACCAATCGTCATCGAACATTAAGTGTGCGTACCCTACGGGTTCGAGAACTATGTAGACATGACCGAGACACGTCTCCGATCAATAACCAATAGCGGAACCTGGATGCTCATGTTGGTTCCTACATATTCTACGAATATCTTTATCGGTTAAACCGCATAACAACATACGTTGTTCCCTTTGTCATCGGTATGTTACTTGCCCGAGATTCGATCATTGGTATCATCCTACCTAGTTCAATCTCGTTACCGGCAAGTCTCTTTACTCGTTCTGTAATACTTCATCCCACAACTAACTCATTAGTCACAATGCTTGCAAGGCTTATAGTGATGAGTATTACCGAGAGGGCCCAGAGATACCTCTCCGAAACATGGAGTGACAAATCCTAATCTCGATCTATGCCAACCCAACAAACACCTTCAAATTCTAAGTCCGGGATTACTTTGGTACCTCCCTGCTATGCTTATAGCAAGGCACACATCAAGTCTGGTACACAACATTGCATACACGATAGAACCTATGGCTGAAGCATAGAGAATGACCTTCATTTTCTCTCTATCTTCTGAAGTGGTCGGCCATTGAGTCTGACTCAACTTCACACCTTGTAACACAGGCAAGAACCCTTTCTTTGATTGATCCATTTTGAACTTCTTCAAAACTTTATCAAGGTATGTGCTTTGTGAAAGTCCAATTAAGCGTCTTGATCTATCTCTATAGATCTTGAAGCCCAATATGTAAGCAACTTCTTTGAGGTCTTTCATAGAAAAACTCTTATTCAGGTATCCATTTATGCTATCCAGAAATTCTATATCATTTCCAATCAACAATATGTCATCCACATATAATATCAGAAATGCTACAGAGCTCCCACTCACTTTCTTGTAAATACAGGCTTCTCCAAAAGTCTGTATAAAACCATATGCTTTGATCACACTATCAAAACGTTTATTCCAACTCCGAGAGGCTTGCACCAGTCCATAAATGGATCGCTAGAGCTTGCACACTCTGTTAGCACCCTTTGGATCGACAAAACCTTCTAGTTGCATCATATACAACTCTTCTTCCAGAAATCCATTCAGGAATGCAGTTTTGACATCCATCTGCCAAATTTCATAATCATACAATGCGGCAATTGCTAACAAGATTCTAACAGACTTAAGCATCACTACGGGTGAGAAAGTCTCATCATAGTCAACTCCTTGAACTGGTCAATAACCTTTTGCAACAAGTCGAGCTTTATAAACAGTAACATTACCGTCTGCGTTGGTCTTCTTCTTAAAGATCCATTTATTTTCTATGGCTTGCCGATCATTGGGTAAGTCCACCAAAGTCCACACTTTGTTCTCATACATGGATCCCATCTCAGATTTCATGGCCTCAAGCCATTTCGCGGAATCTGGGCTCATCATCGCTTCCTCATAGTTCGTAGGTTCATCATGGTCTAGTAACATGACTTCTAGAACAAGATTACCGTACCACTCTGTTGTGGATCTTACTCTGGAAGACCTACGATGTTCGGTAGTAACTTGATCTGAAGTTTCATGATCATCATCATTAACTTCCTCACAAATTGGTGTAAGAATCACTGGAACTGATTTTTGTGATGAAGTACTTTCCAATAAGGGAGAAGGTACAATTACCTCATCAAGTTCTATTTTCCTCCCACTCACTTCTTTCAAGAGAATCTCCTTCTCTAGAAAGGATCCATTCTTAGTAACAAAGAATTTTCCTTCGGATCTGTGATAGAAGGTGTACCCAATAGTTTCCTTTGGGTATACTATGAAGACGCACTTCTCCGATTTGGGTTCGAGCTTATCAGGTTGAAGCTTTTTCACATAAACATCGCAGCCCCAAACTTTAAGAAACGACAATTTTGGTTTCTTTCCAAACCACAGTTCATAAGGCGTCATCTCAAGGGATTTTGATGGTGCCCTATTTAAAGTGAATGCAGCCGTCTCTAAAGCATAACCCCAAAATGATAGCGGTAAATCAGTAAGAGACATCATAGATCACACCATATCCAATAAAGTATGGTTATGACATTCAGACACACCATTTCACTGTGGTGTTCCAGGTGGCGTTAGTTGTGAAACTATCCCATGTTGTTTCAAATGAAGACCAAAATCATAACTCAAATATTCTCCTCCACGATCAGATCATAGAAACTTTATTTTCTTGTTACGATGATTTTCCACTTCACTTTGAAATTCTTTGAACTTTTCAAATGTTTCAGACTTATGCTTCGTTAAGTAGATATAACCGTATCTGCTCAAATCATCTGTAAAGGTAAGAAAATAACGATACCCGCCACGAGCCTCAACACTCATGGGACCACATACATTGGTATATATTATTTCCAACAAGTCAGTAGCTCATTCCATAGTTCCGAAGAACGGAGTTTTAGTCATCTTGCCCATAAGGCACGGTTCGCAAGCACCAAGTGATTCATAATCAAGTAATTCCAAAAGTCCATCAGCATGGAGTTTCTTCATGCACTTTATACCAATATGACCCAAACGGCAGTGCCACAAATAAGTTGCACTATCATTATCAACTTTGCATCTTTTGGCTTCAATATTATGAATATGTGTATCATCACTATCGAGATTCAACAAAAGTATACCACTAAGCAAGGGTGCATGACCATAAAAGATATTACTCATATAAATAGAACAACCATTATTCTCTGATTTAAATGAATAACCGTCTCGCATCAAACAAGATCCAGATATAATGTTCATGCTCAACGCTGGCACTAAATAACAATTATTCAGGTCTAAAACTAATCCTGATGATGGATGTAGAGGCAGCGTGCCGACGACGATCACATCGACCTTGGAACCATTTCCCACGCGTATCGTCACCTCGTCCTTAGCCAATCTTTGTTTAATCCATAGCCCCTATTTTGAGTTGCAAATATGAGCAACAGAACCAGTATCAAATACCTAGGCGCTACTACGAGCATTAGTAAGGTACACATTAATAACATGTATATCAAATATACCGTTCACTTTGCCACCCTTCTTATCTGCCAAATACTTGGGGCAGTTCCGCTTCTAGTGACCAGTCCCTTTGTAGTAGAAGCACTTAGTTTCAGGCTTAGGTCCAGACTTGGGTTTCTTATCTTGAGAAGCAACCTTTTTTCCGTTCTTCTTGAAGTTCCCCTTCTTCCCTTTGCCCTTTTTCTTGAAACTAGTGGTCTTGTTGACCATCAACACTTGATGCTCCTTCTTTATTTCTACCTCCGCAGCCTTTAGCATCGCGAAGAGCTCAAGAATAGTCTTGTTCGTCCCTTGCACATTATAGTTCATCACGAAGCCTTTATAGCTTGGTGGCAGTGATTGAAGAACTCTATCAATGACATTATCAACTGGAAGGTCAACTCCCAATTGAGTCAAGTGGTTATGATACCCAGACATTCTGGGTATGTGTTCACTGACAGAACTATTCTCCTCCATTTTGCAGTTGTAGAACTTGTTGGAGACTTCATATCTCTCAACTTGGGCATTTGCTTGAAATATTAACTTCAACTCTTGGAACATCTCATATGCTCCATGACGTTCAAAACGTCTTTGAAGTCCCAATTCTAAGCCGTAAAGCATGGCACACTGAACTATCGAGTAGTCATCAGCTTTGCTCTCCCAGACGTTCTCAACATCATCAGTAGCATCTGCAGCAGGCCTGACACCCAGTGGTTCTTCCAGGACGTAATTCTTCTGTGCAGCAATGAGGATAATCCTCAAGTTACGAACCCAATCCATGTAGTTGTTGCCATCATCTTTGAGCTTAGCTTTCTCTAGGAATGTATTAAAATTCAAAGGAATGGTAGCACGGGCCATTGATCTACAATAATATAGACATGCAAAATAACTATCAGGACTAAGTTCATGATAAATTAAAGTTCAATTAATCATATTAATTAAGAACTCCCACTTAGACAGACATCCCTCTAGTCATCTATGTGATCACGTGATACAAATCAACTAAACCATGTCCGATCATCACGTGAGATGGAGTAGTTTTCATTAATACATGTCCACCTCCCACTCTCACATAGTGCCTAGGAGCACATGCTGCAGCTGGCTCTTAATTATTCTATAGTCGGCTCCTCTTCTCTCTCCTCTTCTCTCCCTACCATGTCATCAGAAAAAAAATTATTTTAACCCTTATAGCCTACTTACATAAGCTTATCGTACTTGCTCTTAGGGCATCTTCAAAGTGGACCCTCAAATTGCACATATCCGTTCAGACCGCATGGTCCAGACGTGTCATCCAACACGGGATTGTATGTCCAGACACATATTTCCTGCAAATTGGAGGGGGGGTTGTGGGAGTCTAGAAGCAGGCATGGACGACTCCTACACCCATGACCCACTCAAATCCCCCTTTCAGTCTCATTCTCTTCCACCCCTGGCCCTCGTTGCTTTGCATCCGCGCCCTCCTCCTCTTTAACCGCCATTGTACCTCTTCAGCCGCCACCCAGGCATTGTCGAACGTCCGCAACCACCAGCCATGCACACGCTCACCTTGTACTACAGCGCCGTCCACTTAGGGACCTTCCACAACTAGGTACCTCCTCCCCCCTTCTCGACGACGTCCATGGAGGTTGATGGTGTCCTCCATAGGGGGGTAATGACCACATAGACTCCCAGACGCTTGAAACTTTGCGCAAGCGATTGGTCAGTATGGCCAAAAGCATCAAGAAGAAGTCCCAACGTCTCAAGCATGAATAGGATGAGCTAAATGACAGACAGACCAAGCTCGTTAGGGCCGAGCGAACGCTCGAGGATAAGCTCCAACAGACTGGTGCTAACAGATCTTACCCCCGTAGAAACTTCCTAGATGAGTTGGACACAGAGGCTGAGGACAACACACTTTCCAAAGACGACTGGGTTAAAACCCTCGACCGTCCTCTTCAGGGCAGAGATTGGCAAACAGGCACAAGAAAGCATGCCCTCGAGGCGCGTGGAGCTCGAGGTGGAGTCAATCAACCACAGACAACCACGAGATATGACTCAAAGGAAAAGAGGCCCTTAAGGTCCAAAAACCCACCTCGGTCAATCTATAAGTAAAGGCAACGCCTGTGAACTGGACAGGTGGGATACTTGGCGAGGCTAGCAAAGAACGGTGATGTGCGCGACTACACTCGTGACCACACTATAACCATGTCATATGTACACCACGGTACTGCAAGAGTTAGAGGAGCTGCACACCCTCAATGCTTCACAGAAGAGGTCATGCAGTACCAGTTCCCCGACGGGTTTAAACCCACCAACATCAAGTGGTACGATGGAACAATGGACCCTACAGTCTGGAAGAGGACTTCCACATGGAAATACATATCGCCGGTGGAGATGACCTTCACGCCATCAATTACCTACCATTGAAGCTCAAAGGCTCAGCTTGGTATTGACTTAATAACCTTCCCAAGAACTCGATTGGAGTCTGGGAGAACCTCAAGGAAAAGTTCCAAGATAATTACCAAGGCACTTACATTAGACCCCCGAATGCCGACGATCTTAATCATATCATACAAAAGCCGGGGGAGTCGGTCCGTAAATTCTGGAGTTGGTTCTTGACCAAGAAAAACTAGATAGTGGACTACCCGGATGCAGAAGCAATCACAACATTCAAGCATAGTATCAATGGCGAATGGTTGGTTAGAGAACTAGGGCATGAGAAGCCCCGAACAATGGCAGGCCTCACATAGCTCATGACTCGATTTTTCGTTGGTGACGATAACTAACTTGCTCAGAAGAGCAACCGCAGCGGCAACCCCGACACCTCTGAAGTACGTGATGGAAACGAGAAACCTCGACGCAACCGAATCAACAAGCGTCGCAATAGAGGTAGCAACACCGACATTGAGGAGATCGAGGTTAGTGTCGGCTTCAACAACTAGTGTGGCGGTAACAAAAGGAAGCCCTTCCAAGGAGAAAAGACCAGCCCCACACATCTGGATAAAATCTTGGATCTACCCTGCGCCATTCATGGCAATCCCGATAAACCGTCCGCCCGTACCAACCAGAACTGCTAGGTCATCAAGCAGGCCAGAAAGATTATGGCCGAAAACCAGTGCAAAGGGCAACCTCGTAATGAGGATAGAGACCAACCTGGGTCAAGCAATGCTGGCCATAAACAATTCCCTCCCAAGGTTAAAGATGTGAACATGATCTAAATTACTCACGTCACCAAGAAGGAGAGAAAACAAGCACTCCATGATGTTTATGCCGTGGAGCCCACTGAGCCGAAGTATAGCCCATGGTCAGAAATCCTGATCATCCTAATTGTCATCTATGGAAGGCACCATAAATATTGCTTGATGCTCTCATTTCATTCCTTTACTCTATCTGATTAGAACATAATAGATACCACATTATCTTGCCTTCTCGCCCTTTCTTCTGGTCCTATCCAAACAACTCCTACCCTAAGGACTTCTGAAGCTTATTCTTTAGAACCTCCCATCAACTTGATTCTTCTGGGATGTCTGGTCCTCTGTCATAGTGAGTTTGGTCCCTCTGGTGGTACTATTGTACCAGCGTTGCCAAGGGGCTGTGAGTGCGACTAATGTGGTTCTTTGATAAATTTGTTCAAGGCCTATGTGGTTGACAAAAAGGTGTTGACTTAGTTTAAATCAATTGTTGTACCTATGTGGTTTGCCACTATAGGAATTATTAACTTATGCGGGATTTACAACAACTCAAGATTGTTTTTCTTGTCTCCTTGATGCTTATCTAATTAAGCATATGGTTGTCACACGGGAGTGAGATACATCCACCCTACGACTGGTTCAATTGGGTTTGTCTTTATCCTATGGTTGGCTTTATTTTCACAGTGTGGAATGGTTGCTCAATGTTCCTATTGGCTGGTTTATCTTGTGAGATTTATTCTCTACAAAGAAATGTCAATGTTGACTTGGCATTGACAAGTCGTTTTAATAATTAGCATCATGGACATTTATGATTAGTTGAATATAGCCTGAAAGCTAATCCATCTTTAATTGAGGGCTTTACTTAATAACAAACTAGTGCTTGCTTAGGGTTTATCTATTGGTGGTTTATCCTCGCTTTGATGGTTGACTAATTTTGCTGGTTGTGGTTATTAAGGATCAAAGATCCTTGTGTCCTGAACAATGTATGCTTTCTTACGTGATAAAAATTATGGTCATATGTTGCATCATGCTTAATGTCTCTTAACTTAATATCAACCCTATATTATTGAAAATCTCAACCAATTCCCAACTTTTTCCAAGTGATAGCTCCTAGACCAAATGCAACTCCACATGCCGGAGGTGCATACTGCTAACTGAAACAATCCTTTCTCCATTCCTCTGTTTTGCATGTTTTAATCCAAAAGGAGAAGTCAAAATGAAGATGAGTGGAAGAAAAAAATTAGGCAGGTCTAGTTTAGGTTTATTTATTTATATTCCCTTTTCTCCTATTTTCCTCCTTTTGTACTATTAGTTGTAATCAACTTTGTATCATGTGTTAATAGCAATAGAGTTCACTATTCATTTGTATTATTCCCCTCTTTATGAATTTTGTATTAATAATTTCATTAATAAATATTCTTATTTTACTTATTTAATTGTTTGATTTTATTTTCCAATTCAATATTTTAATTGTACTTTTGTAAACAAGACTTTGAATAATATAATATGTTGTAACCCAATTATGAAAAAATGAGCAAATGGCATGCCCAATTTCCCCACGTGTGGTAAAGGGATTATATATATATTTTTTAAAAAATAGATGCATGAATGTAACACACATTAAAAAATGCTCTCTTCTAAGCTATGGGCTGTTATATCATCCCGACGTCACCCCCACCACGCGAGTCTAAGACTTGTGGTGCACCCTTAGTCCCTACTCCAGCCAATTGAACACTTTGTCTGGCCTGAGATTTTACTCTTCATCTTGTGAAAGATATGAGATATTAGAAATGCTAAATGTCTCTTCGGAAACATTGGTCACCCTACTGTAGTCACCATTTGGTATATTTACACTGATTTTGAGATTTGAACCCATCAACTAAAGGATCCATTTGAATGGTTATCGACCACACCCTCTTCTCACATTGTCGTGATCTTGAATTTATTTTTTGGTATAAATTGATTGACTAGTCAAGAAGAGATGTGGTTGGTGATGTTATTCCTTCTTGTTGTCTAGCTATATGGCATTGACTCGCGGACCTTGATTAAGTAAAAAACACAATGCGTGGGTAGTAATGCAAGCTTGCCAAGTGCCAATTAGTAGTAGCAAACTCACTCATCAGGAAAGTAACTTGTTACAACTTCATATGGACTCGTACTAGTGATTTTGTATGTGTTGCCAACTTGTGAGTACACTCAAACACCTTGATATTTATTTAAATTCTTGTTTTGTTGCTTCAATTGTAATATGCTATCATTCAAGGGACCTTCTAGCAATCTGGTTGACAAATGACAAACCTTTCCAGTTTTGACATCGGTTTCACGGGACAACACACTAGACTAGACTAGCTACTTGCTAGGACGACATTTTTACACTGATGTTAATTTTCCTTTCTTACAAAGTGTAGCTGCAGGGTCTTGCTTAAGCAAGAGAAAATACTACCAAGTGCTGACTAGCTAGTTACAGACTCACTCAACAGGGAAGTAACTTGTAACAGTAGTGGAGTGTGGGACGTGTCACATATCTATTACTCCCTCTGTTCCAAAAATAAGTGTCATGGCTTTAGTTCAAATCTGAACTAAAACCACGACACTTATTTTAAAGCAGAGGGAGTGGTGATTTGGTACTTCTGTCGTTCTTGTGCTAGCTCCAGGTTCAAATATTCCTTAAGTACACTATTTTTAAAAATTGTACTTATTGTTGGTTGGGATCTTCTGAAGGACACTAACAATTTCTTATATTTACTGCAGAAGTTCTGTTGTGCATTCATTTACACTTATGACACTACCTAAGAATACATAGTTTGTGAAATGGTTGTTAGGCTACCTTACCTCCTCTTGTAGATAGAGGCATTTACTTCTCCACACACAAAAAAACCATGTTTTGTGTGTCCTTACCTTTCCCCTTATACTTTTTGTCCCCATTTGTACTAATTTTTAATTATATATTGGCGTGAAGCTTGACAATGGTTTAATGATCTAGTACTTTCTAGTGGCGAATCTTGGAAGAAAATGAGGGGGGGGGGGGGGCTCAAAGTTAACGGTGTGAAGAAAAAGCCACTAACTCTTAATTCTTTAATCCAAATAAGGTTAAGTTTTTGATATGACTGACCTTGTGCGACTGCTTGTGCGGGGTTGGCCTGAGTTGGGAAGTACTTTGGCCCGAAGGATGGTAGGTTGGGTTGGGCTAAATATGAGTATAAAAAAAATCAATTTTCGAGGGGGGGGGGGGGGGGGGAGCTCAAGCCTGTTGAAGCCCCCTTGGTAGATTCGTTGCTGCCTCGGACATGACAACTTGATATTTCAGAACTTTTTGTAGTGAACAAACTTAAAACAATGATGCATCAATGCCAATTGTAATGATTGCTTTTATGCCGGCACACACAAATGGTTTAGGTCACAGCTTGATCACAATGAAATGCGGAGTGACGGATATTGGAACCTTGGTGAATTGATGGATATCAGTTGTACTTCCTCCGGTCCTTTTTACTCTGCATATAAGATTTGTCTAAAGTCAAACCCCACAAAGTTTAACCATATTTATATTAAAATATAACAACATTTATAATATAAAGTTATATAATATAAAATTAAATTCATGATGCATCAAATAATAATGATTTTGCATTGTGATTGTTTGTATTTTTCCTACGGAGATTGACTTCAGACAAATCTTATATGTAGAGTAAAAATGATCGGAACGAGTAATTTTTTTTTTCAAAGAAATTTCAGTTTACATGAATTTTCTGAACACTTTGGATGTCTATGGTTTTTTTAGAACTATTTGTGTAATTTTTACCTGTGATCTGTTGCGTTATAGTTGTACTCTCCCTCCGTCCACAAATAAGTGTACATATAGAAATTTTAGGACAAGTTATGAAGTGTAGTAAAAAATGCATTGGAATGTGCAAGTCACCATCTCTCTTCTCTTTAATTACCCCACCCCCAATGAGCTGAGTGCAAGTAGAAAGTGAGGAGACCATGTGTTGAATGCTATTGGTCTTGATTATCGTGTGATGAAAAAGAAGCATTCTTCTACTTTAAAATGTATTGAGAAGATAGAAGACTAGAAATACACTTTAAACGTACACTTATTTGTGAACTAAAGAAGTATGTTGTATGTGAGGGATTTACTTCCCTCCCTTGTTGCTATTTGGGCACATGGGGTAGTGGGAACATCTCCCCGTGGTTGGAGGAATTCCGTAATCTCTCCTAGGGGCTATTGCCTTGGGTGCTTCCTCCCCAACTTTAACTGATTTGAGCCAGGTGATTTCTTAAAATAAAAAGGATGCCAGCATCATGCAAAACTGGGAATGGCCACTTAACTTAGGATGTAGTACAATGATTGACAGTAAGACCGGGGAGAAATAATACTCCCTCCGTTCCCAAATACTTGTCTTTCTAGGCATTTCAAATGGACTCAACATACGAATGTATGTACGCATATTTTAAAGTGTAGATTCACTCATTTTGCGTCGTATGTAGTCATTTGTTGAAATTTTTAGAAAGACAAGTATTTAGGAACGGAGGGAGTATAATACTGGAGCAAGTCACAAGGTTCACACGGAAACGTCCTATAAGTACACGCCCAAGCTGAAGCAAAGAGGCCACAACACTAGCTAGCAGCCATACTTACTGGCACGCAGCCGATCGATCGAGAAGATCCATCGGATTAACATCCACCAGCCCGCGCGCCATGTCGTTCCTCCCGATCCCATTGCCAATCGTTGGAGACATAGCCAGCAAGCTGCAAGACCAAGAGAAACCGCGTGGCAGCGGCACGACGTCGGCGGCGGCGCCTATCGTCGGCACCGTAGCCAGCAGGTGGCGCGAGCTCCACGGTGAGAACTCGTGGAAGGGCCTCCTGGACCCTCTGGACCTGCACCTCCGCGCCACCATCATCTCCTACGGCGAGATGGTGCAGGCCACCTACGACGGGTTCAACACGGAGAGGCGCTCCCCGCACTGCGGCGCGTGCTTCTACGGCCACGACGACCTACTGGCAGGCGTGGGGGTGCCTCACCACGGCAATAACTACCAGGTCACCAAGTTCGTCTACGCCACCTCGTCGCTGCCACTCCCCGAGTCCTTCCTCCTGCTGCCGCTCCCGTCGCTGCCGGACGTCTGGAGCCGAGAGTCCAACTGGATGGGGTACGTGGCCGTGGCCACGGACGAGGGCGCCGCCGCGCTTGGGAGGCGCGACATCGTCGTGGCGTGGCGCGGCACCATCAAGAACCTGGAGTGGGTCAACGACCTCGACTTCACGCCCGTGTCCGCCGCGCCCGTGCTGGGCTCCGCGGCGAGCCAGAACCGCCTTGCCGTCGTGCACCGAGGGTTCCTGTCCGTGTACACATCAAGCAACAAGAGCTCCGAGTTCACCAAAACCAGCGCCAAAGATCAGGTAAGTAACGTGCCACAGTGATGCAGTTTTCATAAATGAGCGTTTGGTACGTACGTCCAGTCGATCTAACCGACCATTATAATAACTCCAGTTCTATCATATAAAAAGACAACACAGCCATTGACTAGACCGAAGCAAAGCGCTTGACTATACTGAGGCAAGGCGACGATCTAGCTAGACACAGCAATTCAGTTTAACTATTGTTAATTTATGTCACTACAAAATGCTAGAGATTTTCTTTCAGGAAAAAAAAACCTAGAGATTTTTATCAAGGTTCAAAACGCAGACAGGAAAATGTCAAAATGTGCCAGAAAAATAAGACACGCTGATCTCCTCGTCCTCTGAGAATCATTAGTTTCTTGTACTGTCGAACTTTTGTTCCTTTGAGTTCCAGAAATTTTATTTTCACTTTTGAGGACTAAGTAAACCAAAACATAGTACCGGAACAAACGCAAAAGCTTGGTTCCACGAGTGAAAAATATATGAAGTTAAATCTTCAAGACAGGAAATAATGACTTATTGATCCGCAAAAAAGAAGAAAGAGTGACTTATTTAGAGGCTCAACCATCCTTCACCCACGATAGTTGAACGCGTCAGAAATGGAAGGATAACAAGTGTAAAATGGTCTGCACTGATTTAAGTATGGAGTGGATGTTGTGAGTTGTGACGCGAGCCAGCCAAAGCGTTAAATAACTCGGGCAGCCGCGTTATCCAAATGCTAAATTTATGCCACCCCTCAAGAAAAAATTGTTAAATTTATGCCTCAACGAAGGCCATGCCCTGCTGGTTGTTGAGAGCGCCTATGCCCCAAAAAAAGTACGTACACTATATTTTTAAGTGGTTAAAAAATGCCATGCTATATCGACAAATCTTAATTCAAAATAAGTTGAGTGGTTGTGTACTTACCGTGCAACTTTGTTAATTCAGAGATAACTAATTTTTGGGCAACCTAGAGAATATCACGCATGATTATTATCAGGAATGGGTTTGTCTCGGTTTCCTCCATTAACGCACATACACACTTGCATGCAGGTTCTCAAGGAGGTCAGGAGGCTTGTGGAGTTGTACAAGGACGAGGAGGTCAGCATCACCGTTTGCGGCCATAGCCTCGGTGCGTCGCTCGCCACCCTCAACGCCGTTGACCTGGTGTCTAGCGGCATCAACAAACCCGAGAGCTCCACTAAATCGTTCCCTGTGACTGCTATCGTGTTCGCAAGCCCGCATGTCGGGGACCGCTTCTTTAGGTCAGCGTTCACCTCATTCCCAGACCTGAAGGCACTTCATGTGCAGAATGCTGGCGATATTGTGCCCATGTACCCACCTTTGGGATATGTGGATGTGGCCGTGGAGCTGACCATAAGAACAATCCGATCTCCGTACATGCGTATGCCGGCCACGGTGCTGACACTCCACAATCTCGAGTGCTACCTACATGGAGTGGCCGGGGAACAAGGCAGCGCCGGAGGGTTCAAGCTAGAGGTGGAACGTGATGTGGCTTTGGTGAACAAGGGTGCCGATGCGCTCACAAATGAGCACCCAGTGCCGGCGGGGTGGTGGGTCCCTAAACACAAGTTCATGGTCAAGGGGAAAGATGGACGATGGACACTCCAAGACTTCAAGCACATTTGAGTTACTCCCATCAGCCATGGAGAGTGCATTATCCCTTGATGTGATTCATGGTGTCCTACTGCTTACGAAGTTTCATGGTGTGTTACTCCTTACTAAGGTTCTTAAATAAAAGCTACGGTTTGTTAATGTTCCTATGGTATATTTACACTTTTATGCAAACCCAAGGATGGTAATACAAAATATAGTATGTGTGACACATGAACATGGCAAAACCACTCCCCATCAACAAATCCTTTAGAGTTCTTCATGCCAAATTTCTTCATCATATATATGTATTTGGTTTCAAATATGATGGTACCTTCCTTTGTTATCTTTATTTGAAGTTCGAGGAAGTACTTGAACTCGCCCATCATGGACATCTCAAACTTGCTTTATATAAGTTTACCTAAAAGTGGGGTTAGTTGATCTAAAGGTAATATCATCCACACATATTTGGCACACCAAGAGTTCAACATTAAATTTCTTAGTGAAGATTGTTGAGTCTATTCTCCCAATTTGAAAAATCTTTTAACAAGGAATCTCCTGACGCATTCATCTCATGCCATGGGGGCTTTCTTGAGTCTTGCCTTGTGGATTTATGTATGACTAGAGCCTTATGGAGTTTATAGGCATGGTGGGGCAATTTGAAGTTTCTTAAATTGCAAGGTTGTTTAACACAGACCAACATTTTGACTTTTACCATTTAAGAAAACACTTTAAAAATCTATTTGATGAAGAGTTATATCGTGGTTGCTAGTATGAGCAAGAAAAATACAAATAGCTTCAATGTCTGCCAAGGTTTTCTCTATACATTAGCGCTTGAGGTCTCACCAAAAGTCTAACTCATCAATTTGGGTTTACCCTTGAGCCATGAGGCTGAAGCATTCTACCCTCTCTGTGAGAGGGTCGTGTGGAATTTATTCATAGGACGGGGCTTATCCTGTAGGCTACACACATGATTTGGGTACAAGCATGATTAGCACATTATTGAGAAAATAAAAATAGATTGAATCAGTACCGTACGCCAACAATCTAATGCTAACATCCTTACTAACTGGCCACGTTCTGGAAGGATGTGGAATCTTCTGGATAATATCTTCAACCCCCCACCCCTATCATAGTTTTAGCAACAATTGAGATTAGACTTCTCTTCTAAGTTCTTTGTGGCTAATGCCTGGATAAATCCATGTACAATCTGATCTTTTCAATGGATGAAATCGAATGTCCACTTGTTTGTTAACTACCCCTATTCTCACAAAGTGAAAAATCTATTCCAATATGTTTGGTTCTAGCATGAAATAAATGTCCACATAATTTAAAAAAATTCATGTCCTTAAAGAAAGTTCAGTAGGTTTAAAAGGTTTTCACACATTAATGCTCGTGTATTTGTCAAAAGTATTTATTTATATTGCTAAAAGATAATTAAACAGAGAAAATAAAAAGAAACGAACAATGAAGCAAAGTAAAAAACAAACATTACAGAAAAATGTCCACACAGGAAAAATAGAAAAGTGTTAAAACCTCACACCTTTATTTTTTTAAAGGCAAAACCTATGAAGTGGGCTGGTCCACTCTGTTGCTGCAAGAGCACATCGCTACCAATCCTCTATTTTCTAAATACTAGTAGAACGTCGTCCCTTGCTACAGGTCAGAATGCATATAAATGAATCAAACAATAATTAAGGTCGTCTCCAATGTCTAAGCTCATTTGTCTCTCATACCTCCGGGCGTGTTTGGATACTGAACTAGGGCCCAGCGGGCTCCTCAAAATTCAACCATCTGAATGCTCTGGGGTTCCTCAAATTCAGGTCATGTGTGGGGAGAAATATGGTTGTCCGGACTATCCGCCAAGTTAACCAACAACAAACATGGCGATTGCATTTACCGGCTTGACACCTTGATCTTCATCGTAGCATCGTTGTCGTCTCGCCAACTATTGCTTCTACGACTATCGCTACCGCTTAGAGATAAAGTAAAACAATTTCATGGCGATTGCATTTCATACAATAAAGCAACAACCATATGGCTCCTGCCAGTTGCCGATAACTCTGTTACAAAACATGATCATCTCATACAACAATTTATATCACATCATGTCTTGACCATATCACATCACAACAAGCCCTGGAAAAACAAGTTAGATGTCTTCTACTTTGTTGTTGCAAGTTTTACGTGGCTGCTATAGGCTTCTAGCAAGAACCGTTCTTACATACGCATCAAAACCACAACTATTTTTCGTCAAGTGTGTTGTTTTAACATTCAAAGGACCGGCCATAGTCAAACTTGATTCAAGTAAAGTTGGAGAAACAGACACCCACCAGCCACCTGTGTGCAAAGCACGTCGGTAGAACCAGTCTCATAAACGCGGTCATGTAATGTCAGTCCGGGCCGCTTCATCCAACAATACCGCCGAATCAAAGTAAGACGTTGGTGGTAAGCAGTATGACTATTATCGCCCACAACTCTTTTTATTCTACTCGTGCATATCATCTACGCATAGACCTGGCTCTAATACCACTGTTGGGGAAAGTAGCATGCAATTTCAAAAAAAAATCCTACGATCACGCAAGATCTATCTAGGAGATGCATAGCAACGAGAGGGGAGGGTGTGTCCACATACCCTCATAGAATGAAAGCGGAAGCGTTAGTTAACGCGGTTGATGTAGTCGAACGTCTTCACGATCCAGCCGATCCAAGTACCATACGTACGACACCTGTGACGCCCTTGATTCAATCATACACTAATCATACACACAAATGTGTACGATCAAGATCAAGGACTCACGGGAAGATATCACAACACAACTCTAGACACAAAGTAAATAATACAAGCTTCATATTACAAGCCAGGGGCCTCGAGGGCTCGAATACATAAGCTCGAATACACAAGAGTCAGCGGAAGCAACAATATCTGAGTACAAACATTAGTTAAACAAGTTTGCCTTAAGAAGGCTAGCACAAAAGCAACATCGATCGAAAAGGAAAGGCCTCCTGCCTGGGAGCCTCCTAATTACTCCTGGTCGTTGCATCCGTCACGTGGTAGTAGGCACCCTCGGGGTAGTAGTAGTCGTCAAAGGTGGCATCTGGCTCCTGGACTCCACCATCTGGTTGCAACAACCAGAAAGAAGAAAGAAGGGGGAAAGGGGGTAGCAAAGAAACAGTGAGTACTCATCCAAAGTACTCGCAAACAAGTATCTACAATACATATGCAACATTATCAAAGGAAGGCTGTATATGTGGACTGGGCTGCAGAAATGCCAGAATAGAGAGAAGGCCTAGTCCTATCGAAGACTAGCATCTTCTGGAAACCACCATCTTGCAGCAAACAGGAGGAAGTAGAGTAGCATAAAGTGAAGTAGTAGTAGTGTTATCAACCTCGGCCAGAGATCCTTTATCGACTCCCTGCGAGACAGCAATCCCAGAGTCATACTATCCAGTTCTCATCACCATTCAATTCTCATCACAACTATCCAGTTCTAGTTGTATCGATCGGGATACAACTCCGAGTGTCCGTTACCGTAGGACAGGCTATCGATAGATGTTTTCTTCCCTGCAGGGGTGCACCAACTTACCCACCACGCTCGATTAACTCCGGCCGGACATACTTTCCTGGGTCATGCCCGGCCTCGGCCAAACAATACGCCGCAACCCGACCTAGGCTTAATAGAGAGGTCAGCACGCCGGACTAAACCTATGCCCCCAGGGGTCATGGGCCATCGTCCCGGGAACCCCTGCACGTTGCGTGGGCGGCCGATGAGCAGACCTAGCTACCTCCTTTAAAAAGGCAGGTGCTTACCAGTCCAACCCGGCGCGCGCCGCTCAGTCGCTGGCGTCTATTAAGCTTCGGCTGATGTATACGACGCAGAACGCCCATACTATGCCCACGTGATGATTAGTGCTATCAGGCCAGAGGCCCCTCGGATCAAATATCCAAATCGTAGTGGATTAGGAACGCGCGGTAACAAGCAGAGACTCACGAAAGATGTGACCCCGTTGCCCCGTCTCGAGGACTTGCGGCAAGGGCTAAGAATGCCCGGCCACGCCTCGTATTCAACTCTCGGGTACCCTCCAGGTTAACCCGACTCCACATCACTCGCAATTATGCTCGCACGGGTACCCCCCAGGGTCGACCCGTCTTTAGTAACATGGTTCAGTGTAAAGTCATTGTAATCATAGTAATTGTGTGTCTAAACATCAAGGGGAAAACCCGAGGAATCACCCCCGGTGAATTCCACTCGATGTAATCATCAAGGTGAACGTAAAAGGAATCACCCCCGAGGTTCACACTTGAGGGGTTGCACGACAGAGTCGTATCGGAAGTGGTTAAGGCGGAATCACCCTCGATGACCACGACCGAATAGCTACACTACAGGGTTAACATCAGAAGTGTTGTAGAGGTCTCACCCTTGGCACTCGATAGTAACCCAGCAGTGTCGAGCAACTAAGGGGAAAGTGATGTGCGGTGCCGGGGCCTGGTCTTCGATCCCGTTGATCGGGTCTTCAATGATGAAGCAGGGGCAACAAGGACAAGGTGGGGGGGTCACTGATGGATCTCTAACCAACCTATACTAAGCAGTTTAGGATAAGCAGGTAAGGTACAACAGCAGATACAAAAGCAGGCTATGCATCAGAATAGGAGCAAACAATAACAATAACAAAATCTAATGCAAGCATGAGAGAATGGAATGGGCGATATCGGGATGATCAAAGGGGGGGCTTGCCTGGTTGCTCAGACGAGAAGGAGGGGTCGTCGGCGAAGTAGTCGATCACAGCGGCAGCATCGGTCTCGGGGTCTACCGGAGAGAAGATGGGAAAGAAATAGTAAATATAAAGCAAACATAGCATCACAAAGCATAACGTGGCAATATGATGTGCCGGGTGTGACCTAACGTATGGCTACACAATATAGGTGAAGGGGGAATTCAACCGGGAATGTATTCCCGGTTCCGGACCTGTGTCAGACAGATGACCGGAGGAGGAATGTTCCATGTTCAACGTGCTAGGGGCATGTGACAGATGAACGGAACGCGCATTCGGATTCGTTGGATTTTTCTGAGCAACTTTCATATATAAAACATTTTCATCCGAGCTACAGTTAATTTTCTATGAATTATTAAAGTTTGTTACATTTTATGGATTTTCAGGTATATTATTAATTCGAAAAAGATTAAATAGGAAAAAGCTGGAGGTACCCGAAAGTGTACCTATCAAGTGGCTGTTGAGGCTGACAGTGGGCCAATGGGGCCCAGCTGACCAAGTCAAAGGTTGACTGGTCCACCCATGAACAGTGTCAGTGGGGCCCGGTTGTCATTTTCACATCTTAACAGATTGTTCTAAAAATAATCCAACTGGTTGCGGGGGCCCGCTGCCAGTGACTAATTAGTGGGGGGGTTGTTAATACTAATTGGGGTTAGCCTAATTTAATTGGGTCGGCCCCAGCGGAAGAGGCACAAAGCCTCCAGGAGGGGTTGCTTGCCTGTGCGCACGCACAAGCAGAGGCCAGCCATGGCCGAGCGGTAGGCGGCGGTGGCAGGAGCTCGGCCGGCAACGGCGACCGGCACGGCGAGCGGTGGCGGGCGGTCGGACGCGGCTGGCGGGGCCGCGTGGGTGGGCGCCGGAGTGGGCCGCGCGTGCGGGACCGCGGGGTTGGCCAGTCGCGCGAGCGCAGGGCAGGGGCATCGCGGGGACGCGACTATGGGCGCTGGCAGGGAACCCAGGACGCGAGTAGTGCGGCCTGAGGGCGCGGCCACGACGAGCATCGACCACGATGGCTACAATGACAGAAACAAAGGGGGGAGGAGGGGATCAACGGGGGCCTCACAGAGATGTTGCGGGCGTGGTCGGAGAGAGTCGGGAAGGGCAGTGTGGGACGACGGCGATGCAGTGCGGCGGTCGAAGGTGAAGAAGACGATGCGGTGACGAGCGTACAGGGCCTCCCTGCTTGATTCGATGCACGTAGGCGAAGGAGACGACGGCGGTGAAGCTCACGGACATCCCCCCAAGCGCCGGGGAGCACGGTGGCCACGGGATCGACGGATCCATGGTGATGTGTGGTTCGGCCTCAAGCGTGGGAGGATAGATTGAGACGAGCGGGGGGGGGGGGGGGGGGGGGGGGGGGGGGGGATTCGGGGAGCTAGGGTTTGGCAGAGGGGGGTCGACGCCGACCTAGTAGACGCCGGGGATGCGGCGGATGGCCGGCACATGGCCATCCGCGGCCATGGACGCCGGGCGTGCGACCAGCACGCCCCTATGAGCAGTAAGACGGAGAAACATGGGAGGTGTTGGGCTGGGCTAGTTCCTGGGACAGGGGGGTTTGTGGGCCTTTTTCTCTTTTTATCTATTTTGGTTTTCTTTTGTTTTGTTTTCTCCTTTTTTCCTTTTCTGCATTTAACTAGCTACTGTTTTCTATTTGATTGTAAGACTAAATGAGTTTTGCTGGATATGAGACTTGTCACATAAATCAAGCACATTATTTCTAGAAGTCACCAAAAAGTTTGAGGCCAAAAGGAGTTGTCTAATCATTTTTTTTGAAATTCAAAAGGCCAATGTTAAAAGCTGCTGGACCACTAAATAAATTTCCAGGAGCACTTTCGGAAACCAAAAGAGGTTGGTTCCAACATGACAAGTGCCTAGGGATTATTTGCCACACTTTGAACATTTTAGTTTTCAGGTTTGGCAAATATGAATTTTTGACTTTAGATTGGATTTGAATTTGAATTGTGATTTGGATCAAGTGAAAATTAGCAATAGTAGCATGATGACATGGCACCATTAACAGGGGATTACTGCAGCATGACACTGGGGGTGTTACAAATCTCCTCCACTACAAGAAATCTCGTTCCGAGATTTAAGTTGGGAAGTAAAGAGTAACTTCGAGAGAACTGACCCTTTTAGGGTTAATTATCTAGTGAACAATTCAGGGAATGTGACAAAAGTATCTCTCGGGTTGAAATTTAAGAAAATGTTGAGAGCAAAATATGAAGGTATAATAAAAAGTTTCAAGCGAATGGACAAACGATCGATACCTGAACAGAGTGTGAGAAGGGTTCAGAGCATCGGGAATAGATCATCTCTTGGAAGGTGGCTCGTGACATGATAAGAAGCCAAATGCAAGAATATTTCGGAATCAAATATATACAGGAGAGTCATGTTTAGATCGTGTGGAACTGTGGGTTATGGGCCCACCATGTGGGTTAAAAGCAGGAAGGCGCTAACATTTTGTACGGTCATGATAGCAAGGCAGGTCAGAGGATAGCCTGCCGATTATGTTGGCAACAACATTGGTACCAAGGGCGAGGGACGAAGAGAACCATTTTCCTGCACGTAAGACGAGGTGGACCAATAAGCAAAGTTCTCGTCCATCGGTGGTTACCGGAATGTCATCAACAATAGTAACAGGGTCTTACTGATAGAGTTGTACACTAGGGTGCTTACTTAAGCAAGGATTTATCTCTGCTCCGACAAGTTAGATTACAAGAAAGGTGAAACAAAACAATGGAAAGGAAAATGTGATTATTATGATAATCAGACCAATGGAAAGGAAAGGTGTTTATACCCAAGTATTAGAGTATAACTTTCCCAAGGAAAGGCAGAGCATGATAGGGCTCCAAGTATTAAACCATTTAGACAAAGGGGCAAGGAATTTATGAGGTTTACCCATACAACAGTGTTCGGATAATTGATCAAGAACAGTTAGCATTGCGCTCCCAATGTTCTTGTTGATGATCGGAGTACCACACACATGCTTCTGGATAGCGTTGACACGGTCATCAGGGAAAGGTTAGACTTCGGATACACAAAGGATCCATCAGAACAACTTATAAAATAAGTCATACAATTTCAGCAAGAAAAAGATGATTTTGTGGCTGGTGGTTTTAGTAACAATCCATCGACATGTCAAAAGGATGTAATTTCAAAAATGGTATGAACAAGTTTGTGTTGGGGGGAAGGCAAGAATGTTGTCGATGATAACCCAAATCATCGAGGGGCAAGGATGATATTTATCATCATGAATTCGATTGATATCCTGAATAAGTTTGGAATGGTGATGATCACGACACATTTGTCGTGAGGTTTCATGAAGATGTAATCGATCAACGATGACATCAAGCAAAAGAAATGATGAAGCGTAAGGTTATTGGAGCCACGGGTACGACACAAACTCGAAATCAAGCTTGATGTTCAAGGCGAAATGATATGATGAGGAAGATCGACGTAAGCTTAGCTCGTCGTCGGAAGTTGTGCTCCGGGAAGAAGGACCGGGTAGCACAGTTAAAATTAGCTCGATAATAATATATCCAATCAGGATAGGAATGATGTGATGGAGTATCATTCCAATGAGAATTCGCAAGAGGTAGTGCAATGACACAATATCCTCGAGATAACAAGGGGCAATACTCGAGGTAGATCAAAAATAGAGGTTGGACAGATGAAATGATCTGCAGAAGACAAGTATCTTAACTTGTCCGGGAAATGGAATTAAGGAGAAACTATTTGGTCGGAACCACGGTTATGAATGGTCAAACCACCGATACAAGATGAACTTATAACAAGGGGTAATCATTTTTACAAGCAGCTTCCATGATAAGTTCTACATCGGTCCCATGGGCATGAACACAACGTTTCAAGGTCGACTCCCACTTCTCCAATGCATAAGCTTTCATTCACTCCTCGTTTTCGGAGAATTTGTAGTGCGGAAGATTTATCTATTGAAGCACCAGAAGAGTATGACTCACATCTCTTTCGAGTTCACACGGATTAGGGAAGGCATAGGTTCAACCCGTAGGGGTATCTTAGGAACATATACCACTAACTTCAGGATTAAATTATACCAGCTTGAAAGCAGAGCATGGTTGACAAAAGCAGATGATAGAATTTACCAAAGGCATTATGTGCAAGGGAAGAGCGCACGAGATTTTGAATATGAAGGACATTGCCGGATAACAATTCAATCAAGGATTCAGTGGTCCTCAATGGATCTGATGTGAGTATCAGTACTCAATCAGAAGAAGGAAAGAATGCAAAGAGGCATCAGATTATAGAAACAGCTGAATAATTCGGCGTTCAAGTTGAAGGGAACTAGGTGGACAATCAATTACAACATGATTGGCCGAGATCCAACTCATGTCCAGAATGACGTATGAGCAGGAAGGTCAAACTTCAGGGTTCGAATGATGATTGCGAGCAACGCAACATATTGAATTAATAAGCTCAGGATGACAATGACAAAGAATGCTAATGAATATTGCCAGACATATGGATTTAACAATAATGCAGGTAGACAAGAATTTTGGGAGCACTAGGCTGCAGGGATCTTCGGGAGATTGAATTGTATTCGAAGAATTTTGTGAGACATATAATCGACTGGGGATGAATGAATCCCCGATAAGTGTGAGGAATCATTCGTAGGGATATTCAGGCGGAAAAGGAGCTGCAAGGCAGCAGGCGCAAAGGATTCTCAGAAAATCGCAAAGTATTTTAGGGTATCTTGTAGTAACAAGAACAACTAGGGATGGAAATATGAACGGCGAGCTACGCAGTTATCCATAAGGATTCAACGGTGTTAAGGATTGCAAAAGAAATGAACACAAGCTTTCGAGAGTAGATCGGAGATTATCTTCGAAGTCTTCTCGTGAAGCAGGCAACCATCCGGAATGAAGGGGCTCTCCGGGGAAAGTCGTTACAAGAACCTAATGTAGTTAGTAAATTCATTTAACCCGAATAGAAGAAAGAACAGAGTCCCAGAGTATAGTTGAGGAGTAAAAGATCCTAATACCACCCAATGGCGACGTGGGCCCCTAAGACACACAACCAATGTTAGTAAAAGTTTTTTAGTGACTAGACTCAACTCTGGCCAAGGAGTTGGAAAGCGGGCTACCTACAGGCATTTAGGTCTGATACCAACTTGTGACGCCCTTGATTCAATCGTACACTAATCATACACACAAATGTGTACGATCAAGATCAAGGACTCACGGGAAGATATCACAATACAACTCTAGACACAAAATAAAATAACACAAGCTTCATATTACAAGCCAGGGGCCTCGAGGGCTTGAATACATAAGCTCGAATACACAAGAGTCAACGGAAGCAACAATATCTGAGTACAAACATTAGTTAAACAAGTTTGTCTTAAGAAGGCTAGCACAAAAGCAACATCGATCGAAAAGGCAAGGCCTCCTGCCTGGGAGCCTCCTAACTACTCCTGGTCGTCGCATCCGTCACGTGGTAGTAGGCACCCTCGGGGTAGTAGTAGTCGTCAAAGGTGGCATCTGGCTCCTGGACTCCACCATCTGGTTGCAACGACCAGAAAGAAGAAAGAAGGGGGGAAAGGGGGTAGCAAAGCAACTGTGAGTACTCATCCAAAGTACTCGCAAGCAAGGATCTACAATACATATGCAACATTATCAAAGGAAGGCTGTATATGTGGACTGGGCTGCAGAAATGCCAGAATAGAGAGAAGGCCTAGTCCTATCGAAGACTAGCATCTTCTGGAAACCACCATCTTGCAGCAAACAGGAGGAAGTAGAGTAGCATAAAGTGAAGTAGTAGTAGTGTTATCAACCTCGGCCAGAGATCCTTTCTCGACTCCCTGCGAGAAAACAATCGCAGAGCCATACTATCCAATTGTCATCACAATCCAATTCTCATCACCATCCAATTCTCATCACAAGTATCCAGTTCTAGTTGTATTGATCGGGATACAACTCCGAGTGCCCGTTACCGTAGGACAGGCTATCGATAGATGTTTTCTTCCCTGCAGGGGTGCACCAACTTACCCACCACGCTCGATTAACTCCGACCGGACACACTTTCCTGGGTCATGCCCAGCCTCGGCCAAACAATACGCCGCAACCCGGCCTAGGCTTAATAGAGAGGTCAGCATGCCGGACTAAACCTATGCCCCCAGGGGTCATGGGCCATCGCCCCGGGAACCCCTGCACATTGCGTGGGCGGCCGATGAGCAGACCTAGCTACCTCTTTTAAAAAGGCAGGTGCTTACCAGTCCAACTCGGCGCGCGCCGCTCAGTCGCTGACGTCTATTAAGCTTCGGCTGATGCATACGACACATAATGCCCATACTATGCCCATGTGATGGTTAGTGCTATCAGGCCAGAGTCCCCTCGGATCAAATATCCAAATCATAGTGGATTAGGAATGCGCTGTAACAAGCAGAGACTCACGAAAGATGTGACCCCGTTGCCCCGTCTCGAGGACTTGCGGCAAGGGCTAAGAATGCCCGGCCACGCCTCGTATTCAACTCTCGGGTACCCTCCAGGTTAACCCGACTCCACATCACTCGCAATTATTCTCGCGCAGGTACCCCTCAGGGTCGACTCGTCTTTAGTAACATGGTTCAGTGTAAAGTCATAGTAATCATAGTAACTGTGTGTATAAACATCAAGGGGAAAACCCGAGGAATCACCCCGGTGAATTCCACTCGATGTAATCATCAAGGTGAACGTAAGAGGAATCACCCCCGAGGTTCACACTTGAGGGGTTCCACGACAGAGTCGTATCGGAAGTGGTTAAGGCGGAATCACCCTCGATGACCACGACCGAATAGCTACACTACAGGGTTAACATCAGAAGTGTTGTAGAGGTCTCACCCTCGGCACTCGATAATAAGCCAGCAGTGTCGAGCAACTAAGGGGAAAGTGATGTGCGGTGTCGGGGCCTGGTCTTCGATCCCGTTGATCGGGTCTTCAATGATGAAGCAGGGGCAACAAGGACAAGGTGGGGGGGTGTCACTGATGGATCTCTAACCAACCTATACTAAGCAGTTTAGGATAAGCAGGTAAGGTACAACAGCATATACAAAAGCAGGATATGCATCAGAATAGGAGCAAACAATAACAATAAAAAAATGTAATTCAAGCATGAGAGAATGGAATGGGCGATATCGGGATGATCAAAGGGGGGGCTTGCCTGGTTGCTCAGACGAGAAGGAGGGGTCGTTGGTGACATAGTCGATCACAGCGGCAACATCGGTCTCAGGGTCTACCAGTGAGAAGAGGGGGAAGAAACAGTAAATATAAAGCAAACATAGCATCACAAAGCATAACGTGGCAATATGATGTGCCGGGTGTGACCTAACGTATGGCTACACGATATAGGTGAAGGGGGAATTCAACCGAGAATGTATTCCCGGTTCCGGACCTGTGTCAGACAGATGACCGGAGGGGGAATGTTCGATGTTCAACATGCTAGGGGCATGTGACAGATGAACGGACCGCACATTCGAATTCGTTGGATTTTTCTGAGCAACTTTCATATATAAAACATTTTCATCCGAGCTACAGTTAATTTTCTATGAATTATTAAAGTTTATTACATTTTATGGATTTTCAGGTATATTATTAATTCAAAAAAGGTTAAATAGGAAAAAGCTGGAGATACCCGAAAGTGTACCCATCAAGTGGCTGTTGAGGCTGACAGTGGGCCAATGGGGCCCAGCTGACCAAGTGAAAGGTTGACTGGTCCACCCATGAACAGTGTTAGTGGGGCCCGGTTGTCATTTTCACAACTTAACAGATTGTTCTAAAAATAATCCAACTGGTTGCGGGGGCCCGCTGCCAGTGACTAATTAGTGGGGGGGTTAATACTAATTGGGGTTAGCCTAATTTAATTGGGTCGGCCCCAGCGGTAGAGGCACAAAGCCTCCACGAGGGGTTGCTTGCCTATGCGCACGCACAAGCAGAGGCCGGCCATGGCCGAGCGGTAGGCGGCGGTGGCAGGAGCTCGGCCGGCAACGGTGATCGGCGCGGCAAGCGCTGGCGGGCAGGTGGACACGGCTGACGGGGCCGCGTGGGCGGGCGCCGGAGTGGGCCGCGCGTGCGGGACCGCGGGGTTGGCCGGTCGCGCGAGCGCAGGGCAGGGGCATCGCGGGGACGCGACTATGGGCGCTGGCAGGGAACCCAGGACGCGATTAGTGCGGCCTTAGGGCGCGGCCACGACGAGCATCGACCACGGTGGCTACAATGACAGAAACAAAGGGGGGAGGAGGGGATCAACGGGGGCCTCACAGAGATGTTGCGGGTGTGGTCGGAGAGAGTCAGGGAGGGCAGTGCGGGACGATGGCGATGCAGTGCGGCGGCCGAAGGTGAAGAAGACGACGCGGTGACCACACTTTCCTTGGTACACCACTTCGTCATCAAGTGGCTACCCAACTCATCATCTCCCCCGGGCATAAGTGGCACCCGATGGGGTTTTCGAAAAGTCTTTTGAAAATACTTTGTCTCCATCACCATGCATATTCCCGTTCCTTTTTGCGTAGCACTACTTTAGCATCCTATCTACTCCCACCGTCATAACCCTCATAAGAAGGTAGGGTCATGCACAATGCAAGTATCAACGAGGAAGTACGGTGGCAAACCATCAAAGTGGATACCACCTCATCATGATTCCGTTGCAACAACAATATGGTGCTATATGACATGCATAAAAAGGGTTTCATAGACATGGTCAAAGAGCTGCTTGCCTGGCTCAACAAAGTCTTCTGGGTCTTCAAAGTCTTCTGGTCCAACTCCTTCGTCAGCAACGCAATCTATCGTCGCAAAATAATAACGAGAAAAATAAGGCAATAATAAAACAGAAAAACCAAAGTGCTCAGAAAAATGTCAACTTATTTTTTTAAATACTAGGGTGAAAACTAAGAAGGGGACAATTTCTAGTTTCGGGTTTGGAGTAACACAATAGGAGAAATGGATTTACAAAGGTATATTTAAATGCTTAAAATCCCATTTAAATATTTACAGCGAAGAAAAGGTTGTTGGATTTGAATGAAAGTTGCACCATTAAATAGGTGGGATTTTTACAAGAATTTAGGAACTGGAATTATTTCATTTGGATAAATAATTTATCCTGTGGGATTTTTCGAAGGGTGATAGAAAAAGAAAAAGAAAAGAAAAGGGCTCTGTGCCTACTGGGCCAGAACAGCCGCAGCGCAGCAGGCCCAGCCAGAGAGGCGGCCCAGCGCGCTGGTGCACACGCGCGCCAGGTTTAAACCTGACGGGCGAGGCCCAGGCGTCAGCGAGAGAGAGAGAGGAGTGATGGAGGGGAGAGGCTGACAGGAGGGGCCCGCCTGTCATCCCTAACCCCGAGTCCAGACGGCTGGCGAGCTCACCGGCGACGATGCAGGGCACGGCGAGGTCGGGCGAGGGCACGGATGGACTCAGCGTCGTGTCGCCGTTCGGGTGAAGGTGGTGGACGTCACCGGAGCGGCCTGGTTCGTCGGCGACGAGGAGGCACGGCGGAGGAGCTTCGGGCAGAGGTGGCTCCGGCCGTTTCCGGCTGCAAAAGAGGCGGGGAAGAGAGGGGGATTGGTCAGTGAGCCGCGTCGGTTCCAGATCAAGGAAGAGGAGCGGCGGAGAGGGCCTGTACCCGGAAATCAACAGCGACCCGAGGCGGCAGAGCTCGAGCTCAATCTCGAGCTCGGGCTTGTCTGGAGAGGGGTGAGTGGTGTAGGGGGTGATTTAGGGGATTGAGAGAGTGAGTGGTGAGGAGAGTAGGGCTCGGGGAGGCCCTTAAATAGGTGAATGGCGGTCCACCCAGGACCCGTGCACCGGCGAGCCTGCTGTGGTTGCTACAGGTCACGGGGGCTCAAATGAGCGTGTCTGGGGCGTTCCTGGACGTCGACTACGTCGGGTGAGACAGAGAGAGGGAGTGGGGAAAGGTCAGAGACACGCGCGTGTGAGCCGAGCCATTGGCGCGCTCGGGCGGCCGGTGTTTGCTAGCGCGGAGGTGCGGGGAGGAGGAGAGAGGAGGGGGCCGACCGTGTAGCGTGTTGCGGACGCCGAGGCGCATCGGCAGGCGCGCGGGGGAGGCCCGAGGTGATAGAAGACGTCAGGCAGAGGGCGGCTACAGTATGGGAGCGCACTGTAGCGCGCTCCAGAGCGCCCAAATGGCCGGCATGGCATTTTCTATGCCTTGTGGGCGCGACCAACCGTGTCCAGTAGCTCAAGGCTAGAGTAAAGAAGTAGGGGAGGCATTGGATGCTCTGGATGGCCGCTGGGGTGAGGAGAGAGGTGAGGAAGAGGGAGAAAGGGGCTGTCCAGAGAGAGAAAGTGGGGTTTTACCCATCCAATAATTGAGCTGTGGACTTGCCATTGTTACTGGAGGTGAAAGGGGTCTAGGAGGAGCTGTGGTAAAAAGTTGAGCTCAAGGAGAATAGTTTTAGTGGTCAAAATGGTGATTTTTAAAAAGTGGCAGAAGGTGTTTGATAAAGGGTTTGGCAAGCAAATGATTTCAAATTGCCATGAGACTCCACAGGGTGAAATGACACATATAATTAGGGCCCTCCACCAATTTGGAGCTTATTTGGGCAAAGTTGCCAATGCAACTTTTGTAAACCCTAGAAATGAGCAGAAATAGACTTGTGTAGATCTAGTTGAGCAAATCACTTCTCCTTGATGCACCACTTGCTGTAGTGGCCTCATTTGGTCATGTGAACATGCTCACAAAAGTTGGGGTCAAGGGGAGAAAGTTTGTAGTACAAACTTGCTCAAACATGATTCTGGTCAGAGAGGGTTTTGGGTCATTTTGGTGAACCAAAATGACTTTAATTGACATGAGGCTTTGGAAGGTGATCACCATATGCATTAGTGACTTGCTGGATTTTTCTTGAATTTTTGTGAAAATATTTCCTGTAGAAATATTTCAAATCCTTGAAATGGGTAGAATTGGTTTTGGGAGGTTTTGTCCAATATTTTGAACATGACTATGTGTTGAAACTCTTATATATGGAAAATATATGTCCACGGAGTTTCCCTGATTTTTGTCAAATATTTTTAAAACAATAAAATAATTTTTCCCTATTAAAGACCATTTCTGGCCTTAAGAAAAAGCTTTTAAATAAAATAGAAAAGTAACTTTTAAAATTATATTTTTGTGGTTCATGGGAGTCCTACATCTAATAGGATTCAAATATACTTTTTGAAAAAAAATTCATTCCCCAAATCATGTACTTGTAGTGCAAACCTCAATTTAGGGGTTTTTGAAAAACTAATTTTACAAAATACTTTTTGGCCAAATTATTTTTGTAAGAAAATACTATGTTGCACTATACACATGGTATGGTCATTGGGCAGAAGTTTGGGGCAAGGAGATGAAGTACAGAAGGTGGAGTAGTTGACTTTAAAGAGCACTTGAAAAACCACACGGAGAAATCCAACTCCAAAATTAAAAGCCAAATAATGCAAAAGTTTTTGTTGGTCCAAATTTTCATGCTTTAATAATGCAAATGAAATGTTACAAAATGCAGGGTGTGACAGACCTACCCCCCCCCCTTACAAGAATCTCGTCCCCGAGATTCCTAAACTAGGCTTTAAAGAGATACGGAAACTCGGATCTAAGGTAGTCTTCACGTTCCCAGGTTGCTTCTGCTTCAGTGTGGTTGCTCCACTGGACCTTGAAGTACTTGATGGTGCGGCTTCGAGTGTGGCGCTCAGCCTCATCCAAAATGCAGATGGGCCTCTCATAGTAAGTCAAATCAGGCTGAAGGTCAATGGCTTGGTGATTGACGTCCTTGTAAAGATCAGGCTTGTCTGGAACTTGGAGGCACTTCTGGAGTTGTGACACGTGGAATACGTTGTGCACATCGGATAGTTCAGGTGGCAGTTCCAACTGGTAAGCCACTTCTCCTCATCGTTCAGTGATCTTGAAGGGGCCGATGTATCTTGGTGCGAGCTTCCCTTTAACATGGAAACGTTGGGTTCCCTTGAGAGGTGTGACCCGGAGGTAGACATGGTCTCCAACTCGGAAGTTCATGTCTCTACGACGTGAGTCAGCGTAGCTCTTCTGCCTTGACTTGGCGGTCTTCAAACGCTCTCTGACAAGCTGTACTTGCTCTTCTGCTTCACGAAGGATATCGGGCCCAAATACTAGTCCTTCTCCGGTTTCTGACCAATTGAGGGGTGTGCAGCATTTCCATCCATATAACACCTCAAATGGTGCCATCTGAAGGCTTGACTGATAACTGTTGTTGTAGGAGAACTCCGCAAAAGGGAGGCAATCTTCCCACTTAGCTCCATATGCTAAGACACAGGCTCGGAGCATGTCTTTGAGTATCTGATTCACTCGTTCCGTCTGACCTCCGGTCTGTGGGTGGAAAGCAGTGCTGAAGGACAACTTGGTCCCCATGGCTTCTTGGAACTTCTTCCAGAACCTTGAGGTAAACTCGGTTCCTCGATCTGACACAATCTCCTTGGGAACACCATGAAGGCTTACGATCCTGTTGATGTATAGAGTTGCTAGCCGGTTGCCATCATAGGTAGTCTTAACAGGAATGAAATGGGCTACTTTGGTCAAATGATCGACTATGACCCAGATGGAGTCATGCCCCTTGTCTGACCTAGGTAGTCCAGTGATGAAATCCATTGCAACTTTATCCCATTTCCACTCAGGAACCTTGAGTGGTTGGAGCAATCCAGCAGGTCGCTGATATTCAGCCTTGACTCTTTGGCATACATCACACTTTGCAACATAGGTGGCAATCTCCCTTTTCATCCCGTGCCACCAAAATCTTTCCTTCAGTTCTTGATACATCTTGGTTCCTCCAGGATGGATGGAATACGGGGTGTCGTGAGCTTCTTGCAAGATCAGATTCTTGAGCTCAACCTTGTTGGGTACGCAAATGCGATTCCCAAACCACATAATTCCTTGCCCATCCTCTGAGAATCCTGGGGCCTTGCCTGCCTTGATCTTCCTCTTGATGCCTTCAATACTTTCGTGTCCCTTCTGAGCTTCCTTAATATCATCCATCAAGGTAGGCCTAACTTCGAGGTTGGCCAAGAATCCTGGTGCAACCAGTTCCAACCCGAAGCTTTCAAGTTCTTCATACAAGGCGGGTAGCTTGTCCTTAAGCATAGCATTCAAGGAACAAGCCTTCCTGCTTAATGCATCTGCTACCACATTAGCCTTCCCAGGGTGGTATTGAACACTGAGGTCATAATCTTTGATCAACTCTAGCCATCTTCTTTGCCTCATGTTCAATTCCTTTTGAGTGAAAATATACTTCAGACTTTTGTGATCTGTGTATATCTCACACCGCTTCCCTAGGAGGTAATGTCGCCATGTCTTCAGGGCATGAACCACTGCTGCTAACTCAAGATCATGAGTAGCATAGTTCTCTTCATGAGGCCGTAGTTGCCTTGAAAGGTAAGCTACGACTCTGCCTTCTTGCATCAGAACACCTCCCAGTCCGGTTCTTGACGCATCACAATATATCACAAACTCCTTGTGTATATCTGGTGTGGCCAGAACTGGGGCGGTGGTCAGTCTCTTCTTCAGCTCCTGGAAGCTCTCTTCACACTTCGGCGTCCATTCAAACTTCTTGTCCTTCTTCAAGAGCTGAGTCATGGGTCGGGCAATGCTTGAGAATCCTTCAACGAACTTGCGGTAATATCCCGCGAGTCCGAGGAAGCTTCTGACTTCCTTCACATTGCTTGGGGATTGCCATTCAGTCACGGCTTCAATCTTAGCGGGATCGACCGACAATCCTTCTTCGGTCAAAACATGACCCAAGAATCCAACTTCACGCAGCCAAAATTCACACTTGCTGAACTTGGCATACAGTTGGTGTTCTCGAAGCTTGTCTAGGACCATCCTCAAGTGTTGCTCGTGCTCTTCTTCCGTCTTCGAGAAGACAAGAATGTCATCAATGAAGACAACAACAAACTTGTCCAAATATTCCATGAAGACCTTATTCATGAGATACATGAAGTAAGCTGGGGCATTGGTCAATCCAAAGGACATGACCGTGCACTCATACATGCCATATCTGGTTACAAATGTCGTCTTCGGAATATCTTGGGGTCTGATTTTCAGCTGGTAGTACCCAGATCTGAGGTCAATCTTGGAGAACACCTTGGCCCCATTGAGTTGATCAAACAGATCTTCAATCTTGGGAAGTGGATACTTGTTCTTGATTGTAACTTCATTGAGGGAGCGGTAGTCAATGCACAAGCGGATGGTACCGTCCTTCTTTGCCACAAACAGAACAGGTGATCCCCAAGGGGAGGCACTAGGGCGAATAAATCCCTTCCTCAACTGCTCTTCCAGTTGCTTCTTCAATTCTGCTAACCCTTCCGATCCCATTCTATAAGGATTCTTATAGATGGGTCCCGCTCCGGGTATGAGCTCGATGATGAACTCAATGTCTTGGTCAGGAGGCATTCCCCATAGCTCATCAGGAAAGACATCGGGGTATTCGCATACTACCGGCACTTGCTCCAATCCAACTTCAGTCAGACAGTTGACTTGGTTGGCTTGAGCAGAGGAGGGGTTGGGGGCAAATTTAACTTCGACTCCTTGGTCATTGGTCACAGTGACAGTCTAGTTGGCACAATCTAACAAGCCTTGGTGCTTGATGAGCCAGTCCATTCCTAAGATCACATCCAAGCCTTGCGATCTTAAGATAATAAGGTCTGCTAGGAAGTCTACCCCATTAATGATAATTCCGACTCCTTTACATCTTATCTTGGCTCTCATCTCTGCTCCGGGGGTTTGTACCACCATAGGGTTATTCAAGGGTGTAGGGGTCATGCCACTTTTTAATGCAAACTTTTGGGTGACAAATGAATGCGTGGCTCCAGAATCAAACAAGACAGTTGCAGGTGCTGAATTGACAAGGAACATACCCAGCACGACGTCCGGGTCTTCCTGGGCTTCCTCTGTAGTGACATGATTCACACGACCCCTGCCGTTGTTGGGTAGGTTGCGGGGAGCTTGGTTCCTTGGTGACATTCCACGGCCTTGTCATGGGTTCTGCGCATTGGGGCGCGGGGCGTCGGGCTTCTTATTGGGGCAGTTCTTGGAGTAGTGTCCTGGCTGACCACACCCAAAGCAAGTGACTTGGTTGGGGTTGCTGCTCTTGCCAGCATTGTTATTGGGGTTGTTGTAAGCTGGCCTGGGGTTGGCATACTGCTGAGGTGGATAGTTGGTGCTGCAGGAGCTCTTGGCTGCTGATAGGCTAGCTTGACCGGGGCTGGCTGCCACGGGCGAGGCTTCTAGTTGCTGGAGCTACCCTTGCTGATCATCTTGCGCTTACGGGTATCATCCAAAGCACGTCGCTTGTCCTCAAGCATGAGTGCCTTGTTCACCATATCAGGAAAGGTCGGGCAGTCACACACAACAAGCGAGTACTGCAGAGTCTGGTTAAGGCCTTCCATGAAGCGCTCCTTTTTGGCAGCATCAGTGCTGACATCCTCAGGAGCATACCTTGAGAGAACACTGAACTTCTGCATGTACTCCTTGACAGTGCTACTTCCTTGCTTCAGGGCTCGGAATTCACGCTTCTTGATGGCCATGATTCCGGAAGGAATGTGGGCCTTACGGAATTCTGCCTTGAAGTCATTCCAAGTGATGTTTTGCTCAGCATGCATGGCCTTGAACCCATCCCACCAAGCTCTAGCAGTGCCCCCGAGACAGTGAGCAGCATACGCCACCTTCTCACGGTCCTCAGTGCATCCGGCTAGTTCCAACAGATCCTCAATGGTGCGGACCCAGTCGTCTGCATCCAGGGGTTCAGCAGTCTCGATGAAGGTGGGTGGTGCATACTTCTTGAACTCCACCAACGTGGAACGTCCATTGCCGTGTCCCGCCAGCTGGCGATTGACAGCTTGAGCAATCACCTGGAGGGCTGCAGTGTTGGCTTGGCGTTCCTCTCGGAAGGCTTGGAGAAGCTGAGCCATGTCCATGTTTGGAGGAGGTGGGGGGGGTGGCGTCTGTCCTCGGGCTTGGTCCTGGCTGACTCCTGCTTCAGCAGAACCTCCAGCTTCTTGCTGCTGGGTAGAGGTACCAGTACGTGTTACAACAGGCATCCTGTTAGAGTGGTCAAGGTCTCATGATTGGGGAAAGATGGGGAAAGCAATATAGATGGGACGCCTAGTAAGGGGGTTGGTATGACACTAATTGTTTTCATGCAAGGGCCAAAAGGGCCAAACACATTCATTAAAGTCCAAATGGGTGATGTAGTTGCTTTACAAGTTCTCGAAGGAAAGCACGACGTCCATCAAACACATCAAAAGCAAACACAACAATACATGGTTTCATAAGAACCATTACAAGGACTCGACTTCGCATAGGGGTACACGACCTATCCTACCGTAGGGTTACTAACGGGCATATCCAAGTTGTGAATGATGCCTAAGTGGTGGAATGCTCGGTCGCGTAGTCTGGCTCTTCTGGGTCTTCCTCCTCCTCATCAGCATCCTGACTTTCCTCTTCACTTGAAGGGGTGGGGGAGTGGAGGAGTTCAACACGGCGTTGCTTTGCTGGTGGTGCGAAGAGCTTGCGGTATTCCTTTGCGCTCATGCGGTGTTGCTGTGGTGGTTCTCCATCCTTTGGGGGTCTTCCGCCTCTTTGCGGGTTGTCCAGGGGGAGCACCTTCCTTCTTGATCCTATCCGTCTTCCCTTATGCTTGAAGAAGAAGTGCCTTGGTCTCATGAAGTTCCTTTCGGAGTTCCATTGATTCCGAGGCCAAGTGTTGTGCCAAACTATCGGCACAAAGGCTGAAGTAGGTCTGGAATCGGAGTGGAAGTCCTTCTTCTAATGGTGGAGCTGGTGCACTGCTCTCATCCTCACCTTCCTTCCGATAAGGCAAGAAGCGGGTTGCCAACTCGTCTGCCATCTCTGGAAGAAGGTCTCGGAGGCGGGTGAGTGCCTTGAGGGTTGCCGTCTCGACGAAAAGAACTAGTGTTGCCATCTGGGGTCCCTCGAAGGACCAGCTTGTTGGAGAGTCATTGGCCTTCACGATCACTTCCACATGATACTCCATCTCGGTGTCATTGATCCAATGCTCGTGGTAGGTGAAAATGGGGGCTCGGTGAAACTGGCACTTCTTGAGGCTATCCTCGAGAAGCACGGGAAATCCGGTGGTCAGGAAGTCTTCGGGTACGGCAGCCATCTACAAAGGTTTAATGGGAGAGGTCAATAAAGGGAATATATCTTTGGGTTGGGTATGCTTCAGAAAAGAAGAGAAGTTTAGAGGGTCTCAAGCTAACTAACGTCCATGCTAACTAAGGCTTCCTACAGTCAGGATGGCTCTGATACCAGCTCTGTGGGGACCCCGACTCATAAGTCGAGATCACCGAATGCACGTGTACAGTGATCCCAGAGATCAATGCTCACTGAACACACAGAAGTTGAATAACAAGAGTCTTACATCCATACATACCGTCTTACACAAATTATGACCATTATGGTCAAGTCTTACATTGATAAAGCCTTTAGGGCTGAACATCAAATGAAACACAAGCAGCAGAAATCTTCGTCGATAAGTAGAACCCATGCCATCTGCCTTAACCCTACAGGCACTCTGACTGGGAAACGTCCTAGTTCGCATGTTCGTCTCCAAAGAACTCTTCTTCGAACTCCGGTTCTTCCATGCCTGGTCAATTAAATAACCAGTGGCAAGCCAATGAGTACTTTGAATGTACTCGCAAGCAACCCATGTTTTGGTTCAAGATACAACAATGCATGATATAGGTAAACTTTTGCAGAAAGCTAGTTTGAGTGCAATGACATGTTCAACAACTTGTAAGACATGCATCAAGAGAATTCAAGTAACCATGACGACCGGTTACATATATCAACATAAATAGAGTGGGCACCAACCCATCTTAATCACGTCAAGCACTTTGACTTGACCCAAGTAGTTATCCAAACACACACACTGGTTTGTAAACTCTGGACATAGTTTAAGCAGCACCACCCAACTGTCCTTGACCGTGGACACGGCTATTCGAATAGTTTTACACTCTGCAGAGGTTGCACACTGTACCCACAAGATCCGGGGAACTTCCGTGTCATCCACGACCCGCGATACCTCAAGTACCCGGGGTAAGCCCCCGATCACTATCTTTCCCTAGACGACACTAACATGGAGTCCACTCGATTGGTAGTAACCCCCGTGCCTAACATTTCACATCATAAAGTTGTGGAGCCTCGCTCCCATATTCATCACATACCACAAGCACGGGGTACCAATGGTGTGTCCGGTGCCCTGTGAAAACAGTCATGGCCGCCCTACCTGGCACGACCCCGTCCCGAGAGAGAGCACCAACTCTCCCCCATCACTGGTAATGCGGGCTCCAAGCTAGTACCGGCCTAGGTAATCAATAATGCCCTTTCCCATACAAGGGTAGAGTGGTTGCGCATGTAAGGTTGGGACAATCGACAAATCTTAAATCTAATCCGTTTTCGAAAACAACACACACTTTCCTTGGTACACCACTTCGTCATCAAGTGGCTACCCAACTCATCATCTCCCCCGGGCATAAGTGGCACCCGATGGGGTTTTCGAAAAGTCTTTTGAAAATACTTTGTCTCCATCACCATGCATATTCCCGTCCCTTTTTGCGTAGCACTACTTTAGCATCCTATCTACTCCCACCATCATAACCCTCATAAGAAGGTAGGGTCATGCACAATGCAAGTATCAACGAGGAAGTACGGTGGCAAACCATCAAAGTGGATACCACCTCATCATGATTCCGTTGCAACAACAATATGGTGCTATATGACATGCATAAAAAGGGTTTCATAGACATGGTCAAAGGGCTGCTTGCCTGGCTCAACAAAGTATTCTGGTCCAACTCCTTCGTCAGCAACGCAATCTATCGTCACAAAATAATAACGAGAAAAATAAGGCAATAATAAAACAGAAAAACCAAAATGCTCAGAAAAATGTCAACTTATTTTTTTTAAATACTAGGGTGAAAACTAAGAAGGGGACAATTTCTAGTTTTGGGTTTGGAGTAACAGAATAGGAGAAATGGATTTACAAAGGTATATTTAAATGCTTAAAATCCCATTTAAATATTTACAGTAAGAAAAGGTTGTTGGATTTGAATGAAAGTTGCACCATTAAATAGGTGGGATTTTTACAAGAATTTAGGAACTGGAATTATTTCATTTGGATAAATATTTTATCCTGTGGGATTTTTGGAAGGGTGACAGAAAAATAAAAAGAAAAGAAAAGGGCTCTGTGCCTACTGGGCCAAAACAGCCGCAGCGCAGCAGGCCTAGCCAGAGAGGCGGCCCAGCACGCTGGTGCACGCGCACGTGCCAGGTTTAAACCTGACGGGCGGGGCCTAGGCGTCAGCGAGAGAGAGAGGAGTGATGAAGGGGAGAGGCTGACAGGCGGGGCCCGCCTGTCATCCCTAACCCCGAGTCCAGACGGCTGGCGAGCTCACCGGAGATGATGCAGGGCACGGCGAGGTCGGGCGAGGGCACGGATGGACTCAGCATCGTGTCACCGTTCGGGTGGAGGTGGTGGACGTCACCGGAGTGGCCTGGTTCGTTGGCGACGAGGAGGCACGGAGGAGGAGCTTCGGGCGGCGGTGGCTCCGGTCGTTTCCGGCTGCAAAAGAGGCGGGGAAGAGAGGGGGATTGGTCAGTGAGCCGTGTCGGTTCCAGATCGAGGAAGAGGAGCGGCGGAGAGGGCCTGTACCCAGAGATCGACGACGACCCGAGGTGGCGGAGCTCGAGCTCGATCTCAAGCTCGGGCTCGTCTGGGGAGGGGTGAGTGGTGTAGGGGGTGATTTAGGGGAGTGAGAGAGCGAGTGGTGAGGAGAGTAGGGCTCGGGGAGGCCCTTAAATAGGTGAACGGCGGTCCACCGAGGACCCGTGCGCCGGCGAGCCTGCTGTGGTTGCTACGGGTCACGGGGGCTCAAATGAGCATGTCTGGGGCGTTCCTGGACGTCGACTACGTCGGGTGAGACAGAGAGATGGAGTGGGGAGAGGTCAGAGACGCGCGCGTGTGAGCCGCGCCATTGGCGCGCTCGGGCGGCTGGTGTTTGGTAGCGCGGAGGCGTGGGGAGGAGGAGAGAGGAGGGGGCCGACCGCGTAGCGTGTTGCGGACGTTGAGGCGCATCGGCAGGCGCGCGGGGGAGGCCCGAGGTGATCGAAGGCGTCGGGCAGAGGGCGGCTACAGTACGGGAGCGCACTGTAGCGCGCTCCAGAGCGCCCAAATGGCCGGCATGGCATTTTCTATGCCTTGTGTGCGCGGCCAACCGTGTCCAGTAGCTCAAGGGTGGAGTAAAGAAGTAGGGGGGGCATTGGATGCTCTGGATGGCCGCTGGGGTGAGGAGAGAGGTGAGGAAGAGGGAGAAAGGGGCTGTCCAGAGAAAGAAAGTGGGGTTTTACCCATCCAATAATTGAGCTGTGGACTTGCCATTGTTACTGGAGGTGAAAGGGGTCTAGGAGGAGCTGTGGTAAAAAGTTGAGCTCAAGGAGAATAGTTTTAGTGGTCAAAATGGTGATTTTTGAAAAGTGGCAAAAGGTGTTTGATAAAGGGTTTGGCAAGCAAATGATTTCAAATTGCCATGAGACTCCACAGGGTGAAATGACACATATAATTAGGGCCCTCCACCAATTTGGAGCTTATTTGGGCAAAGTTGCCAATGCAACTTTTGTAAACCCTATAAATGAGCAGAAATAGACTTGTGTAGATCTAGTTGAGAAAATCACTTCTCCTTGATGCACCACTTGCTGTAGTGGCCTCATTTGGTCTTGTGAACATGCTCACAAAAGTTGGGGTCAAGGGGAGAAAGTTGGTAGTACAAACTTGCTCAAACATGATTCTGGTCAGAGAGGGTTTTGGGTCATTTTGGTGAACCAAAATGACTTTAATTGACGTGAGGCCTTGCAAGGTGATCACAATATGTATTAGTGACTTGCTGGATTTTTCTTGGATTTTTGTGAAAATATTTCCTGTATAAATATTTCAAATCCTTGAAATGGGCAGAATTGGTTTTGGGAGGTTTTGTCCAATATTTTGAACATGACCATGTGTTGAAACTCTTATATATGGAAAATATATGTCCACTGAGTTTCCCTGATTTTTTTCAAATATTTTTAAAACAATAAAATAATTTTTCCCTATTAAAGACCATTTCTGGCCTTAAGAAAAAGCTTTTAAATAAAATAGAAAAATAACTTTTAAAATTATATTTTTGTGGGTCATGGGAGTCCTACATCTAATAGGATTCAAATATACTTTTTGAAATATTTTTCATAACCCAAATCAAGTACTTGCAGTGCAAACCTCAATTTAGGGGTTTTTGAAAAACTAATTTTACAAAATACTTTTTGGCCACATTATTTTTGTAAGAAAATACTATGTTGCACTATACACATGGCATGGTCATTGGGCAGAAGTTTGGGGCAAGGAGATGAAGTACAGAAGGTGGAGTAGTTGACTTTAAAGAGCACTTGAAAAACCATACAGAGAAATCCAACTCCAAAATTAAAAGCCAAATAATGCAAAAGTTTTTGTTGGTCCAAATTTTCATGCTTTAATAATGCAAATGAAATGTTACAAAATGCAGGGTGTGACAAGAGCAACGCCCAGGTTAGTTGTTCACCACTTGTTCTGTTAGGATATGGTATCTGAAAACTCTTCTTTCCGAAGATCTTCGTATGTGTACACCCACTGGGTGTGTCGACTGAATTTTGGATTGGTGGGGGCACACTGAGTGCACCCACTGGGTGTAGTCCCCGAGACTATGGTGGACTGTTGGAAGTCGACTGTAGTCTTCGTATTTTGAATGTCTTCACTCTAACTTCTCCACTCGGTCTGGTCGAATGGAATCTTGGAACCAATGGGGGCACGCTGAGTGCACCCACTGGGTGTAGTCCCCGAGACCATGGTCGACTGCTGGCAGTCAACTAAGGTCTGAAGAACCTGTTTTTTTTAATATCGTGGCTGACTGCTGGCAGTTAGCTATGGTTTAGAATCAGAACCTTTTTGTCTATTTTGGTCGACTGATCGGACCGAGTCGGTAAAACCAGTGGGGGCACGCTGAGTGCACCCACTGGGTGTAGTCCCCGAGACTACTATTGAATATTTTGATTCGACTGTAGTCTTAGAAACGTTACTGTTTTTCTCTTAGTCACTCGGAAGCAACCCATCTTTGATGTCTGTCGACTGATCCTTCGCAGAAATCTTGCGAGCTTGTGGCTCGTTACACTGAATTGGAAAACAAGCATATCCAGCTCGACCTTGACTTGAAGCTTGTTCAAGAGAACTTTCAGAAGGCGAAGGATGAAGCAAAAGGTATGTTTGGTGAGAATCTTGACGACTGTCTTTGTCTTTCTGTCCATTTCTGATTCTGATCTCATTGTCACTTTGCAGATAAACTGAAGGAGGCTTTGAAGAAGAAGGACCATGAACTCGCTGAGGCACAGAAAGCAGCTTTGGACAAAATGAAGCTTGCAGAAGAAAAACTAGCTTCAGTCGGGAAACTTGAAGAGGAGAACGCCAATCTGAAAGTTGCTCTCGACGCGGCCAACAAGGAGGTCAGCCGTCTGAAGAATGACAAGATAGCTCTGAGTGACAAGGCTAGCGAACTGGCGGGGAAGAAGAACGATCTGGAGGCTTATCTGGGAGGGGTCGCCAAGAAGCTATTCCTCATGCTTGAAGGTAATCTCTTCTATTCGACTTGACTTGTTATCGTCGAATAGTTGTGGAACTGTTGGCTTAACTTTGAATTTGTTTACAAAATTCTGCCAGAACTTTGAGGAGGAGACCAGTCGATTGGAGACAAGCTTGGACCCCATCAACTCTCCTGTGAAGGATGAAGCCGCTATGAACGTGCTCCGGCTGGAGTCTCGTGTTGCCGGTGTGGTAGACTACCTCGCTCGACTGAAGGTTGCGGCGTCGCGGATCGACACGACACTCTGGCCAAGAGAGACGCTTCAAAATGACCTTGAGTCTTTAATGACTCGACTGAATGACATTCCAGGTCGAGTGCAGGAATGGAACAAGTCTTCCACCAGGTGTGGTGCTGATGTTGCTCTGTCCCTGGTACGTGTTCACTGCAAGGATGCGCGAGAGGACAAGCTGGCGTCCATCAAGGTGGCCAATACCAAGAAGCATGACTTCCAATCTTTCATGGAGACCTTCATTGCTGCTGCCACTCGGATTGCTAATGGAATCGACCTGGACCAGTTTGTCGCGCCTTCCAGTCCTCCACCTGAGGAGTAAAAAACTTCTATGCTTCGTCTTAAATTTGCCTCGGAATGACGAGTTATTTTGTAACCGATAAACTTTTACAGGCTTGATGCCTGAGTACTTCTGAATCCATAGGGTGTTATCTGAACTTGGCTTATCGTTGAATATGCTTGCACTTGCCTTCGAGTGAACTTTGTCTTTCACTCGGAATATACTTTAATGCTTGAGATGCAGCTCTGAGGCGGAAAGTCTAGTCGAGCTGCACTTCACCGCTCTTGCAGGTAGGGATGGAGCACAGATGGTAGTCGACCTGCGTCCCTGCGGATCAGGATGGAGAGCACATTGTATTTGTGGCGTAGCTCAGAAGGAGAAGGTAGCAGTCGACCTGCACCTCGTCATCCTTGCAGAGCACACGTTGTATTTGTGGCATAGCTCAGAAGGAGAAGGTAGCAGTCATGTGACCTAGCTCAGAAGGAGAAGGTAGCAGTCGACCTGCACCTCATCATCCTTGCAGAGCGAAATGGATTAAGTACTTAGGCGAGTACTGGACTGCAGCTAAACCCTCGAGTGGGAGGATTGCTCTCCACTCGGTGGGATTTTCAAATACTTAGGCGAGTACTGGACTGCAGCTAAGCCCCGAGTGGGAGGGTTGCTCTCCACTCGGTAGGATTTTCAGATACTTAGGCGAGTACTGGACTGCAGCTAAGCCCCCCGAGTGGGAGGTTTGCTCTCCACTCGGTAGGATTTTTAGATACTTAGGAAAGTACTGGACTGCAGCTAAGTCCCCAAGTGGGAGGTTTGCTCTCCACTCGGTAGGATTTTCAGATACTTAGGCGAGTACTGGACTGCAGCTAAGCCCCCGAGTGGGAGGTTTGCTCTCCACTCGGTAGGATTTTCAGATACTTAGGCGAGTACTGGACTGCAGCTAAGCCCCCGAGTGGGAGGTTTGCTCTCCACTCGGTAGGATTTTTTGTGGCGTAGCTCCGAAGGAGAAGGCAGCAGTCGACCTGCACCTCGTCATCCTTGCGGAGAGCATGTTGTATTTGTGGCGTAGCTTGGAAGGAGAAGGTAGCAGTCGACCTGCACCTCGCCGTCCTTGCAGAGCGCACATTGTATTAAATACTTAGGCGGGTACTGGACTGCAGCTAAGCCTCTGAGTGGGAGACTGGATCACCACTCGGTAGGATTTTAAACACTTAGGCGAGTACTTGGACTGCAGCTAAGCCTCTGAGTGGGAGACTGGCTCACCACTCGGTAGGATTTTAAACACTTAGGCGAGTACTTGGACTGCAGCTAAGCCTCCGAGTGGGAGGCTGGCTCACCACTTGATAGGATTTTTAAATACTTAGGCAAAACGGATTCGCAGCTAAGCCCCCGAGTGGGAGGCTGGCTCACCACTCGGTAGGGATTTCTTTTTTACAAACTTAGGCGAAACGGATTCGCAGCTAAGCCACCCACTAGGGGATTTCTCACGTAAACAAAAGTAACAACAATCACTGGGAAAATTATAACACTCTTGTCTTTGAAAAACAAACTACAGAAGTACTTTTATTACATCTCATCCGAGTGAATACTTAAGTATAAAAGGGGCAGAGCAGCTCCACGTTCCAAGCTCGTGGCTCGTCAATCTGGTGATCGACATTGTAAAGACGGTACGCTCCAATGTGGAGGACTTTGGTGAAGATGAAGGGGCCTTCCCAAGTAGGAGCAAGCTTGTGTGGCTTCTGCTGATCCACTCGGAGAACCAAATCTCCTTCTTGGAAGGCTCGACTCTTCACTTTTCTGGCATGGAATCGACGCAAGTCCTGCTGATAGATAGTCGATCAGATCATGGCCATCTCTCTTTCTTCTTCTAGAAGGTCGACTGCGTCCTGCCAGGCTTGCTCTGCTTCATCTTCAGTGTAGAGCTCGACTCGGGGTGCATTGTGAAGCAGGTCACTCGGCAGGACTGCTTCAGCTCCATAAACCAAAAAGAATGGAGTTCGCCCAGTCGACCGATTAGGAGTGGTCCTCAATCCCCAAAGAACTGATGGAAGTTCGTCGACCCACGCTCCTGCTGCATGCTTGAGATCACGCATCAACTGGGGTTTCAGTCCTTTGAGAATTAGACCATTTGCTCGTTCCGCTTGTCCATTCGACTGGGGGTGAGCGACTGAAGCGTAGTCGACTCGTGTGCCTTGAGAGGCGCAAAAGGCTCTGAATTCATCGGAATCGAAGTTTGACCCATTATCAGTGATGATGCTATGTGGAACTCCATATTTTAATATCAACTCTCTGATGAAGCTGATAGCAGTGCCGGCATCAAGATTCTTGATAGGTTTAGCTTCAATCCACTTAGTGAACTTGTCGACTGCCACCAGTACATGGGTGAAGCCGCTCCTGCCAGTTCTCAGTGGTCCAACCATATCCAATCCCCACACAGCGAAGGGCCAGACGAGTGGAATGGTCTTCAAGGCTGAGGCGGGCTTGTGTGACATATTGGAATAAAACTGACATCCTTCACACTTGCCGACTATCTCCTTCGCCATCTCATTTTCTCTTGGCCAGTAAAGTCCCACTCGGTATGCTTTAGCCACAATGGTCCGAGAGGACGCATGATGACCACAGGTCCCCGAGTGAATATCGTCAAGAATTATATGTCCTTCTTCTGGTGTTATACATTTCTGGCCGACTCTAGTAGCGCTTTCTCTGTATAACTGTCCCTTTATCACAGTAAAGGCCTTGGATCGACGGACAATCTGTCGAGCCTCTTCTTCATTCTCTAGGAGCTCTTTCCTTAGGATATATGCGATGTATGGCACTGTCCAGTCGGGAGTGATGACCAAAACTTCCATGATCAGGTCGACCACAGCTGGGACCTCCACTTCAGTCGGATCTGTAACACTTTTCGGTTGCGGGGCTTCTTCGGTGAAAGGATCCTCTTGAACTGATGGTGTGTGGATGTGTTCTAAAAACACATTACTGGGAATGGCTTCTCTCTTGGAACCTATTTTTGCCAAATCATCAGCCGCTTGGTTTTTCAGTCGGGGAATATGATGAAGCTCTAACCCCTCGAATCTCTTCTCTAGCTTTCTCACCGCATTGCAGTAACCAGTCATGGCTGGACTTCTGACGTCCCACTCCTTCATCACCTGATTTACCACCAAATCTGAGTCGCCATAGACCATGAGGCGACGGGCGTCGAGTGAAATGGCCATACGCAACCCATACAGAAGTGCTTCGTATTCTGCTTCGTTATTGGAGGAATCAAAGTGGATCTGGAGCACATATCTGAGCTTATCTCCTCGGGGGGAAACCAGCACTACCCCAGCACCGGAACCATTCAGCATCTTAGAACCATCAAAGAACATGGTCTAGTGCTCCGAGTGAACTTAAGTCGGCAGTTGCTGCTCAACCCACTCGGCTATGAAGTCTGCTATTGCTTGGGACTTGATGGCTTTCTTTGCCTCAAACTTGATATCCAAGGGAAGGAGTTCAATCGCCCATTTTGCCACTCGACCAGTTGCATCTCTGTTGTGTAAAATCACTGACAATGGAGCGTTGCTGACGACTGTAATGGAATGGTCAAAGAAGTAGTGAGCAACCTTCTTCGTGTTCATATAGATCCCATATACAAGCTTCTGATAATGAGGGTATATTTGCTTTGATGGGGTCAAAACTTCAGAAAGATAATATACTGGGCGCTAAACTTTGAAGGCTTTTCCTTCTTCTTCCCGCTCGACCGTAAGTACTGTACTGACGACTTGTCCTGTGGCTGCAATGTAAAGTAGCAAAGGCTCTTTGCTGATTGGGGCAGCAAGCACCGGCTGGGTGGAGAGTAGCTCTGCAAACGCTGCATCAGCTTCTTGAGTCCACTCGAACTTGTCTGACTTCTTCATCAGTCGGTAAAGAGGCAATGCCTTTTCACCGAGGCGAGAGATGAATCAACTTAAAGCGGCCAAGCATCCAGTAAGCTTCTGGACATCGTGCACACAAACAGGGCGTTTCATTCGGAGTATAGTACCAACTTTTTCTAGGTTGGCGTCGATTCCTCGTTCGGAAACGAGAAAACCGAGTAGCTTTCCGTCGAGAACTCCGAATGTGCACTTTGATTGATTAAGCTTGATATCATACCTCCTGAGGTTGGCAAATGTTTCAGCAAGGTCAGTCAACAGGTCCGAACCCTTCCGTGATTTGACCACAATATCATCCATGTATGCTTCCACATTCCGACTGATTTGAGTGAGAAAACACTTCTGAATCATCCTCATGAACGTGGCTCCGGCATTCTTGAGGCCGAATGGCATGGTGACATAGCAGAAGCACCCGAATGGAGTGATGAAAGCTGTTTTGATCTCGTCGGGTCCATACAGACGGATCTGATGGTAACCGGAATAGGCGTCTAAAAAAGACAGGCGCTCACATCCCGCAGTCGAGTCGACTATTTGGTCGATGCGGGGGAGAGGAAAATGATCTTTCAGGCAGGCCCGATTGATATGTTTGAAGTCAATGCACATGCGAAGTGATTTGTCCTTCTTAGGGTCCATGACAACATTGGCGAGCCACTCGGAGTGGTAAATCTATCGGATAAACTCCGCTGCTAAGAGCCGAGCCACCTCCTCGCCAATGGCCTTTCTCTTCTGGATGGCGGACCATCGAAGATGTTCCTTGACAGGTTTTACTTTTGAGTCGACTCGTAGACGGTGCTCAGCCAGCCCCCTGGGAACACCCGGCATGTCAGCAGGCTTCCATGCGAAGATGTCCCAGTTCTCATGGAGGAACTGGATGAGCGCTTCTTCCTATTTGGCGTCGAGTGTTGTAGAGATATGAGTCGGAGCAGCACTGGGGTCGGTCGGGTGAATGTGAATCAGCTTTGTCTCACTAGACGACTGAATGCTGATTCTGTAGCAGGCTTCTTGGCTCACAACAAATCACTCGGATCTGCAGTTTTCTGGTATTCCTGCAGCTCTACCATTGCCATCTGAGCATCGGTGATCTTTGAGCCCTTCTGAAAGCACTCTTCTGCCTTCTTCCGATTGCCAGTAATAGTGATCACACCTTTGGGACTAGGCATCTTCAATTTGAGGTACACATAACATGGTCGAGCCATGAAACGTGCATAAGCTGGCCTGCCCAAAATAGCGTGATAAGCACTCTGGAAATCCACAACTTCAAACGTCAACTTTTTTTTGCGGTAATTCATGGAATCACCGAAAACCACATCAAGAGCAATTTGGCCGAGTGACTCAGCTTTCTTTCCAGGAATGACTCCATGGAAACTCATGTTGCCGGTACTGAGTCTGGACATCGGAATGCCCATTCCTTTCAGCGTCTCTGCATACAATATATTCAGTCCACTGCCACCATCCATCAAGACTTTAGTCAGTCGAGTGCCCTCGACGACTGGGTCGACCACCAAAGCTTGCCTCCCGGGGGTGGCTATGTGCGTCGGATGATCGGACTGGTCGAATGTGATGGCAGTCTAAGACCATTTCAGATAACTGGGTGTCACCGGAGCAACCATGTTCACCTCTCGGTTGATAACTTTCAATCGAATTTTGCTTTCAACATCAGCAAAAATCATCAGGGTGGAATTGACCTGGGGATATCCACCATCACTATCTTCTTTGTCTTCAACTTTGTCCGACTCCTTTTCCTTATCTTTGGGCTGTTTCCCCTAGAATTGCTGGATCAAGAGCCGACACTGTCAAGTGGTATGTTTCGGGTAAATGAATTTACCCTCCTCATCTTTCTTCGTGTGGATGTGGCACGGCAAATCCATCACGTCATTTCCTTCCTTGTCCTTCACCTTCTTAGGGTTCCAAGACCCTTTGGGTTTCCCTTTAAACTTTCCTCGAGTCACGGACAAGGCTTCTCCAGGAGCAACCGGCTCGGCTTTCCGCTTCTGCTTCCGACTGGAGTTCCCTCCCCCGGTTTCATGAGCGGCTGACTTGTACTTACCACTCCGGAGCCGATCCTCTTCTTCACCATTGGCATACTTGGTGGCAATCTCCATCATTCGACTCAGGTCATGTCTCCGGTCCGACCGAATTTCAAACTTAGCTCTCTGTTCTTAACGCCTTCCTTGAAGGCACAGACTGCCTGGTGATCAGATACATTCTCTACCGTGTGATGTAGTGTGTTCCATCTCTGCATGTAATCTCTCAGAGTTTCATTCGACTTTTGCACACAAGACTGCAGCTCTGTCAACCCTGCTGGTCGCTTGCAAGTTCCTTCAAATGTTCTGACAAACACTCGGGCAAGATCTTCCCAAGTGTAAATGCTGCTAGGTGCCAACTGATTCAGCCATGCTCTGGCCGAGCCCTCCAACATAAGAGGTAGGTGTTTCATGGCCACCTCATCATTGCCGCCGCCAATCTGAATAGCCACTCGGTAGTCCTCAAGCCAAGTATCATGCTTGGATTCACCAGTGAACTTACTGACTCCAGTCGCCAACCTGAAGTTGGGAGGAATCACCGCGGCCCTGATGGCTCTACTAAAACACTCTGGTCCTGAGACGTGAACTCTGCTGCTGGTGGGCACATCTCTGTCATGGCCTTCTCGGTGAGCTCTGTTCCTGTCGACCAAACCTTGAACGATAATGGATCTCGCATCAAAGCCTGGTTCTCTGGGGTCGACTGGAACCCTTCGCCCAACACTGTGCTGGCGTCTGTCATCTTGCTGTCGAGGCGCGTATGATCCACCCCTTGGGGGAGGAGTGGGCACTCGATGCCGATCATCACGATCGAATCGGTGATCAAACTGCTCACGGTTCTTGTACTGATCATCACACCGGCCTCCATGTTCCTCACGCCTCGGGGGCGATCTTGGGCTGTGGACCGACTGGACTGTACTCGCAGCAATGGATCTGCTGTGAATCCTATTCCGCGACTGTGATACAGCTAAATTTTGATCTCCTGCTGCCCGGAGTAAATCTCTAATCTGTAGCAAGCCTCTGCCAGCCTCTGACTGGGAAGGCTGAATCGACTCTGCTATACGGGATGCAGCTGCTAGATTCTGAATCGGAGTTCGATATACCTGAGTCGGTGGTGGAAAGAGTTGACGTCGACTGGAGCCTGGAACCCGTTGCCGCGCGTGCTCGTCGAGTACTCGCTGGAGATTCTCCAGTCGAGTGCGCTCGGCCAAGTTGGCCAAGCGCGCGTCTTCTAAGGCACGAGCCTCGGGGGTTTTTCCAACGATAGGAGTGTGTAACGCATCCATGTTCCGGCGGCGAAGTTCTTCCCTCTGCAGCGAAGTGAGGGGCTCGGGTTGATACTCTTCATGAACCTGCACCGGATCGCCTCCGCTGTCGCCTTCGTCGATGCGGGGAAAGCCAGGAGGACTGCGTGGTCCATTGACCATCAAAACCTCCGCCGCTGGATCACTGCTGTCGCACTCGGATGCAGTCTCTGCGGAGCCAGTCGATAGATCAAACAGGCCGTAGAGAGATTCGTCGAGCTCGATTGCCGCGACTTGGGGGGTGGCCGACTAGCGGGCCACCGCGTGCCTCACCCACCGCTAAAGCCTCGACCGACCGGACCGCTTGCGCCGGCGGGAGACTGGGAGGGAGGACGATACAGGAGCCGGCCGATACTGGATCGACGGTTGCTGTAGGAGGACGCCGCGGACGCACGCGCGAAAGTGCGTCGCCCCGCGGACGGGGAGCGCGTCGATGTCGAGTAGAGCCTCCTGAAGCCAAGCGGAGTCGTCGGCGATGAACGTGAGCACGCGAAGACGGATCTCGCGACCCTCAACCAAAACTCCGCCTGAAACCATGATGAAGGAAATCGGAAAAATCGCAACTCCTCCAATAAGTCGCTAAGACACCGGCCCCACGGTGGGCGCCAACTGTCGTGGTTCTAAGTCTGACAGTAGAATAGGGGGGTAGGAATGGGGAGGCAAGATCCTACCTATGGAGTAGTTGTGTACGCAAGATGTTTACGAGTTCAGGCCCTTCTCGGAAGAAGTAACAACCCTACGTCTTGGAGCCCGGAGGCGGTCGACTGGATTATATGAGTATGAGTTACAGGGGTGCGAACCCTTTACACTGAGGAGGGGGGTGGCTTATATAGAGTTCTCCTGACCCCTCCAGCCCTCAGTTATGCAGGGTTTCAAGTACATTAAGATCGGGGGTTACTGGTAACGTCCCACATAAAGTGCTATGATGACCATAGAAGCTACTTAATGACCGGCCGTTTGTATGCAGAGTGACTTTAGATCTCCTGGTGGTCGAGTGGTTGGCTTCATGGTCGAGTGTCTTCAAGCCTGTCGAGTGGAATACTTCTGAGTCGACTGACAGGTGGTTTCTTCTAGCAATGTCCTTGGGGAGGGCATCTTGGACAGGTCCATGACCCTACCCTAGGTACATGGCTTCATCACGGCCTTCTCTGCCATCGTGTACTTCTCTATGTTGTTTGCACTCCTATCCAGGTAAAGGTGTCTAAAACAATCTTTCTTCTCCTTAATAGCCTTATGGACATCATCATTCTACCACTAGGTATATTTAGCTCCGCTTCTACTTTCCCTGGACACCCAAACTCCTCTAAGTCCACCTTACAAATGCAACTCGCCATCTTCATCCACATATTGTCTGCACTACCTCCTTCCTCCCAAGGCCCCTCCTTAATGACCCTCTCCTTAAACGCTTGAGCTTCCACCACTTCGTTCTAGCGACTTTGGCACGGTTATCCCATTGGACACGAATTCAAAGGCTGAAGTCAGCCACCAAAAGCTTGTCCTGAGGGGCAACACTCTTCTAGATATCACCTTACAATCTAGGCATGTCTGCCTGTCTTCTCTCCTCGAGAGGATGAAATCAATCTGGCTAGAGTGTTGACCACTACTAAAAGTCACTAGATGTGATTCTCTCATTTAAAGAGGTTTTTCGCTACAATCATGTCATAGGTATAGCAAAGCTTAGCACATCGTCTCGTTCTTGATTCCTGATGGCATAGTAAAAGCCCCCATGCACCCCTTCAAAACCAGTCTTAGATGTACCGACATGGCCATGGAGGTCTCCTCCTATGAAGCACTTCTCTCCAATAGGTACACTCCTAACCATGTCCTCTAGGCCTTCCTGGATATCCCCTTTAGTGTTCTCATTGTGGCCTACTTGTGGGGCATATGCGCTGATAACATTGAGAACTAAGTCCCCGACCACCAGCTTGACTTGGATAATCCGCCCCTCCCCCCCCCCCCACACGTCTATTGACGTCTACCACTCCATACTTGAGGCTCTTATAGATTAAGATGCCTACTCCATTTCTGTTTACAGCCGTCCTCGTGTACCACAGCTTGAAGCCGATATCATCCACCTCCTTAGCCTTCTATTCCCCATGAGTTTTTTTGTTTTTTGGAACAAATTGTAAATTTCCTCTATTTCTGTAGTTCCACTTCCCAATTTTATTGCATGTTCCCGTTGGAAGGGCCAAGGCCTAACTTGGCTAACCTGCAAGCCAGCCCAAGCCATTTTGGTGGGGATAGGTAGAGATTAAGGATGACAATTTTACCCGTACCCGCAGATATCATACCCACATGGGCAGGGGATTGGCATAATTTTATACCCATGGGCAGTACCCGTGCCCTACCCGTTAAGTCGTGGGTAGGGCACATGTATAGCCTTGTACCCATGGATATACCCATACCCTACCCATTTATACTAACATGTGGACCTTACCCCTGCAACTCCAACATATGCTAGTTTTTGCTAGTAGCTGCAGTTTGTGCTAGTTGATGGATGTTATGGATGTTTTTTATTTTGTTACTTGTCGGATATTATTTGGTGAAGTATATCGTCGTGAGCTTGTGAATCTATGCTAAAGTTGTCAGCATTGTCAATTTGAATTGAGATAATTGTCATGTACTCATCTATCTATTATTGAGTTCAAATAAATGTTTTTCTATCAAATGTGCTATCGATAAATGTAAAATTGTGAATAACTTGTGAACAATTTCCATATTCAGGATTTTTAGAAAATATTTGAACATTTTAAATTTTGTGAAAATTTTGCAAACTTACATACATTTTTTTCCATCTATGAATTGTTTTGAATTCACAATTTTTTCTTAAAATTTACACAACAAAAAAAATCAAACTCACAAACATTTTTAATTTTTTTGAAAAAGTTGTTGAAATCATGTACATTTTTAAACCTGTGAACATTTTTTGATTTCATGAACATTTTATGAATTCACAACCATTTTTGAGTTTTTGTGAACATTTTAAAATGCATGAAGATTTTTTGAATTCACCCTGCTTTAGAAATCATGGATAATTTAGAAATTCATTAATATGATTTCCTGAACATATTTTCAATTCAATACCATTTTTAAATTGGCAAACATTTTTTGAATACAAAACACTTTTTATATTGTGATAAAATAGCAGATTTGATAATATTTGATATAATTGTGATGTTTTTCCGTTAATTGAAATTTTTTAAAATTTTGTTAAAGAAAAGAAAAAAATAAAAAGGGAAAAGAAAGGAAAGAAAAAACAAAACATAACACTAGGCTTGAAGTGGGCCGGCCCGAAGACAATGGGTGGCCAACCGAAGCAGTGCACGATCTGTCGGGAGCTCCTATAGGGAAAGTCCTATCTGCTGCATAATGCGGCAGATTGTCGTCTATCCGCACAGGGCAAGCGATCAGCGAGAGTATGGGCAAGCCCAACAATTAGTAAGGAACGCGATACAGCATCGACCAGTTTTGGGAACACTCTAGGAGCATCTAGTCGGTCTTTTCTAGTCTTAGGAACCTTGTAGAAGGTAAGGGCAGCTTTTTGGACCGGTTTTTATGTCTTTTTCTGTTTCTTTTTTTCTTTTTTTTGTTTTCCTTTTCTTCCCTTCTTCTTTTATTTTCTTTATTTCGTATTTTCTTTTCTTTCATTTATTATTCATTTTTTCTTTTCATTTCAAGAAATTGTCAGAAATACTAAAAATATGTTCGAATTTTTAAAATTTGTCCGTTTTTTCTAAAATGATCCAGTTTTGAAATTTTGTTCACAAAATATCAAAAAATTATATAATTTTAATATCTCTTTTCTACTTTATTTTTTTTTAAATTAGAAAATATATAATTTCAAATTCAAAAAATATTCCATTTCAATTTTTGTTCACGAATTCAGAAAATGTTTGGGAATTCCAAAAGATGTTCCCAATTTCAAAATTTGTTCACAAATTCAAAAAATGTTCATGTTTTCAAAATTTGTTCACAAAATAAAAAATTATTCCGAGTATCTCAAAAAATGTTCACCTTTGATTTGTTTTTACAAATTTAAAGAATGTTCGGGAATTTTCACTTTCCAAATATGTTCACGAATAAAAAAGCTTGTTTTCACGAATTCAGAAACATTTCAGAGAATTTCATAAAATGTTCGCATTTTAATAAATTTGTTCATGAATTCAATAAAAAAGTGCATTAGTAAATTGTGTTCTTGTTTTTTGAAAAAATATTTTCATTTTAAAAATTTCTTCGTGATTAAAAAAATTGTTCTCCCTTCGAAAATTGTTCCTTTTTCAAAAAATTGTTTGGATTTCAAAAAATGTTGGACTTTTCATAAATTTGTTCAGATATTAGAAAATTTTCATTTAAAAAATATTTACTTTTGGCAAAAACAAAAATCACATTTGTGGCTTATAGTTCATATACACGGGGCTGCTATTTTAGACACCTAATCAAAGTAATGGATGTGGTCAGCGACGCTGTGCACAAGAACGAGGACCTAGGTTCGATCCCTCATAGAGATTTGTGTTTACGCAAATTTGTGATGTCTGGTCCGCGGTCGTTTACTTCTTGTAGGGTTGACACTGTAGCGGCCCCACTGTAACAACCAGCCTTCTCTGAAAATAAGGCACTGCAGTGGACCGGCCTGCAGAGATCTGTACTGTATTTTTTAAAAAGATGAACAAAAATTAGAAACCACAAAAGTATTTTGAATTTGAGAACGCATTTTTTGAAAACGGGAACATTTTTGAAATTCCAAACAAATTTTGAACAGACAAACATTATTTGAAGCTTCCCGAACAAATTTTGAATTTATGAACACATTTTGAAAACCAGAACATTTTATGAAATTTTGAACAAAATTTTGAAACCACAAATATTTTTTGAAATTCTGAACATTTTTTGAAACACAAACATTTTGTGAATTTGTGAACAAATTTCAAAATGATTTTTTGGACATTCTGAACAAATATTTGAAATTTTTGCACAACTTCATTAAGAAAAATAAACTTGGAAAAGAAAAAATAAAGAAAAGGAAAAGAAAAACAGAAAACGAAAATGTTCAGAAATTCATGAACATTTTTGGAAAATTGTGAACAATTGTTGAAAAGGAAACATTTTTTGAGATCCCGAACATTTTTTTAAAAGTTGTCAAAATTTTGAAGAAAAACATTCTGAACAATTGTGTTTACACACAAATAATTTTTGAAAATTCCCTAACAAATTTTGAAATGTGCATAGAGTATTCGAATTTATGAACAAAATTTAGAAACACGAACATTTTTTAAATTTTGAAGATTTTTAAATATCACGAACATTTTCCAAAAAATGCGAAAATTTTTTGAAAAGGAAAAAAGACTTGAAAAACAAAAAATAAAAAATAAAGAAAATGGAAAATAAAAACGAAACAGAAACCAAAAAGAAAGGAAAATTAAAAAACCGGTTCAGGAACCTTCTATAGCGTACCCAAAACCAGAAAAAACCAGCTGGGAACGTTGGAACGGTTAAACAGGCCGGCCCGTTGCGTCGCTGCTCGGTCGGTCGCCTGTGCGCGAAGCGCCGGCAGTTTGACGCAGCAAGCGGCATATAGGATTTTTCCGATGTGTCAGTTGCCGTCGCCGTTCCAATTCCTTTGGGTGTGAAGGCCTTTTCGGCTTCGTCTAGAGGGGGTTAATTCATAGAGTTTTAAAAATTATTTATGAATATGAAAAAGTTTACGAGTTTAAAAAAATCATAAATTTGAAATTTTCTTATAATTTTTTAAAAATTGTAAATTTTAAAACATTTCACGATATAAAAATGTTTGACATTTTGAAAAAAAATCACACAATCTGAGAAAAAGTTCATGGATTTTGATTTTTTTGAAAATCTGAAAAAGTTCATCGATTTTGATAAGAATTTCACGAATTAAAATAATGTGTATTTGAAAAAGGTTCACTTATTTGTGTGAAAAATGTTAATGGATAGGAAATTTTCTTTAAAAAGGTCACAAGTAACGCATTTGAAAAATGTCACGAAATAATTCACGGATGTAGAACATGTTTACATATTTAGAAAAATGTAAATTGAAAAAAGTAAATAGAGAAAAGGAAAAAGGAAATATAAGAAAAGATAAAAAGAAAAGGAAAGGAAAAAGGATATGAAAAACCAAATAAAAATCGTCTAGAAAACCAGAAAAGAAAAATTGAAAACCAATCGGAAGCTTCTGGTAGTTTCCATGACCGGGAGCTTCCCACTCATGCCAAAATGGCGCACCGCCCTTTGTACCCTAATCGAAGGAGGGGGTTGTGCGGCTTTTATGGAAAAGGCTATAACGGGCTCTTAAGGCGGCAAATAGATGCAAGCTCTCCACATTGTTTACCACTTGAATCTGTTTTATTTTATATAAACTGATGTGGGCTTTTATTCAATAGCGTCGGACATCGACGTTCCATGGTTCGTGTAATCCGCACCGTCGTTCAAAGGTGGAACCGCTGGTTAATTTTTTTAGGAAGGTGGAACCACTGGTCGCTACACAGAAAATCTCGATGCCATGCACAAGAGTATCTTTGATATGTGCCATATAATAGAGCACGACCGTTTTATACAACACGAGGGCATAAAAAAGGCACTGATCCAATCGGTGCCCTATATAAAGAAAATTACTCCACAAATAGAGCACATGAAAATACAGGATCAAATGCTGCAAATTTGCAACACTTGGGCGGTTGCCGCAAATAAAAAAAATGGCCACTAGAGCAGCCCAGTTGTGCTGAAACTTCCATCTCCATTCAAGTGCGACAACCGCACCATCTTCACGCCACCACCCCTCCAAATCGGACAAATCCCACTTCGGCGCACGCCGTCGCCGGATCTTCCCCTCCTCGTCGTCGCCCACCACGTCGACCGAATCGGCCATCGCGCGACCGCATTTCACTGCATTACCTCAGCGCCGCTGCAACACCGATTGATTAGGCCACGGCTCGTTCCCATCCCGACACCGCACCACCTCCGCGACCGCTGCCGCAACCATACCGACTGAATCAGGCACTCCGCCATCTCGTCCTCATCGTTGTGTCATCGTCGCACCCGCAACGCCGCCATGCTGTCGAAGCTCAAGTCCAAGAGAAAGATGAGCTTCAAGGGGGTGCGGACGAGGGGCTCCAGCTGCTTCGACGCGGACTTCCAGTGTGATAGCCGTCGCTACAGCCTCGACACGTTCAAAACATCCGATCTCACAGTGCGAGCCTACGACACCGCCGCTTCGCGGTTCTGATGGTCACAAGAGGAGATGAAGTTCCCGCAGATCGCATCCCTGGAGGATGCAGAATTCATCTATCCACCAGTGACCATTGTGCTGGTCAATGAGGAGGAGAATAAGGACATACACATTCTTCCCCGCAAGAACGATGCAAAGTCTATGGTGAGATTCGTGAGGGAGAATTCGCAGTTTGGTCAGTACGAGGCAAAATTCTTCTGGAAGCGAGACCATGAGAAGACGGAGGTGGACGGAGTTGGCCCCTTGGCGGTGATCAGCCTCGAGTCGGGGAAAGGAGAAGGAGATGAACTCCTCCTCCGAGGAGACCCTGGCGTATTGGAGTTCTTTCGGCACCGACTATGTGTTGGACGAGTAGAGTGGTAGTGATCTTTATGTTTGATCAAGCAGTAGGATGAACTTTATATTTAGGGTTTAAAACGTTGCAATGTTTGGATGTTTGTTTTGAAGTGCTCTATGCAATGTGCTTTCAAAAAAAAGTTGTTTGTATGTTTGAAAGTGCCCTATTTTTGGAGTTTGACGTTTTTGAAATTGCAAAATTGCTCAAGCAATTTTTGGTGCTCTATCTTTGGGCTCTTATTAGAGATGCTCTAACAGAGAGCAACACGAGCCAAACGTGGTACGGCACGACCAAGCATAAAAAACATTACTGACTGTAGCAATTGCTTACTCATGCAGTGCTACGTCACGGCCAGCAGTAACAGGACTGCTGCTTGATTAACCAGTACTCGCAGTCTTGCGCACCACAAGAGCCATCGCCGGTCTCGGTGGGCATGTCATTGCACCGGAACTTCTTGACAGACCAGCTTTGAGCCTGGACGGACATCTTGCACCCGGCATCGTAGTTGCTCGCGATGTCCAGTGGCCAGGACGGCCTGGAGAACTAGGATACGCTTTATCATTTGCTTCTAAACGTTTTTCTTTCCGGGTTCTAAACGTTTTAAGCAAAGCATGCACTCCTCTTTTTTTGAAACGAGGCAAAAGTCTTGCCATTTTCATTGATTAAGAAGGAGAGAATTGCCCGATTAACTGGCGGAAAACCGGGCTAAGACCGATACAACACAACTCACATGACATGGGCATCACCGACCAACCTGGCCATCGACATAGAACAGAAGCCACTACGGCACATGCCAACGGATAGCCACACGCGCAAGCAACCGACAGCTCCGACTTTGACGACGATCAACACAGGGAAAATATGCAGGACTTGCACCGACCGTGCCCAAAAGAGCACCTCGGACACGCCGGGAAGAACCGACTACCGAAGACCACCCGCGACCCATGCTCCTCTCGACGCCATCATCGTTGCCAAACAGAAACCAGTGCCCCGCCTCAGCAAACCACGCGGCGAAGATGTCGCCATCAACGGCGAAGATGCCATCATCCTCCACCCCCTTTCACCTCTACGCTTGTGAAATGTGTGGTGCTGCTGTCCAGTGCAGAGCTGCAAAAGAACTGTACATGTAGGCCTGGCTAAAGGAAAAATGGCAATTTTTGCTATGCCATCGACCAGTTATGAATTTCGGTAGTTGGTTGCAACGTGTGCCACGTGATTGGATATATGTTGGGTCCTGAGCATGAATGCCTGCGCAATGGGCAATCGTCCTCCCCACGTGCTCGTGCTGGCGGGACTAAGTGGGATGGATCTGCATCACCGAGTGCCTGCACCCCTGCACCATCTTCAATCCATACGAAGGGGCGTTTTTACCACGACATGTAAACGGCGGTAGTTTTTTCGAATTACAGTAACTAAGAGCTCAAACGTACTCCCTAATATAATAGCGTTTAGATCACTACCTTACGGAGAGAGTACTTATTTGCATGCCATGTTAGCGACCGACGAGACGAGATGACGAGATGGGTATCCTGCCAACGTAGCGTGATTTCTTATTTACGAGATGATTGGTGGCGTGGCTAACTATTCAGTAATCACGGCGCCATGCATAAAGCAGACAGCAACACGAGTCGGAGCGTGTGGCCGCGTGCACCACGTTGGGCAGACAAGGACGAAACCATGGTGGGGCGGTGGTCACACACAGTGCTAAAATTTGTCGCTTTGACCACGCGAAAACACTCCCTAATACTCCGACAAGCTACCAGCACACGTTTCTCACACAATAGAAGGGCCTGATCTGCCGATTGCAACTGATCCGACGTTTTTCCGCGTTATACGTACGCAGCCGCCCGTATGAGTTCTTTATTTTGAAAAGAATTTTTCCTGCAGCACGGTACGAGCTTCCGCAAGGTGGAAAGATGCTACTGCTGGTAGTACGTAGTTGCACTGCACGTGTTTTTTTAAGTACGCAATCGCGTACCTTAGCTTTATAGAAGGCAGAAATATGTACAAGAAGTTTTACAAAAGGAGGTATATCCTAGCACATGACAAGACCGTTGCCCGGGACCCCCAACTCCACTCCTGAAACTACACTCTACTACTCACAGAAGATGCTAACTCCACGGCCTCCTGCGAACACCCAAGTGCGTAAACTCTCGAATATCTGCGAGGTGAAGTGCTGCACCGTATCAATTGAAGTTCGCGGGCCAAACACAATCCCGCTTCTATGCTTCCAAAGCTGCCAGGAGATCAACATGATCAGCGAGTCAAAAGCTTTCCTGTGCACAGCAGGGGTTCGAGCGCGACTTGCCATCCGCCAGGCCTCCAGGGTGTCCATCGTCGTAGGGATCAGCGAGATATCCACTCTAGCCTGTTGAAAACACCGGTGCCAAACTTGACGAGCGAACACGCACTGGATAAGGATGTGGTCCACCGTATCTTCCTCTTGAGCACAGATGTAGCATGGTGAGCGCTCCTCCTGTAGCCCATGTCTGAATCTGCGATCTGCTGTCCAGAGTCGATAATGTGTGGCTAGCCACATGAACAGCTTACAAGAGAGAGGCGCCCAACACTTCCAGATCACCTTTGCCGGGGCGAAACCGATACTCCCTTCCCACAACATCGCATAAGTAGATGCCGAGGAGTACACCCCTAGATTGTTCCACTTCCAAGTTGGGACGTCTGAAAGTGCCGGATCAAGCTGAATATTGATCATGATTTTCCATAACCGAACAATCTGCACCATGCCATCAGCTGATAACTCCCCACACACATCATTGGCCCAGCGATGGAGCTGCAAAGCCTCCGAGACTGTCCTCCGATTGGCCACTTGTGTGCGCACCTGTGCACGAACTATAGGCGCAAGCTCGGCCACGGTGGATCCATTGAGCCAGCTATCTTTTCAGAATAGAATGCTCCGCCCATCTCCAATGCTCCATTGCACAAGGCTAGTGAAAACCTCTTGAGTCTGTTTATCCATCACGAGCGAGAGACCCTACCAAGGCCTCCCCTGGTTCGTGCGCTTCAACCATTCCCAGCGCAATATAAGAGCCAGCCCCTGCCTGTTGAGGTCGAGCACTCCAAGCCCTCCAAGTTGTTTGGGACGGCAAACTTTCTGCCAAGCCACTAAGCATTTGCCTCCATGGATTTGATCCGAACCAGCCCAAAAGAATGCTCGACAGGCCTTGTCTACCTGATTCAGCGCCCACTTGGAAGCATTTGCGATCATGAGATGATGTGTAGGCCTTGCACGCACCACGTTGTTCACCAGAATCAGTCTCCCTGGCCTCGTGACCAGCCCCGCATTGCACGTGGTAAGGAGCAGTGTTGGGATAGATGTATTGACTTTTATCCGATCGACTAGGGATGATTAACAAGCTGCTCGCTCATTAATAAGCTCAATAAGCTTAATGAGCAAAAAAACCGCCCGGTTTTGTTTGTTTGAAACTGGTAAACACTAATGAGTGCTTGTCATCGACACCCTAAACTACCTGCTCTTGCGGGCCGTTGACCATGAGATCTTGTGCTGCCTCACTAATCATCATGCCGCTTCCAGCGTCTCCCTGTTTGCTGACTACGTGCTAATATTCTGCCACCCGGACCCTGCGGAAATCCATAATGTCCGCAAGCTGCTAGACCTGTTCGGCATGGCCTCAGGGCTCCACACAAACTACCGGAAATGCTCCGCCACGCTGATGCAATGCACGCCGGAGGCTGCCGCCGAGGTGGGCGCGATGCTTCATTGCTCTGTTTCCGTCTTCCCCATCCAATACCTCGGCTTATCCCTCTCCGTCCGCAAGGTGCCTACGAGCGCGTTCATGCCCTTGGTCGACCGCATGCTATGGAAGCTGGCGACTTGGAAAGCGACTTTGCTCTCTCGCGGTGAGCGACAGGCGCTTGTCCGACACATATTGAGCGCCATGCCAGTTCACATTCTGATCACGATGGTGCTCAACCCGAGCATCCTGAAGCTGGTCACGTGGATCACCTGCGACTTTCCCTGACAGGGCTCCAAGGACGCCAAAGCAGGGCACTACCGTCAGCTGGCCCAAAGTCTGTCGACCCCTGCAGTTCGGCGGCCTAGGCATGTGCGACATCCAGCGCTCCGGCATTGCGCTTCGGGTTCGTTGGATATGGTTGCAGGCCACAGAGCATACGCTCCCCTGGCGACACCTAAGGCTGCCCAGTGAGCCTGAGACCTTGGCAATCTTCCGGGCCTCCACGGTCTGGACCCTGGGCAACGGGGGCTAATGTCGTTTCTGGGTTGATCCGTGGCTTGATGGACAATCTATCCTGGATTTGGTGCCGGCGCTCTCGGGCCTTGCCCCGCGCAGGCGGCAGCGCACTAGGTTGGTGTGCAAGGCCCTTCAATGCCGTACCTGGATCACCGACATTCACGGCGCCATGGGCACTACTATCCTGGTGGAATACGTCGAACTCTGGAGGCGCCTCCAGCAAGTCACCCTCACCATTATACCTGGCCATGGGCCAGGCCGGGCCGGGCTTGAGTCGAGCCTAAAAAAGCCCACAATAGAAAACTAAGGCCCAGACCCTACCATCAGGCCTACTTTTCAAGCCCAAGCCTAGCCCATCTGGTAAAAATCCCTGGAAAGCCCTTAGGGCTTAGGGCCATGGGCCGGGCCTCCTCCTTAAAATGCCAATATGCCAAGCCCAAGCCCGTCCAGGCCCTGCTGGTAGGCTCAAAACTTAGGCCCAAGCCCGGCCCATGGGCAAGCCCATCGGGCCTAGGCCCTGGATTTTATGGTCAGGCCTGGGTGGGCCGACAGGGCCGGGCCGGAGATGGCCAGGGCTACTTACCAGCGAGTCCGACGGCCAACGGATCATACTCCGCTCAGTCCTGCTACAAGGCCCTCTTCACTGGCTCCACTATCGCTCACTTCTAGCAGCTCATTTGGAAAAGCTGGGCGCCCTAGAACGTGAAGTGTTTCCTCTGGCTGGCCTCTCTCGATCGCTCCTGGACGGTTGAGCGTCATGCCCAGCACGGGCTCCTCGGTGATCCGTTGTGCATCCTCTGCAGTCAAGAGGCCAAAACGCTGAACCACCTGCTGGCTGGGTGTGTGTTCTCGCGCATCACTTGGCACGAGATTCTTTCATGGTGTTGTCTCACTGCCCTCTCGCCTAACGCCACCAACGACTTCTTTGATTGGTGGAATGTCACTGTCGTTGCATCCCCCTCCGACCACCACAAAGGATTGTCATCGCTCATCATCCTCTCGGCTTGGAGCATATGAAAGCATCGCAACAATGCGATCTTCGACGACGGCGTGGTCTCGGTGAGTAACCTCGTGGCCTGCATCAAGGACAACGCCAGGTCGTGGCTGAAGGCTGGCGCCAAAGGATTCAATCGCATAATCCTTATAACCCGACCTTCGGTTTTGGGGATGAGTACCCCCCCTCTTCTGCTCACCTAGCTCTCCTACTGACGCCTGTTAGCCCAAACCAGTAGGAGTGGCCCCCTTGTACTATTCACCATCCCTTCCGAAATGATACACCCAAGGCGTATTCCCGAAAAAAATGTTGCAAATTAGTGAGTGCTTGTTTACTATGTCCACAACGGGGCCTGTCCTCGTGGGCGTGGACGCGTGGGTGTGAGGTTTCATGAGGGGGTCGTCAGTCAGAGTGGTGGGTTGGCACTGGCATGATGACTCCCCTCAACCTCCCCTACTCGACCGCGCGTGGTGCTTGCCTTCTCCTCTCCCTCTTACTCTCCAAGCCCTAACCATGGAGCCATAGTTGCTGGACATCATAGTCGAAGGTGCGCTACCGCTCGAGGAAGGTGTTGTCGCGGGGCTGGCGGCAACCTCGGGGAGCGTGGTTGGGAGCCGTTGGCTCCCAAATCTAGGGTGGTGCCTGGGCTCTCGGCTAAGAGGGTTGTGCCGCCACTCGCCCATTGGAGGGGGCTCTGCCGCTGGTAAGATCCATCATCTTGACCCAACATGGTTGTAATGGGATCGTCGTGGTCCTGGGCTCACCTAGCAAGACCGTGGGCTAAGGTCGGGTTATGCCGTTGTCAGGCTTCGGGGGTGTCTTTCGGCGCTCGTGGTCCAGTAGTTGATGGTCGTGCGTGGGGTTGTAGTCCTTGATGCTGGGTCAGTGATCTCGGGTGGCGGTCCACTTGGATGGTTCTCCGGTGATCATCATGGAGGCGGTGGTGGCTGCATTCCTTGGTCATGTGGGCGGCGAGGGGTGCAAGGGTTGGTGTACTTGGCTCCTTTCTCTCTTGGTGATAGTGGCGGTGCTCAAATTTGGATCTGGAGGCATGAACTAGGGGTGTCTTCCCTTGCATGGGCCCTGTAGCCTAGGGACTTGATACGTCTCAAATATATCAATAACTTTCATTGTGTCCATGCTCCTTTTATATCATTATGACATAGTTTTGTCAAATTTTTATACAACTTTATTGCACTAACCTATTAATCCCAAGTGTTGGTTGTTGTTTTCTGCATATTTTTGAAATTTGTAGAAATAATTTTTTTGTGAACAAAATAAATAAATAATAATATATTTGTGAAGTTTTAACACCATGAGGTCACCATGGCCCAGAGACCTTCCGGGGGGATGGGCCAGGGCCTCCAGGCAGGTGGCCCTTGCACCCTAGGTGCTAGCCGCGAGGAGAGGCCATGTGCCCCCACCCTCTAAACATGCCTCATAGCGTCCCTGCCTCTATATGTATACTTAAAAATGCTAAAAATATTTTTACGTGGATTTTTCTGCCGCGTTTTGTTTTCTTGTCAATGGAGATCCATGATATGTGTCAAATGTAACGACCTTTCCAAACACTTTTGCTATGCTTTTGCCCTCTAACTTGCATAATTTGAGTAAAAACTAATTCAGACCGATGTTATTTTCAACAAGTTTTTTATGGTGTTTATCTTTTGTGGAGAAAAGGTGTCCAATAAATCATAAAAATACAGAAAATCTTTTGAAAAGAACCACCGAGAGAGAAGATGGAGCCAGGGGGTGCTTTTGTGTACCATGCGACCGCCCCTGGTTGCATGATCTGGCCTCATGGGACCCACAGGACTCTGCTGCACCGCCTCCCGACGCCTATATTTAACCCCCCCCCCAAGCAAAAACATTCTATATAAATTCTTTCTGGAATTTTTCGCGACAAAGAGCTGCTGCAACCATAGTTCACCTTCCCAGAGGGCTGTCTGGAGGCTGAACTGGCCTCCGGAGGCGGGGATTCTTTGCCATCATCATCAGCAACCTTTTCTTTGTCACCACCATCATGATCTCCACACTCATGTGTGAGTAATTTCTTTGTATGCACATGTGGTGGATGAGAATTGGATGAGATTTCCTATGTAATAGATGGCGAATTTGATAGGGTTTGATGCCTACCACCTTGTATGTTCTGAGATTGGTATTGTTATGACCTTGATATGTTTATTCTGAAAAAATTAAAATATTGTTACCATCCAAACTATTAATCTATCAATCTCTTCGCCGATCTAGTGCACATATACAATTGACACAAGGGGCTATTTGTATCTTGGTTGTAGGATTAATTTAGAGAGTATACTTTCAACCTATGCCTCATACGAACTGATAAACCTTAGAGTATCCACTTAAGGGAAGTTGTTGCTATCCTACAATCCTTTGCACTTGGAGGCAGAACAAAATCAACAAGAATAGAAGTATGTAGTGAACATCTGTGATTTTTTGTGGCACAAGTGAGTCCCGAGCAAAATGCTTTAGTGTCGACGGTGGTGACGCCCATAGGCATCATTTTTATTCTTGGGGATGTTGTCACAATTCTCCTCGTGCCAGGCCTCTGGGTGAAAACCCATGTACGCCACTTCAGACCTGGCAGTGGTGACACTTTGTATCGTTACACTCCCGGGGCTGTCATCGTGATGCTCAGTTGCCTTAGGCCGTGGTTTAGCAGCATCTTTAAGCACTCATGTGCTCATGTTGTACAATATAGTTGTGGCGTTTGAAGTGGAGTTGTGCACTTTTTATGATGCAATTTCTATGTCTGATTTTCTTTTTGATATGCTTCGTAAGAGGGCTTCCTCATTAACTTGTATTGTTTGGCCGTATGCCTTTATTTATAAAGTGGGGTGAAGATCTATTTCGAGGAGGTGTGCTAGTTGTTACATCTTGCGGGCTGGTTGGGCCAATTAGATGGAATAGATGAATTGATATGATATGTGTTGTGTTGTACTCTCCATGTCCAGGTTTATATGCCCTCCCTCCAAATTTTAGCCTATCTTTGCCTAATGCATAAAGAATTATATGCCAAAAAGATATTATTGAATATTTTTCCGAATACGAATACAATGATATACTTTCTATAGAATATAATTCATATTTTATTAATAATATTTCTAATCAAACTTAGGCTCAAAATTCAAGGGGCCTAATAAGGAGGGAGTATTAGTGAACTTAACGAGTTGCTCGTGAAACTCATTACCTCATTTATCATAGGTTTAACAAGCTAAAACTAGTGATTGGCTTGGTTCATTAAACAGCAAGCTACGAGCTTAACAAGTATAACTTTTTGTCCATCCCTAGACACATACATGTTGGGGAACATAGCATGCAATTTCAAAAAAAAGATCCTACAATCACGCAAGATATATCTAGGAGATGCATAGCAACGAGAGGGGGAGAGTGTGTCCACGTACTCTCGTAGACCGAAAGCGGAAGCGTTAGTTAACGCAGTTGATGTAGTCGAATGTCTTCATGATCCAACTGATCCAAGTACCGAATGTACGACACCTCCGAGTTCAGCACACGTTCAGCTCGATGACGTCCCTCGAACTCTTGATCCAGCAGAGAGTTGAGGGAGAGTTTCGTCAGCACGACAACGTGGTGACGGTGTTGATGATGTGATCTGTGCAGGGCTTCGCCTAAGCACTATGATGATACTATTGGAGGAGTAAACGGTGGAGGGGGGAACCGCACACGGCTAAGACAATGTTGTGCCTTTGGGGTGCCCTCCTGCCCACGTATTATATTATATGCCCTTTTAAAATATTCTCCTTTGAAACAGGCTCTTGCCTCACTTTATAAATAAAGCACAAATCAAAGTACATGACCAATTGATACAAGGCAGCACTCTTATAAAGCAAATCTCGAGATAATTGGAACAAAAATCACACTAGAAAATACCAAAGGCAAAAAGCAGAAACAACTATGCTACCGAAAGATAGCATACGAGGACTGAAGAATTGGCATGACACACCCTAGGACATCTAAACTCCATGACACATCGCCCTCCTCTGTAATGCGCATCTCAGCTTGAATTTCCACTGGGCATTTGGGCGTGAGCATCTTATAATGTGTATCTTCTGTCGGACCATGGCGGACGATGAGCTAGGATGGAAGTGGTAGAGGAGGAGGAGGGAGCAGCGACAACGCAGACCAAGGGGTGGGTACGGGCTAGGGTAGCCTCGCTGTCCGGCTTAAATAGTTGGATTTGGTCCCCCGGGCGACGCGCTGGAGTAGCTCCATGAATGCCTCCTCGCCGAACCATCAAAGATGCTTGTCGGACCAATGAGTTTTGGTGTGGGCCCTGCCCATCAATTCCATGTGGGCGCATCTGGGCACCCATGTATCCGTCTCACATATGGGTTGGTTTCCGAGGTGGCGGGCAGCCTGAACATGTAGGACATGTTTGAGGGGTCCACTCGGGTGGCAAATTTGTGACTGGGCAGTGACCAGGACATCCGACCGAACATATAGACATGGTTTGAGAGGTCCAGTTGTAGATACTCTAAACCCTTAATCCAGACAACCTCGAGGAGTCCACTTAACATGAGACTTTACTCTTCGTCATGTGGACGATATGCGATTTGGTTCTAGAAATGCTAAAGTCTCTCTAGAAACACTAATCACCCTATAGTCTAGTCGCCATTAAGAATATTTATATATTTTCATTTTGACCTTTTAACCCTTCGGTTTAAGGTCGGTTTGATAAGCTTGTTGTCCTATCTTGGTGAGACTATCTCTCCTCGTGCATTGCCATATTGGCATGATCTTGTAATCCTTAAAAGAAGGAGGCCCTTATCTGGCGACGGGTTGCTGGGGAGGACACCCCCCCTCCAAGCGGTCGTTTTCCATCGTTCGCTGGGTGGCAGGCCGGGGTGAACCCCCATTGACCCAATAGACCTATTTAGATGTTTCTTTTTATATAAAATTTCCATGTTATTAAAAAATGTCATGCACCTAAAAAAGGCATCTCTTAATAATATAGAAATGCCATCTCTTAATAGGAAAATGTCATCTTTTAAAAATGCCATCTCTTAATATGAAAATGTCATCTTTTAAAAATGCCATCTCTTAATAAAAAATAGAAAAATGCCATCTCTTAATAAAAATATCATCTCTTAAATAAAAACTGCCATCTCTTAATATAAAAAATAGAAAAATGCCATCTCTTAAATAAGAAAATAGAAAGATGCCATCTCTTAATACAAAAAATAAAAATACCATCTCTCAATAACCAAAAAATGTCATCTGTTAATATAAAATTTTCCATCCCTTAATATAAAAATGACATCCCTTAATAATAAAAGATGTCATCTTTTAATATTAAAATGCCACCTCTTAATAAAATGAAAAATGACATCTCTTAATAAATTAAAAATGTCATCTCTTAATTTAAAAAATGCCATGTGGCGTAGTTCCATTTTTTATAAGACTACCATGAACAATTTTTCTACAAAAATGCCATTTTCTGAAAAATGGGGGAGCCTGGGACTCGATCTGAGGTCTCCTGGGTAAGTTTGCGCGTCGCCAATGACTATGTTGCGTGTTGTGTTCTGATTCTCTAATACTCCAAGGGGCACTCTAGTTCTCTCTTTGTTAACGTCGACGAGTACCTAGGACACTACAAGAAATATCTCAACTTGTGACCTTCTGTGAGTGACCCTGGAAGAATTGGTCATAAATCTACAACCATTTGAGACCAATTGTTCAAAAGCTGTTCGGGGGGCTCCAAAGCCTAAACCGTTACGACCATTTTGGTCACAAAGGTCGTAATTTCCTTACACGAAATGGTCATAAAGCAAACAGCGCTGGTCCACTGCCTTATTTCCAGCTGATAACGACCAATATAGATGGTCATAGCCTTGTAAATTGTGGTGGATTGCGATGACTAGGCGCCACCTCATTAGTTTTGCCTATGCGCCATGTCCATGTGTCAATTTTTGCCCTAGGTTGTGAAGCAACCTATATTTCTGTTATTCCCAAAATTCCCAACAAAGTCTCGTAAATTCTTTGGATCATATCTTCATCAAATATGTCAAAAACCTTCCTTGCCTAGTTCAAAAATAATTCAACAATATTCATTCTCCTATTCTGTTCAGAACATCACTTTGTGAAGGAAGTGTTATTTATATATTCTTGATTGCCCTAAAAAATTTTGGGCACTCTTTCCTATCCAAATCATTGCCTCATGACAAAATTCAGCTCCATTTTCCGAGTAAATCTTCCTCGCCAAATTTCCAAAGTTTTCATCAAGCTTTGTGAAGGAAGTACTAGCTATGCATATCCTAATGAGATGAATTTTTGCCACATCCTATATATGCCCATATCATAGCTCTCAGCATAATTTTAGCGCCATATAACAATTCATGAGAGCTCACGATCAAATCTTTGTTTCTGGTAATATTTTCATTTTGTGAAGCAACTATATTTTAGATTGCTTTATAATTGCTAAAAATTTACCAGGGCATGACCATACCTATGTAACTTACCTACACTAAATTTGAGCTCATTTCATTTATCCAATTTCTCTCACTAATTTTCCCAAGTTTCTGTCTAAAGAAGAGCATTGTGAAGGAAGTACCACTTTGGCATGTCCAAATAATATTAATTTTCTATAGTGCTTTCCTATGCCCAAATAATCACCCTCCACCAAATCTCAGCTCAATCCATTCATTATTTTGAGCCCAGCCTCAACATTCATATTTCTATCCGGTGTGGTACTTTACAAAGCAAGTGCCACCTAGGATCCTCCATTTGAGCTTAAAATTTGTGAAGAAACTCTTCTTAGTAGATGATCATCCTCAGCCAAAACTCATGCCCATTGGTTATGTGCATTTCCCGTACCGCTAATCAAACACTTGGTTACTAATTCATGTTTGACCATAGTTTGGTCTCGTCGTGAGATTCTTCTGTTGTCACTTTCTTCCTAGAACCTACATGGGGAGTGACCAACCCACTAGACATGCCTAGGCCACCCAGAACACAAGGCAACGCCACTGTCACGAGGTGACCATGCGGCAGGCATGCGAGTTTACGCGCTCTAGAGTTGGGGCCCTCGGCCACCATCCAAACCTTGACGTATCACCGCCAAAACATGCATTTCTGATTAAATAGATACTTAAATACCTAGAAATGATCTTTGGAAAAAATAAAGAGCAAATTATAAGGTAGATGCAGTTCAAATTTGATCCGCTTCCTACTGAATCGACAGAAATTTGTCTTTTTCATGAGAGGTGGATCAAAACTTTTTACACCCAAAATTTTGTCAATTGTGAATTAAATATGGCCTAATATTTTATAAAATTGGCTTGGTACAATTTTGCAACAAATATATGGTAGGTCATTCACAAAAAACTCATTTTAGGCACTCGAAAAATGGAAATTGTTTTTTTCGTCCAAAGAAAATGAAAACTTCCTTAGGCAACACTGTTTGCCATTACAAGATGCACCCTTGTGCACGATATGAGATCATTTGAATATAATATGCCATGAATGTGGCCATACGAATGATCATTTGGCTTGAAAACCATAAATCTTCACACATGATAGCTCAGTTTTGAGAACACTTTTTTAAACTAATTGCCGTATTACAAGTTAATTATTTTTCCTGATAACTTGGTCACATATAATGACACAATGCGAAGGTTTTCCAATTTTTTTTGATTTTTTATCCTCGTTTCAAAATGCGGTCAAAACTGCGGGCATGACCGTTCCTGGCTAGTGGTTGAATATTGGAAAACTTTTTGGTGTTTCTCTGATTAAATAGATACTTATGTACCTAGAAATGATTTTTGGAAAAAATAAAGAGCAAACTATGAGGCAGTTGCAGTTAAAATACGAGCTCTTCCAACTGAATCGGCGGAAATTTGTGTTTTTCACCAGAGGTGGATCAAAACTTTTTACACCCAACCATTTGGTCAATTGTACATTAAATATGTCCTAGTATTTTATAAATGATTTGGTCCAATATTGCAACAAATATGTGGTAGGTCCTTCACAAAAAAACTTATTTTGGACACTAGAAAAATGGAAAATTGATTTTTTGTCCAAAGAAAATGAATACTCCCTTAGGCAACATTGTTTGCCATTCCAATATGCACCGTTGTGCACAACATTAGATCATTTGAACAAATTATGCCATAAATGTGGCCATAAGATTCATCCTTTGGCTTGAAAAGCATGAATCTTCATACATGATAGTTCATTTCTGAGAACAACTTTTCAAATTAATTGCGTAGTCCATGTTTGTTATTTTTCCTGATAACTAGGTCACATATAAGGACACAATACGAAGGTTTTCCATTTTTTTTGATTTTTTGAATTTTTTATGCTCGTATCAAAATGCGGTCAAAACTGCGGGCATGACCGTTCCTGGATAGTGGTTGAATATTGGAAATTTTTTGGTGTTTCTCTCATTAAATAGATACTTATGTACCTAGAAATGATTTTTGGAAAAAATAAAAAGCAAACTATGAGGCATCTGCAGTTCAAATATGACCCGTTTCCAACTGAATCGGCAGAAATTTGTCTTTTTCACCAGAGGTGGATCAAAACTTTTTACACCCAACCAGTTGGTCAATTGTGCATTAAATATGTCCTGATATTTTAGAAAATTGATTTGGTCCAATTTTGCAACAAATATATGGTATGTCATTCACAAAAAAAAACTCATTTTGGACACTCGAAAAATGGAAAATTGATTTTCATCCAAAGAAAATGAAAACTCCCTTAGGAAACATTGTTTTCCATTCCAATATGCACCATTGTGCACAACATGAGATCATTTGAACAAACTATTCCATGAATGTGGCCATAAGATTCATCCTTTGGCTTGAAAGCCATGAATCTTCATACATGATAGCTCATTTCTGAGAACAACTTTTCAAATGAATTGTTGTGTTCCATGTTTGTTATTTTTCCTGGTAACTAGGTCACATATAAAGACACAATGCAAAGGTTTTCCATTTTTTTTATTTTTCATGCCCATTTCAAAAGCGGTCAAAACGACGGGCATGACAGTTCCTAGCTAGTTGTTGAATCTTGGAAAACTTTTGGTGTTTCTCTGATTAAATAGATACTTATGTACTTAAAAATAACTTTTAGAGAAAATAAAGAGGAAACTATGAGGTAGCTGCAGTTCAAATTTGACCCGCTTCCTACTGAATTAGCGAAAATTTGTCTTTCTCACGAGAGATGGATAAAAGTTTTTGACACCCAACCGTTTGATCAATTCTACATTAAATATGGCCTAATATTTAAGAAAAATGATTTGGTCCCCTTTTGCAACAAATATATGGTAGATTCTTCACAAAAGAACTCATTTAGGGCACTCAAAAAATAGAAAATGAATTTTTTGTTCAAAGAAAATGAAAACTTCCTTATGTTTTCCATGCTTCTTACTTTTACGAAAAACTGGATCACATTTGGTGACACAATGAAAAGGTCTTCCATTTTCTTTGAATTTTCCATGTCATAAACCCACCTGAGCCGAAACCCTAGGTCTGTCCTCATGGACATTTTCCACCCACCCCCCGCCTCCATTCTTTCTCTCATTCCTCCCTCCCTCTTGGCTCTCTCCCTCCACCAGCGAGCCCCTCTGGTCTCCCTCGCTCCGACCTGGAGAACTCCTCCAAGAGGTGGAGCCGCCGCCCCAACCTCTCTCTCCAACTTTGATCCACTGCCGCTCTAATCCCGATCCCCAGCCCCACCCCCACCGTTGACGACCCTCACCGAGTTCGGCCCCAGATCGAGCAGGCGCTCCCAGACCAGCGATGGCCGTGCCCACACTAATCTGGACCTCGATTCCTCACGCAGACTCGGCGAACCCACCCACCAAGCACACGCGGCGCCCGCCTGCTCTCACCCCACCCCTCGCTCTGATCCTAAGGTACCATGCGGTTCCCGCCCAGTTCGTCAGAGATTCTAGATCGGGTTGTTCCCCGTGTTCTGGTTTCTGCGGGCTCTGATCGTTTGCATCGGTGGTTGTTGCTGCAGGTTGGCAGTCGACGATAGGATGAAGGCCAAGGAGGGTGAGGGAGTCCTGGATTAGGGGGTATCCGGACAGCCGGACTATATACTTTGGCCGTACTGTTGGACTATGAAGATACAAGACTCAAGACTTCGTCTCGTGTCCGGGTAGGACTCTCCTTTGCATGGAAGGACAAGCTTGGCGATCCGGATATTAGATCTCCTTCTTTGTAACCGACTCTGTGTAAACCCTAGCCTCCTCCGGTGTCTATATAAACCGGAGGGTTTAGTCCATAGAGGAACAATCATAATCATCAAAGGCTACCTTCTAAGGTTTAGCCCCTACGATCTCGTGGTAGATCAACTCTTGTAATACTCATATCATCAAGATCAATCAAGCAGGAAGTAGGGTTTTACCTCCATCGAGAGGGCCCGAACCTGGGTAAAACATCGTGTCCCCTACCTCCTGTTACCATTGGCCTTAGACGCACAGATCAGGACCCCCTACCCGAGATCCGCCGGTTTTGACACCGACATTGGTGCTTTCATTGAGAGTTCCTCTGTGTCGTCGCTGCAAGGCTCGATGACTCCTTCAATCATCAACAACAACGCGGTCCAGGGTGAGACTTTTCTCCCCGGACAGATCTTCGTGTTCAGCGGCTTCGCACTACGGGCCAATTCGCTTGGCCATCTGGAGCAGATCGATAGCTACGCCCCTGGCCAGCAAGTCAGGTTCGGAAACTTGAATCTGGACTTAAATCTGGGGCTCCGGACTTAAATCTGGGGCAGATCACGTCGTTCGAGGACGGGTGGATGGACCCCGCACACTCATCGGCGGTAGAGCCAAACACAAACTCCACCCCCAAGGAAGCCTGTGTTATCGGACCCCCGGACTCGTGTTCGGATGTAGGTTCCGGACCGCGCGCCCCCGAGCCCGCCGAATCCGGTTGGGCTCTGGTAATGGAGTTCACCGCTGCGGATATTTTCCAGCACTCGCCTTGTGGCGACATGCTGAACTCATTAAAGTCTCTCTCTTTGTCAGGAGACTCTCGGCCGAACTTTGTCCGGCTCGAGTGGGAAGCAGGCAACGAGGGAATTCATTGCCCACCCACCACCCACTTCATTGCCACTATCGATGATTTGATCGACGTGCTCGACTTTGACTCTGAAGACATCGACGGTGTGGACGATGATGTAGGAGAAGAACAGGAACCACCGCCCACGGGGCGCTGGACAACCACCTCCTCGTACGATATATATATGGTGGACACTCCAAAAGAAACCAATGGCGATGAGGCAATGGAGGATAACCCCTCAAGGAAGAAGGCAAAGCATGGGCGTCATCGGCGCCGCTCCAAGCCCCGCCACTGCAACACCGGCACAGGAGACGAAAATAATCCGGATGGTGCCGAGGATGAATACAACCCAGATCAGCCTGCCTTCGGGCAGGCCGAACAGGAAGACGGGCAGGTCAGCCTAGACGAATAGGCAATAGACGGATACCCGGAGGAGTACAACTACATGCCCCCCTTTGAAGACGAGATGAGCCTCGGCGACGATGAATTCGGCTTGCGTGAGGACCCCGTAGAGCAGGAGCGCTTCAAGCGCCGACTTATGGCCACTACGAGGAGCCTAAAAAAGAAGCAGCAGCAGCTCCAAGCTAATCAAGATCTGCTCACAGACAGATGGACTGAAGTCCTGGCAGCCGAGGAATATGGACTCGAGCGCCACACCAAAGGCTACCCAAAGCACAAGTTGCTACCTCAACTCGAGGAGGAGCCTATACTACCAGCACAGGACGAGGCTGACTAGCCACCTCGTGGCCGGGATAAAACGGCGTACCAGCCCGAATACCAGCCCACACCCCCACGCCAATACACTACGGCCCGGGGCAATAGGCAGGACCTGCGAGACATACTGGAAAACAAGGTAGGACAGCCAAGATCAATCTACGGATCGCGGGGGCGCGCCCTAACACGTGATGATGATCGTCATGCTGGATACACTATCAACAAGTCCGGCCGAGCCGAACATAGCCAACCAGACTTATTCGAACTGCGTAGCCACATAGCCCAACATAGAGGCGCCGCACACCCCCTCTGCTTCACTGACGAAGTGATGGATCACGAATCCCCAGAAGGGTTTAAACCCGTAAACATCGAATCATACAATGGCAAAACAGACCCTGCAGTATGGATCGAAGACTTCCTTCTCCACATTCACATGGCCCGCGGTGACGATCTACGTGCCATCAAGTATCTTCCCCTTAAACTCAAAGGACCGGCCCGGCACTGGCTAAATAGCCTGCCGGCAAATTCCATCGGCAGTTGGGAAAACCTGGAGGACGCGTTCCTCGACAACTTCAAGGGCACGTACGTGCGACCACCGGATGCCGATGACCTGAGTCACATTACCCAATAGCCAGGAGAGTCAGCCAGGAAATTCTGGACTCGGTTCCTAACTAAAAAGAACCAAATTGTCGACTGTCCGAACGCTGAAGCCTTGGCGGCCTTTGAGAATAATATCCGCGACGAGTGGCTCGCCCGACACCTCGGCCAGGAAAAGCCAAAGTCCATGGCGGCCCTCACGACACTCATGACCCACTTTTGCGCGGGCGAGGACAGTTGGTTGGCTCGCAGTAGCACCACACCAATAAACTCCGGCACTTCAGATGTCCGCGACAGTAACGGCAAGCCACGGCGCAACAGACATAAGCGTCGGAACAATGGCGACAACACTGAAGACACGATAGTCAACGCCCGATTCAGTGGCTCAAAATCCGGTCAGCGGAAAAAGCCGTTCAAAAGAAACAATCAGGGATCGTACAGTCTGGACCGCATACTTGATCACTCGTGCCAAATTCACGGCACCCCTGATGAACCAGCAAACCACACTAACAGAGATTGCTGGGTGTTCAAACAAGCCTGCAAAATAAATGCTGAAAACAAGGACAAGGGGCTGCACAACGACGATGACGAGGAGCCCCGGCGTCCGAACACGGGGGGACAGAAGAAATTTCCTCCCAAGGTGAAAATGGTCAGTATGATCTATGCCACCCACATTCCCAAACGGGAACGAAAGCGAGCACTAAGGGACGTCTATGCGATGGAGCTAGTCGCCCCAAAGTTCAACCCATGGTCAGCCTGTCCACTCACTTTTGATCGTAGGGATCACCCTACCAGCATCCGTCACGGCGGTTCAGCCGCATTGGTCCTAGACCCAATCATTGACGGATTCCACCTCACGTGAGTTCTTATGGACGGTGCAGTAGCCTGAACCTGCTCTATCAGGACACAGTGCGCAAAATGGGCATCGATCCTTCAAGGATCAAGCCCTCCAAAACCACCTTCAAAGGTGTAATTCTAGGAGTAGAGGCCCGTTGTACGGGCTCCATAACACTGGAAGTGGTCTTCGGATCCCCGCATAACTTCCGAAGCGAGGAGTTAATCTTCGATATCGTCCCTTTCCGTAGTGGCTATCATGCACTGCTTGGACGAACCGCATTCGCTCGATTCAATGTGGTACCACACTACGCATACCTCAAGCTCAAGATGCCAGGACCTCGCAGGGTTATAACAGTCAATGGCAACACAAACCGCTTTCTCTGTACAGAAGAGCACACTGCGGCCTCGCGGCAGAAGTACAAAGCAGCCTTCTCCAGCAAACCACCAATCCGGCGACAACAACCCCGAACACCATTAAGCGAGCCCGGAGTACCCTGCAACAGGATCGCCAGGCACGCCAAGAGCGCGACTAGCAGTCCGGCCTCCGGCCTAGCCCCATTCAGGCAGCATTAGTGCCGCGCATACACAATTACGCACTCAAAATACCATGGGCATAGGAGGAGGCGCAATGGTGATATGGTCAACTGTGCGGTTCAGCCGCAACATACTTTAATAACCTTCTTTCTCTTTCAGGACCCTACTTTCGGGCAGCCCCATTAAATGGCCGGATCATTGGACTTATCACAGGAGGGAAAACCAAGGAGGCAAAAGGCTTAGCGCACAATGGGAATACTCAGGTGGTATCTGTCAATGATCATTATACCTGTTTTGCATACCCGCATGCGGCCCGCCCTTGGATAGGACATGTCAAATAGTCCTACTTTGATTCTGCTTAACGCATCAATTGTACACATACGCTCAGACGTATTATCTCACAATGGGAAAAAATATATAGCGTCAGCTTATTATTCCTATCTTCACATTTTTCCTATAAATGTTTATTTAATATTGAATCCGTACACATTGGTACGTTCAATTTGCCAGGGGCTTCTTATGGCGCCCCATAATACGACAAGATAAGTCCGAACACTTTCGACAGTGCGGCACCCCGAACTTATAGCATTATATGCATCAGCTCCGAATCATGTCTTGGGTCAATAGTTGGGTTTTCCCAGCTCCCTTGTTTTGGTACCTTATGTTCCGTTATATCGGCTAAGGTAGCGCAGGGAGAACTACTGCGATTGTGTCCCGGTTCTTCCGGACGAGCACCTCAGTAGAGAAAGTCAAAAAGTGACTGTCATGATGCGGCGAGAGCTGGTCGCTGTTCGAGAGGTCTTAAAATCCTTAAAGATTTTTTCTGCTTTAGGCGAGGAATCGGCCTCGTCCGATTTAGGCGTATATAGCGCCCCAATTCGGCTTTTCGAATTCTAGGGGCTTCGCCGAAATTTAAAATTATAGACTTCTATGGCTAAGTGAGAGTTATAAAGCCGCATAGTCCGATTGCCTTGTTCGCTGTGCCAAACACCTCCTTCAGGGACCAAAAATTTGGATAAAGAGTGTTTGGGTTTTCCACGAACACCCCAGTACTAGTTACATGGGGGCGGAAGCCGACGACTGGCCTACTTTCAGAATTTTATAAACAATCGCACAGAAGGTAATATTTTAAATCAACAAAGTGCTATATAGCGCAAACAAATTCGTTTTCATATTACAAAAATGATAGGAGTACATTCACTCAAAGATTGTGTCCTTGATACATTCATCGGCCACGAGGCGAGCGCCTTTCATAACGCCATCATAATATTTCTCTGGATAGGAATGCGCCTTGCCCTCCGGCGGACCATCCTTCACCAGCTTCTCTGCATCCAGCTTGGCCCAATGCATCTTCGCACGGGCAAAGGCTCGGCAGCCACCCTCAATGCAAAGGATCGCTTGATAACTTCAAGCCGTGGACAGGCATTTACCATCTGCTTTATAAGGCCGAAGTAGCTGGCGGGTAGGGGCTCACTAGGCCACATGCGGACTATGAAATCTTTCATGGACACTTCGGCCGCCCTGTGGAGTTCAACCAATTGCTTCAATTGGTCACTCAGAGGCATTGGGTGTTCGGCTCCAGCATATTGGGACCAGAACAGCTTCTTCGTTGAGCTCCCCTCTTCGGCACGATAGAACTCTGTGGCATCCGATATGCTGCATGACAGATCTGCGAATGCCCCTGTAGAGCTCCGAATTCGGGTAAGTAAATGAAATGCCTCCTCCAGATGCTTGCTTTGCATAATGAATGCCTTACCCGCCGCTATCTTCTTGGCCGCCTGGATTTCCTGCTGGGCCTTTTGGGCTTTGGCCTTGGCGTCTTTCGTTCTCAAAAGGGCCTTCGCAAGCTCAAACTCTTTCGTCTTGAAGTCACGCTCCAAGGACTCAAACTTCTTGCCGAGCTCTTGGAGCTCTTGTTGTACCTCGCCCACCCTAGCATCTTGCTTTTCACGCTCAATGCGCTCCGTGGCCACCTTATCTTCGTCCTCGGATAGTGCTTTCTTCAGGGCCGCCACTTCGGTCGTGGCCCCTATTACAAAATCATGACGCTTTTTGTTAGCTCACCAATTTTTTCTCCTCTATATGATATGTGAATGGGGTATTGTCAGTGTCAAAACCGGCGGATCTCGGGTAGGGGGTCCCGATCTGTGCGTCTAAGGCTAATGGTAACAGGAGGCAAGGGACACGATGTTTTACCCAGGTTCTGGCCCTCTTGATGGAGGTAAAATTCTACTTCTTGCTTGATTGATCTTGATGATATGAGTATTACAAGAGTTGATCTACCACGAGATCGTAGAGGCTACACCCTAGAAGCTAGCCTATGATGATTATGATTGTGTCTCTAAGGACTAAACCCTCCGGTTTATATAGACACCGGAGGGGGCTAGGGTTTACATAGAGTCAGTTACAAAGAAGGAAATCTAATATCCGGATCGCCAAGCTTGTCTTCCACACAAAGGAGAGTCCCATCCGGACACGGGACGAAGTCTTGAGTCTTGTATCTTCACGGTCCAACAGTCCAGTCAAAGTGTATAGTCCGGCTGTCCGGATACCCCCTAATCCAGGACTCCCTCAGTAGCCCCTGAACCAGGTTTCAATGACGATGAGCCCGGTGCATAGATTGTCTTTGGCATTGCAAGGCGGGTTCCATCTCCGAATACTCCAAAGTAATATCCGAACACTTAAATCATGTCCGGATCTGCAAGACGATTTTCACATGCCATCATGGGGAGAGCGATATCCCACAAATATAACCTGCTAACATCTTTAGATAACACGACATGACACCATGGTCGAGTCATTATTGAATCGTCTCTCCACAACCAACCACCGTACATATTGCGAGGCGGTTTCCCGGGCACGTCTCGTCGAAGCAGAGATCGTGTTCCCCTTATCGCGGGGCTTTCATTAATACGGGCATGGGTAGCCCAATCGCACCGTCAATCGCGGTGAGTGGGGAACGAGCGGGTTCCACTAGGCAAGTGGGTAGGTGCAAAAGCTTTTATCACCTCTATAAAGAGATAAGGTCTCTTCCTCTTTACCCACGCCTTTCCCTTCCGCTCGTCCATTCCCCTTTGCTCGAGCCCTAGCGCCCAATCACTCGTCTTCTCCACCGAAGAGAGGTTCTCTGAAGATGTCTGGATCCGGAGCAGGAGGCAAATGGATGGCCTCTACCATCCGGGAGAAGGATATTAAAAAGCTCCGAGAGGCCGGGTACCTGGCCAAGAAAATCGGCCACCGTCTCTCGACGGTGGGACAGATCGTCCCCACACCGGAGACCCACGAGAGGGTCGTGTTTCTTCCTCATTTTGTCCGCGGGCTCGGGTTTCCCCTCCACCCATTTGTTCGCGGCATCATGTATTATTACGGGATTGATTTTCATGATCTGTCTCCTAATTCTTTCCTCAATATCTCGACGTTCATCATCGTGTGTGAGGCCTTCCTCCGCATTTCGCCCTACTTTGGCTTATGGCCAAAGATCTTCAATGTGAAGCCCAAGGTGGTTAACGGTGAGCACGCTGAGTGCGGTGGTGCAATGGTGAGCAAGATGCCCAAGGTCACATGGCCGACGGGCACCTTCAATGATTTCGTCAAGGAGTGGCAGCAACAGTGGTTCTATATCACCGAGCCCCGTGGTAAAAAGTGGGCCGCTGCTCCTGAATTGAGATCCGGAGCCCCGCTGCGGCTCACGTCCTGGCCCAAGAAAGGCCTGAACTGGTCTTCATCCCATGAGCTATCGATGCTCCAAACACGCGTCCAGAGCGTGGTTGACAAGGATGTCAAACTCGTCAACGTAGTCCAGGTGATGTTAGTTTGTCTGGTTCTCCCTTGCCAGCACCGAGCCTGTAGTTTGGTGGAATACGACCCAACCGAGCACCAGAACCTACGGGAGCTTTACGGCTCCTCACACAAGGACACATGGAAGGTGCTCTTCAATTCGGCAAACCGTGGCCGGGCTCCGCTGAAGACCGCGGGTATCAACTATCTCGCTTTGCAAGTCCGGTAAGTCGTTGCTATGTTCTATCTATCCATGTTTGGCTGGCATATCCCGAGGGAGGCACTTTTATCATGCTTTCTTCAATAATCCCAGGAATGGACTAAGAAGGTAGGGCGGATACACTGTCCGGCCCCGCTGCCGGAGGAACCGGCAGGACCTCTTCTGACGAAGATGCTGGTCCCAGCGCCTTACGAGGCGCCGAAGAAAGAGGCCTCCAAGAAGGTCCAGAAGACCCGGAGTGGCCTCCATCGCAGCGACGCTTCGGACGCAAAATCTGAAGACTCCAGCGACCATCCCTCCTCCGAAGACGAAGAGGAGGAGGAAGAAGACGAGTCCTCCATGGGGGGAGGGAAGAAAAGGACGGCTTCCTCATCCCTGGAGGCCGAATCGCCAAAGAGGGGGAAAAGTTCCCTCCCGGAGGCGTCCACCACGGCTGCCAATAGCAGCCCGGAGTGGGATCCCAGGGCCCAGCCCCTGGTAAAGTCGTGAGTATATGAAATCCGAACACGCCTACACGCCCGGGGTTATTAGGGTGTAGTAGTTTAAACTGTCGCTGTACTTTGTGCAGCCTGGAAAGGTCCCACGCCGGACAGTCCTCATCGGAGGATTCGTTGAGCTCAGATGCCCTGGAGAGCGAGACGCCTCCAGAGGCCCCTTCCTCGAAGCCTAGGCGCGACACCGAGATGTCGTCTCAGCGGGATCCGGACCAGGAAGGGCATATCTGAAAGTGCTACAATCGACTAGAGGGGGGGTGAATAGGCGATTTTTGTGAAAGTCTTCAAAACTTGGAAGTTTCGAAGACAAACAACAGAAATGACCTAATTGTTATGCAGCGGAAGATAAACTACCCTAAGCAAGCCATAGTCAAGTATGCAATGATGTGAAAGTACAGGACTAATAGCAGCTAGATAGTAAGGATCAGGATGGAAGATAGTATGAAGCCAATCAACAGTAGTAGTCAAGCAATGAAGTCAAACAGATACACAGATAGGCAATGACTTCAAGAAGACAAACTAAAGTAAGGTTGGGAAGGGATAGAACCAGTTGCTTGTTGAAGACACAGGATTTGTTAGACCAGTTCCAGTTGCTGTGACAACTGTACGTCTGGTTAGGGAGGCTGAGATTTAACTCAGAAGACCGTGTCTTCACCTTATTCCCCTTGAGCTAAGGACACCCAGTCCTCGCCCAATCACTCTGGTAAGTCTTCAAGGGAGACTTCCAAACCTTCACAGACTTCGTTCACCGGCAATCCACAATGACTCTTGGATGCTCAGAACGCGACGCCTAACCGGCTGGAGGATTCATAGTCCTCAAGTGTAATAAGTCTTCAGGTCACACAGACAGAAAGACTTCAGTGATGCCTAACACTCTTGGGCTCTGGGTGTTTGGGCTTTGTCCTCGCAAGGATTTTTCTCTCTCTCAAATGCTTTGAGGTGGGTTGCTCTCAAACAACAAAAGCCGTGCACAAACTCTGAGCAGCCACCAATTTATGGTGTAGGGGGTGGGCTATTTATAGCCACTAGGCAACCCGACCTGATTTGTCCAAAATGACCCTGGGTCACTAAGGAACTAACACGTGTTCCAACGGTCAGATTTCAAACACACGCGGCAACTTTACTTGGGCTACAAGCAAAGCTGACTCATCCAGCTCTGGATAAGGTTTGCTCTCATTGTCTTCGCTCGAAGACATAGGATTTGAGTTGAGCATCACTTCAGTCACTCTGACTTAGTTCACTTGGACCCCACTTAACAGTATAGTGGTTCCTATGACTCAACAAAGAAGAAAAGGAAGCAACGAAACCACACAGTCTTCACGCTCCATAGTCTTCACGCAATGTCTTCTCATGTCATAGACTTTAATATGAATATCTTCTCATACCACCATTGTCTTCAATGTCTTCATACATTTTTAGGGGTCATCTCCGGTAGGTAAACCGAATCGATGAGGGACACTACCTGCGTTATCCTGCAATTCTCACAAACGCATTAGTCCCTCAACCAACTTTGTTGTCAATACTCCAAAACCAACTAGGGGTAGCACTAGATGCACTTACAATCTCCCCCTTTTTGGTGATTGATGACAAACTGGTTGAAGTTTTCAACGGGGATAAATATGTGAAATTCTAAGTATAGGGAATTGTCTTCATAAGTTGCAAGGGCTCCCCCTGAAGATGTGCATGTAAGTAATTTGCTTTTGGAATGCAAATGCACATGGCAGGTTGTACTTGTGGAGAACTGTTGGGGAACGTTGCAGAAAACAAAAATTTTCCTACGGTTTCACCAAGATCCATCTATGAGTTCATCTAGCAACGAGTGATTAGATGCATCTACGTACCTCGTAGATCGCGAGCGGAAGCGTTCAAAGAACGGGGTTGATGTAGTCGAACACGACGTGATCCAAATCACCGGAGATCCTAGCACCGAACGGACGGCACCTCCACGTTCAACACACGTACGGAACAGCCACGTCTCCTCCTTCTTGATCCAGAAAGGGGGGAGGAGAGATTGAGGGAGATGGCACTAGCAGCAGCACGACGGCGTGGTGTTGATGGAGCTGCAGTACTCCGGCAGAGCTTTGCCAAGCACTATGGAGGAGGAGGATGTGTTGGAGAGGGAGAAGGAGGCAACCAAAGGCTGAGGTATGAAGTCCCTCCTTTCCCCCACTATATATAGGAGGGCCAAGGGGGGGTGGACGGCCCTAGGAGATCCAATCTCCTAGGGGGGGCGGCGGCCAAGGGGGGTTTCCCTCCCCCCCAAGGCACCTAGGAGGTGCCTTCCCCTCCTAGGACTCCTCCTCCCTTGAAACCCTAGGCGCATGGGCCCCTTGGGGCTGGTGCCCTTGGCCCATGTAGGCCAAGGCGCACCCCCTACAGCCCATGTGGCCCCCGGGGATGGGTGGCCCCACCCGGTGGGCCCCCGGGACCCTTCCGGTGGTCCCGGTACAATACCGATAACCCCGAAACTTGTCCCGATGCCCGAAATAGGACTTCCCATATATAAATCTTTACCTCCGGACCATTCCGGAACTCCTCGTGACGTCCGGGATCTCATCCGGGACTCCTAACAACATTCGGGTTACTGCATATACATATCCCTACAACCCTAGCGTCACCGAACCTTAAGTGTGTAGACCATACGGCTTCGGGAGACATGTAGACATGACCGAGATCGCTCTCCGATCAATAACCAACAGCGGGATCTGGATACCCATGTTGGCTCCCACATGCTCCACGATGATCTCATCGGATGAACCACGATGTCGAGGATTCAATCAACCCCGTATACAATTCCCTTTGTCAATCGATATGTTACTTGCCCAAGATTCGATCGTCGGTATCCCAATACCCCGTTCAATCTCGTTACCGGCAAGTCACTTTACTCGTACCATAATGCATGATCCCGTGACCAGACACTTGGTCACTTTGAGCTCATTATGATGATGCATTACCGAGTGGGCCCAGTGATACCTCTCCGTTATACGGAGTGACAAATCCCAGTCTCGAGTCCGTGTCAACCCAACAGACACTTTTGGAGATACCTGTAGTGCACCTTTATAGTCACCCAGTTACGTTGTGACGTTTGATACACCCAAAGCACTCCTACGGTATCCGGGAGTTACACGATCTCATGGTCAAAGGAAAAGATACTTGACATTAGAAAAGCTCTAGCAAACGAACTACACGATCTTACGCTATGCTTAGGATTGGGTCTTGTCCATCACATCATTATCCTAATGATGTGATCCCGTTATCAATGACATCCAATGTCCATAGCCAGGAAACCATGACTATCTATTGATCAACGAGCTAGTCAACTAGAGGCTTACTAGGGACATGTTGGTGTCTGTTATTCACACATGTATTACGATTTCCGGATAATACAATTATAGCATGAATAAAGACAATTATCATGAACAAAGAAATATAATAATAATGCTTTTATTATTGCCTCTAGGGCATATTTCCAACAAGATCCACTTCAACTTATGAAGCTAATTCATCATGCATGAACTGATATAGCAAGTAGAATGACATGCATAATGAAAAATGGACGTCTGCAGAATGATCAAAGTGCGGAAGTTATCATCGCACATGCGGAATTTATCATCGCATCACAGTGAAGCAAATAAGTAGCAGACTACCATCAAGTTTAGGTGTTACAACTCAGAGAACCAAATGTTTCAAAAGGCAAGAGTTGTAAGCACGAAGCAAAATATAATGCAACCGCCCATATGAACCCGCTTGAAGACTATCAACTCATACGCTTCTCCCCCTTTTGTCAGTAAGGACCAAAAAGGTTTGAAGACATAGAGCATCTACTCGTCATGATGAGTAGGTGAAGCAGCAGGGTTGTCATCGTTGGTTGGCGGTGCAGATGAACTTGGTGCAGTGTCGATGCGCGCAGTGGTAGGAGGTGGTGAAGTAGCATCATCTTCATCATCGATCACTCTGGCATTTACCGTTGCCGCGGAGGAAGAATATTCAGAGTCTTCAAGAGATGGAGTGCGACGTAGGACAACAGTCCATGGAGGAGTGGAGTCAAACTGGAATCTTTCATTGAAGCCATCGTCTTGAAGATCAGCTTCAGCACTGAGCAGGGTCAAACTCTTCCATGATCGCCGGCAAGTTTCATGAGCAACAAAGGCATTCTTGGTGGCAAGGTTGCGAATGCGATTGACATCCACCAAGAGGCTTTGCATCTGTCTCTTGAGCCAGAAATGATGCTTATACTGTTTCTGATGAAGGGCCACAAGAAGTTCTCGGTCATTGAGAACACGAGAACGCTTCCGAGGCCTTTGTGCAATGGTGCTTTCAGTGGCTTCAGTGGGTGCTCGATGAGGCAGACGAGTGTTTCCAGCCAATGGATAGATTCGTGTCGCTGCTTGAACACCTTCAATAGGTTGAGTGAAGCTTTGGTGCTCAACATTCTGAAGACAAAGAGGCCTCTTGGTAGGGTCAGAGTATATAGCTTCAACTGACATATCAACCTCTGGCAGAAAGATCATATGATTGCGAGTAGAGGGCTGATAATTGACAGATGAGTGTCTCTTGATGAGGCGCATGACCCATGGAGCATAAAACTTCAGACCAAATAGGTCAGAGCCAGAAGCAGCAAGTTGCCTGATGAAGAATTCTTGAGTGTTGAAGCTGATGCCATTGAGAATATAGAAGACCAAAGTCTTCATAGCTCCTTCAAGCTTGGCCGCTGATGAATGTCCTTTGACAGGCCATAGAGTTCGCCTGATGATATGATATATGGTGCGAGGCAGATACTCAAGGTCTTCAACAAAGAAATCTGTTGGATATTCAGCGTCAGATGGCAAGGGCTTCATCATGCTCAACATCTGGCTCATATTGGGTTCTGGCTTATGGAAGATACTCTCTACAGCATTGCGGTGTAGCTGACAGTCAGGTTCATATAGTTCTCCAGGAGTGGCTAGCCCTGTGAGCTCGATGATATCCATAGCTTTGGCTTCATGATGAACATTTCCAGTCATCCACTCGAGAACCCATGTCTTGATGTCTCTGTAGTAGCCGCGAATGTGTAGAGTAGCATAGAATTGAAGCAATAGCTCTTCATTCCAATGTTCTTTGTCTGTCACAAAGTGGAGCAGACCAGCATCACGAAAGCAATCAAGTGCTTCTTCTAAGCACGGCAGTCCAGCAATGGCTTCAGTATCAAGGCGCATATGAGGGAAAATGCAACCTTGATCATATAGAACGCAGGAGTAATAGCTTCTCTGCTGATAGCTCTAGAACCGATCTGATGATATCCTTGGCTTGGAGTAGGGGTTCTTGGCGTTGTCAAAGAAGGTATTGTGGCTTTTGACGCCATTTGCATTGAAGGACCCTGGTGAGTTGGCAGTACCTGGAAACCTTGGCAACCTAGGCTTTGGCTTCTGGACCTGAGGCCTATGCTCAACATGATAGTCAAATTGAGGTCCTGAGGCAGTAGGCGGAGGCACCAGAATGGGCCATCGGACAGTGGTAAGCTGACGATGACTGTAAGCTTGCTCAATTGTGTGAGGCCTTGGTGGCGGAACAGGAGCAGGGGAAACAGCTGAGGCGTCAGGCTGCACAACAGGTGCTTCGGGAGCGGTTGTCTCATTAGCATCAGGTGCAGCAGCCTCTGTGGTTTCAGGTTCAGTGGCCACACTTGCTTCAGGCACACTAGTTGGTGCAGGCTCCACATTAGCGTCAGCCATGACTACGTCATTGGCTTCATTGGCGTTGGCGGTGGCAGCCTCAACATTGTCAACCTCCTCTTGATGAACAGGAGGGTCGGGCACAGGCACGTTCACATCAGGAACTGCTTCCTCTTCAATTACTGGGGGAGTAGGTACTCGTACTTCTTCTTGATTTTCCTCGGCTGATGCAGCCGGAATGTCTTCAGCAGCATGTGCTTCAGACTCGGAGACATTCACAGTTGGAGTAGGTTCAGAAAATACTTGACGTGCAACAGGTGAACGTTGCACTTCTCCTTCTAGAACGCTCGACAGAGGGACTTGAGGCCTTTGTCCTTTGCGAAGCCTACGAAATGCTGGCAACGCCTGAGGAGATGGAGTTGGCTGGGCCTCAAAGTCTTCATCCTCTTCTTGCATGGGGGTGTAGCTTGTTGTTGTTGTTGGGGAGTACTGGGGGAGTCTTGAAGTTGTGGGTGATCAGCCCACAATGCATCCTGAGCAATTGGCGTCAGAGGACGACCAATGCTGATGAGTTTGCTGTTCATATGAACAGGTGATGATACCACGTCATGTTCGATCCAAGGAAGAACTTCATCATCAGCTACATTGTCATCATGACCAATGTCTTCAGAAGCGGTGGGTTCAGCTGCTGGAATATCTTCAACTTCATGAGCCTCTGTGGGAGCAGGCTCATGGACTATCATCCTTCATTCTTGATGTTCTGACGCTGGGCGAACCACTGAAATGGGTTCAACAACTAAGGGCTCTATGGAAGCAGCCCTAGTCTTCTTGGTCTTGCGCTTCTTCTTGAAGGGAGCGGCATCAGAGGCTTCAGTGTTCTTTCTCTTTCTGGCTTCAGCCTTGGCAGCCCTCGTCTTCTTCTGTTCTTAAGCGGTTGTGGTGACCTTTGGCTTCGGGCCAGTCATGCTGCTTGGGAAGATAATGCGAGGGGCTTCTTGGCTTGAAGGTTCAGGCTGTTCAGCAGGAAGCTTCTTCTTCTTCTTTGCAGCCATCCTGGGGTCAATGCCAGGGCGGCCAAGTGACTTGCGCTTCTCATCCTCATTGTAGGCGAGCACACACTTATCAGCCAAACTCTTTATGCGCTCTCGAGAGCCCTGAGCTTCTTCACGCTTCTTTAGAAAAGATTCTTTAAGCTCATGTAGCATGACTTTGAAGTTTCTGACGTCTTGAACACTTAGCTTGGCCACATGCTTCTTGAATTGAGCCTTCTCATAATCAATCTTGTTCTTGAGCTCAACGATGCGCTGAGCGAGAGCTAGCTCAGAAGCAATGGTGCCATTGAAGGTGACACTGAGGCCAATGGGAAGCTGTAAATCTTCAAAGCTGAGATTGGGGGTGTCAAACCACTCATCAATGAAATTGTGGATGATTGCCACATCAAAGAGAGGCAAGTTGTTGAAGATTTCTGCTTCTTCCTTGCTCTTTATCAGCTTCTCAAGGGCATCATCAGCAAGATCTTCATCACTTGACAGATCAATGGGTTATTCGCGCAGAATGGCGGCAGGAGTCAAGGCTCTTTGATCAGATGGTCTGACAAGTTGCTTTTTCTTCTCTGTTCTCTTGGAGACACGGGATTGATCTTCAGACTGCACACTGGCTTCAGGAGGTGCAGTGGCCAGTGGCTTCGCACGAGAAGTCTTCGGAGGTGCAGCTGATCTTGAAGCCTTTGGCTTCTTTTGCTTCTGTGGCTTTGGAGGAGGAGCAGGGGCTTCATTGGAGTCAGCATCATTGTCAGAATGATCTACTCTGGCACCTTGGATCACGATGTAGGTGATGAGGCCGTCAAGGTTGGAGAAGGGGCCGATCACATTGGGATCAGCATCACAGGAGCCGTCAGCACGGGGAGAAGAGGGACCAGGGTTGAAGTCCAATCCCAAGGACTTCTTGTTCTTCTTGGCCGAAGCCACAGCAAACTAGTAGTTGCGCTTGAAGAGAGAGTCGTCACGACACCAGAGTAGTGAGGTGGGATCGGCATTTTCAGGCTATGGTCCACGGACCATGCAAGGATAGAAGCCTTGATCAATGGCTTCAGCTCTGTTCTTGGTTTGAAGGCCTCGTAGAGGATATCACCCCAAGGTCTCTTGATTGCATTCTTCTCTGCATATTCCTTCGCCACAAACTTGTACTTGAACCATTCCTTAGCCCAATAGCGTCGAATCCATTGGATTCGCGTCTTTCTCTGATGATAATTCTCTTCGGGATCTGTCTTGTAGAGTTCTGCTAAGTCATCAGGCAGATCTTTGGATGTCCCTTCTCTGCGCTGTCTGCCACCCTTCCTTGCTGATTTTTCTGCAGCCATGAACTTCAAACTGAATGGCTTCAATACGTTCAAAGGCCTCAGAGACTTACGCTTGCTGGTCAAGCAGGAACTGGCTTCAGGAGAATTGATATGATGCTGTAAGTATTCTGCAAACGAATGCAGACTATGAGAACCAAGGGATTCTCCCACGGACATGTACCCGTGACAGCATTAGAGATGCGAGGGAAGGGGAAGAGGTCATATGCATTCTCAGAAGATTTTGAAGATAAATCAGTTTGAAGACATTGACCTCATGATGCGAAGACATTCATTTATATAGGTGAGTTGGTTCCATATTTGTACCAATTCGTGAATAAGTACAAGTGAGGAATCAAACTAGACAGGAAATCTAAGTGAATTGACTAGGCAGTATGAGATGCATACAGAATAGATCTAACTTTGAATAGGCAGAAACCACTTTTGGTAAACAGGATGAATCTTGAAGATCAAAAAGGTGGTAAAAATAAAGTTATAATTACCGCACGAAGAACTGCTAGATGGGATGAATAGGAGACCGAGCAGTTCAGCCCACCGTGCCCTAACTTGGCGACGGAGGACACCTACGACGACGGCGGAGAGGACGATGTCCGCGGCCGGCGTGAGGACGGCGTCGGAGAAGTCGCGGCAGCTAAGCGCTTCGTCGTTGGCGTCGTCGCGAGCTAGCGGTGGCGCTAGGGTTTTGACGGAGGTGGAGAGGTGGAAGAAGGATTTCTTTACCGCAGGGGACAAGTATTTATAAGTAGGTGAGAGACACAGCGCAATTACGCTGGTGCCCCTGGCGGTTCACATCTGAGGGGTACGTGGCAAGCATGCAACATACTCAGAGTTGTCCCACGTTCCCACGCCCGCCAGGCATGTCGGAGAGTTGTTCCGGCTTCTCCGGATTTCAACAATAAAGATAAGTCATTTAAAACAGATTTAATGTTTGTCTCTTTGCCTTCTGCTAACTAGGATGTAGAGAAGACATTTGACAGTTTCAATAGAATGCATATGATTTGGACAGATAGAGTTTGAGATAAGAAGCATAGAGAGGTTAGGGTCCGATCACATTCACTTAGTTCAAAAGATTCAATCTTGAAGACATAGCTATAAGTGAATGCTGTAGAGGACAAAACACTAGTATATATATATATCAGAAAGCAATCAGATCAACATAGTGTAGAAAGTCATGAAGATAAATTGAAACTGAAGACAAACCAAATACAAAGTCATTGCAATATAACGCCATGAGTGAAACACTTCAAACAGAGAAAGTTGGTGGTGGCGTTACCCACCGTATAGGAAGTATTAGACCCAGACACGGCGCACAATTATCGTGGCGCTCCGAAGTCATATTCCATGTTAATGTAGAGTGTAAATCTTCATTGATTGAAGATATACATTACTTTGTGTGTTGCACATCTAAGTCATCAACATGCATAGGTGTTAGGATGTGTGCCTGGTCACAGGACATTAGAGGATTCCAAGATATTTAGCTCACACCTTAACTTGCAAAACCTTTTCTCATCCAATGGCTTCGTGAAGATATATACCAGTTGTTCTTCAGTGTTGACGTGAATGATATTGATATCTTTCTTCATAACATGATCTCTGAGAAAGTGATGACGAATTTCAATGTGCTTTGTCTTCGAGTGTTGGACTGGATTGTTGGCTATTTTGATGGCACTTTCGTTGTCGCAGAAGAGAGGTACTTGTTTTAGGTTGATGCCATAATCCTTGAGAGTTTGCTTCATCCATAGAAGCTGAGCACAACAGGATCCAGCAGCAATGTATTCAGATTCAGAAGTTGAGAGTGATACACAGTTCTGCTTCTTTGAAGACCAACAGACAAGTGATCGACAAAGAAAATGACATGTGCCTGACGTAGACTTGCGATCCACCTTGTCACCAGCATAATCAGCATCCGAGAATCCAACCAAATCAAATTTTGAGCCCTTGGGATACCACAATCCGAGTGTTGGGGTGTAAGCCAAATATCGAAGAATTCGCTTCACAGCTAAGTGATGCGATTCCTTTGGTACCGCTTGGAATCGAGCACACATGCAAACACTAAGCATAATATCTGGCCTAGATGCACATAAATAAAGCAAAGAACCAATCATGGAGCGGTATTCCTTTTGATCGAACTCTTTAGCATTGTCGTCGGGACCAAGATGGTGTTTGGCTGGCATTGGCGTCGTGTAGCCTTTGCAGTCCTTCCATTCCAAACTTCTTTAGACAATCTTTGAGGTATTTTTCTTGAGATATGAAGATGCCATTTCTTTGCTGACGAATTTGAAGACCAAGGAAGAACTTCAGCTCACCCATCATGGACATTTGATATTGCTCTTGCATCATGTACCCAAACTCATCACTATTCTTCTGGTTGGTGCAACCGAAGATTATGTCATCCACATATATTTGGCACACAAACAGTTCACCATCATATGTCTTCGTGAAGAGTGTGGGATCGAGGGATCCAGGTTTGAATCCTTTGCTCTTCAGGAAGTCTTTGATTGTATCATACCAGGCACGAGGAGCTTGTTTGAGGCCATACAGTGCTTTGTTTAGCTTGTACACCATATCAGGATGTTTTGGATCTTCAAAGCCAGGTGGTTGTGCGACATATACTTCTTCTTCAATCTTGCCATTAAGAAATGCACTCTTTACATCCATTTGGTATAGCAAGATGTTGTGATGATTAGCGTAGGCTAGCAGTATGCGAATAGCTTCAAGCCTAGCAACAGGAGCAAATGTTTCATCGAAGTCAATTCCTTCAACTTGAGTATATCCTTGAGCCACAAGACGTGCTTTGTTTCTGACGACTTGACCATGCTCATCTTGCTTGTTTCGACATATCCACTTTGTTCCAATAATTTTATGCTTGCGAGGGTCAGGTCGCTTGACTAGTTCCCAGACATTATTCAGTTTGAACAGTTGAAGTTCATCTTGCATGGCTTGAATCCATTCAGGTTCCATAAAAGCTTCAGCAACTTTCTTGGGTTCTGATATTGACACAAATGAAAAGTGCCCACAGAAGTTTGCTAGCTGTGTTGCTCTTGATCGAGTGAGCGGACCAGGTGCATTGATGCTGTCAATTATCTTCTCTATTTGAACTTCATTTGCAACACGAGGATGAACAGGACGAAGATTTTGCTCTGGCTGATCATTGTCATCATTGGGAGGATTGTCTTCGGTCTGAGCATTGTCTTCAGGTTGATTTAGTGCAGAGATGATAAGTTCCTCTTCAGGCTGTGCTTTAGAGGGCATGATTTCACCAGTTCCCATCAGCTTGATAGACTCGTTTGAAGGAGCTTCATCTAGTGTACTTGGCAGAATCTCTCTCTGTGAACCATTGGTTTCATCAAGTTTCACATCCACAGTTTCAACGATTTTGTAGAGATAAAGGTTGAAGACTCTGTAGGAGTGTGAATCCTTTCCATAGCCAAGCATGAAGCCTTCGTGAGCCTTAGGTGCAAATTTTGACTTGTGATGGGGATCCTTGATCCAGCATCTAGCTCCAAATACTCTGAAGTAACTGACGTTTGGTTTCTTGCCAGTAAGGAGCTCATAAGATATTTTGTTCAGAAGCTTATGGATGTACACACGGTTGATGATGTGACATGCTGTATCAATAGCTTCAGGCCAGAACTTTCTTGGTGTCTTGTACTCATCTAACATTGTTCGAGCCATCTCAATGAGGGTTCTGTTTTTGCGCTCAACGATGCCATTTTGCTGAGGTGTGTATGGAGCAGAGAACTCATGAGTGATTCCCATTGTATCCAGATACAGATCAAGTCCAGTGTTCTTGAATTCAGTGCCATTTTCACTCCCGATGTGCTTGATCTTCATGCCATAGTTGTTCATTGCTCGATTTGTGAAGCGCATGAAGACATCTTGCACTTCAGTCTTGTAAAGAATTATATGAACCCATGTGTATCTTGAGTAGTCATCAACAATGACGAAGCCATAGAGACAGGCAGTTGTTGTGAGGGTGGAGTAGTGAGTAGGTCCAAATAAGTCCATGTGTAACAGCTCGAAGGGTTGTGATGTTGTCATGATTGTCTTCGAGGGGTGCTTTGCCCTTGTCATCTTTCCAGCTTCACAGGCACCACACAGATGATCCTTTTTGAACTTGACATCCTTGATGCCAATGACATGCTTCTTCTTGACGAGTGAGTGTAAGTTTCTCATGCCAACATGTCCTAACCTTCGATGCCAGAGCCAGCATTTTGAAGCTTTTGTGAGAAGACATACGACAAGCTGTGGACCTGCTGAGAAATCTACCATGTATAGATCATCTTTTCGATACCCTTCAAAGACTAGAGATTTGTCAGATTCCATTAGCACAAGGCAATGATATTTTCCAAATATCACAATCATGTTCAAGTCACAAAGCATTGAGACAGACATTAAGTTGAAACCAAGGGATTCAACAAGCATCACTTTGTCCATGTGTTGATCCTTTGAGATCGCAACTCTACCTAGACCCAATACCTTGCTTTTACCAGTGTCAGCAAATGTAATGTGACTCTTGTCGGATGGACGTAAGGTTGAGTCCATGAGAAGACTTCGATCACCAGTCATATGATTTGTGCATCCACTGTCCATAATCCATTCTGAAGCTTTTGGTGATGTACCCTACAGTGCAGTTAGGAGGATAGGCTTCACAAGAGTGTTGTGAAGCATAAGCATTTGACACATATAGGGACAGTAACAACTTATATCAACGTTAGGACATAGTATGACTGATAAGCAATTCAGATGTGAAGTATGTAGAATGACATTTTATCGTGCATCCTAAATGAGTTTTAGGTCCCCAGCAATAGTATCGGACGCCATTGATTGCTGGCTGGAGACCGTTTTCTGCAAAAAAGAGTTAGTTCTTCTTTGCCACCCACATCTTCAGTGGTGGCTTAGAAGCAATGATTTTAAGTGCAGCATCTGAGAATTTTGGCTTTGAAGCCCTAGCAAATAGCCTTGCAGGAGATGAATGATACTCATATGAATAAGCTGAAAAGTTCTTAGTCCTATGAACATAGCGGTTCGAAGATACACGCTCATATTCATAAGTCTGAGCATGATTTCCCTGCAAAACATTGGCGTTAGGGTGGCTCATGTGAGTCCTGTATCTGTATGAAGCCTTTGGGCCATATGAAGCTATAGGTCTGGGGTTTGTCTTCTTCCTTGGTGGTGTCATGACGACATTCACAGGAAGATTCTCAATGTACTGCTTAGGTATCCAGATCTTCTTCATAGGTGGTCCATTCCTGCAGTTAATACCAATGTACCTGGCAAACACTTCACCATTCTGATTTTTGAACAGCTTATAGTTTGCATCAAAGGATTCATCAATGATAATAGGATTAGCACAGGTAAAGCCAGATAAGGTGGATGGATCTACTGAAGGTTCCTTTGCAGCAACCCATGTGGTTTTGGGGTACTGCTCAGGCTTCCAGTATGAGCCATCAACATTCATTTTACTTTCTAACCCAACACCCTCTTTCCTAGGGTTTCGGTTCAGAATCTGCTTTGTGAGGACATCGCAGAGAGTCTGATGTCCCTTCAAACTTCTGTACATCCCTGTTTCAAGCAATGTCTTCAACATAGCATTTTCATCAGCAACAGCAGTGGTATCCTCCGCAGAGGGGTTAGTAACCACATCAGTAGGTGAAGACAATGAAACAGTAGCAACAGTGGAACATTCAGCAACAGATTTAGCGTTATCACGCTCAATGCATTTTAGACATGGTGGTTCAAATCCATCCTGAGCGGAACTGATCTGTTGAGTGCGAAGTGACTCATTCACCTTTTTAAGATCTTCATGAGCCGCTCTCAATTTCTCAAGCTCTTGTTTCCTTTGAAGATAATCATAGGAGAGCCTTTCATAAGTAGTTGAGAGCGATTCATGACGACCTTCAAGTTCTTGGTACTTAGCATGAAGATTTTTTATGTCATCAACTAAGGACTGTGAACGTGTCATTTCAGCGTCCAGCAGGTCATCGCTTTTGTCTAACAGTTTTTGAGTATGTTCCATAGCCTTTTGTTGTTCAGTTGCAATTTTAGCAAGTGTTTTGTAGCGGGTTTGGATTCACAATCAGAGTCATCTTCACTTGAAGTTTGAAAGTAAGCATCACGTGATTTTACCTTGGCACCACGTGCCATGAAGCAGTAGGTGGGAGTAGGATCGTCTTCGTCATTAGCTTCAGTGTTGGTGTGGAAGTCATTGTCTTTAGTGTTGAAGATAGACTTGGCGACATATGCTGTGGCTAGAGCCAGACTTGCAACGCCAGGGTCAGACTCCTCTCCAGACTCCACCTCCGCCTCCTCAGAAGCAGACTCCTCCTCTGAATCCATTTCCTTGCCAACAAAGGCACGAGCCTTGCCAGATGAGCTCTTCTTGTATGATGAAGACTTGGAAGAAGACTTAGAAGACTTTGATGATTTCTTCTTCTTCTTCTCATCGGAATCATATTCCTTGCTTTTCTTCTTCTTCTTCTTCTCATTGTCCCACTGTGGACACTCAGATATGTAGTGACCAGGTTTCTTGCAATTGTGGCAGGTTCTCTTTTTGTGGTCATGGGTGGAAGCTTCATCATTCCTTGAGCTGGATCGTGAAGACTTTCTGAAGCCTTTCTTCTTAGTGAACTTCTGGAACTTCATCACAAGCATAGCAAGTTCCTTTCCAATGTCTTCAGGATCTTCAGAACTGCAATCAGATTCATCTTCAGATGAGGAAACAACTTTTGCCTTCAAAGCGCGAGTTCGGCCATAGTTTGGGCCATAGATATCTCTTTTCTTAGATAGCTGGAACTCATGTGTATTGAGCCTCTCTAGAATATCAGACGGATCGAGTGACTTGAAGTCAGGACGTTCTTGAATCATGAGAGCAAGGGTGTCAAAGGAGCTGTCAAGTGATCTCAGCAATGTCTTGACGATTTCATGCTTGGTAATCTCAGTTGCGCCAAGAGCTTGAAGTTCATTTGTGATATCAGTGAGGCGATCAAACGTGAGCTGGACATTTTCATTGTCGTTTCTCTTGAAGCGGTTGAAGAGGTTGCGAAGAACACTGATTCTTTGATCTCTCTGGGTTGAGACGCCTTCGTTGACCTTGGATAGCCAGTCCCAGACTAGCTTCGACGTTTCCAGAGCACTCACACGGCCATACTGTCCTTTGGTCAGATGACCACAGATGATGTTCTTTGAAGTAGAGTCCAGTTGAATGAACTTCTTGACATTAGTGGGGGTGACACCTTCACCAGTTTTGGGAACGCCATTCTTGACGACATACCAGAGGTCGACATCAATGGCTTCAAGATGCATACGCATCTTATTCTTCCAGTAGGGATATTCAGTTCCATCGAACACGGGGCAAGCAGCGGAGACCTTGATTATCCCTGCAGTCGACATAGCTGAAACTCCAGGTGGTTAAACCGAATCACACAGAACAAGGGAGTACCTTGCTCTGATACCAATTGAAAGTGCTACAATCGACTAGAGGGGGGGGTGAATAGGCGATTTTTGTGAAAGTCTTCAAAACTTGGAAGTTTCAAAGACAAACAACAGAAATGACCTAATTGTTATGCAGCGGAAGATAAACTACTCTAAGCAAGCCATAGTCAAGTATGCAATGATGTGAAAGTATAGGACTAATAGCAGCTAGATAGTAAGGATCAGGATGGAAGATAGTATGAAGCCAATCAACAGTAGTAGTCAAGCAATGAAGTCAAACAGATATACAGATAGGCAATGACTTCAAGAAGACAAACTAAAGTAAGGTTGGGAAGGGATAGAACTAGTTGCTTGTTGAAGACATAGGATTTGTTAGACCAGTTCCAGTTGCTGTGACAACTGTACGTCTGGTTAGGGAGGCTGAGATTTAACACAGAAGACCGTGTCTTCACCTTATTCCCCTTGAGCTAAGGACACCCAGTCCTCGCCCAATCACTCTGGTAAGTCTTCGAGGGAGACTTCCAAACCTTCACAGACTTCGTTCACTGGCAATCCACAATGACTCTTGGATGCTCAGAACGCGACGCCTAACCGGCTGGAGGATTCACAGTCCTCAAGTGTAATAAGTCTTCAGGTCACACAGACAGAAAGACTTCAGTGATGCCTAACACTCTTGGGCTCTGGGTGTTTGGGCTTTGTCCTCGCAAGGATTTTTCTCTCTCTCAAATGCTTCGAGGTGGGTTGCTCTCAAACGACAAAAGCCGTGCACAAACTCTAAGCAGCCACCAATTTATGGTGTAGGGGGTGGGCTATTTATAGCCACTAGGCAACCTGACCTGATTTGTCCAAAATGACCCTGGGTCACTAAGGAACTGACACGTGTTCCAACGGTCAGATTTCAAACACACGCGGCAACTTTACTTGGGCTACAAGCAAAGCTGACTCATCCAGCTCTGGATATGGTTTGCTCTCATTGTCTTCGCTCGAAGACATAGGATTTGAGTTGAGCATCACTTCAGTCACTCTGACTTAGTTCACTTGGACCCCACTTAACAGTACAGTGGTTCCTATGACTCAACAAAGAAGAAAAGGAAGCAACGAAACCACACAGTCTTCGCGCTCCATAGTCTTCACGCAATGTCTTCTCATGTCATAGACTTCAATATGAATATCTTCTCATACCACCATTGTATTCAATGTCTTCATACATTTTTAGGGGTCATCTCCGGTAGGTAAACCGAATCGATGAGGGACACTACCTGCGTTATCCTGCAATTCTCACAAACGCATTAGTCCCTCAACCAACTTTGTCGTTAATACTCCAAAACCAACTAGGGGTGGCACTAGATGCACTTACAATATCTCTGGGGCCGGATACACGGGAGCAGCGGTTCCCATGATCGTCGATGGCGGGGGCGATCTTAGATTCGGCCCGCAGCCGGACACGGTCCTGCAGACCTTTAAAGCTCCAGGATCGGGCGAGCAGCCCCCTTCGATGGAGGGAGGCGAGCCCGCTCCGCCAGCAACCTCTGTCCAAGCAGAGTTGTCGGGCGGACTTTCTACGGTGCTAAAGAGTGCGTCCATCGTCGATGAACACCACGCCCTCATGGGTGCGGTGATTGAAAAGATTCAGTCCGCTGAGAGTGGGCTGAATGAATCCTGCCTTAGCCTTATAAAAGGCTTTGAGGTATGTTTTTAGAAACCTTTGGAAAATTGTCATAGTATGAGTAGTAGCCCCTGATGCACTGTCTGGTGAAAGAGAGAGAGAGCCGGACAGGGGATCAAATTTCCGCTTTGCAGGAGACTCAGTTAATGACGAATATCCCTTTGTTTGAAAACAGGCGTCTGTAGCGACGACCGCCTCTCATAATGCGGAGGTGTCCGGACTAAAGCAAAGTCTAGAACGGGCCAAAGAAGAACTTGGCCACGTGAAGAAGCAGTTGGAGGACAAGCAAGGTATGTCGAAACCTTTTGCTCAGTTGAGCACGAATTAGTAGTTGTGCTTGATGAAAATATTTGTATTGTATGCTCTAGAAGAGAGTGCCGAAATTGAGGCACTGAAGAAGGCTGTGGCCGAAGCCGACAAGAAGGCCGCCGCCGAGCAGGCTCTTCGCGAGAAACAAGAGGCCAGGGTCATTGAAGCTAAGCAAGAGCTCCAGGAGGCCGTGAAGAAAAGCGAGACCTTGGAGCAGAGTCTAGCAGGGAAAGAATCCGAACTCGCCCAAGCTCTCCAAGTCGCAGATGATGCTCGGGAAGAAGCCCGAGGTGCTCTGAAGGACATTCAGGAGATAGGGAAGGTTGTGGCTGGAACAGTGTATGAAAGACACTATATTTCCCTGAAGGCAGTCATGCTGTCCTTTGTAATGCGGGATACTGGCACTTTTATTGTTTATTGCCTGTTATATGAACGTTTTTCTTCCTGTGCGGTCGTTTATTATATGTAAATCCTGAGAGTTGGCCAGTCGTCAGCTTCTGCCACCACGTAAAAAGTACGGGGGTGTTCGGGACATACCTGAACACTCTTTATCCCATTTTTGGGTCCTTGAAGGAGGTGTTCATCACCGCGAACTAGGTAATCAGACTATAGGGCTTTATCATTCTCACTTAGCCATAGGAATTCAAGTATGGTGGGCGCAGCCCCTGGTGTTCGGAAGACCGTACGAGGGGCTCTAATGGCACCTAATTGGAAGACCAATCCGTCGCACTTTGCATTTGTTATGGCATTATGCGAAATAAATCTTTAAAGATTTTACAACCTCTCGAACAGCTGATCAGCTCTCGCTGTATCATGACAGTCAGTTTTCGGCTTTCTCTACTGAGGTGCTCATCCGGAAGAACCGGGACACAATCGCAGTAGTTCTCCTAGCGCTACCTTAGCCGATGGAGCGGAACGTAAGGTACCAAAACATGGGAGCTGGGCAAACCTAACTAATGACCCAAGACATGATTCGGAGCTGATGCATATAGTGCTATAAGTTCGGGGTTCCGGGCGACCGAGAAGGTGGCTGGACTTTGTTGCCATATTATGAGTACTGTGAAGCCCCTGGCATAGTGGGGCATGACACTATGTGCGGGTGCCGTTATGACGAAAGATCGTCAATGAGGAACGACGGCCGGTGAGTGTTATCTAGGTCTACGTATTGTAGTAGAGTGACATGTCTATGTAGTACTGTTTATGCTTATGAAAAGAGGTGTGCTGGTGGAACCTGTCGTGGCCTGACTGGAGGAGGCTGTGTGCAGATCCGAAATGTATCCAGACTATCTCCTTGGGGGGGGGGTACTTATGTGTTCCCGCCTTGTGCGTCTGAGCTAATTCCATGTCGCCAGTCCTGTTCTGCGCAAAAGTCAGTCTATAAAGACAAATGCTTAGAGGCAGCTTCATGTCATATTGTGGTTGAACCGCGGGTGCCTGATCGGAGCCTGGCCGAACCAGGTTATCATGCCATAAAGTAGCTCAGACTCCTCAGTTGGTGTCCGGGTAGTTGGCTGCCGAATCAAAATTTGATAAATGGGCACAACTCGCTATTCCAGCGGTGGTATGATTTCCACTTTGAGGGTGAAGTTCGGCCTTGCCCATAATTGTGACTATGTCACGCGGGTTTGGCCTGATGTTGTACCCCGTTGAGTCTAGCCAACGCGGTTTGTCCCGATAGTATATGGTAGTTACTGTATAATGGGACGATGCCGAAGACTTAATCTTCGGCAGGGTATTTGTTTGGTGATTCGAAGACAACCACTAGGGTGGTGGGCCTGTAAAACTTGGCCTTTGCACATGGCATCTTTTAGAAGATGTTATTAATGGGTTTATGCCCATAGGGGCTCGTGTGAGATGGAACCCACAAACTATTGGGTCGATGGTAAGTGCAATTAAATTTCTATGGTTGATGTTGTCTGGATGGTCAATGTGATCGGAGATGATCGGCCGTATTTTTGCACTGCGAAGGATCTTCCTTTGACCTTGCCATGTTTGGTGGGCTTCTCGTTGTTTGAGACTTCCTTTCATTGTTTCCGGCGCACGACCGGTCGTTTTGTTGCGAGGATCCGGCATTCTCTATTGGTATGCTTGGCCGCCCTTCTAGGGGTACCATGAATTTCACATGGTTGGTCGAGTATGCTGCTTGGGCCGGATGGGCTTGAGCTGTTCTTTTTCCGCTGACCGGACTGGGGGCCGCTGGATTCGGCACCAACTCTCTTGTCTTGGTCTTTATCATTATTTTTGTGACGCTTATGACTGTTGCCTCGAGGTTTGTTGATGCTGCCTCGCGTTTCCTGCGTATTACCCCGGTTCGTGATGTATTGGCATCGGGGTGTGGGTTTTAGGTCCTCCTTAGGTTGAGGTATAGAATTGTGCTTTGTGTAACCTTTGGCGGGGCGGTCGAGTCCGTATTCCTCGGTTGCCAGGACCTTGGTCCATCTGTCTGTGAGCAAATCTTGGTCAGCTTTGAGCTGCTGCTGCTTCTTTTTCAGGCTTTTCGCCATGGCCATAAGCCATCGCTTAAAGCGAACTTGCTCTGCGGGATCCTCAGGCACGTCGAATTCATCATCGCCGAGGCTCACTTCGTCTTCGGAGGGGGCATGTAGTTGTCCTTCTCCAAGTATCCGTCCGTCGCCTGTCCAGGCTGCTCGAAGGTAGGCTGATCGGGATTGTATTCATCTACAGCACTGTGTGGATTGTTTTTGACTCCTGTGCCGGTAATGTTGTGGCGGGGCTTGGAGCAGCGCCGATGACGCCCATGTTTTGCTTTCTTACTTGAGGGGTTATCCTCTATTGCCTCATCGCCATTGGTTTCTTTTGGAGTGTCCACCATATATATATATCATATGAGGAGGTGGCTGTCCAGCGCCCCGTGGGCGGTGGTTCCTGTTCTTTTCCTGCATCATCGTCCACACCGTCGATGTCTTCAGAGTCGAAGTCAAGCACGTCGGTCAAGTCGTCGATCGTGGCAATGAAGTGGGTGGTGGGTGGGCAACGAATTCCCTCGTCGCCTGCTTCCCACTCGAGTCGGACATAGTTCGGCCAAGAGTCTCCTAACAAAGAGAGAGACTTTAACGAGTTCTGCATGTCGCCAAAGGGTGAGTGCTGGAAGATATCCGCAGCGGTGAACTCCATTACCGAAGCCCAGCTAGATTCGGCGGGCTCAGGGGTGCACGGACTGGAACCTACAGCTGGACACAAGTCCGGGGGTCCGGAGACATAAGCTTCCTTGGAGGTGGAGTCTGTGTTCGGCTCTACCGCCGATGAGTGTGCGTCCTTCGGGGCGGGGTCCATCCACCCGTCCTCGAACGATGCAATCTGCTCCAGATTTAGGTCCGGAGCCCCTGTCGATGCGATATCCTGAGTATTGTTCGACATCAGGTGTAGGCCGTGCTCGTCGTGACTGTTCGGCGCTCCTGGCATAGGCCTGAATCCGTTGAGGATCAAGTCTCTGTGGATATCGGCTGTGTAGTTCAAGTTTCCGAACCTGACCTGATGGCCAGGGGCATAGCAGTCGATCTGCTCCAAATGGCCAAGCGAGTTGTCCCGCAGTGCGAAGCTGCTAAACACGAAGATCTCTCCAGGGAGAAAAGTCTCACCCTGGACCGCGTTGTTGTTGATGATTGAAGGAGTCATCAAGCCTTGCAGCAACGACACAGAGGAACTCTCAATGAAAGCACCAATGTCGGTGTCAAAACCGGCGGATCTCGGGTAGGGGGTCCCGATCTGTGCGTCTAAGGCTAATGGTAACAGGAGGCAAGGGACACAATGTTTTACCCAGGTTCGGGCCCTCTCAATGGAGGTAAAACCCTACTTCCTGCTTGATTGATCTTGATGATATGAGTATTAGAAGAGTTGATCTACCACGAGATCGTAGAGGCTACACCCTAGAAGCTAGCCTATGATGATTATGATTGTGTCTCTAAGGACTAAACCCTCCAGTTTATATAGACACCGGAGGGGGCTAGGGTTTACACAGAGTCGGTTACAAAGAAGGAAATCTAATATCCGGATTGCCAAGCTTGTCTTCCACACAAAGGAGAGTCTCATCCGGACACGGGACGAAGTCTTGAGTCTTGTATCTTCACGGTCCAATAGTACGGCCAAAGTGTATAGTCCGGCTGTCCGGATACCCCCTAATCTAGGGCTCCCTCAGGTATCACTCACCCTTGTTCTCTTCGATATGCCTCTTCGTGAGGCTGAGCTCCTCTTTGGCCTGCTCCAGGTCCCGTTTGAGTCCGGTGGACTCTACTGTGCGGGCAGCAGCGGCAAGCAACACTGCCTGCTTATTCACATAGACACATACTGTTAGACTCCTGCGGTTTAGAGTTGACCCTCCGTTTGGCTTTTCTTTCTGAACACCAAACAGAGTATCAGGGGCTACTGTCTATTGGGTGATAACTTCTCACACTTATTACTTACCTCAAAGCCTTTCAGGAGGCTGGTACAGGCTTCGGTCAATCTGCTTTTGGCAGACCGAACCTTCTGAATCACCGCACTCATAAGAGTATGGTGCTCTTCATCCATGGAAGCGCCGCGAAGCACTTCCAGCAGACTATCCAACGCCTCTGGCGCAACGGAATTCATCGGCACGGCTGGCTCGTCCTCCATAGCGAGGGGCTGCCTACCCAAATCCGGAACCTTTGGAGGTTCCGGTACAGTGTCCAGCTGGGAGCCCAACCTGCTGCGGCTCTCGTCAGTATAATCTGCGGGGATCTTGCGCCCCATGTGCCCGGCGTCTGGAATTTCTCCTTGGGGCGTCTCCAGAGTCGCCTCCCCCTGCTCTGGGACCCTCTGGGACCACACCTCCGTGTCATCCGCAAGCCGAGGGGAGGTGGTCATCGGGAGCGAATTCATCGCCGAATCACTCAAAGACCCATCCGAAGAGAATACCTCGGGATGGGCCCTGGCCGGACTACATATACATGTTTGGTGTTATAACAAACTATGGAGCTAAGTGGCGCTATAGTGTTACAGAGTGCGGATACTTACGACCTCACTAGGGGCTTGCCCCTGGGCAGCCACTCCTCCTCGCTGTAAGCGGCCGTGGTGGACTGTTCCGGAAGGGACGCCTTTCCCTTCTTTGGCGTCCTGCCCCCCCCCCCCTGTGGGGCGGCTTTCCTTTTCTTCTCCTCCCCAATGTGGGGAGGCGGAATTTCTTCGTGTTTCCCCCCGCCTCCGCGGGAGGAGTCTGCCTCATCGTCCTCGGACGACGAGCCTATGACGGCCTTTCGCCCAGGATCCTTCCTGGTCCCCAAGGCCACCCTCTTAGACCCTTCGGCCTCCCCGGATGGGGCGGCCCTTTTCTTCTCCTCCCCCCCTTCGTGGGAGGAGCGTGCCACATCATCTTTTGACGAGGCGTCCGGTGTGACCTTACGCCGGAGACCCTTCCTGGTCCCCATGGCTTTCCTTTCGGCCTTCTTTTCGGGCACCTTGTAAGGCGCCGGGACTAGCATCTTCGTCAGGAGAGCGGTTGCTGGGCCTTCTGGCAGTGGAGCCGGACAGTCGATCCGCTCTGCCGTCACCACATAATCCTGATTAAATACACACGATGACTTAAAATCCTCCCATGAGTATGCTGAGAAAGCTACATCTGGTGATGGTAAGAAAACTCACCGGATGGGGGAGCCGCGTGACGTTAAGTCCGCGGTCCTTGGATGTGGGAGGAGGTATTTCGGAGGCCTTGAATAGCACCTTCCATGCGTCCTTGTGCGTCGTGCCGTAAAGCTCTTGAAGTGTCTGGTGTTCGGCCGGATCGAACTCCCACAGATTGAATGCCCGTCTTTGGCACGGAAGGATTCAGTGGACGAGCATGACCTGGACCACGTTAACAAGCTTGATCTTCTTGTCCATCATATTTTTGATGCAGTTCTGAAGTCTTGTCAGCTCCGCAGGTTCGCCCCAGGCTAGGCCCTTCTTTTCCCAGGAAGTGAGCCGCATAGGAATTTCGGATCGGAATTTGGGGGCCGCTGCCCAGTTGGCGTTGCGTGGCTCGGTGATGTAGAACCACCCCGATTGCCACCCTTTCACGGTCTCCACGAAGGAACCATCAAGCCAGGTAACATTGGGCATCCTGCCCACCATGGCGCCTCCGCACTCCGTTTGCTGGCTGCTCACGATCTTCGGCTTCACACAGAAGATTTGTAGCTACAAGCCAACGTGGGGCTTGATGCGGAGGAAGGCCTCGCACACGACGATAAACGCCGAGATGTTGAGGACGAAATTTGGGGCTAGATCATGGAAGTCCAGCCCATAGTAAAACATGAGCCCGCGGACAAAGGGATGAAGTGGAAATCCCAGTCCGCGGACGAAGTGGGTGAGGAACACGACCCTCTCGTGGGGTCCCAGAGTCGGAATGATCTGCCCTGCATCCGGCAGCCGGTGCGCGATGTCTGTGGCCAAGTATCCGACCGCCCGGAGCTTCGTAATATGCTCCTCCTAGACGGTGGAGGCCACCCACTTGCCTCCTGCTCCGGACATGTTTGGCTGTGCGGGGAAGGTGTGAACTAGGGCGCTGGAGCTCGAGGGTGCGAGAATGGATAAGCGAAGGAGGAAGAAGGCGTGGGTAAAAATGGGGAATCCTTATCCCTTTATAGAGGCGATGAAAATGGTGCGCCTCCCCACTTGCCCGTTGAAAATCGCTTATTTCCCAAGTGCCACGATTGATGGCGCGGTTGGGTTACCCGTACCCATATTGATGAGAATCCCGTGATAAGGGGACATGATCTCTGCTTCGACAAGACGTGCCGAGGAAACCACCTCGCGATATGTGCGTAGCTGGCTGTGGGAAGACGGTTCAATAATGACTCGACCATGGTGTCCTGTCATGTTATCTAAAGTTGTCAGCAGATTATATTTGTGGAATATCCTTCTCTCTACGGTGGAATGTGAAAGTCGTCTTGCAGAGCCGGACACAATTTAAGTGTTCGAGGTTTACTTTGGAGTATTGGGAGATGGAACCCGCCTTGCAATGCCGAAGACAATCTACGCACCAGACTCATCGTCATTGAAGCCTGGTTCAGGGGCTACTGAGGGAGTCCTAGATTAGGGGGTATCCGGACAGCCGGACTATATACTTTGGCCGGACTATTGGAATATGAAGATACAAGACTCAAGACTTCGTCCCGTGTCCGGGTGGGATTCTCCTTTGCGTGGAAGACAAGCTTGGTGATCCGGATATTAGATCTCCTTCTTTGTAACCGACTCTGTGTAAACCCTAGCCTCCTCTGGTGTCTATATAAACCGGAGTGTTTAGTCCATAGAGGAACGATCATAATCATCATAGGCTAGCTTCTAAGGTTTAGCCTCTATGATCTCATGGTAGATCAACTCTTGTAATACTCAAATCATCAAGATCAATCAAGCAGGAAGTAGGGTTTTACCTCCATCGAGAGGGCCCGAACCTGGGTAAAACATCGTGTCCCCTGCCTCCTGTTACCATTGGCCTTAGACGCACAGATCGGGACCCCCTACCCAAGATCCGCCGGTTTTGACACCGACAGCAGGCTCCGGCGCTGGCGACTCCAGGTCAGTGCCCCGACCCGGCCCCTCCCTTGCTCCTTGTCTTCCCAGTATCATCTCGTTTCATTTCCCGTGGTGGTTCTCCTTGGGTTCTCCTGCTGCTGTTGTCTCGCATCGGCTTCTGATCCTGTTTGGTTTGCCGATGCTGTTTCTGTGGCGGTGGAGCAGGCTTGCGGTGAAGAAGAGCAAGGCCGACAAGGACCCCAATAAGCCCAAGCGTCCCCCGAGCGCCTTCTTCGTCTTCATGTAAGCCATGAATCCCACCTACTTGTCTTTGATTCGTCATGTTTCTGTGGTGTGTCGTCACGTCCTGACCGAGTGTTTGGTGCGTGTTTCGTCTTCGCAGGGACACCTTCAGGAAGGAGTACAAGGAGAAGCACCCTGACATCAAGCAGGTCTCTGTGGTAAGCATCTCAGTCCCGTTCCGTTCGCCCCCGCCTTTGTCTTGTTGCTCGTTTGAACTGGTGCTGCCATGAGTTTTTCATTGTGATTTTTGTGTCCTGATCTGGTCTGGGGTTCGAATTGCAGATTGGCAAGGCCGGTGGTGAGAAGTGGAAGTCCCTGAGTGATGCTGCAAGTTGCCCCTCTCCCCCTCTATGTTACCACTCGATTCTGTGCTGGTCACTTCCTTCTGTCTTCAGTGTTTGCTCGGTGTTGTGATGACAATGTCATTGCCCCTGTGTTGGTTTACTTGTTTCTGTGTCAGTTTGGCTAGTGCTCGACCCAGTTTGTCAGTTAGATTTTGAATTCAGTATGAGCTTATGTTTGTTCCTATGTTGCCAAAAACATATTCATCTAGTTGCAACATGACCATGAGCTTTCACCCGTTTTCCATTTCTCACCTGTTTATGTTCACTTAACTTAGTCTATGCACCTTATTCAGTATTCACTGCATGCTATTTGCTACAACCATCGTTGCTGTTGCAGAGCAGAGTTATCAACACCACGTTTCTTTAACTGAGCATATATTTGATATATGGTCAATCAATACTGGCTTCTGTGATAGTTGTAAAATGTAGTATGAAATACTTATCTTGTTTCTATTCCGTTGCAATTTGCACGATGCACGTGACGGTCGTTTGCTTCTCTGTTTATATTTTCAGGTGTATTTGCAGTTCAGTTTAGGTGGAAATTATATCATCATTCACTTGTTATATGTATAAGAATCATTGTATATGTTTGGTCGATATTATAATTGTTGTGAACTTCCTCCCTGTAGGGCTGGAAACCAGCTCAAAAGCTGGTTTTGCTTCAATTTTTGTATAGCTCAGAGTGGACATTTTAATCTGCTGTAGGATCTGTATTATTACCACAAAGTCGTTACATGGAACATTTTTCTCATATCTATGGTTGACCTCTGCAGGTTCTTACTATATTGGACAAACTAAAGGAGGAAAGGGAACAGAGAGAAGGAAATGCTGAAGAAGAAGATGGGGAAGTTTTAGATATAGCAGAAGAAGAAGATGGTGACTGGGAGGGAGATGAACGAGATGAGGAGGACATAATTTATGTAAAATAGCCCACTACTTCTTCTGAAAACTCGATCACCATTCGTTCAACTTCAGAGCTCATCAGGTCTGTTCTTGCCCTGACCAAGCTGTTCAAGTATGTTAGGTTTGCAATAATATTTAGTATTGGTTTGGCTCTTGACATGCATAGGCACAGCAGGATATACTCCTGTGTGCTACTAAATGTCACGGAGAATAAACAAAGATGGCAAGTAAAAAGAAATTGTTTATAACTTGAACACTAGCTCAACTTACAGCAAAACTAATTTGTAAAAGAAAACCTGGATTAGATCAACAAGTCCTTAGCATATCAAACGTGCCACTTTGGAAATGTCAGCCTATAGCACATATATGTTATCTTATTGCTGATGTGTCACTGTATCCTAGTAATTCTGTTGTGCCACTGTATCCCAGTAAAGCAAGATGCTTGTTATACTCATGTTCGTGATGATATTGGTGTACACTCAATTTGGTTATTTCTTCTAGTTCTGCTACTAGTTGTTGTGTACTCCTAGTGTTGTAGTTGCTGTGTAGTAATACAGAAATATTAATGCTCAAATATGATGATGTGGCATGTAGCACACCTGCTTCGACGCCGACCCGTCCGTCATCATCGCCTTTGAGGACGACGAGGACACTGCAGGCGCCGTCGGCTTCCACCACTACCACATCGTCGTCACCTACCAGTTCCGCGACGGCGTCTGGGCCGTCGAGTCCTTCTGCAGCTGCTGCCGCTGCTCCTTCCACAGTTTGGGTGGGACTCGTCAGATCGGCCTCCTCGTTTCCTATTTCAGGTAGTACATCCTTCTTGCTCGAATCCAGTACTTGATCTGCCTGCATATCTCCCCCTCCGGCGCAGAATTGATGGGTTCTTCCTAGATTCTGGAAACCTGCAAAAATTGAATTTTCTAGGGGCAATCTCAGCCTACTCGTTGCAATTTCTGCTTGTCCGATGGCTCCAACATTAATTACTGGGCCGAGATTTTAGTTTGCTGTCATCGTCGAGTCTCAGATCCTCATGCCCATTTATATGTTCTCTATGGTGAATTATTTCTATGTTGTGTGTCAAAATCTGAAGTAGATCTGAAATCTGCATAGATTTGAAGTAGATCTGAAGTAGATCATGTCATTTTTCTGAACTATGTATAGATTTGTAACAATGAGCATAGGTGGTTATAGGTTGCTGTGATGATGAATATAAATATTAAAAAGTGCCCATGCGTGGCGGTATACCAGATACCATTGTTTTCGATGTTTTATCAACATGCCTTTGCTGAATCTTTGGTTTATATGTGTAAACTATACATTGTCATCTCCTGAGCACTTTTTAGTTATTGAACGAACTCATACTGGTTAGTGTTGGCCATATGCAAGTAAACTAGATACCCACAAGACTTAACTATTTCCCAAAGCTATAGTGATACATTCTGTACTACACTGCTAATGCTTATCCGAGTTTGTTGTTTTATGTTCATGGTAACTAAATGTTCACATATTAGCTAATTTAGTACCTAAATATGACCCAGGTACAATGGATACAAGAAGCTCCTCCTCCTCCTCCTCAATCCCTAGCTACTGCACGACTGCCGAAGTGCATACTCCCTCCAGTTCCTGGAGCAGCTGGACCTCTTATTGTAGTAGCTGGTATGCTTGATGCATGTATGTCCATCTCTTTACTGTTTTGCTAGAACCATAAATCCTGATGCATGATGATCATGGTTTGGTTTGTTAGATCTATTCTACTGGTGCTTAAAATTTGACATGCCTGGATTCTGAATGAACTCGTTCTTATTGTTCTTTTCATTTCTATGATCGATTTAGAGAGTTGCACATGTCAGTATATTATATACCAAAAAATCCTAGCTAGTGAGAACATTTTAGTCGCTCCATGAACGCATATTGGTTAGTGTTAGTCATACTATTTATGTACATGGCATTTGCTGTCAATTCTTGATTATAAGTTATTGGGTCCCTCATTGGCTACTATTTGATGTTCTGTACATATTCTTATTCTTATATGTTCATTCTTACTTTTTGCACAGGTGAAGTGTGAATCGATGTCCGAAGCTGTGAAGCATATCAGCAAAGAGTAGCATATTATGTGTTGTAATTGTAGGCAGTAGTAGGCATATCTGGGTTGTAATATACTGTAACGATTGTAATAGATTAATGTAGTATTGTTTTGGACCAATTTCATTTGCTCTTTGGTCTGTTTGAAACAATGATTGTGTATGTGATTTGAATACCCGTGAAATGGAAACCTGACAAGTGGGTCCAAGTTATAATGGTTGTTTGACAAATTTCAAAATTTCTGATGTGTGGGACTAATTTTGAGGTAAGCATGACAAGTGGAACCATTCTGACTGGTGGGACTAGCTGCAAAATAAAATGGCTGAAAAAAGAAAATCAGTAGACTATAAAAGGCCATGCCCTAGAAAATAAAAGGCCAAATTGTTGGGCCAGGTCCATGTAGTTAGAGAAAATTAACAAAAAAGATACGGTAAAAAGGCTGAATTGTTGGGCTCAGCCCATGTAAAGCATCGAATTGGACCGAGTTGAATCTTATCAACGACCTTTTGAATTGGTCGAAATTTTGCCACGTCGGATCCGACGTGGCCTGGGCAGATAGCCAGTGACCAAAACAAAAGGTCGTTGGTTCAATGACCTTTTGTTTTGGTCGTTGCCTTCCACGACCTTATCCTGAAGAAGGTCGTTAATTTCAGTTTACGACGACCAGCTTTTGACCATCTGTTTTTGGTCACAAAAAGGTCACAAATGGAAAACAATGACCATTCAGTGACCAATATTGATGGTCGCAAGTTGACGTATTTCTTGTAGTGGGAGGGGATACATTTGGGGAAGAAGATGAACTCGTGAGAGGGGAGGAAAAAGATTAGAAACCACATCCACCAGTTCTGATCCAAGCCAGGATAGCTTGCTCGTTTGGTTCTCTCTGGAATACATAGTCCATGTGTCCTTGCAGCTTGTGGTGGGCTAGGCCTTGGACCGTCACTGGGCCACACAAGAAGGTCGCTAACACCCCTCACTTCTTGAAACATGGCTTGTCCCCAAGCCGTTCCTACGAAAGAGCTTTCCAGGATCCCATGGAGCTTGTTCCTCATGTGCTGAAATCACCATGATAGTCGTTGCAGTAGTAACCATGGTTGACATCGACTTGCACGAGATCGAAGAAGTTCTTGATGTAGTAGTCTTAGGCACTGGGGACTTCCTCGAGGGAGGTGTCGAGGTACTAGTGGTGGTCGACATGGACTTGATCAGAGTAATAGTAGGCGTGGTCGAAGCAGCAGCAAAAGCGTCTTTGGCAAAAGATCATCATTTCTTGTCTATGAGCAACTTCTAACACCACCACCCCCTCCTTGAAACTCTGCTTGCCCCCAAGCTGGATCTTTGAAGGAGATTGAAGGGCTGACTCGCTAGGGTCCCATGGACTGTGAAGTTCTTTGATCTTGTTTGGTTTGTTGTGGTAGTCGTCGGTGTAGGGGCCGAGGTCAGTACTGTCTTATTCATAGTAGTGAGCTTCATGAATGTAGCAGCCGCAACCAAGAAGAATATGGTCAAAAAGGACCACTCGAAGCATGGCACTCCTCCCTCCATGAAAAGAAGCTTGTTCGCAGCAAATGGAGGACTTTGTTGCATCCATGGCCCATGCTCCAAACCTGATCCGAGGTGCACATGCTAAAAGTGTTAGTGTCACTGAAGTCATTCAAAAAAATTCGGAGGAGCAGTCCACCATTTTTTGAGCTGCATAGTTCGGCGTATAGCCACGAGGATCACATGGAATCGTCTAGCTCATGGGCCCCAAGATAAATGTTGTAGTCACAACCAACAATAGTCCGTCTAGGTCTGGTATCACGTGTAAGGGGCACTCTAGTTTTCTCTGTGTTAATGGCGACGAGTACAGGGGATGGGATACACTTGGGGAAGAAGATGAACGCGCGAGAGGGGAGAAGAAGATTACAAGCCACCGCCACCAGTTCTGGTCCAAGCCAGGATAGCTTGCTCCCTTCATTCTCTCTGGATTATATAGTCCATGTGTCACTGAGGCTTGTGGTGGGCTAAACCTTGGACTATCACTGGTTCGCACCGAAATATCGCTAACAAATACGTTCGCTGACATTTATCACATATCAAACTACTATAAAAAATCTAACGTGGCTTCAATTCTGCGACAATATTCGCGCAAACGAAACCGACGGCAAATTGCAGAGTCGCTGCAAAATCGCCCATAGCTGACAGTTGCCATTTAGCATTTTCGTAAAAATTGACTGCTTTAAGCCCGGTGATTCCTTAAAAAAATATGCCAGTCAGCATGCATGGATCAAGGGCAAAAGGAATCGTCACTTGAGGGCTGTTTGGTTGCTACTTAGACAAATCTGCCTGGCCGCAAGGAAGCCTGACACTAGCCTGAACCATGTTTCGTTGCCTCTCTGAGCATTCTCATAGCTAGCCTGACTTGACCACACAGGCACACAATTAGCCGGAGTCAGGCCACCAAAATCGGAGGCCTGAGCATAGGCACGTCGCATGCAACATATTTTAATGGTTGATCAATGTACTTCGGTGGTTCTCCCATGCTGCTTGCAGCTAGCAATCATTGCATCATATCATTCTTTATTTTCTCAGGCATAGGCACGAACCAAACAACATTTGGCTAGAGCTGCCTGGTCAGGCTAAAATCACAGCAATCTCAGGCTAGATTCAGGCGCGCGATTTTCACAGGCAGGCACAGTGCTCAGGGCACCAACCAAACAGCCCCCTACTTCTAAGGAAAAGATATATTTTTGAATAAATTCCGTGTAATTTTTTTTTTTGAAAGTAAAAAGGTGGCGCGCGGCCGACCTTATATTTCAAAAAGGGCATGAGCCCATAGAGTTTGGTTACAAAGCTTGTGAGGTGCATCCACAAGTAGCCTGGAAGAACGAGAGTGGAGGAGGAAAGGAAGAGGAGAGGAGGAGGATAAAAGGGAGATCAGACCGAGGACTTCCGTGTAAATTTACAGTCCAGTAGTTGGCAGCAAAACTGGGGAGAAATAAAATAATATTGGAGGTCACATGGGTTCTCTGCGGAAACGTCCTATAAGTAGACGCCCAAGCTGAAGCAAAGAGGCCACAACACTAGCAAGAGAGTGTAGCCAACAGAGCCAAACTTACTGGTACGCAGCCGATCGATCGATAAGGTCCCTCGAATTAACACCCGCTCGCCATGTCGTTCCTCCCGATTCCGCTGCCAATCGTTGGAGACATAGCCAGCAGGCTGCACGGCCAAGAGAAACCGCGTGGCGACGACACGACGTCGTCGGCGCCGGCGCCTGTCCTCGGAACAGTGGCCAGCAGGTGGCGCGAGCTCCACGGCGAGAACTCGTGGAGGGGCCTCCTGGACCCTCTGGACCCGCACCTTCGCTCCAGCATCATCTCCTACGGCGAGATGGTGCAGGCCGCCTACGACGCGTTCAACACCGAGAGGCGCTCCCCGCACTGCGGCGCGTGCTTCTACGGCTACGAGGACCTGCTCGCCGGCGTGGGGGTGCCCCACCACGGCAACAACTACGAGGTCACCAAGTTCATCTACGCCACCTCGTCGCTGCCACTCCCCAGCTCCTTCCTCCTGCTGCCGCTGCCGTCGCTGCCGGACGTCTGGAGCCGAGAGTCCAACTGGATGGGGTACGTGGCCGTGGCCACGGACGAGGGCGCCGCCGCGCTCGGGAGGCGCGACATCGTTGTGGCGTGGCGCGGCACCGTCCAGAACATGGAGTGGGTCAACGACCTCGACTTCGCGCCCGTGCCCGCCGGGCCCGTGCTGGGCTCCGCGGCGAGCCAGCACCGCCTTGCCGTCGTGCACCATGGGTTCCTGTCCATGTACACGTCAAGCAACAAGAGCTCCGAGTTCACCAAGACCAGCGCCAGAGATCAGGTAAAGTAACGTGCCACAGCGACTAATAAATAGGGCTTTGGTACGTCTAGTCGATCTAACCGGACATTATACTTCCACAATTCGAGTTCTAACATAGAAAATGACGACGGCTTACCTACAATAATGTAAACAATGACTATACTGAAGAAGCAAAGCGATTGACTATACTGAAGCAAGGCGACGGCCTAGATTGCCACAGGAAGTCTGTGTGATGTTCTCAAGATTAGTTTAATCTTGTGAAGGTAAAAAAGAATGTCTTATCTTGAGGCTCAACGCCTCAACTATCGTAGCTCATGTCCTTTTCTTTCGTAAAAAATCCTCACACTCTGTGAGCACGTCAGACAATTGAACCCTTCAAAAATGGCACAGTAGCGAGTTAACACAACGGTCCAAAATTTGCTGCACTTATTCAGGTATGGGTTACCCATAATGGGTAGGTGCTATGGTGCGATGGAGCCAGCCTCACCTTTGACAAACTCGGGGGCAGCGTGTTAATAGTCGTTATCCAAATGATAAATCTATCCATCAAGGAAAGCGATGCCGGGTGGTTGTTGAGAGTGTATGTTTGCTCCAAAAAAAGACCTACCCTATATTTCTGAGCCGATTAAAAATTCTTATTTCTATAACTTGAGTAGTTGCACATTTACATTCCATGCAACTTGGTTGATTAGAACAAGCTAATTATATTTTAGCGTCCTAAGGAATATCACACATAATAATTATCTAACTAGTTGATTATTAACCATGCATGTAAACATACAAGCAGGTTGTCAAGGAGGTCAGGAGGCTCGTGGAGCTGTACAAGGACGAGGAGGTCAGCATCACCGTTTGCGGCCACAGCCTTGGTGCATCAGTCGCCACCCTGAACGCCGTTGACCTGGTGTCTAGCGGCATCAACAAACCCGAGGGATCCACTAAGTCGTTCCCTGTGACTGCTATCGTGTTCGCGAGCCCTCACGTCGGGTGCCGCTTCTTTAGGTCGGCGTTCAACTCATTTCCAGACCTGAAGGCACTAGATGTGCTGAACGCTGGTGACGTTGTGCCCATGTACCCACCTCACCTCTGGGATATGTGGATGTGGCAGTGGAGCTTACCATAAGAACAATACGATCTCCGTACATCCGTAAGCCGGCCACAGTGGGGACGCTCCACAATCTTGAGTGCTACCTACACGGAGTGGCCGGGGAGCAAGGCAGTGCCGGAGGGTTCAAGCTAGAGGTGGACCGTGACATAGCACTAGTGAACAAGGGCGCCGACGCTCTCACAGACGAGCATCCGGTGCCGGCGTGTTGGTGGGTCCCTAGACACAAGTTTATGGTCAAGGGGGAAGATGGGCGATGGACGCTCCAGGACTTCAAGCACATCTGAGTTACCCACATCAGCCATTGAGAGGACATTAGGCCTTGATGTGATTCACGACATTGTACTCGTTACAAGGTTCGAAATAACGGCTACGGTTTGTCAACCGTTCCTAGTATCTTTCCCTTTTTTATGCCAAATAAGTGAATGTTTCCAAAATACAATATGTGCGACACATGAATATGATGAAATAACTTCCACTCAATAATTTCTTCCAAAATAAACTATGCTCGGCACATGAATATGATGGAACCACTTCACCTCGACAATTCCTTTGGCATTCTTCATGCCAAAATTGTTGATCACGTCCTTGGTGTACTTGGTTTGAGAGATGAAGGTGCCTTCATCTGTTTGCTTGATTTGAAGTTCCAGGAAGTATGTCGACTTGTCCATCATCAACATTTCAAACTTTCTTTGCATGAGTTTACCAAATTACCCTTTGCTAAACGTACACAAAAAGAGTTCGCCATTAATTAACTTTCCTAATGAAAAAGGTTGAGTCAATTATACCAGTTTGAACTTTTTTAACAAGGAATCTCTTCAAGCACTCATACCATGGCTTGTTTGAGTTTGTAAAGAGCCTTGTGGAGTTTATAGCAAGGCTGGACAACTTAGAGTTTTCAAAACTAGGAGGTTGTTTAACGTAGATCAACCTTTTGATTTTACCAATTAAGAAAACACTTTAAACATCCATTTGATGGAGAGTTATATCGTGGTGACTAACATAAGCAAGAAGAATACTAATAGATTGAAGGCATGTCACGAGGGCATATGCCGCACAGTCTAACACTTCAATTTGGGTGTGCCCTTGAGCCATGAGGATGTGAAGATTGTCGAAGTGTTCTATCCTCTCCATGAGATGGTTGCATGGTACTTATTCATGGGATGTGGCCTATCCCCTACATTGCACACACGATTTTATCTACATGCGTGATTAGCATGTTGTTGGGAAAATAAAAAAGATTACATCAATATCGTATGCTAAAAACATATGATACTAACTCTTGGGCGTATTCCGGAAACCTGTGGAACCTAGATAATATCTCCTACAATCCTCCTCCCTCTTAATCTCAACTTTACCAAGTTTAGATTAAACTTAAACTCTTCTAAGTTCCTTGTGGGTGATACCTTGGTAAATCAATCTACATTATCATCCTTCGAATGGATGAATCAATGTCCCATTGTTTGATAGCTACTTGCCTCTCACTAAGTGGAAGTCTATTTCAATATGTTTGGTTCTACCACGAAAAAATGAGATGAATCAATATGATCATGAAAAATAAAATATTCACTTATTGTAATAAATGTTCATTTGATTTGAAGAAGTATTCACATCCAAAAAATGCTGATGTATTTGTCCAAAATATTTATTTATATTGCTAAAAGATAAAAAAAGAAAAACAAAAAATGTAGAAATAAAAAAGGAAAAATATATAAGGAGGGAAAACCTACAACGAGAAAAAAATCACAAACTATGGAAAAACCTCACACCTTAAAGGAGGAGCCCAACAATTTAAAAAGGCCGTTACTCACAAATAGTGGAGATATACTACAAACTACATTTGTGGGTGTTCCTATTCCACGCTTTAGATGTGGAAATGCAGCTAAAACACTCACATGGGTTGGCCCATGAAGTTATCGCTTGCTCGGCTGCCTCATTCTGCTTGTTGGCTTTGTTTTTTTCACGTGCTCTTTTGCTAGAGGTTCAGGAAATTAATGACTACTGTTTTATACTATTTTTTAAAATGTATATGAAATAAAAAACTATTTATGAGTTTTTTTCTAAAAGGTTCCTCAATTTAAAAGATGTTCATGAATCTTAAAACTGTCCACGGTTCATGAACTATAATGTTTACAATTTCAAAAATGTTCATAATGTTTAAAACATAATTATAAATACTATTAATACAATTAATAAAAAAATTACCGTCAATTTTTAAAGGTTTAGTGAACTTAAAATATGATCATAGATTTTCAAAAATGTTCATGAATTTATAGAAGTTCTAGCAAATTATAATGTGAACAAATTTAATATAAAAGTAGAATAAAAGAAAGAAATATGAAAAATAAAAAACCTAGGGATCAAATCTTCCAACGAGTAGAGAAAGTGCACATAAAAAAAGCGCCTATAAGTGCCCATACTAAAAACCGATATATAAAACTAACCAAAGCAAACGCTCTGTGCTCCCATCACTATCTTATTGGGCCAGGCAGTTACTGTTATTAATTACGCCCAAAAATAGACTATTTCGCGCAACGAGTGGGGAAGGGAGCTCCTATTGGACGCTCTGTGCGTCGAAATGTTGCCCAGACGCAAAGTACACCGCTATTTGGGCCGACTTGACAAGCAACTATAGCGACTGCTGAAAAACTATAGTGAACCTGCACTTTAGCGACACGATCACTGTAGCAACCAGTCTTTGCCTCAAAAAAATATAACAACCAGTGTTTTAGACATTTCAGACATTTTTGAAGTACGAATTTTTAAGTGGGAAAACTTTGTTTTTGGCACTCTAGTTTTTGCCAACTTTGCCTATGCTACTCTAGAATTTGACATCTCACATTTGCCACTCTTAGCTTTTGACAATACATCACAAATGCCATTCCGTGGCAAAAACGATAATTTTTCATTTCACTTTTGCCACTCTTAGCTTTTGACATGTATCACAATTGCCACTCTAAATTTTTTGCTTTTGCCACGGAATGGCAAAAGTGATATATTGTCAAAAGCTAAGAGTGACAAAAGTGAAATGTCAAATTCTAGAGTGGCATAAGCAAAGTTGGCAAAAACTAGAGTGGCAAAAACAAAGTTTTTCCAATTTTTAATATAAAAGAAAATATGAAAATACAAAAAAATTGGAAAGTTCTCAATGTTTTTTGAAAACGTGGACTTTTCTTGAAAAGACAAACATTTTTAAAATTACCTAACATTTTCTGGAAATGAACACACTTATTGAATTTCAGCACAAAATTTGAAAACAGGAATAATTTTGAAAACATGAACATGTTTTCAAATTCCCTACCATTTTCTGAAAATTCCTTAGCATATTGTGAAACACAAACATGTTTAAATTTGTGAACAGTTTTTTTAAATAGGAATGTTCTTGAAATTCCAAAAAAAATTGAAACACGAATATTATTCAAAATTATTGAACAATTTTCAAAATGCGAACATTTTTTGAAATTCCGAACAATATTTGAAATTTTCAACAATTTTTGAGAAACAAAACTTTTTGAAAACCGGGAAAAGGAACAACAGGAAAATTAAAAAATGAAAATCAATGAAAACCACACCGGAACTTCCTGAAAGCTTCCCAAAACCAATGAACTAATGTACATCTAAATGGTCCCTCCGGGTTTCTTGTGCAATTCCCGGCTGCGTCAAATATGAAACGTTAGGTGGAACTGGATTTTTCATACAATAGCGGGCTGCATGGGCTTAATCTTTTTTATTATGTGGGCTTTTAGTCAAGAGCCTTGTGCCTGGATCTGCCCCTGAACACGGGCTTTTACACTAAATTAGGGAACTCCCCTAAAAAAAGTTAGTTAGGAGCTCCAAATTGGGGCCTTTAATACCAGGTAACGGGTCTGCCTGTGTCAAAAAAAAGGTAAAGGGTCTGGCGCTCACGCGCGAGCTTAGCAGCGCCCCCCCCCCCCCCCCCCCCCAATCTGTCACACAGTTCGGTCCAGGCTCGCCACAAATGAAAAAACGTTTCATCAATTTTGGAAAAAATCACAAATTAGAGAAAGTTTATTGATTTTGGTAAAAACTTATTGAATTTGAAACAAATCATCAATTTTGAAAAAAAAACACATGGATTTTGGAAAAAAAATCACTGATTTTGAAGAAAAAGTTCATGAATTTGAAAAATAAAAAAAACATAGACAAAAAAGGGAAAAATGGACAAAGAAATAATAAAAGAGAAACAAGAAAAGAAGGAGGAAGAAAAGAAAAAATGATGTATGTAATCACAATTGGTAATGTTTCCGGGGTTCCGGGTGGTTATCGCGGCTTGCACTGAACTGGACGTCGCGGTTTTGAATCACACGTTGCTCACATTTTTTTGCAGTTTAAAAACCAGAAGAAAAAAAGTGAAATGGGCTGGCCCAGAACGAAGGGGAGGGTGGGGGGGGGGGGGGGGGGTGCACAGTTTATATAATTGATTTGAACAAAACCAGGACAAGTATTTCGTAACGGAGGGAGTATTCAGGTAGCAAAAATATTGGTCAGGGTTTTGCTTCCCATAATTTGACCCGTGATGAATAGGAAAATAAACTAAAGCGGGTATTTGCATAAAAATTCGACAATCATCCAAACAAGAAAAAATACTGGCTACGATGAACATATAGGTAGGATTGGTTTTAGACCAGAGTGTATATACCTTACCTTTTACTCTCTTTTTTTTTACCATTTTTAAATGAATTGGCGTGGGCCTTTTGTTTCAGTCAAGAGCCCTGTTCATGGATATGCCCCTGGTTCGTGTAATCTGCACCGGACGAGACTTGCCTGCTCCCCGCGTGTGTGCCCATCCGTGCTCCCGCATACGTGACATGATTTGATTGAAACAAAATAAGATCCGGCCCCACCCCCTTAAAATTAGGGGGGAGATGATTAAATTAGAAAGGAAAAAGAAAAAAAGATAATCGTGAGATGAAGTGGGTCAAACAAACATGGAGCCATGGTCGAGCGGTCAAACAAACACTGGTGTCACAGTTTTGTGATATTCGTCGCTTTGATCACGTGGTTTGCCCGAGCCAACAAGCTACCAGTACACGTCCTCTCACACAACGGAAGGGCCAAACTTAGCGATTGCAACTGATGGCACGCAGTTGCACTGTATGACTAAATTATCATAGAAATCAAGGTTCACATGCAAGGAACAGCATTGGGATTGCACGCAGTTGCACTGTATGGCAAAATTATCATAAGAATCAAGGTTCACATGGCAAGGAACAGCATTGGGATTACACGTACTGATATTTATTCGACGGAGCAGGGACGCATAAGTGGGTTAAACAGTATGAAGTGTTTACTCACGAAGTGCTGCAGCGCGGGCCAGCTTATTACTCCACGCTTGTATGCTTCCAAGCAACGAGCGCAAGGATAACACCCATACGTGTGGCATGTTTGAATATCGTCCACACGTTTTGATCCACGTTGATTTTATTTTATATGAATCCTAAAGAAATCTGTTAGAACCTGAATGTCACGTAGGCATCATCGTATGCGTGGATGTTGGAGAGTTTACCTACACGCCCAGCAGCACGTGTTTTGCCAGCTGCGCTGTGTGGGCAAACTAGTTTCTGCCCACACAACCACCACCTAGTCCACGCGCGTGTGACCGAACTGCTTTTCGCCACACGACACTCGTATGTTGTTGGATGGCAACTGCAGTTGCGCGTACGTGGCAACTAGGTAAACACACATGGCATCTATGATTCGTTGCTAGACGGCAACTGCAGTTGCGCGTACGTGGCAACCAGGGTACATACACATGGCAACTATGATTAATCACACATGGCGACTATATTGGACCACACGTGGTAACTAGGTAAACACACATGACAATTATTGTTTGGAGTAGTTAATCACACACGGCAACTATGATTTGATTACACGCGGCAACTCCATAAATTAGACATGACAACTATTGTTAACCAAAACAGAGAGAGTTGTCATGCTTTTACAACTGCATTTGCCATCCCGAATAACTACATCTGTCATCCCGGATGACAACTAAATCGTTATCTCGCGGGTACTTAACGTAGTTGCGCCAAAGACGTGTGGGCATATTTGCTTCGTGCCACACACGCGGGGTGGGGATGAGTTGTACTTGTTGAGCGTGTGGCATGAAGTAGCTCGCTCACACGTGTGGGCAATTCTAATATTCGTTCATACACAACACGTGTGGGCTGCCTTCTGCTCATGCAACACACGATGTGGACAGATGTTTAGTATGTCACACGTATGGGCGTTATCAGGACCCTTACCTATTCATGCTCACAAGACGAGGAAGAACCCCTCCATCTCCAAAACTTGTTGAAGATAGTACTATATCGTATGCCATTTTGATGTTTGTTTTACTTTTACACTTCATCTGGTTCATACCTATTTTGGATCAGAGAAAGTATTATTTTTATCATATATGTAGCCCATAGACGATCTAGGATAAAACCATGTCGACATACAACAATAGCCGTCTAAACTAAGTGATTGGTGTCTACTTTTGTGAATATCCTAAATTCCAGATTATGAAGAAAGATGGGCCGCATGTGTTATTATCTTCATCTCATCTCAGCATTTAATATGAAAGGTACCTCTGACCAGAAGAGGTTGAGTCTACTTATACGAACGACTCAGCTAAAATTTTCTTTAATGATTCATCTACACCACACAATAGACCACAACAAGAACCCGCTGAAAACCATCCACCTTAAGGTATCTTCAAGACGGACCCGCAAACCGCCTGCATCTGTTCGGACCAAGGAAGTCACCCTACGCGGGCCTGTATCGGTCCGCCGGACTGTCCAGATGTGATTTCTCTCACAAATTGGAGACAAAGTGGGGGAGGTTTGCGGGAGTCCGAACACATGAAACATAGGACTCAGATACCCCCGGTCCACCCAATCCCCTCCCCCGGTCACATATCCTTCCACTCCGCCCCTTCTTCCTCTTACTTTGCATCCGCACCCTCCGCCTCCACCGCTGCTGATGTTCATCTCCGGCCGCCACAGAGGCATTGCCGGACGTCCGCAACAAGTACTGACGCGCCCGCTCGCCGTTCCGACGGAGCTTTCCACCCTAGAGCCGTTTGTGCCCGGGTAACTCCGCCCTCTGTTGACGACATCCATGGAGGACACCACGCTCGGCAGGTGTTCTGCCAAATTCCATTGAGCTTATTTTCAAATGCTATGTTGTTTTTTAGAGTACGAAGGATGGTGAGCTATTCGACCATGGAAGATGAGTTGTTGTGCGATGCGGGCTGGCCATATCCGTAGATTTCATAGGCAGGAGCAAAGGGGAGTCCTTCTAGGAGCAAGTGCGTGAAAAGCTTCACGCACGAGGGGACATTGCACCCTACGACATGTACATCATTCAACAACGCAACATGAGGTCATTGTCATATCGCTGACATGCTATCCAGACCAGCTTCACCAAGTTTTGTGGCGTCGTTTGTCAGCTTGAGGCAACGTAACCATTGCATACGGTAGAGGACGAGATCGTAAGATTTTCTTCCTCTTGCTTAACTTGTTGACTGATTCATTCTCTCAATGTTAGTCTACATGTTATATGTAGCCCGCACGCGCTACCATGGTGTACCACAGGGCAGAGGGATGGCCATTCACGTGCACACACTTTTGGATGAAGTTGAAGGGGAGTATGTGTGGGACGACATGATCCATTCATGAAAAACTTGTTGGACATCCGGGATCTAGTCGAATTTGAGATCTTGTTGTACTAGACTTAATTTTCATGCTATGTGTGGATGATTTGTGCTATTTTTCTATCCGAACTTTGATGAATATTGGTCGATTTGCATGAATTTTGTTCGGTTTGTTAAAATATGGGTTGAAATTTATGTGACTAGCGTTGGATGGCGGCCTCCCGCATCGGTGTTCGCGGACTGGTCCCCTCCTTGTTCGCAGATAGATGTGAGAGAAAATTTACGGGTTGCCGTTGAAGATGCCCTTAGGGCACCCATACTATATGCTTTTTGCTGCCTCTAGGCCCTCTCTCTCCTCTTAGAAGCAACCTCTATACATTGTGTGAGCTGCCTCTAATAAAAAAATTGGCTAGCATTGCCTCTAAGCTTAGAGGCCGCCTCTAATATTTTAACAATCCCCATTTGGTCCTATTAAGGGTGGAAGCGTATGCCTTATTATGGTCTCTTTGGCTATATCAAAATAATTTGGTTTTCGATAACATAAACTCTTCTCCTTTGTAGGTTATTTTTGGATGTATGCACTCGCTTTGTATGTGATCTATGCTATAATGAACGGAGTACCAACCGCTGTTCTAGGTGGTGTGTACGCGGTTGGAGTGGGTGCCCAAGGAGGTTTTTACCCAACATGGTGTTGGGGAACGTTGCATGGGAAACAAAAAAATTCCTACGCTCACCAAGATCCAGTCTAGGAGTTGACCATCTACGAGCGGAGAGATTGGATCTACATACCCTTGTAGATCGCTAAGTGGAAGTGTTAAGAAACACGGTTGATGTAGTCAAACATCTTCGTGATCCAATCACGATCCCTCCCACGAACTCCGATCTAGTGCCGAACGGACGACACCTCCGCGTTCAACACAAGTACAGCTTGATGACACCTTCACCTCCTCTATCCAGCAAGCGATGGTGAAGTAGTAGCTCAAGTCCTCCGGCAGCATGACGGCGTGGTGGCGGCGGTGGTGGAGAAATCTCAGCAGAGCTTCGCTAAGCACTACCGAGAAGAAGATGGCTATGAGGGAGAGGAGGAGCAGCGCCGTGGCACGTATAGATGCATATGGGTGCGGCTGCCCTCTCTCCCCTCCTCTATATATAGGGGGAAGGGTGGAGGGAGGGGCGCCCCTAGATCCCATCTAGGGGTGGCGGCCACCAAGGGGGAAACCCTAGATGGGTTTGGGCGCCTCCTCCTAGGTGCCTTGGCCACCAAGGCAAGTGGAGGAAACCCTATGGAGGCGCTCCACCTCCTCAAGACACGTGGGAAGGGGGCTTGGGGCGCACAACCCCTTAGTGGGCTGGTGTACTCCCTCCCCTTGTCCCATGAGGCCCCCAGCACTTGCCGGGCCCCCCCAAAACCCCTTTCGGTCATGCTGGTCATCACCCGGTACCCCCGGAACACTTCCGGACTCCAATACCCTTCGTCCAATATATCAATCTTCACCTCCAGACCATTCTGGAGTTCCTCGTCAAGTTCGGGATCTCATCCGGGACTCCTAACAACCTTCAGTAACCACCATAATGACTCAACTATACTTATATTGTCACCAAACATTAAGTGTGTAGACCATGCGGGTTTGAGAACTATGCAGACATGACCGAGACACCTCTACGGTCAATAAACAATAGCGGGACCTGGATGCCCATAGTGGTTCCTACATATTCTACGAAGATCTTTACCGGTCAAACCTCGATGTCAAGGATTCAACTAATCCCGTATGTAGTTCCCTTTGTCCATTGGTATGTTACTTTCCCGAGATTCGATCGTCGGTATCTCCATACCTAGTTCAATCTCATTACCGGCAAGTCTCTTTGCTTGTTCCGCAATACAAGATCCTGTGACTAAATCCTTAGTCACATTGCTTGCAAGCTTCTTGTGATGTTGTATTACCGAGAGGGCCCAGAGATACCTCTCCGTCACACGGAGTGACAAATCCCAGTCTTGATCCACGCCAACTTAGCAGACACCCTCGGAGATACCTGTAGAGCACCTTTATAGTCACCCAGTTATGTTGTGTCGTTTGGTACACACAAGGTACTCCTTCGGTGTCAGTGAGTTGCATGATCTCATGGTCATAGGAACATATACTTGACATGCAGGAAACGATAGCAATAAACTTGACACGATTATATGCTATGTTTATATTTTAGGTCTTGTCCATCACATCATTCTCCTAATGACGCGACGTTGTTATCAAATGACAACTCATGTCCATGGCTAGGAACCATAGCCATCATTGATCAACAAGCTAGTCTGATAGAGGCTGACTAGGGACATCTTGTTGTCTATGTATCCACACATGTATTTTGAGTTTCCGATCAATACAAATCTAACATGGATAATAAAAGATTATTATGAACAAGGAAATATGATAATAACCAATTTATTATTACCTCCAGGGCATATTCCCAACAGTCTCCTACTTACACTAGAGTTAATAATCTAGTTCACATCGCCATGTGATTAACACTCATAGTTCACATCGCCATGTGACTAACACCCAAAGAGTTTACTAGAGTCAATAATCTAGTTCACATCACCATGCGATTAACACTCAATGAGTTTTGGGGTTTGATCATGTTATGCTTGTGAGAGAGGTTTTAGTCAGCGGGTCTGCAACATTCAGATCCGTATGTACTTCGCAAATCTCTGTGTCATATTGTAGATGCTGCTACCACGCTCCACTTGGAGCTATTCCAAATGGTTGCTCCACTATACGTATCTGTTTTTCTAATTAGAGTCATCCGGATAGGTGTTAAATCTTGCATCGACGTAACCCTTTACGCCAAACTCTTTATCACCTCCATAACCGAGAAATATTTCCTTACTCCTCTAAGGATAATTTTTGACTGCTGTTCAGTGATCCACTCCTGGATCACTCTTGTACGCCCTTGCCATACATGTGGCAAGGCACATATTAGGTGCGGTACATAGCATGGCATACCGTATAGAGCCTATGGCTAAGGCACAGGGGACGACCTTCACCCTTTCTCTTTCTTCTGCTGTGGTCGAGCTTTGAGTCTCACTCAACTTCACACCTTACTACTCAGGAAAAAACTCCTTCTTTGACTGATCCATTTGGAACTCCTTCAAAATCATGTCAAGGTATGTGCTCTATGAAAGTCTTATCAGGTGTCTTGATCTATCTCTATAGATCTTGATGCCCAATTTGCAAGCAGCTTTACCCAGGTCTTCCTTTGAAAAACTCCTTTCAAACAACCCTTTATGCTTTCCAGAAATTCTACATCATTTCCGTTCAACAATATGTCATCCACATGTACTTATCAGAAATGTTGTAGTGCTCCCACACTCACTGGAGCTTTGTACAAACCCAAAAGCTTTGATCACCTCATCAAAGTGTATGTTCCAACTCCGAGATGCTTGCTCCAGTCCATAGAAGGATCGCTGGAGCTTGCATACCTTTTAGCATCCTTAGGATCGACAAAACCATCTGGTTGTATCACATACAACCTTTCCTCACGGGAACCGTGAAGGAAAGTTTGTTTTGACATCCATCTGCCAGTTTTCGTAATTGAAAATGCAGCAACTGCTAACATAATTCCAATAGACTTTAGCATCGTTATGAGTGAGAAAGTCTCATCATAGTTAACTCCTTGAACTTGTGAAAATCCTTTTGCCACAAATCGAGCTTTATAGACGGTGACATTAGCATCAGCATCTGTTTTCTTCTTAAAGATCCATTTATTCTCAATGGCTTGTCGATCATCGGGCAAGTCCACCAAAGTCCATAATTTGTTCTCATACATGGATCCTATCTCGGATTTCATGGCTCCTAGCCATTTGTTGGAATCCAGGCCCACCATCGCTTCTCATAGCTCGTAGGTTCACCGTTGTTCAACAACATGACCTCTAAGACAAGGTTACTACACCACTCAGAAGCTGTACGTACCCTTGTCGACCTACGAGGTTCGACAGTAACTTGATCCGAAGCTTCATGGTCATCATCATTAGCTTCCTCTTCAATTGACGTATGTGCCACATAGACATCTTTCTGTGCTTTGCTACTCTCTTGTTGAAGTAAAGGTTCAACAACCTCATCAAGTTCTATCTTCCTCCCACTCAATTATTTCGAGAGAAACTCTTTCTCGAGAAAGTACCCGTTCTTAGTGACAAAAACTTTGCCCTTGGATCTGAGATAGAAGGTATACTGTCGGTGTCAAAACCGGCGGATCTTGGGTAGGGGGTCCCGATCTGTGCATCTAAGGCTAATGGTAACAGGAGGCAAGGGACACGATGTTTTACCCAGGTTCAGGCCCTCTCGATGGAGGTAAAACCCTACTTCCTGCTTGATTGATCTTGATGATATGAGTATTACAAGAGTTGATCTAGCACGAGATCGTAGAGGCTAAACCCTAGAAGCTAGCCTATGATGATTATGATTGTCCTTCTATGGACTAAACCCTCCGGTTTATATAGACACCGGGGGGGGGGGGGGGCTAGGGTTTACATAGAGTCGGTTACAAAGAAGGAAATCTAATATCCGGATCGCCAAGCTTGTCTTCCACGCAAAGGAGATTCCCATCCGGACACGGGACGAAGTCTTGAGTCTTGTATCTTCACGGTCCAACAGTCCGGCCAAAGTATATAGTCCGGCTGTCTGAATACCCCCTAATCCAGGACTCCCTCAGTAGCCCCTGAACCAGGCTTCAATGACGATGAGTCCGGCGTGCAGTGTGTCTTCGTCATTGCAAGGCGGGTTCCATCTCCGAATACTCCAAAGTAAACCCCGAACACTTAAACCGTGTCCGGCTTTGCAAGACGATTTTCACATAGCACCGTAGAGAGAACGATATTCCACAAATGTGATCAGCTGGCAACTTCCCATAACGTGACATGACACTATGGTCGAGTCATTATTCGAACCGTTTTCCCACAACCAGCCACAACACATATTGCGAGGCGGTTTCCTCGGCACGTCCTGTCGAAGCAGAGATCATGTCTCCTTATCACGGGATTCTCATTAATACGGGTACGGGTAACCCAACCGCGCCATCAATCGTGGCGCTTGGGAAATAAGCAATTTTCAACGGGCAAGTGGGGAGGCGCACCGTTCGCGTCGCCTCTATAAAGGGATAAAGATTCCCCATTTTTACCCACGCCTTCTTCCTTCTTTGCCTATCCATTCTCGCACCCTTGAGCTCCAGCACCCTAGTTCACGCCTTCTCCGCACAGCCAAACATGTCCGGAGCAGGAGGCAAGTGGGTGGCCTCCACCGTCAAGGAGGAGCATATTACGAAGCTCCGGGCGGCCGGATACTTGGCCGCGGATATCGCGCACCGGCTGCCGGACGCAGGGCAGATCATTCCAACTTCGGGACCCCACGAGACGGTCGTGTTCCTTGCCCACTTCGTCCGGGGACTGGGATTTCCACTTCATCCCTTTGTCCGCGGGCTTATGTTTTACTATGGGCTGGACTTCCATGATCTAGCCCCAAATTTTGTCCTCAACATCTCGGCGTTCATCGTCGTGTGTGAGGCCTTCCTCCACATCAAGCCCCACTCCGGCTTGTGGCTATGAATCTTCTGCGTGAAGCCGGAGATCGTGAGCGGCCAACAAGCGGAGTGCAGAGGCGCCATGGTGGGCAGGATGCCCGATGTTACCTGGCTTGACGGCTCCTTCGCGGAGACCATGAAAGGGTGGCAATCGGGGTGGTTCTACATCACCGAGCCGCGCGACGCCAACTGGGCGGCGGCCCCCGAATTCCGATCCGGAATTCCCCTGTGGCTCACCTCCTGGGAAAAGAAGGGCCTGGCCTGGGGTGAACCTGCAGAGCTGACATGACTTCAAAACCACGTCAAAAATATGATGGACAAGAAAATCAAGCTCGTCAACGTGGTCGAGGTCATGCTCGTCCGCCGAATCCTTCCGTTCCAAAGATGGGCATTTAATCTGTGGGAGTTCGTTCCGGCCGAACACCAGACACTTCAAGAGCTTTACGACACGACACACAAGAACGCATGGAAGGTGCTATTCAAGGCCTCCGAAATACCTCCTCCCACATCCGAGGACCGCGAACTTCACGCCACGCGGCTCCCCCATCCGGTGAGTTTTCTGACCATCACCAGATGTACCTTTCCCAGCAAACTCATGGGAGGATTTTAAGTCATCGTGTGTATTTAATAAGGATTACGTGGTGAGGCGGAGCAGATCGACTGTCCAGCTCCACAGCCAGAAGGTCCAGCAACCGTTCTCCTGACGGAGATGCTAGTCCCGGCGCCTTACAAGGTGCCGGAGAAGAAGGCCGAAAAGAAGGCCCCGGGGACCAGGAAGGGTCTCCGGCGTAAGGTCATACCGGACGCCTCATCCGAAGATGAAGAGGCACACTCCTCCCACGAAGGGAAGGAGGAAAAGGAAAGGGCCGCCCCATTCCGGGAGGCCGAAGGGCCTAAGAAGGCGGCCCAGGGGACCAGGAAGGGTCCCTGCGCAAGAGCGTCATAGGCTCGTTGTCCGAGGACGACGAGGCAGATTCCTCATGTGGAGGCGGGGGGAAACACGAGGAAATTCCGCCTCCCCGCACTAGGGAGGAGAAGAAAAGGAAGGCCACTCCACAGGGGGAGGCTAGGACGCCCAAGAAGGGAAAGGCGTCCCTTCCGGATCACTCCACCATAGCTGCCTACAGCGAGGAGGAGTCGCTGCCCAGGGCCAAGCCCCTAGTAAGATTGTAAGTATCCGCACTCTGTTGTACTTTAGTGCGACTTATCTTCATAGTTTGTTATAACACCGGACACGTATATGCAGTCCGGCTAGGGCCCATCCCAAGGTATCCTCTTCGGATGTGTCTTTGAGCGATTCAGCGATGAATTCGCTCCCGACGGCCACCTCCCCACGGCCTGCAGATGACACGGAGGTGTGGTCCCAAAGGGCACCAGAGCAGGGGAGGCGGATCTGGAGACGTCCCAGGGCGAAATTCCAGACGCCGGGCACAAGGGGAGTAAGATCCCCGCATACTGTGCTGACAAGAGCCGTAGCAAGTCGGGTCCCCAGCCGGACACTATACCGGAACCTCCAAAGGTTCCACACTCGGGCAGGCAGCCCCTCTCTAAGGAGGGTGAGCCAGCCATGCTGATGACGTCCGTTACGCCAGAGGCGTCGGATAGTCTGCTGGAAGTGCTTCGCGGCGCTTCCATGGATGAAGAGCACCGTGCTCTTATGAGTGCGGTGATTCAGAAGGTTCGGTCCGCCAAAAGCGGATTGACCGAAGCCTGCAAGAACCTCCTGACAGGCTTTGAGGTAAGTAATCAAAAAGTATGAGAAATTATCCCCCAATAGACAGTAGCCCCTAATACTCTGTTTGGTGTTCGGAAAGAAAAGCCAAACGGAGGGTGTAGGACCTTGAGAAGAGGTTTCTAGAGGGGGGGGGGTGATTAGACACTAAGTACCAAAGTTGCAGTTTTTAAGATCTTTAATTTTAAGTGGAGTTTAGACACAAGTTTAACATTCACAACACATAGCAAGCAAGCATGCAAAGAGTATATGAGCAGCGGAAAGTAAAGCATGCAACTTGCAAGAATATGAAGGGAAGGGTTTTGGAGGATTCAAACGCAATTGGAGACACGGATGTTTTTGGCGTGGTTCCGATAGGTGGTGCTATCGTACATCCACGTTGATGGAGACTTCAACCCACAAAGGGTAACGGTTGCGCGAGTCCACGGAGGGCTCCACCCACGAAGGGTCCACGAAGAAGCAACCTTGTCTATCCCACGATGGCCGTCGCCCACGAAGGACTTGCCTCACTAGCGGTAGATCTTCACGAAGTAGGCGATCTCCTTGCCCTTACAAACTCCTTGGTTCAACTCCACAATCTTGTCGGAGGCTCCCAAGTGACACCTAGCCAATCTAGGAGACACCACCCTCCAAGAAGTAATAAATGGTGCGTTGGTGATGAATTACTTGCTCTTGTGCTTCAAATGATAGTCTCCCCAACACTCAACTCTCTCTCATAGGTTTTGGATCTGGTGGAAAGAAGATTTGAGCGGAAAGCAACTTGGGGAAGGCTAGAGATCAAGATTCATATGGTAGGAATAGAATATCTTGGCCTCAACACATGAGTAGGTAGTTCTCTCTCAGAAAATGTATGCTGGAAGTGTAGGTTCAGTCCGATGGCTCTCTCCACGAATGAAGAGGAGGTGGAGGGGTATATATAGCCTCCACACAAAATCTAACCGTTACACACAATTTACCAAACTCGGTGGGACTGATTCAACAGACTCGGTCAGACCGATTTGATAAACCTAGTGACCGTTAGGATTTTCGGTGGGACTGAAATGCAACTCGGTAGGACCGATATGGTTAGGGTTAGGGCATAACGTAATCTCGGTGAGACCGATTACACAAACTCGGTGAGACCGATTTTGGTAATAAGCCTTCCAGGGAGTTGGTCAGGCAAACTCGGTTGGACCGATTACACAAACTCGGTAGGACCGATTTTGGTAACGAGTTAACCAGGAAGTTTGCATTGTAATCTCGGTAGTACCGATTGCTCAAACTCGGTGAGACCGATTTTGGTAATGGACATACACAGAGAGATTACAATCCCATCTCGGTGAGACCGAGATCCCTATCGGTAAGACCGATTTGCCTAGGGTTTGTGGCAGTGTCTATGACATCTGAACTTGGTGGCGCCGGATAGAAAGAATGGGTGGGGCCGAGTTTAACTTTAGGTTTACGTCATATGTGTGGAAATGGGAAAGTAGTTGAGGGTTTTGGAGCATATCACTAAGCACTTGAAGCAAGAGGCTCATTAAGCAACACCTCATCCCTTCTTGATAGTATTGGCTTTTCCTATAGACTCAATGTGATCTTGGATCACTAAAATGTAAAATGAAGAGTCTTGAGCTTGAAGCTTGAGCCGATCCTTTGTCCTTAGCATCTTGAAGGAGTTCCCACATCCTTTAGTCCATGCCAGTCCATTGTTGAACTTATCTGAAACATACTAGATAAAGTGTTAGTCCAACAAGAGACATGTTGACATTAATTACCAAAACCACCTAGGGAGCACTTGTGCTTTCAATCTCCCCCTTTTTGGTAATTGATGACAACATACATCAATGCTTTAGATAAAGATATAAAGAATAGCAAGTAAAGCTTTGGAAAGACATGTAACAAGCATAGGCTCCCCCTACATGTATGCAATCATGTAAACATGGAATGTAGAAGCATGTGAGAGCATAACCATGATAGAGCAGGCAATGTGTTACATGTATCTTGGCCATATGCATCAGAGCAAAGAATATTAAAGAAAATACCTTCGTGCCCCTGAGTCCTTCTTGCAAACAGTATGTACATCAGCAAGAATTCCTCATACACATGATTGTGATGCATATACTTACCTTGTAGTCTTGAGTTGGCTTAGGATGGAATGAACCTGCGTAAACAAGGTTAGATAACACAGGTACATCTACTAGCCAGAGCAAACAGAAGAAACCACAAGAATACCAAGACTGGGATGACATGTAGAGATTGAGTACTAAGTACCACATTGGATTAGACATGTCCCCAAGAGTAAAGATATGCAATGAAATTAAATGATTTCTTTCCCTTAAATGTCTTGCTCCCCCTGAATCTAGCATGGGATACTGGGAGAAGATAGGGAACAGAAAATCAGAGCTGAAAGCTATAAATGAACAGAGCTAATGCAAGCTAATGCAAATAAGCACATATGAACATCCCTCAATAAGACATGTGGCATCTCTCCTCTTGAACACCAAGCATCTGGGATCCTTGAGAAATACTTTTTATATGAGTATTCTCTCCCCCTGGAGATCTCTTTCCCCCCCTGAGGAGGTGATACTCTCTTTCTCTGATGTGATCTCTCTAAGTGATAAGCTTTGATATGATCTCTCTCTCCCCCTTTGACATCAATTTCCAAGAAGGGTTTGATCATGGAGACACAGTACAAAGCATGTAAAAAATGTGATCTTGTAGAGGACAAGATTCATTGAGTGGAGCTGGATCAGAAGAAACACAGAATAAGTGGCAAACTATTTTTTTCTGTTGTGAAATCGGTGGCACCGAGTGGTATGCTTTGGTTGTGCCGAAAGGATTCGGTTGGACCGAAAACAACAAATCAGTGAAACCGAGTTTATCGCAGAGAAAACACTTGTCACCTCAGCTCACTAGACAAGTAAGATCTCACAAAGATTTGCAAGGAATTTACTGAAACATGTGCAAGGAATTGGATGCAGAAAATGCAGAGCAAACAGAAAGAAATCTAGATGTAGTTTTTTTTGTAAGGGGAAACAAATATGCATGAGACAAATGCAAAAACATAGAAAATAACACATGAGAACTTCATCTAGAGATGGTCGGCGACAAAGTCACCTATGTTAGAGTATATTGACTTAGGAGTCAAGTGAGATCACTTGATCATAGGTCATACTCATCGTTTAAGCTCAAAATGGGGTTGCCATTTTTCGTTTAAGCATCTTGATGTATTCACATCTTGTCGAGTTGCTTTAGCTCATGACTCAGAGTAAAGCTTCTCTAAGATGGAATATCATACCTTGGTTGGTGGTGTAGTCCATGTAGTTGAACTTGTGTGGGTTGCTCAAAGTTGATGTAGCTCATCAAGAATTGGGAGCACCACTTGGAATTTGAGTCCATCTACCTACATGGGTTAGTTCTTTCAAGGAAGAGCACTTGTGTATCCAAAAATGACAATCATGAAGCTCAACATAGAATTTGTCAAAGGATATGTTTGAATGGTTCCGTGCTTCCTTGTCTTCAACCACCATAGTGTAGAAACTTGGTGATGTAGAGATTGCTCAAGATATGAGTAGATTACAATCTCATGGAATTTGATTCAACCAAGTACCTACATGGGTTAGATAACATGCAAGATACAAATATATCCAAGACATAAGATTTTCATCATAAGAGAAATATCAAGGATTAGTCATAAGCTCATGTCTTGCATGTATCCAATGGAGTTTTTACTCCAAGTTTGAAGCATCAATAATGTTCAATTCTCCTCTTAACCTGCAAAACACTTTCTCATCAAGAGGTTTAGTGAATATATCCTCTAATTGCTTTTTGGTGAGAACATGCTTAAGATCAATGTCACCCTTAGCAACATGATCTCGAATGAAATGATGACGTACTTCAATATGTTTAGTTCGAGAATGTTGCACAAGATTATGACAAATTTTGATAGAACTTTCATTGTCACAAAGCAATGGAACATGTTTCACATATATCCCATAATCTTTAAAAGTTTGGGTCATCCAAAGTAATTGAGCACAACATGAACCAGCGGCAATGTATTCCGCTTCGGCGGTGGATAAGGATATCGAGTTTTGTTTCTTGGAGGACCAAGACACAAGAGATCTACCAAGAAATTGACAAGTACCCGAAGTGGACTTTCTATCAACCTTGTCTCCGGCATAGTCCGAGTCGGAGTAGCCAACAAGATCGAAGGAGGCCCTCTTAGGATACCAAATGCCAAAATTTGGTGTATGGATTAAGTATCTCACTATCCTTTTCACGGCCTTAAGATGACATTCTTTAGGAGTAGCTTGATATCGTGCACACATGCACACACTTAGCATGATATCGGGATGTGAAGCACATAGATATAACAATGAACCAATCATAGAGCGATAAACCTTTTGATCAACCGGTTCACCATCTTTGGTCAAGTCAAGATGTCCACTAGTAGGCATGGGTGTAGACATGCCTTTGCATTCTTGCATATTGAACTTCTTGAATAAGTCCTTGGTGTACTTCGTTTGAGAAACAAAGGTACCTTCCTTAGTTTGCTTGATTTGCAACCCAAGAAAAAATTTGAGTTCACTCATCATAGACATCTCAAACTTCTCCGACATTAGCTTCCCAAACTTTTCACTAAAATGAGGGTTAGTTGAACCAAATATGATATCATCAACATAGATTTGGCACACAAATAGTTCTCCATTAACCCTTTTAGTAAAAAGAGTAGAATCAATTTTCCCAATTTCAAAGCCTTTTTCAATAAGAAACTTGGTCAAGCATTTATACCACGCTCTAGGAGCTTGTTTGAGACCATAAAGGGCTTTGTGATGTTTGTAAACATGATTGGGTTTCTTAGGATTGACAAAGCCGGGAGGTTGCTTAACATAAACTTCCTCCTCTATTTCACCATTTAGAAAAGCACTTTTAATGTCCATTTGGTACAAGGTGATATCATGATGATTAGCATAGGCAAGTAAGATGCGAATGGACTCAAGTCTAGCAAGGAGCGTAAGTCTCACCATAGTCCATACCTTCGACTTGTGTGTAGCCTTGGGCGACGAGATGTGCTTTGTTGCGAACTACTTGTCCATCTTCATCTTGCTTGTTGTGAAACACCCATTTGGTACTGATGATGTTGTGGTTGTTGTCGGGCTTCTCAACCAATGTCCAAACTTGGTTCCTCTCAAAGTTGTGTAGCTCTTCATGCATAGCATTTATCCAATCTGGATCTTCCAATGCTTCTTCGACCTTCATAGGTTCAAGGCTAGAGATGAAAGAATAGTTTTCACAAAAGTTAGCTAAACGAGTTTTAGAGCGAGTGATTCTCCCGGTTTGGATATCATTGTAGATTTGCTCGACGGGATGGTCTTTAGCAATTCTTGCTCGAACTCGTGAAAGCTTTTGCTTGTTTCTTGGTTGAACTTCTTCTTCATCTTGTTCTTCTTCTTGGCCTTCTTCATTGTTGGCGTTGTCGTTCTCTTGTCGTGGTGGAGAAGGAGGTTGTTGACGTTCGTCTTGATGCACTTCCTTGTTTTCTTCATCTTGGTGTGTCCCACTTGTGGACGCTTCCATATCAACTCTTGGCTCACCTTGTCGTGAAGTAGAAGCTTCCACTTGGACGGATGAGGTACTCTCCTTCACCTCCGTTGGACGAACCTTGCCAATACACAAGCCTTGGGTTGCTTCCGAAGGTTCTTTGTCTCCTACATCAATTGGCAATTGCTCTACTTACGAGCTGTTAGATTCATCAAACTTCACATCTACCATCTCTTCAACCTTTCGGGTGAAATTGTTGTAGACACGGTAAGTGTGAGAGTTTGAGCCATAACCTAGTAGGAAACCTTCATGAGACTTAGGAGCAAATTTAGAACGACGATGCTTATCAAGAATGTAGCACTTTGAGCCGAATACTTAGAAGTATCCAACTTGGGGTTTGTTACCGATGAGGAGCTCGTATGCCGTCTTGCCGAGTAGCTTGTGAAGATACAAGCGATTTGTTGCATGAGTAGCTTCGGTGTCTTGTACTCATCAAGCATCGTTCTCGTCATTTTGATGAGCGTCTGGTTCTTCCTCTCAACAACTCCATTTTGTTGAGGTGTGTACATAGCCGAGAACTCGTGTGAAATCCCTTCTTCGTCAAGAAAGGTGTCCACATTTGCGTTCTTGAACTCCGTTCCGTTGTCACTGCGAACCTTCTTGATCTTCACTTCAAATTGATTTTGGGCCTTCCTAGCGAAGTTTTTGAAGATCTTTTGGACCTGTGATTTATCATCGAGAAAGAACACCCACATAAATCTTGAAAAATCATCAACTATAACTAGACCAAAAGAATTTCCACCGAGACTCTTGTAAGAGTTGGGACCAAAAAGATCCATGTGAAGTAGCTCGAGTGGCCTCCTTGTGGTCATGATGTTCTTCACGGGATGCCTTCCTCCAACCTGTTTACCTGCCTGACAAGCGCTACAAAGTCTATCCTTATCAAATATGACATCGTTAACTCCAAGGATATGATTTCCTTTAATAAGCTTGTCAAGGTTTCGCATACCAACATGACCTAATCGTCTATGCCATAACCAACCTTTTGAGGATTCAGCGATGAAGCAAGTTTTAGGTTGAGCCTTTTTAGTGAAATCAACAATGTATAGATCACCTCTACGCACGCCGGTAAAGACCATTTTATGATTGTCTCGACGAAACACTTGGCAATCTACTTCAGCGAATAGGACATTGAAACCTAAATCAGCAAGTCTAGATACTGAAAGTAAGTTGTATCCAAGAGATTCAACGAGCATGACATTTTGTATGGAGCTATCATGTGATATGGCCACCTTACCTAGGCCAACCACCTTACCCTTTGAGTTGTCACCGAAAGTGACATACTTTCGAGGACTATCATTTTCAGCAAGCTCATGAAACATGTCTTTATCTCCGGTCATGTGATCGGTACATCCACTATCAAGAACCCATTCCTTTCCTCCTGCCATATATCCCTGAAGATTTGCCATAAGACCAAAATATCTCATTGCATCGTCAAGATCGAAGTCACTATCATCATCCTCATCATAGTATCCATGTTCAACATCGTCATGTGGTGGATCAAATCCTAGAGAGGGTAATTCATTAGAGTGAGTTTGACAATGATCTTGCTTATGAATTCTTATAGCTTCAGAAATAATATCACTAATAATTCCAACATCTCCTTTGGCACGCATAAGGTTTGTAAGCTCAAATAGACGATCACCAAACATAGGATCACTAGTATTCATCTTACTCAAGGCAATAGACTTATGGAGAATTTCATCTAGATTTTTCAAGGAATAATTTGGAAAGCGTTCCTCAAGAAATTTCCATATAGTGTAGGCACACTTAAGAGTAGGCAAGCATCCAATCAAGTTTCTAGGCAATCCTCTAATGATAAGTTCGGCAGTTCTAAGATTCCTAATCATATCAATTGACTCATCAAGGGTAGGATGCATAGGGTCAACATGAGGTGCACAAGGGCTAGCAATGTACTTGTTCAAATGATATTGATTGAAGATTACAAGCATCTCATATTTTCAATCATGAAAATACTCTCCATCAAGAATAGGCACTCTATGTCTAAGATTCCCCAATGTAGACTCATCCATCTTCCTCCAATGGTGATTAAATCAAGGCAATGGAGACCAAAGCTCTGATACCACTTGTAGGACCTTGAGAAGAGGTGTCTAGAGGGGGGGGGGGTGATTAGACACTAAGTACCAAAGTTGCAGTTTTTAAGATCTTTAAGTTTAAGTGGAGTTTAGACGCAAGTTTAACATTCACAACACATAGCAAGCAAGCATGCAAAGAGTATATGAGCAGCGGAAAGTAAAGCATGCAACTTGCAAGAATGTAAAGGGAAGGGTTTTGGAGGATTCAAACGCAATTGGAGACATGGATGTTTTTGGCGTGGTTCCGATAGGTGGTGCTATCGTACATCCACGTTGATGGAGACTTCAACCCACGAAGGGTAATGGTTGCGCGAGTCCACGGAGGGCTCCACCCAAGAAGGGTCCACGAAGAAGCAACCTTGTCTATCCCACCATGGCCGTCGCCCACGAAGGACTTGCCTCACTAGCGGTAGATCTTCACGAAGTAGGCGATCTCCTTGCCCTTACAAACTCCTTGGTTCAACTCCACAATCTTGTCGGAGGCTCCCAAGTGACACCTAGCCAATCTAGGAGACACCACTCTCCAAGAAGTAACAAATGGTGCGTTGATGATGAACTCCTTGCTCTTGTGCTTAAAATGATAGTCTCCCCAACACTCAAATCTCTCTCATAGGTTTTGGATCTGGTGGAAAGAAGATTTGAGTGGAAAGCAACTTGGGGAAGGCTAGAGATCAAGATTCATATGGTAGGAATGGAATATCTTGGCCTCAACACATGAGTAGGTAGTTCTCTCTCAGAAAATGTATGCTGGAAGTGTAGGTTCAGTCTGATGGCTCTCTCCACGAATGAAGAGGAGCTGGAGGGGTATATATAGCCTCCACACAAAATCTAACCGTTACACACAATTTACAAAACTCGGTGGGACCGATTCAACAGACTCGATCAGACCGATTTGATAAACTTAGTGACCGTTAGGATTTTCGGTGGGACCGAAATGCAACTCGGTAGGACCGATATGGTTAGGGTTAGGGCATATCATAATCTTGGTGAGACCGATTACACAAACTCGGTGAGACCGATTTTGGTAATAAGCCTTCCAGGGAGTTGGTCAGGCAAACTCGGTTGGACCGATTACACAAACTCGGTAGGACCGATTTTGGTAATGAGTTAACCAGGAAGTTTGCATTGTAATCTCGGTAGTACCGATTGCTCAAACTCGGTGAGACCGATTTTTGTAATGGACATACACAGAGAGATTACAATCCCATCTCGGTGAGACCGAGATCCTTATCGGTAAGACCGATTTGCCTAGGGTTTGTGGAAGTGGCTATGACATCTGAACTCGGTGGCGCCGGATAGAAAGAATTGGTGGGGTCGAGTTTAACTTTAGGTTTAGGTCATATGTGTGGAAATGGGAAAGTAGTTGAGGGTTTTGGAGCATATCACTAAGCACTTGAAGCAAGAGGCTCATTAAGCAACACCTCATCCCTTCTTGATAGTATTGGCTTTTCCTACATACTCAATGTGATCTTGATTCACTGAGGGAGTCCTGGACTAGGGGGTGTCCGGACAGCCGGACTATCAATATCCGCCGGACTCCAAGACTACGAAGATACAAGATTGAAGACTCCGGCTCGTGTCCATATGGTACTTTACTTGGCGTGGAAGGCAAGCTTGGCGATACGGATATGTAGATCTCCTACCATTGTAACCGACTCTGTGTAACCCTAGCCCTCTCCGGTATCTATATAAACCGGAGGGCTTTAGTCCGTAGGACAACATACATTACAACAATCATACCATAGGCTAGCTTCTAGGGTTTAGCCTCCTTGATCTCGTGGTAGATCTACTCTTGTACTACCCATATCATCAATATTAATCAAGCAGGATGTAGGGTTTTACCTCCATCGAGAGGGCCCGAACCTGGGTAAAAACATCGTGTCCCTCGTCTCCTGTTACCATCTGCCTAGACGCACAGTCCGGGACCCCCTACCCGAGATCCGCCGGTTTTGACACCGACATTGGTGCTTTCATTGAGAGTTCCTCTGTGTCGTCACCAATAGGCTTGATGGCATCTTCAACCTGCAACGCTGTCCAGGGTGAGACTTTTCTCCCCGGACAGATCTTCATATTCGGCGGCTTCGCCCTGCGGGCCAATTCACTTGGCCATCTGGAGCAGATCGAAAGCTACGCCCCTGGCCGTCAGGTCAGATTTGGAAGCTTAAACTTCACGGCCGATGTCCGCGGAGACTTGATCCTCGACAGACTCGAGCCACAGACGAGCGCGCCGCACTGTGACGATGGGCATGATCTAGCTCTGTCACCGAACAGTGCCTTGGTGGCCGCACACGGATCCTCTTCGGCCATTAGCCCGGAGCCGATCGCCTAGATCGAGGGCCGGTGGATAGACGCCGCCCCGGGGGCTTCAACATCCACGGCGATGGAGCCGAACACTAATCTTGTCCCCTGCGAAACTCGTGATTCCGAGGCGCCGGACTCCTCGCCGGACTCCAAACCTCCCGCGCACCTACCAATCGATCCGGATTGGGCGCCGGTTATGGAATTCACCGCCGCAGACATCTTCCAATGCTCGCCTTTCGGCGATATCTTAAATTCACTAAAGCATCTCTCGTTATCAGGAGAGTCCTGGCCGGATTATGGCCAGGATGGTTGGGATGCGGACGACGAAGAAATTCAGAGCCCACCCACCACCCACTTTGTAGCCACTGTCGACGATCTAACCGACATGCTAGACTACGACTCCGAAGACATCGACGCTATGGACGACGATGCCGGAGACGAACAAGAACCAGCGCCCACAGGGCACTGGAAGGCCACCTCGTCATATGACGTGTACATGGTGGATACCCCAAAAGATGGGGACGGCGAAGGAACAGCGGAGGCAGATTCCTTAAAGAAACAGCCCAAACGCCGGCGTCAGCGGCGCTGCTCTAAATCTCGCCACAGCAAAAACGGAGATTCCGGCACAGGAGATAATAATACTCTAGAGAGTGCCGAAGACAATCCCCTCCGGCAAGACTCAGCGCAGGAGGATGCAGAAGCAAGCCCCCATGAGAGGACGACAGATGAAGAGGTTGAGGATCATAATTATACGCCTCCCTCCGAAGACGAAGCAAGCCTCAACGATGACGAATTCGTCGTACCCGAGGATCCCGTCGAACAAGAGCGCTTCAAGCGCAGGCTTATCGCCACAGCAAACAGCCTAAAGAAAAAGCAGCAGCAGCTTCAAGCTGATCAGGACATGCTGGCCGATCGATGGACCGAGGTCCTTGCGGCCGAAGAGTATAAACTCGAACGTCCCTCCAAAAGTTACCCAAAACGCAAGCTGCTCCCCCGATTAGAGGAGGAAGCATACGTACATCCATCACCAGCGCACGATATGGCTGACCGACCACCCGTGGCCGTGACAGAGAGGCATCCAGGCCCCCAGCCAAGACCATACCCCGGCATCGCTCCAAAAGTACGAAGCCAAGAGGGAACGCGCCGGACTTGCGAGACATATTGGAGGACAAAGCAAGGCAATCCAGATCCATCTATGGATCACGTGGGCGCCCTACGACCCATGACGAACACCGTCGTGCCGGATACAATAACCCCGGCCGGGCCGAACACAGTAGACAGCGCTCTCTCGAGCTGCGTCGCGATATCGCTCAATACAGGGGCGCCGCACACCCGTTATGCTTCATTGACGAAGTAATGGATCATCAGATCCCCGAAGGGTTTAAACCCGTAAACATCGAATCTTACGATGGCACAACAGACCCCGCGGTGTGGATCGAAGACTATCTTCTCCACATCCATATGGTCCGCGGTGACGATCTCCACGCCATAAAGTACCTCCCACTCAAGCTTAGAGGACCAGCTCGGCATTGGCTTAACAGCTTGCCCGCAGAGTCAATTGGGTGTTGGGAGGACCTGGAGGCCGCATTCCTTGATAACTTCCAAGGCACATATGTGCGACCACCAGACGCCGATGACCTAAGCCACATCATTCAGCAGCCAGACGAATCGGCCAGACAATTCTAGACACGGTTCTTGACGAAGAAAAATCAAATCGTTGATTGTCCGGACGCAGAGGCCCTTGCAGCCTTCAAACATAACATCCGGGACGAATGGCTAGCCTGGCACCTGGGGCAGGAAAAGCCGAAATCCATGGCAGCCCTCACATCGTTAATGACCCGCTTTTGTGCGGGAGAGGACAGCTGGCTAGCCCGCAGCAACAATCTCCATAAAAATTCTGGCAGTCCGGATACTAAGGACAACAACGGCAGGTCACGTCGAAACAAAAACAAGCGCCGAATTAACGGCGACGATAAGGAGGATACGGCGGTCAATGCCGGATTCCGAGGCTCTAAACCCGGTCAACGGAAGAAGCCATTTAAAAGAACCATTCCGGGTCCGTCCAACCTGGACCGAATACTCGACCGCTCATGCCAGATACATGGCACCCCTGAAAAGCCAGCTAACCACACCAATAGAGATTGCTGGGTGTTCAAGCAGGCCGGCAAGTTAATTGCCGAAAACAATGACAAGGGGCTAAATAGCGACGACGAGGAAGAAACCCGGCCGCTGAACAACAAAGGACAGAAGGGTTTTCCCCCACAAGTATGGACGGTGAATATGATATACGCGACCCACATACCCAAGAGGGAGAGGAAACGCGCACTAAGGGACGTCTATGCGATGGAGCCAGTCGCCCCAAAGTTCAACCCATGGTCCTCTTGTCCGATCACTTTCGATCGAAGAGACCATCCGACCAGCATACGCCATGGCGGATTCGCCACATTGGTCTTAGACCCAATCATCGATGGGTTCCACCTCACGAGAGTCCTGATGGACGGCGGCAGTAGCCTGAACCTGCTTTATCAGGATAAAGTGCGCAAAATGGGCATAGACCCATCAAGGATTAAACCTACAAAGACAACCTTTAAAGGTGTCATACCAGGAGTGGAAGCCAACTGCACAGGCTCAGTCACACTGGAAGTGGTCTTCGGATCCCCGGATAATTTCTGGAGCGAAGAGTTAATCTTCGACATAGTCCCGTTTCGCAGCGGCTATCACGCTCTGCTCGGACGAACCGCGTTTGCCAAATTCAACGCGGTGCCGCACTATGCATACCTAAAGCTCAAGATGCCAGGCCCTCGTGGAGTCATCACGGTCAATGGGAATACGGAACGCTCCCTCCGAACGGAGGAACATACAGCGGCTCTCGCGGCAGAAGTACAGAGCAGCCTTCTAAGGCAATTCTCGAGTCCGGCCGTTAAATGGCCGGATACAGCAAAGCGCGCCAGGAGCAATATCAACCAAGACCACCTGGCGCGATCAGAGCATGCGTAGCAATGCGGCCCCAACCCTCACCCGCGTATGATCGCAAGAATAACACTCCGCGTACATCATTACGCTTTGGAGATTCCATGGGCACAGGGGAGGGGGCACGATCACAACGGACCCAGAGTGTGGTTCGACCACACCAGGGGCTCGCAAATGTGCTCCTCTTTTATTATTATTTTTCTTCTTTTTTGTACACAGGACTCTGTTAACCAGAAGCCCTGTCCGGCGGTGAACCTGCCGAACTCATGATGCAACAGTCAGGGACTAAAGAAGGCCGCGTCGAACACTCAGGTGGTCTCAATTACGAGCATTAAATTCAATTATATACACCAAATCCGCAGCTCATCCCTGGAGGGGGACATGTTTATTTAGTCCAAATCCCTTGCTTACCGCACTATTTGTACCAGTCCGCTCCACTAGCAGACTTTTTCTTTCATTAATAATGCAGCACCTTTATGATCGCAATTGCATTACATTTTATATATATGTTCATTATATGACATCTGGCACCCGTATATTCTGGTACGGCATAATACACCAGGGGCTTATGTTCCCCACTTTATGGTGTGATAAAGTCCGAACACTTTCACAAGTGCGGCACCCCGAACTTATAGCATTATATGAATCGGCTCCGAATCATGTCTTGGGTCAATAGTTGGGTTTGCCCGGCTCCCACGTTTTGGTGCCTTACGTTCCGTTCTGTCGGCTAAGGTGGCACTGGGAGAACCACTGCGATTGCGCCCCGGTTGAGCCGGGTTAACGCCTCAGTGGAGAAAGATAAAATTGATTGGCATGATAAGGCGAGAGACTGGTCGCTGTTCGAGAGGTTTTTTCGGGTCCTTAAAGACTCACGCCGCTTCGAGCGAAGTTCCGGATGATGTCCGATGAAGGCGTGGATAGCGCCCCGGATTCGGTCTTCCGAATACCAGGGGCTTCGCCGAAATTTAAAATTATAGAATTCTATGGCTAAGTGAGAGTGTTCAAGCATTATAAGTCCGGTCGCCTTGTTCGTCGTGTTGAGCGCCTCCCTAGATGGACCCAAAAATGGGAACAAGAGTGCTCAAGTTTATCCCGAACACCCCAGCACTTGCGGCTTGGGGGCTGAAGCTAACGACTTGCCATCTCTCAGATTTTATAAACGGCCGCACAGAAGGTAATATTTTAAATTAAACAAGCGTTGCTCATGGCGCATATGAACGAAGTTTTCAGCGCACAGGATAAATAAACAGCGAGTTCACTCAAAGATTACATTTCGGGAGCACTCATCTGCAATATTGCAGGCTCCCTTCAGGACAATTTTATAATACTTCTCCGGCGTGCGATACTCCTTGCCCGGTGGCAGTGGGTCCGTGAGAAGCTTCTCCGCATCCAATTTGCCCCATTGCACCTTTATGCGGGCAAGGGCCCGACGAGCACCTTCGATACAGGTGGAGCGCTTGACTACATCCAGCCTGGGGCATGCATCCACCAGCCGCCGCACGAGGCCAAAGTAGCTACCAGGTATGGCCTGTCCAGGCCACAGCCGGACTATGAGGCCCTTCATGGCCTCCTCAGCTACCTTGTGGAGTTCGACCAGCTGCTTCAGCTGGTCGCTTGGGGGCACCGGATGGCCGGCCTCAGTATACTGAGACCAGAAGACCTTCTCCGTCGAGCTCCCCTCCTCGCCACGATAGAATGCGGCGGCATCAGACGCACTACACGGCAGATCTGCAAATGCCCCCGGAGAGCTCCGAATTCGGGTAAGTGTCAGGTAGTTCACATTAACATGCCTGCTTTGCATGAAAAATGCCTTACCCGCCGCTATCTTCTTTATGTCCTCAACCTCCTGAAGGGCCTTACGGGCCTCGGCCTTGGCGGACTTGTCACTTTCGAGAGCCGAGGCAAGCTCGGACTCTCGAGTCTTGGAGTCACGCTCCAAACTCTCATGTTTTTCCATGAGAACCTGGAGCTCTTGTCGTACTTCCGCCACACGTGCCTCTTTCTTTTCTCGCTCAGCCCGTTCCGCGGCCGCATTGCGTTCGGCCGCGGACACAGCATCCCGCAGGGCTGCCACCTCGTTAGTGGCCCCTGCAATACACATATTATCCTTGTTAATTCTATTTGCAACCAAAATCCTTTTCTGTAAGGTACTTATTCAAAGAGGTGTTACTCACTTTCTTTTTCCTCGAGCTGCTTCTTTGCATGGCCGAGCTCTTGCTCGGACCACTCGAGATCCTTTTTCAGCACGTCAACCTCCGCCGTTAGTGCGGCAGAGGTCAGCAGTGCAGCCTGCAAACCCATATTGACATATTTTAGGCAACCCTGCGTATATCTTGTTATAGATCCTTAGTCCGGCTTTTCTTTCCGAACACCGAACTAAGCATCAGGGGCTACTGTCTATGCGGTATTATATTACATAATTTTAACTTCTTAGCTCAAAGCCTGTTAAAAGGCTGCTGCAGGCTTCGGTCAACCCGCTCTTAGAGAGCTGAACCTTCTTAATCACCGCACTCATGATAGTGCGGTGTTCTTCCTCGATGGAAGCGCCTTTAAGCGCCTCCAGCAGGTTATCCGGCACCTCCGGTTGGACGGAGGCCGCCGGCGTCACGGTCCTGCCCTTCTTTCGAAGGGGCCGCTTGCCGGACTCTGGAACCACTGCGGGTTCCGATGTAGAGTCCGGCACGAAGTCCGGGGGGCTGCCTGACGGCGCCTCCGGAGCCTCCTCCTGATGGGTCCCTCTCTGGGATCCCACCTCGACGTCCTCGTTGGCGCGTGGGGTGGAGGCAGTCGGGATGGAATTCACATCCGACGAAGCCAATGACCCGCTCGATGAGTCGGGGAGATCATCATTGGCCGGACTGCGGGCAGAATGCGGCGTTAGAAGGACACTACGCGACATAAATGAAATTACACATCAAGGATCCAGATACTTACGATCTTGCCGGACGCCTGGCCCTTGGAGGCCGCTCATCCTCACCAACGCTGATGTTGGCGGAACTATCCGGGGGGATAGTTCTCCCCCTCTTGGACCCTTCGCCCCCCCCGATGGGGGAAGCCTTCCTTTTCTTCTCTCCCTCCTCCGGGAGAGAGTACTCCTCCTCCTCGTCTTCGGGAGAGGAGTCCTCGTCGTCGTCAGACGCCTGATTGCGGGAACTCTTTTGAGTCCCCGCGGCCACCTTCTTGGCCTTCTTCTCCGGCACCACGTGCGGTGCCGGAACCAGCAGCCCTGTTAAGCGGGCGTTCACTGGGTCTTCTGGCATGGGAGCCGGGCTGATGAGCAGCTTGGCCTTCTCCATCCATTCCTGTCAAAGGAAGAGGCAGAATGAAACCTCACTAGAGTCAATCTAATTATCACAAGTGTCCTGTAATGGGGTTGAATCACTTACCTCGTCAGTTGGATGCTGCGAGCTGAATCCGCGGTCTTCGGTCGCGGACGCGGGGGCTTCGGCGCCCTTGAACAGCACCCTCCAGGCGCCTTCGTATATTGTATCGAAGAGCCCGTTTAGCGCCTGGTGTTGTTCTGGATTGAACTACCACAAATTAAATGCCCGTTCTTGGCATGGGAGGATCCGCCGGATGAGCATGACTTGGACCACGTCGACGAGCCTGAGCCTATTGCTCACCATCTTCTTGATACATGCTCGGAGTCCCGTCACCTCCACTGGATTCCCCCACTGCAAGCCCTTCTATTTCCAGGAGGTGAGCTGCGTGGGGATGCCAGATCTAAATTCGGGGGCCACCGCCCATGTGGATTTGCGCGGCTCGGTGATGTAGAACCACCCCGATTGCCACCCCTTGACGGAGTCCACGAAGGTCCCTTCTAGCCAAGGGACGTTGGGCAATTTGCCCAACATAGCGCCTCCGCATTCCGCTTGCGTACCCTTCACAACCTTCGGCTTGACGTTGAAGGTCTTGAGCCACAGGCCGAAGTGGGGCCGGATGCAGAGAAAGGCCTCGCACACGACGATAAACGCCGAGATGTTGAGGATAAAGTTCGGCGCCAGATCGTGGAAATCCAGGCCGTAGTAAAACATGAGCCCCCGGACAAATGAATGGAGCAGAAAGCCCAGTCCGCGGAGCAAGTGGGGGAGAAAGACGACCCTCTCATGAGGCCTGGGGGTAGGGATGAGCTGCCCCTCGTCGGGCAGCCGATGCACGATATCGCCGGAATGGTATCCAGCGCTGCGCAACTTGGTGATGTCCTCCTCCTTGACGGTGGAGGCTAACCATTTACCTCCCGCTCCGGACATATTCGGAGAAGGTCGAGGAGAGATGTGCGAGTTCGGGCGTTGGAGCTTGAGTTCGCGGGGATGGATAAGCAAAGGAGGAAGAAGGCGTAGGTGAGAAGGTGAATCCTTATCCCTTATGTATAGGCGGACAAAACTATGCGTCCCCCACCAGCCTGGTAAAACTCGCTTATCTTCCAAGCGCCATTATCAATGGCGCGGTTGGGTTACCCACGCACGTATTGATGAGAATCCCGGAATAAGGGGAACACGATCTCTGCTTCGACAAGACGTGCCAAGGAAACCGCTTCGCTAAACATGGTGAGGTGGTATAGTAATTTAAACAAAGGCCTTGTGGCGGTGTGATGTCACGCTGCATAATACGTCAGCAGATTGAACTAAGTGTACATTTTATTCTCTCTACGGTGGAATGTGGAATTTATTTTGCAGAGCCGGACACTATCCTGGTGTTCATTATCTTCTCTGGATTATTCAAGGGAGGAACCCGCCTTGCAATGCCGAACATTATGCACGCCGGACTTATCGTCATTGAAGACTGGTTCAGGGGCTACTGAGGGAGTCCTGGATTAGGGGGTGTCCGGACAGCCGGACTATCAATATCCGCCGGACTCCAAGACTACGAAGATACAAGATTGAAGACTCCGGCTCGTGTCCGGATGGTACTTTACTTGGCGTGGAAGGCAAGCTTGGCGATAGGGATATGTAGATCTCCTACCATTGTAACCGACTCTGTGTAACCCTAGCCCTCTCCGGTATCTATATAAACCGGAGGGCTTTAGTCCGTAGGACAACATACATTACAACAATCATACCATAGGCTAGCTTCTAGGGTTTAGCCTCCTTGATCTCGTGGTAGATCTACTCTTGTACTACCCATATCATCAATATTAATCAAGCAGGACATAGGGTTTTACCTCCATCGAGAGGGCCCGAACCTGGGTAAAAACATCGTGTCCCTCGTCTCCTGTTACCATCCGCCTAGACGCACAGTCCGGGACCCCCTACCCGAGATCCGCCGGTTTTGACACCGACAATCACTAAAATGTAAAATGAAGAGTCTTGAGCTTGAAGCTTGAGCGAATCCTTTGTCCTTAGCATCTTGAAGGAGTTCCCACATCCTTTAGTCCATGCCACTCCATTGTTGAACTTATCTGAAACATACTAGATAAAAGTGTTAGTCCAACAAGAGATATGTTGACATTAATTACCAAAACCACCTAGGGAGCACTTGTAACAGGGGCCACGACTGAAGTGGCGGCCCTGAAGAAAGTGCTATCCGAGGCCGAAAACAAGGCGGCCATGGAGCGCATTGAGCGTGAAAAGCAAGATGCTAGGGTGGGCGAGGTACAGCAAGAGCTCTAGGAGCTCGGCAAGAAGTTCGAGTCCTTGGAGCGTGACTTCAGGACAAAGGAGTCTGAGCTTGCGAAGGCCCTTCTGAGCACGAAAGATGCCAAGGCCGAAGCCCAAAAGGCCCAGCAGGAAATCCAGGCGGCCAAGAAGATAGCGGCGGGTAAGGCATTCATTATGCAAAGCAAACATGTGGAGGAGACATTTCTTTTACTTACCCGAATTCGGAGCTCTCCAGGGGCATTCGCAGATCTGCCATGCATCATATCGGATGCCGCGGAGTTCTACCGTGCCGAAGAGGGGAGCTCGACGGAGAAGCTATTCTGGTCCCAGTATGCTTCAGTCGAACACCCAATGCCTCTGAGTGACCAACTGAGGCAATTAGTTGAACTCCACAGGGCGGCCGAAGTGGCCATGAAGGATTTCATAGTCCGGTTGTGGCCTGGTGAGCCCCTGCCCGCCAGCTACTTCGGCCTTATAAAGCGAATGGTAAATGCCTGCCCGCGGCTTGAAGTTATCAAGTGATCCGTTTGCATTGAGGGTGCCCGCCGGGCCTTTGCCCATGCGAAGATGCATTGGGCCAAGCTGGATGCAGAAAAGCTGGTGAAGGAAGGACCGCCAGAGGGCAAGGCGCATCCGTACCCCGAGAAATATTATGATGGCGTGATGAAAAGTGCTCGTCTCGTGGCCGATGAATGTACCAAGGACACAATCTTGGAGTGAATGTACTCGTGTCGTCTTTGTAATATGAAAACGAACTTGTTTGCTCTATATAGCATTTTGTTGATGTAAAATATTACCTTCTGTGCGGCTATTTATAAAATTCTGAAAGTAGGCCAGTCGTCGGCTTCCATCCCCACGTAACTAGTACTGGGGTGTTCGTGGAAAACCCAAAACACTCTTTTATCCAAATTTTTGGTCCCTGAAGGAGGTGCTTGGCGCAGCGAACAAGGCAATCGGACTATGCAGCTTTATAACTCTCACTTAGTCATAGAAGTCTACAATTTTAAGTTGCGGCGAAGCCCCTAGAATCCGGAAAGCCGAATTGGAGCGCTATACACGCCTAAATCGGACGAGGCCGACTCCTCGCCTAAAGCGGAAAAAATCTTTAAGGATTTTAAGACCTCTCGAACAGCGACCAGCTCTCGCCGCATCATGACAGTCAGTTTTCGGCTTTCTCTACTAAGGCGCTCGTCCAGAAGAACCGGGACACAATCGCAGTAGTTCTCCTTGCGCTACCTTAGACGATATAACGGAACGTAAGGTACCAAAACAAGGGAGCCGGGAAAACCCAACTATTAACCCAGGACATGATTCAGAGCTGATGCATATAGTGCTATAAGTTCGGGGTGCCGCACTGTTGAAAGTGTTCGGACTTATCTTGCCGTATTAAGGGGCACCATGAGAAGCCCCTGGCAAACTGACCGTACCAAAGTGTACGTGTTCAATATTAAATAAAAATTACATAGGAATAATAAGATGACGCTATATATTATCTCCCATTGATAAATAATACGTCCAAGCGTATGTGTACAATTAATGCGTTGAGTAGAAGCCAATAGGACTATTTGACATGTCCAATCCAAGGGCAGGCCACATGTAGGTATATAAAACAGGTATAATGATCATTGACAGATACCACCTAGGTATTCCCTTTGTGCGTAAAGCCTCTTACCTCCTTGGTTTTCCCTCCTGAGATGAGTCCGATGATCCGGCTCTCTGAAGAGGCTACCCGAAAGTAGGGTCCTGAAAGAGAAAAAGGGGGTTATTAAAGTATGTTGCGGTTGAACCGCACTGTTGACCGCATCACTTATTACGCCTCCGCCTATGCCCATGGTTTTTTGAATGCGTAATTGTGTACACGCGGCACGAATGCTGCCTGAATGGGGCTGGGGCAGAGGCTGAACTGCTAGTCGCGCTCTTGGCGTGCCTGGCAATCCTGTTGCAGGGTACTCCAGACTCACTTGATGGTGTTCGGGGTTGGTGTCGCCAGATTGGTGGTTTGCCGGAGAAGGCTGCTTTGTACTTCTGCCGCAAGGGCCATGGTGTGCTCCTCTATACGGAGAGAGCTGTCTGTGTTTCCATTGACTGTTATAACCCCGCGAGGTCCTGGCATCTTGAGCTTGAGGTATGCATAGTGTGGTACCGCATTGAATCGAGCAAATGCGGTTCGTCGGAGTAGTGCATGATAGCCACTTCGGAGAGGGACGATGTCAAAGATTAGATCCTTGCTTCGGAAGTTATCCGGGGATCCGAAGACCACTTCCAGTGTTATTGAGCCCGTACAACGGGCCTCTACTCCTGGAATTACACCTTTAAAGGTGGTTTTGGTGGGCTTGATCCTTGAGGGATCGATGCCCATTTTGTGCACTGTGTCCTGATAAAGCAGTTCAGTATGCTGCCACCATCCATAAGGATTCGCGTAAGGTGGAATCCGTCGATGATTGGGTCGAGGACTAATGCGGCTGAACCGCCGTGACGGATGCTGGTAGGGTGATCCCTACGACCAAAAGTGATCGGACAGGCTGACCATGGGTTGAACTTTGGGGCGACTGGCTCCATCGCATAGACGTCCCGTAGTGCTCGTTTTCATTCCCGTTTGGGAATGTGGGTGGCGTAGATCATATTGACCGTTTTCACCTAGGGAGGAAATTTCTTCTGTCCCCCCCCCCCCCCCCCCCCCGTGTTCGGACGCCGGGGATCCTCGTCATCGTCGCTGTGCAGCCCCTTGTTCTTGTTCTCGGCATTTATTTTACCGGCCTGTTTGAACACCCAGCACTCTCTGTTAGTGTGGTTTGCTGGCTTATCCGGGGTGCCATGAATTTGGCACGAGCGATCAAGTATGCGGTCCAAACTGGACGGTCCCTGATTGTTTCTTTTGAATGCCTTTTTCCGCTGACCGGATTTTGAGCCACTAAATCCAGCTTTGACTGCCGTCTCTTCAGTGTTATCGCCATTGTTCCGACGCTTATGTCTGTTGCGCCGTGGCTTGCCGTTATTGTCGCGGACATCTGAAGTGCCCGAGTTTCTTGGTGTGGTGCTACTGCGAGCCAACCAGCTGTCCTCGCCCGCGCAAAAGTGGGTCATGAGGGCCGCCATGGACTTTGGTTTTTCCTGGCCGAGGTGTCGGGCGAGCCACTCATCGCGGATATTATGCTTAAAGGCCGCCAGGGCTTCGGCGTCCGGGCAGTCGACAATTTGGTTCTTTTTAGTTAGGAACCGAGTCCAGAATTTCCTGGCTGACTCTCCGGGCTGTTGGGTAATGTGACTCAAGTCATCAGCATCCGGTGGTCACACGTACGTGCCCTGGAAGTTGTCGAGGAACGCGTTCTTCAGGTTTTCCCAACTGCCGATGGAATTTGCCGGTATGCTATTTAGCCAGTGCCGGGCCGGTCCTTTGAGTTTAAGGGGAAGATACTTGATGGCATGTAGATCGTCACCGCGGGCCATGTGAATGTGGAGAAGGAAATCTTTGATCCATACTGCGGGGTCTGTTGTGCCATCGTATGATTCGATGTTTACGGGTTTAAACCCTTCTGGGAATTCGTGATCCATTACTTCGTCAGTGAAGCGGAGGGGGTGTGTGGCGCCTCTATGCTGGGCTATGTGGCTACGCAGTTCGAATGAGTCTTGTTGGCTATGTCCGGCCCGGCCGGACTTATTGATAGTGTATCCGGCGTGACGATCGTCGTCACGTGTTGGGGCGCGCCCCCGCGATCCGTAGATCGATCTTGGCTGTCCTGCCTTGTTTTCCAGTATGTCTTGCAGGTCTTACCTATTACCCCAGGCCGTAGTGTATTGGCGTGGGGGTGCGGGCTGGTATTCGGGATGATGCACCGTTTTATCCCGGCCACGGGGTGTCTGATCAGCCTCGTCCTGTGCTGGTAGTATGGGCTCCTCCTCGAGTTGAGGTAGCCACTTGTGCTTTGGATAACCTTTGGTGTGGCGCTCGAGTCCATATTCCTCGGCTGCCAGGACTTCGGTCCATCTATCTGTGAGCAAATCTTGATCAGCTTGGAGTTGCTGCTGCTTCTTTTTCAGGCTCCTCGCAGTGGCTATAAGCCGGCGCTTGAAGCACTCCTGCTCTACGGGGTCCTCAGGCACGCCGAATTCGTTGTCGCCGAGGCTAATCTCATCTTTGGAGGGGGCATGTAATTGTCCTCCTCCGGGTATCCGTCCGTCGCCTATTCGTCTGGGCTGACCTGCCCGTTTTCCTGTTCGGCCTGCTCGAAGGCAGGCTGATCGGGGTTGTATTCATCCTCGGCACCATCTGGATTGTTTTCGTCTCCTGTGCCGGTATTGCTGTGGCGGGGCTTGGAGCGGCGCTGATGACGCCCATGCTTTGCTTTCTTCATTGAGGGGTTATCCTCCATTGCCTCATCGCCATTGGTTTCTTTCGGAGTGTCCACCATATATATATCATATGAGGAGGTGGCTGTCCAGCGCCCCCTGGGCGGTGGTTCCTGTTCTTCTCCTACATCGTCGTCCACACCGTCGATGTCTTCAGAGTCGAAGTCAAGCACGTGATTCAAATCATCGACTGTGGCGATGAAGTGGGTGGTGGGTGGGCAACGAATTCCCTCGTCGCCTGCTTCCCACTCGAGCCGGACATAGTTCGGCCAAGAGTCTCCTGACAAAGAGATAGACTTCAACAAGTTCAGCATGTCTCCAAAGGGCGAATGCTGGAAGATATCCGCGGCGGTGAACTCCATTACCGGAGCCCAACCAAATTCGGCGGGCTCGGTGGTGCGCGGACTAGAACCTACAGCCGGACACAAGTCCGGGGGTCCGAAGACACAGGCTTCCTTGGGGGTGAAGTCTCTTTTCGGCTCTACCGTCGATGAGTGTGCGGCCTCAGAGGCGGGGTCTATCCACCCGTCCCCGGACGACGCAATCTGCCCCGGATTTAGGTCCGGAGATCCTGCAGGTGTGATATCCCGAGTATTGTCTGACAGCAGGTCTAAGTTGTGCTCGTCGTGACTGTTCGGCGCTCCTGGCGTAGGCCTGAATCCGTCGAAGATCAAGTCTCCACGGATATCGGCTGTGTAGTTCAAGTTTCCGAACCTGACCTGTTGGCTAGGGGCGTAGCTGTCGATCTGCTCCAGATGGCCAAGCGAATTGGCCCGCAGTGTGAAGCCGCCGAACACGAAGATCTGTCCGAGGAGAAAAGTCTCACCTGGACCAGATTGTTGTTGATGATTGTAGGAGCCGTCGAGCCTTGCAGCGACGACACAGAGGAACTCTCAATGAAAGCACCAATGTCGGTGTCAAAACCAGCGGATCTCGGGTAGGGGGTCCCGATCTATGCGTCTAAGGCTAATGGTAACAGGAGGCAAGGGACACGATGTTTTACCCAGGTTCGGGCCCTCTCGATGGAGGTAAAACCCTACTTCCTGCTTGATTGATCTTGATGATATGAGTATTACAAGAGTTGATCTACCACGAGATCGTAGAGGCTAAACCCTAGAATCTAGCCTATGATGATTATGATTTTCCTTCTACGGACTAAACCCTTCGGTTTATATAGACAATGGAGGGGGCTAGGGTTTACACAGAGTCGTTTACAAAGAAGGAAATCTAATATCCGAATCGCCAAGCTTGTCTTCCACGCAAAGGAGAGTCCCATCCGGACACGGGACGAAGTCTTGAGTCTTGTATCTTCATGGTCCAACAGTCCGGCCAAAGTATATAGTCCGGCTGTCCGGATACCCTCTAATCCAGGACTCCCTCATATACCCAACCATCTCTTTTGGGTATCCTATAAAGACACATTTTTCCGCTTTGGGTTCGAGATTTTCTGGCAAAAGCCTTTTGACATAAGCATCGCACCCCCAAACCTTAAAAAACGAGAACTTAGATTTCTTGCCAAACCACAGTTCATACGGCATCGTCTCCACGGACTTAGATGGTGCCCTATTTAAAGTGAATGTAGTTGTCTCAAATGCATAACCCCAAAATGACAGTGGTAGATTGGCAAGAGACATCATTGAACGCATCATATCCAATAAGGTACGAGTATGACGTTCTGGCACACCATTACGCTTTGGTGTTCCAGGTGGCATCAACTGTGAAACAATTCCACATTGTCTTAAGTGATTGCCAAACTCATAACTCAGATATTCTCCCCCTCGATCGGATTGTAGGAATTTAATCTTATTGTTACAATGATTCTCAACTTCACTCTGAAATTGCTTGAACTTTTTAAATGTTTCAGACTTATGCTTTATTAAGTAAATAGACCCATATCTACTCAAATCGTAGGTTAAGGTGAGGAAATAATGATATCCACCGTGCGCGTCAACACCCATCGGACCGCAGACATCAGTATGTATGATTTCCAACAAGTCACTTGCCCGTTCCATTGTACCGGAAAACGGGGCTTTTAGTCATCTTGCCCATAAGGCATGGTTCACATGTGTCAAGTGATTCAAAATCAAGTGACTCAAAAAGTCCAACAACCTGGAGTTTCTTCATGCCCTTTACACCAATATGACTTAAGCAGCAATGCCACAAGTATGTGGTATTATCATTATTAACTTCGCATCTTTTGGCATCAATATTATGAACATGTGTATCACTACGATCGAGATTCAATAAACCATTCACATTGGGTGCATGACCACATAACGTATTATTCATGTAAACAAAATAACCATTATTCTCCGACTTAAATGAATAACCGCATTATAATAAACACAATCTCATCATTTTCATGCTCAACGCACACACCAAATAACATTTATCTAGGTTTAACACTAATCCCGAAGGTAGAGGGAGCGTGCAATGGTGATCACATCAACCTTGGAAACACTTCCAACACACATCGTCACCTCGCCCTTAGCTAGCGTCCGTTTATTCTACATCTTTTATTTCGAGTTACCAATATTAGCAACTGAACCGGTATCTAATACCTAGGTGCCACTAGGAGTACTAGTAAGGTACAGATCGATAACACGTATATCAAATATACTTTTGTTGAAGTTGCCAGCCTTCTTATCTACCAAGTATTTGGGGCAGTTCCGCTACCCGTGGCCGTTCCCCTTACAATAGAAGCACTTAGTCTCGGGTTTGGGTTCAAACTTGGGCTTTCTTCACTGGAGCGGCAACTGGCTTGCCATTCATGAAGTTTCCCTTCTTGCCCTTTCCCTTCTTGAAACCAGTGGTCTTGTTAACCATCAACACTTGATGCTTCTCGATTCCTACCTTTGCGGCCTTAAGCACCGCGAACTGCTTCGGGATTATCTCCATCCCTTGCACGTTATAGTTCATCACGAAGCTCCGTAGCTTGGTGGCAGTGACTGGAGAACTCTGTCAATCACTATCTTATCTGGAAGATTAACTCCCACTTGATTCAAGCGATTGTAGTACCCAGACATTCTGAGCACATGCTCACTGGTTGAGCTATGCTCCTCCATCTTGTAGGCAAAGAACTTGTTAGAGGTCTCATACCTCTCAGCACAAGCATGAGCCAGAAATACCAATTTCAGCTCTTGGAACATCTCATATATTCCATGGCGTTCAAAACTTCTTTAGATACCTGATTTTAAGCATGGCGCACTAAACTATCAAGTAGTCATCAGAAGGTGTCTACCAGATGTTCACAACATCCATAGACGACACTAGAGGGGTTAGCACATCGAGCGGTGCATCAGGGACATAAGCCTTCTATGCATCAGTGAGGACAATCCTCAGACTACGGACCTAGTCCGCATAATTGCTTACAATATCTTTCATCTTAGTCTTTCTCTAGGAACGTATCCGTGAGCTATTGATCTACAACATAATTTGCAAAGACAACTTAGACTATTGTTCATGATAATGAGTTCAATTAATCATATTACTTAAGAACTCCCACTCAAATGAACATCCCTCCGGTTGTCCGAGTGTAACATGATCCAAATTCACCAACCCATGTCCGATCATCACGTGAGATGAGGTGGTTTCAATGGTGAACATCTCCATGTTGATCATATCTAGTATATGACTCATGCTCAACCTTTAGGTCTCTTGGGTTTTGAGGCCATGTCTATACATGCTAGGCTCGTGAAGTTTAACCCAAGTGTTCTGCATGTGCAAAACTGGCTTGCATCCATTGTATGTGAACGTAGAGTCTATCACACCCGATCATCACGTGGTGCTTCGAAACAACGAACTTTTGCAACAGTGCACACTTGGGGATAACACAATTTTATCTTGAAATTTTAGTGAGGGATCACCTTATAATGTTACCATCGTCCTAAGAAAAATAAGATGAATAAAAGGACTAACATCACATGCAAATCATAACTGACATGATATGGCCATCAACTTGTGCTTTTGATCTCCATCTCCAATGCACCGACATGATCTCCATCATCACTAGCATGACACCATGATCTCCATCGTCGTGCCGCCATCGGGGTTGTCACGACAACCATGCTTCTACTACTATTGCTACCACTTGGCGAGAAATAAAGCATTACACAACACTTAATTATTGACATGCAGGTCATACAGTAATTAAAGACAACCGTATGGCTCCTGCCGGTTGCCGTATGCATCGACATGCAAGTCGATATAAACTATTACAAACACGATCATCTAATACATCAAATATGTTTCATCATGTCTTTGGCCATATCATATCACAACATACCATGCAAAAACAAGTTAGACGTCCTCTAATTGTTGTTGCATGTTTTATGTGGCTGTTATGGGTATCTAGAAAGAATGATTCTTACCTATGCAAAACCACAATGGTGATATGCAAGTTGCTATTTAACCTTCTACAAGGACCGCCTTTGTAGAATCCGATTCAACTAAGGTGGGAGAGACAGACATCCACCAGCCATCTTTATGCAACAAAGTCACATGTCTGACGATGGAACCGGTCTCATGTACGTGGACATGTAAGGTTGGTCCGGGCCGCTTCATCCCACAATACCTCTGAATAGAGAAAAGACCAAGGAAGGAAGCAATCTGAATATCAACGCCCACAAACTCCTTTGTGTTCTACTCGTGATGTCATCTACGCATAGACCTAGCTCATGATGCCACTTTGGGGAACGTTGCATGGGGAAAAAAAATCCCTATGCTCACCAAGATCCAATCTAGGATATGACCATCTAGGAGAGGAGAGAATGGATCTACATACCCTTGTAGATCGCTAAGCGGAAGCGTTAAGAATGGCGGTTGCTATAGTCGAACGTCTTCGCGATCCAATCATGATCTGTCCAACGAACTCTGATCTAGTGCCGAACGGAGAACACCTCTGTGTTCAACACACATACGTCTTTATGATGCCTTCACCTCCTCGATCCAGCAAGCGATGGTGAAGTAGTATCTTGAGTCCTTCGACAGCACGACGATGACGTGGTGGTGGTGGTGGAGAAATCTCAGCAGAGCTTCGCTAAGCACTACCGAGAAGAAGATGGCTATGAGGGAGAGGAGGAGCAGCGCCATGGCACGTAAGATGCGTATGGGTGTGACTGCCCTCTCTCCCCTCCTCTATGTATAGGGGGAATGGTGGAGGGAGGGGCACCCCTAGATCCCATCTAGGGGTGGCGGCCGCCAAGGGGGAAACCCTAGATGGGTTTGGGCGCCTCCTCCTAGGTGCTTTGGCCCCCAAGGCAAGTGGAGGAACCCTAGGGAGGCACCCCACCTCCTCAAGCAACGTGGGAAGGGGGCTTGGGGCGCACAACCCTGTAGTGGGCAGGTGTGCTCCCTCCCCTTGGCCCATGAGGCCCCCAACACTTGCCGGGGCCCTTGAAACCCCTTTCGGTCATGCTGGTCATCACCCGGTACCCCCGGAACACTTCCGGACTCCAATACCCTTCGTCCAATATATCTTCTTCACCTCCAGACCATTCTGGAGTTCCTCGTCAAGTTCGGGATCTCATCCGGGACTCCGAACAACCTTCAGTAATCACCATAATGACTCAACTATACTTATATTGTCACCAAACATTAAGTGTGTAGACCATGCGGGTTTGAGAACTATGCAGACAAGACCGAGACACCTCTACGGTCAATAAACAATAGACGAACATGGATGCCCATACTGGTTCCTACATATTCTACGAAGATCTTTACCGGTCGAACCTCGATGTCAAGGATTCACCTAATCCCGTATGTAGTTCCCTTTGTCCATCGGTATGTTACTTACCCGAGATTCAATCGTTGGTATCTCTATACCTAGTTCAATCTCGTTACCGGCAAGTCTCTTTACTCGTTCCGTAATAGAAGATCCCGTGACTAACTCCTTAGTCACATTGCTTACAAGCTTCTTGTGATGTTGTATTACCGAGAGGGCCCAGAGATACCTCTCTGTCACACGGAGTGACAAATCCCAGTCTTGATCCATGCCAACTCAACAGACACCCTCAGAGATAACTCTAGAGCACCTTCATAGTCACCCAGTTACGTTGTGACGTCTGTTACACACAAGGTACTCTGCCGGTGTCAGTGAGTTTGATGATCTCATGGTCATAGGAACATATACTTGACATGCAGAAAATGGTAGCAATAAACTTGACACGATCATATGCTACGTTTATAGTTTGGGTCTTGTCCATTACATCATTCTCCTAATAACGTGACCTCGATATTAATTGACAACTCATGTACATGTCTTGGAAACCATAGCCATCTTTGATCAACGAGCTAGTCCAGTAGAGACTGACTAGGGACATCTTGTTGTCTATGTATCCACACATGTATTTGAGTTTCCGATCAATACAATTCTAGCATGGATAATAAACGATTATTATGAACAAGGAAATATGATAATAACCAATTTATTATTACCTGTAGGGCATATTTCCAAGTCATGGGTGGCAGCATAATCTCGGATCGGTCCACCATCGTCTTCTACATATGCATAGTGTTGGTCCTATATACCATTACAGTTGCTGATATGTCGTTTTCTTATTTATTTCCATTTTTGGGAGACTTTTGGTGTTTGGCCGTGTGCATCTTTGTTATGCAGAGGCCGGGTGTCGGGGGTTGGGTGCAACATATGCCAAAGGATGGCTTATCATGGTGGGGGCGAGTAGGACGTCGCTGGTGCCTGGAAACGGGATGAGGCGAAGACATGCACGCCGACGGATCTTACCCAGCTTCAAGGATCTCCGAGGATATAACACCCCTACTGCTGCTCTGCGGGGTCTCCGCATGGTCACTAAGGCAAAGTGAATACAAGGTTGCTCCTAGAGCTGTTTCTGGAGGTAGGAGAAGGCAAGGCCAGCTCTCTCCTCCTCGTGTGGTTTGTCTAGTGCTAGATCATTCCGAACCCTTGGCATGGGTGCCCTGGGGGGTTTATATAGGCCTACCCCCCAGGGTTACAATGGCAAAACCGGCTGGGTGCGGGTCCCAGCCATCTGTCTCTCAGGCGCCGTCTTCTCCGCCGACTCCTGGGGCCCGCCGACTGGTGGGTCCCGCCGACTGGCCTGGTACGAGGGCGTCAGCCCGCGTCCGCCGCGGGCGGGTCTTGCCGGCTGCAGATTACTGTAGCCGTGCTTCTAATGACGCGGGCTTGGTCATGGGGTCATGGCAACAGTGCCGCCGCCTGGCGGGCGATCACTGTTGCCATTCCCCGTCGCGTCTAGTTAATGGTGTGTGGGGCCCGTGGGAGGGGCCGGCCGACTCCTGGGGGCCGACTCCCAATGGGTCCGACTCGTGGTGCTCTCGCCGTCTTTAGTACTCCCGCTGACTGGTAGGCCCCGCCGTCTCCGGGCCATACAAACAGGCCGTCGTGGGTACAGGGCCCCGCCCCAAGGGCTGATGTCAGGGCTGGCATGGCAACAGTGCCGCGCCGGGTGGAGATCTCCGTGGGCACGGCGCACTGTGGCCATGCCTACCTTTAATTGTCGGGGTGGTTGGAGTCGCGGGCCGACTTCCCATAGTCGGCTTCTTTGGAGTCGCCTCTGGGACTCGGCTTAACTGGGAGTCGCCTCTGGGACTCAGCTCATCTGGGAGTCGCCTCTGGGGACTCGTCTCATCTTGGAGTCGCCTCTGGGGACTCGGCTCATCTTGGAGTCTCCTCTAGACTCGACTCGTCTGGGAGTCGCCTCTGGGGACTCGGCTCATCTTGGAGTCGCCTCTGGACTCGCGGGGCGCAGCCTGCCCCGATGTCTTGAGAGGTTCTGGGACTCGGGTTGGCCTACCCGTGGCCCATTACTCCGACAGTAGTCCCTGAAGCTGGTGAGGCTCCGAGGGTGATACGTCGCGGGCCTCAATAGTTTCATTCTTCGGGTGGGGGAATTCAGGCCTTGCTGGCCGTCTTCCTTCAAGTCGACTAGCAGGAGTCGGATCCACAGTGGGCCGTCTTGCCCCCAAAGGAGTTTGAAAGCCGCAGCGGGAACCAGGCGGCGTGCCTGATACGCTTCCCGCGATCGCCCGCCGCGGCCCCGTCGCGCGGCGCCACGTGGCAGGGGCAGTCTGCCTACCCACGTGCGCGACGGGACAGGCCGTCAGGCGGGGCCTGCCACTACCGCGCCTCAGCGCGCGAACAGATCCGTTGCGGCCGTGCGGACGGCTGGGTTCCCCACGTCGTTACTGCGCGCAGTAACTTCGTGGGGTAAATCGTGGGGGGCATGGGGTCTCGCGCATAGTTAATCCCACGCTGCCCCATTGGCTTCTCAGCCTACGGGCTTATAAGTAGGCGGGGGGAGCGGGACGGCGAAGCACGCGCCCGTTCCTCCCTGCTCCCCCGCTTCCTCCTGCCTCCTCTTCTTCTTGCCTCCGCCGCACCACACCACGCCGCACCCGCAGCGATGAGCTCCTCCTCCGCCGCCGCGGCTCCTGCCGTGCGTTCCGGCGTGTGGGACGGCTCCGTAGTGGACGACGACACCATCGAGCACCTCCGCAAGACGCGCCGGCTCCCCGGCGCGAACTTGGTGCGAGCCCGCGCCCCGCCGGCGGGGGAAATAAGGCCGGCGCCGGAGGAGGACGAGCGGGTCGTACTCCGCTCGCACCTCATGCGTGGCTTGGGCCTGCCGGCGAGCGGCTTCCTCCGCTCCTTCTTGGAGTTCAACGGACTCCAGCCGCACCACCTCACTCCGAACACGATGGTGCTGCTGGCTGCCTTCGCCACCCTGTGCGAGGGTTTCCTTGGTGTTCTCCCCATCATCGAGCTGTGGGGAGAGTTCTTTCAATCCAAGCTCGGAACGCACGTCGCAGGCGTGCCGGCTCAGTGCGGCGCCTTCATCGCGATGCGCAGGTCGACCGCCGACAACCCATTTCCCTCCATCGCGCTGATTAAGTCGGTGAAGATGTGGTAGCGGTCGCACTTCTACGTGAAGAACGTCGCCCCAGAAGGCGACTGGGTCAACTTGCCGCACTATGAAGCCGGCGCGCCGGCTGGGAGGCTTCCCAGCTGGTCCCATCGGGCCAAGACGCTGACTCCCGCAGGTGCCGCCGCCGTCGTGCGACTCCGAGTGTTGATGTAGTCGGAAGGCTTGGTTGGGGCCGACTTGCTGGCCGCCTTCGTGGCGCACCGAGTCATCCCACTCCAAGGCCGACCTCATCCGATCTGTCAGATGAGCGATCACCGGGACCCGAGCCGGATGTGCACCAGGAAGATGCCTCACGCGGAGTTGGCAAACATGGTGAACCACATCGCGAGCTGCGAGCTCGCGGTGGACTGGGAGTTCGGCAAAGAGCCGTACTCGCGCGCCAACCGCCCGCCAGTGGTAAGTTGTATTTTTGTTCTTTCGTTTTCCTTTGTAGCCGAATCCGACTTCTGATCCTCTTGGACTTCTTTGAGTCAGAACCCCCTTATCCAGCCGGCAGCTGGCGCCTCGGGACCGCCCCGCGAGTTCGCTCAAGATCGAGCAGAGAGCAATGTCGACGACCCCGACTTGGGGGTGGTGGCAATGGAGGCCGACGCCGAAGGAGAAGGAGGAGGAGCGGAAGGCGGCTTCAGGCCCTCGGCCACCTTCGCCGACTGGCCCGAAGACGACGTTAACGGGGACGTTGTCCCGCGCCGCCAGTCGAAAGCCGGCCATCCAGGCGCAGGTTACTCCGCCAGCTTGGCTAGTCAAGTCGGCGTGAAGAAGCGCCGGGCTGCGCCGAGTTCGCTCGGCGGCCGGTCGAAGAAGTTCAAGGGGGCGGCCGCCGCGACCAAGCGAGAGGAGGCGGTCGCGAAGGCCAACCGCTTCCGCAAGGAAGTGAAGAAGCCGCCGCTAGTCTGTGCGTAAGTGTTCACTGCCTTTGTCTTGTTTCCTTCGACAAATCTTTTCCATGTCTTTATATTTCCTTCTTTGCCTCAGGGCCCCTCTTTCTCTTGAGAGGGTCGCCATCCCCTCTGTCATGGGGTCGGCCGAGACGTCCGCCAATACTCGGCGGATTGACCCCGCCACCGACCTTCAGGAGGTGACGGAGCGCAACGCGCGGGAGAAGCGCGACGAGGAAGAGGCCGACCGTCTGGAGAAGGCGGAGGCCGAGAAAGCGGCGGCCTCTGCCCAGAAGAAACTAGAGGAAGCCGAAGCCGCCGCCGCAGCAAGACAACGGGCAGAGGAGACCGCGCGCCGCCAATCGGCGTTGCTTATCGTCCCGCTGAACTCCGCGTCGCCGCCCCCGGAGTTCACGGGGCAGACTGGAGAAGTCGGCGGAGAGCACCCCATCATGGAGAAGGACGGTGGCGAGGCCTCTGCATCGGGCACGGCGACGCCGCCACCACCGCCTCCGCCGCCCTCGGGAAGTGCGCATGGCAAGCAGCCGGCAGGCCCACCAGTGCCGCCGACTGAGGACGAGGCGGTGGCGAGGCTTCTCCTTCAAGTCGCCTCACCAGCGCGCCGCCGCCTTGAGAAGGCGGTTTCGGCGCCACGCCCCTTGGAAGCCGGCGCCGCCAGCTCGGTCATCCCAGATGCTGAGGCGATAAGCGCCGCGCCTACTGGGTGGGTGCGAGGAGGCGGCGACGGTCCGCTGAACCAGGCGCTCCTGGACGTGCAGGCGAAACTACGGGCTGAGGGCGAAGCCATCCAGGGCTGCACCAAGGCGCATCTGGCGTTGCGAGCGTCTATCCAGGTATGCTTTCTTTTTTGAATTTGTCTTTTCTCGTTCTTCTCTGTGGGGGCGCGCCAGCGCACCCACTGGGTGTAGTCCCCGAGTTTCGGGCCGGCTGCTGAGCAGGCGGCCCGGAACTCAATCTGGCGAGTTCCTCATTTTTGTCTTTGTCCGATTGTTTATCACAGGAGTATCACAACCTCCGCGTCACCGCCTTCAACCGCAATGTTGAGCAGCTGGGGAAGCGGACTGCCGACTTGTCGGAGTGCCGGAGTAAGTTCTTCTTCTTTTTCGCGAGCTGTAGTCCCCGAGATTCGGGTCGACTGCTGAGCAGTCGGGCCGGATCTTCCCGGCGACCTTCCTTGTTGACGACTTAACGTCCTTTCTCTTTGTTCGTCAGAGGCCAATGCCGCTCTTCAGCAACGGTTGGGCGAGGTCAGCACTGCCCTACGCGCCAAGGAGGAGGAGTGCAGCAAGCTCGCCCCAGAGCGCGACTTGCTGGCCGCGCAGTTGGCGGAGCAGAAGGAGCTGCTTAAGGCGGCTCAGGACGAGGCGGAGAAGAAAGAGACCGCTCTCCTAGCCGAGTTCGAGAGCGAGCGCTCCTCCTGGACTGACAAGGAGGCGATGCTGACTTCCGGCTTCCACGAGATCAAAGACATTGTCGACGGTGAGTTTCTTTGCTTTCTTTCTTCGAGCCGCCGACTACGAGTCAAGCCGACTCCTGATTCTTTCTTTTGCTTCTTTCTGTTTTGGCAGACTTCTTCCCCGGGCACTCACAGGCGGTCACTTGAGCCATCGAGGTTGATCGCAAGGTGCGGAGGGCAAATGGCGAGGAGATCGCCGCCAACACCCCCCTGACCGTCGACGAGCAGCTCCTGAGCATCGAGACTCGCCTGCGGCCGGCCCATCAGCTGCTGCGCCGGCTTCAACGTGCCGGGGCCCAGGCGATCTCCGCCCTGTGGCCAGGCATGCCGGCCCTGCGCACTCCCAGTCGGACTGCCGGCTGGTTGGAGGTCGCAGCTGGCCGTCTTGAGGCTTGGAAGGGTTCCTCGGCCCGGGCTGGAGCGCGCCGGGCCTTGGAATTCGTCAAGGCTTGGTATCCGGGGCTGGACCTGGACCGGCTAGCCGCGTTCCGGTCAGAGGCCCAGGCAGAGCTGGCGGCTGTGGAAGGCGCCCTCGTCGAGCGTGTGGTGGCGATCGCCGACTACACCGACACCAGCGTCTTCGTTCCCGAGCGGGCCGCAAACGACGAGGAGGTGCCTCCGGAGTGGTTCGGGATGAACCCAGACTACGACGAGGACTCAGCGGAGCTGATCGGCTCCAGTGCCGAGGAGGGAGACGAAGGGGAGGACGGGGACGAGACGGAGGCGCCAGAAGACAGAGCGAACGACCAGCCTCAGCTCGACCGCGCCTCCAGCAACGAGCCGCGTCCGACTGGGCTGGCCGCCGCCGGAGGCGATCAAACCGAGACTGCCCAGCCGGCCGCTCCGGCGCCTGACACCGCTGCCTCCACCGATCCTCCGAACCCGTCTGCCGCTCCTTAGGCTGCCGTCCTGTCTTTACTTTATCTGCTTTCATAGTATTTGAAGAACTTGTTAATTTGCACAATTCCACCCGCGGGGTGTATCTTGAACTTGGCCAGAGGCCTATGTTATGTAAATATCTATCCGACTTCTATCTTTCTTTGTTCATTGCTCTTTTGGCTTTTTCCTTTGCTGCCTTTCCATAGTCGCCGCTTTGCCAGACGAACAACCGCTCTGCGGACTGCCGCTGGGTCAAATGCTTGGCTACCTTAGGGAAGGCAAGTACTTGGCCTTTTTTAGAGTTTTTTAACAAGTTGGATAGAAGGCGGCAAGCCGACTATTCAAGAGTCGGCTCTGCGAAGAGAGGCTGGAAGCCGACTTGGGCTATGCTTATGCTTTGAGTCCTTAGCCATTTTTTGTGTGTGCGCTCTTTCTTGCTTACTCTCTGCCTACCCACAGTCGCTCTGCGAGCTGCGGCTTTCGACAGGAGGCGGCTTAAGCGCCGCACACTACTTGTCCGACTGCAGGGAGCATTTCATAGCACAAGACGGCGAGTCCCCGGGCCGACTAGTCGAACCCGGTGCCAAGCGACATAACAAAGAGTAGCATACTCGGAGGCATAATTCTTATCATACAGATAACAAAAAGGGCAGTCCCTGAGCTCGTCTCAGGGGGCCCAAAGTCTTGATACTTTAATACAAAGTATAGGGTGGTACATACTGCATCAACTGTAAAATCTTCGGAGAAGATTTGCGTTCCATGGTCGTTCTGACTCTTTGCCGGAGTCGTCCCTCTTGCGTGCTCGGGGCTTCCGGGCGTTGATTAAGTAATAGGAGTCGTTGCCCAGCACTTTGCTGACGATGAAGGGGCCTTCCCAAGGCGCTGACAACTTGTGCTGGCCAGCTGTTTGCTGAATCAGCCGGAGCACAAGGTCGCCCTCTTGGAAAGGTCTCGGCCTGACCTTCCGGTTGTAGTATCGGCGCAGACTCTGCTAGTAGATGCTGGACCAGCTGAGTGCCAATAGCCGGCCCTCTTCCAGCATATCGACACCGTCTTGACGTGCTTGTTCTGCTTTGTCTTCGGTGTACATGGTGACTCGAGGAGAGTCGAATTCTATGTCCGTCGGGATGATGGCTTCGGCACCGTAGACGAGGAAGAAAGGCGTGAACCCGGTTGACTTGTTTGGAGTCGTGCGCAGACTCTAGAGGATGGCTGGCAACTCCTCAAGCCAACAGCCGGCCGAACGCTCGAGTGGTTCGACTAGTCGAGGCTTGATGCCGGACAGGATGAGGCCGTTTGCTCGCTCCAGCTGGCCGTTTGACTGCGGATGGGCAACGGACGCTAAGTCCAGTCGGATGCCCTGCATCGTGCAGAAACGGACCAAGGCGCCTTTGGCAAAATTTGTGCCATTGTCGGTGATGATGCTGTGCGGTATGCCGTACCGCACCATGATGTCGGCGATGAAGGTCACTCCAGTCGGACCGTTCAACTTCTTGATGGGCTTTGCTTCTATCCACTTGGGGAACTTGTCCACCGCGACAAGCAGATGAGTTAGGCCGCCTCGGGCCGTCTTGAATGGTCCCACCATGTCCAGGCCCCAAACTGCAAAGGGCCAGGCGATGGGAATTGTCTTCAGCGCGGAAGCCGGCTGAAGCGGCTTGGAGCGGAACTTCTGGCACCCCTTGCATTTCTGGACTAATTCCTTGGCCTCTTCCAGGGCAGTCGGCCAGAAGAAACCGTGCCGAAAGGCTTTGGCGACGAGTGCTCTTGAAGCCGCATGATAGCCGCACTTGCCCTGATGGATGTCTCTGAGAATTGCTTGGCCTTGCTCTGTCTCCACGCAGCGCTGGTAGACACCAGTGACGCTGCGCCTGACTAGCTCTCTGTTGATTATGGTGTAGGCTGCCGCTCGATGTTGCACTTGCCGAGCCAAGATTTCATCAGTTGGCAGCTCTCTATTCACTAGAAATTTGAGGATGGGCTGCGCCCATGAGGGTGCTGCTATTTCTTCAATCGCCACCATTGCGATTTGGACAAGGGCGGCTGGGCTGGGAGGCGGTGGGCTGGAGTCTGCGGCCGCTTGCTGGATTGACGGAGTCCCCGGGCCGACTGGCGCAGTCCCCGGGCCGGGTTCTGAAGTCTTTGGGCCGGTTGCCGCAGTCCCCGGGCCGGGTTCTGAAATCCCCGGGCTGACTTCGACTGTGATTTTCTTGGGGCCGTCTGCTGGTGCTCTTGAGTCGGATCCGACTTCTTCGGGGGGAGCCGGCACAAAGATGGAGTCTGATTCTGGTGAAGGCTTGATAGACCGCTTAAGGAGGCGCTGAGGAGCGACGCCGGATGGTATTGCTTGGCGGGTGGAGCCGACTCGTGCCAGGACATCTACTTGGTCGTTGTCATTTCTTGGCACGTGGAGGAACTCGCACCCCTCGAAGTATCCGCTGAGTTGCTGCACTAGGAATCAGTAGCTCGCCATGTTTGCATCTTTGGCGTCCCAGTTGCTAGATGACTGCTGGACCACCAAATCGGAGTCGCCATAACACAGGATCCGGCGAATGCCGAGTTCTTTGGCAAGCCGGAGCCCGTGAATGAGCGCCTCGTATTCGGCGATGTTGTTGGAGGCGGCGAAGCGGATCTGCAGCACATACTTGAGCTTGTCGCCTTTAGGGGAGGTGAGGACGACGCCGGCTCCCAAGCCGGTGCGCATCTTGGAGCCGTCGAAATGCATCCTCCAATGGGTGGAGTCGGGCGTTGGCGACAGGTACTGGATCTCGGCCCAGTCGACGAGGATGTCGGCCAATGCTTGCGACTTGATGGCGGTGCGGGGCTGGTAGTAGATGGTGTAGGGAGCCATCTCTATGGCCCATTTGGCTACTCGGCCAGAAGCATCTCGGCTCCCGATGATCTCGTCCAGCGGGGCTGTGCAAACCACCGTAATTGGATGCTCTTGAAAGTAAGGCTTTAGCTTCTTGGTGGTAAAATGCACACCGTAGCACATCTTCTGGTAGTGGGGGTAGTTCTGCTTGGAGGTCGACAGTACCTCACTCAGGTAATACACCGGTCTCTGGACAAGGAGCGCCTTGCCTTCCTCCTTGCGTTCGACTACAATGACTGTGCTGACTACTTGGCTGGTGGCGATGATGTATAGGAGCATGGGCTCTTTAGGATTCAGAGCCGCAAGCACAGGAGGAGTAGTCAACATCTTCTTCAGCTGGAGAAATGCTTCATCCGCCTTGTGGTTCCACTCAAAAAAGGTGGTCTTCTTCATCAGCTGGTACAAAGGGAGAGCCTTCTCGCCCAGCCGACTGATGAATCGGCTGATGGATGCCAAGCACCAGGTGAACTTCTGCACATCTAACAGTCGGCTGGGTACCTCCATCCTCTCGATGGCCTTGATCTTCCCAGGGTTGCACTCTATGCCGCGTTCAGAGACCAGGAAGCCAAGGAGCTGGCCGGCTGGTACTCCAAAGACGCACTTTTCAGGGTTGAGCTTGATCTAGAATCGGGGCAGGTTCTCAAAGGTTTCCTTGAGGTCGTCCAGCAGTGTCCCGCGCTTCTCCGTCTTCACCACTACATCATCCATGTAGATGTTGGCGTTTCTGCCGAGTTGCTTGAGGAGGCACTTCTGCATGCAACGCTGAAAGGTGGCGCCGACATTCCTCAAGCCGAACGTCATGGTCAGGTAGCAGAAGGCTCCGAATGGGGTGATGAAGGCGGTTTTCAGTCTGTCTGCCGGGTTCAGCTTGATCTGGTGATATCCTGAATATGCATCTAAGAAACTCAACAGCTCGCATCCGGCTGTGGAGTCTATCACCTGATCGATTCTTGGCAAAGCGAAGGGGTCCTTGGGGCAAGCTTTGTTGAGGCTTGTGTAATCAATGCACATCCGCCACTGCTTGTTTTTCTTCAGTACCAAGACCGGGTTTGCCAACCACTCTGGAAAAAACACCTCCATAATGAAGCCGGCCGCCAGGAGCCGGGCTATCTCTTCTCCAACAACTCTTCTCTTCTCTTCTGACAGGCGGCGCAAGGGCTGCCTGACGGGCTTCACATCAGGTCGGACATGTAACTTGTGCTCGGCGAATTCCATCGGTACACCTGGCATGTCTTTAGGGGACCATGCAAAGATGTCTCGATTCTCACGGAGGAAATCGACGAGCTCACCTTCCTATTTACTGTCAAGGTTTGTACCCATGACAGCGTACCTCTCTGGGTGCTCCGGGTCCAAGGATAACTTTTTAGTCTCTTTGGCCGGCTTGAACGAACCCTCAGCTTCCGACTCCTTGGGGTCAGGCGACATCTCTGGCTGCTTTCCGGCCATTGCCACGACCCGATCAAGGAGCCGCTTCTCAGCTGCGATCACCAGGGACTCGGCCAGCCGACTGCTCTCAGCCACGCAAGCCGACGACTTCCTGTAGTCGCCAGCGACGGTCAGAATCCCCTTGGAACTCGGCATCTTCATCTTGAGGTAGGCATAGTGAGGAACCGCCATGAACTTGGCCAGTGCCAGTCGGCCAAGTAACGCATGGTATGGGCTTTCGAGGTCCACCACTTCAAACCAGACTGGCTCTCGGCGGAAATGATCTTTGTCTCCGAAGAGAACGTCTATCAGGATCTTGCCGATTGGTGAGCAGGAAAGGCCAGGTACGATGCCGTGGAACACAGTCCGGCTGCTCTGCAGTTGTCTTTGCTTGATTCCTAACTTCTCCATAGTGTCCTTGTACAAGATGTTGATGCTGCTGCCTTCGTCTATCAGCACTCTCGAAAAGCGGGCGGCCCGCCTATCAGTGTCCAAGGTGGCACTCAGGACCAGGGCATAGGAGCCCGGATTCGGCATCACCTCTGGGTGATCTGCTCTGCTCCAACTGATAGGCTTCTCGGACCAATGCATGAACTCTGGAGTACTTGATGCCACATCATTCACTTCTTGCTGCTGCAGCCATCTGCTGCGTCGATCATCAGCCACACTGGTGAACAACACATAGGCTCCATGCTCTTCTGGGTACTCGTCTTGTACTGCGCCGACTGGCCGAGCAGCCGGCTGCTGGGGCGGCGGCCCAGCAGGCGGGGGAGGAAGGAGGCCATCTCCCTTGGCGATTCTAGTAAGCCAGTGGCACTTTCGGGTGGTGTGGTTTGACGGCTTCGCGCCGCTATGGAATTTGCAGGGACCATCCAGAGTCTGCTTGTAAGAGAAAGTCGGCAACCAGTTGGACTTGCCGCCTTTCTGTCGCTTGGCCGGAGGCTGCCTCTCCGGCTGTTGATCTTCGACTGTTGCAACCTGCCGACTGCTGGGAGTCGGTGGTTGGGCCTTGCATTTGTTGTCGTTTTGTTGTTGTCGCCGACTGGTGTCTCCAGCTGGAGTTCTGGGAGCTTGAGGGGCCACTTTGCCAGCCGCACTAACTTGAATTTCCGTCTTCATGGAGGAGTCGGCTGTGGCGTACTTGTCTGCTATGATCAGCAGTTCATCGAGGGTTTTCGGCTCGTCGCAGAGGAGCATGTGCTTGAGGAGGGTGTCTTCTCGGTACCCTGCGGTGAAGTACTCGATAGCCTGCACCTCGTGCACGCCCTCGCAGGAGTTCTGGAGCTTGCCCCAACGCGTGAGGTAGTCGCGTGTTGACTCGTCAGGGCCTTGCACGCACAAGGAAAGCTGGCGCGGCTTGGGAGGTCGCTTATACGTGCTCGTGAAGTTGCGGATGAAGGCTTCGGTGAACTCGACCCAGCTGTTGATGCTGCGGGGTTTCAGACTGTTCAACCAAGTCCAGGCCGTGCCCTGGAGCATGAGTCGAACATACTTCACGGCAACTCGCTTGTTGCCGTTCGCTATGTTGACGGCCGTGGAGTAATCAACCAGCCAGTCCTCCGGCTTCACGGAGCCGGTGTACTTGGGTGTGTCTCGGGGGAGCGTGAACCCTTTGGGAAAGGGCTCATCTCGGATGCGGGGTCCAAAGCAGGGCGGACCCAACTCATCTTCTTCTTCCAGCGCCAGGGATCGGTGGAGTCGGTCGATCCGGTGGCGGGCGTCATTCTCTCCGACTCCCTCTCGGCGGCCAAGGCGGCCACCGAGAGTCGGATGCTCAACAGGCGGTGGGGAAACTCGCCGCTCTCTTCTTGGTGGGGGAGGCAGATAGTCGCCCTTCCATTCCACCGCTCTCGGACGGCCGTCTTGGTCGCGCTCGATGGTGATGCGAGTCCGACTGTGACTGACAGCCGGCTCTTTGTCTTTCCTTCCGCGGACTCCGCCAGTCGGCATCCGGGAAGTCGCGCCTTGATCTCGGCGGGGAGGCAAGTCGTCGATTGGTTGCTGCGGCGCCTCCGTGCGGCCGCCGGCTGCGTTCTGCGCAGCAACCGCGTCGAGGAGCTGCTGGACTCGCTCCATCATCATGCGGCACTCTTCGCCTTCGAAGTTCTTCAGCTCGTCAGTCGCCGCTTGGGCGGCGCGGATGTTCTCCGCAGGGGTGGCGTATACGGAGCGATTGTTCCCGAACAGGTTGGCGATGGTCGCGCCGCGCTGTCGGACCGCGCCTAGGCGGCCAGGCCTAGTCGGAGCCGGCGAGCCGCCCACGGCGCAATCTATTTCGCGCTGGTAGGCTTCTGACAAGCGCCTCATGCTTGCCAGCTTCTTGGCGCCTTCGATGATCTGAAGGCGGCGTGTCTCCAGCGTCTCGGCATCTGCGTCTTCTGGAATAGGCGCAGTCAGGTCTGGCAGAGCCGCGTCGAGCGGGTCCTGAGCTCCCTCACCGGAGCGCTCATCGTGACTGATGACGAGCACCTCCGTGACGGCGCTTCCGCCGCTCTCCTCGCGAGGGAGCGGCTCGTCATAGACCACCACGTTGGTGGGGAAAGTGTCAAGCGACACGGCGTCGGAGTCGACCAGCATCGGGTCGGTGGAGCCTACGGACTCCAAGTCCACGGCAGGCTCGCTAGTGACGTGGAGTTGGTCGAGGAGGCCCGCGAGGAGGCCCTCGGGGTCACCCGCGCCTGCGTCGGATGCAGGCTCGTCGGAGAGGCGAACCTCGCTGACAAGTTCGGCGAGGCAGCTCGCTGCACAGGCGGCCTCAGCGCCGCGCAACGCGTCGATGCAGACTCCGTCTGGCGAGCCTGGCTGGCTGCGCTCGCCAGGGAGGAAGAGGGTTCCCGTCCAGAACAGATCTCCGGACGACGGTGCACCAGGCCCCACGGTGGGCGCCAAATGTCGGGGGTTGGGTGCGACATATGCCAAAGGATGGCTTATCATGGTGGGGGCGAGTGGGACGTCGGCGGTGCCTGGAAACGGGATGAGGCGAAGACATGCACGCCGGCGGATCTTACCCAGCTTCAGGGCTCTCCGAGGAGATAACACCCCTACTCCTGCTCTGCGGGGTCTCCGCATGGTCACTAAGGCAAAGTGAATACAAGGTTGCTCCTAGAGCTATTTCTGGAGGTAGGAGAACGCAAGGCTAGCTCTCTCCTCCTCGTGTGGTTTGTCTAGTGCTAGATCATTCCAACCCTTGGCATGGGTGCCCTGGGGGGTTTATATAGGCCTACCCCCAGGGTTACAATGGTAAAACCGGCTGGGTGCGGGTCCCAGCCGTCTGTCTCTCAGGCGCCGTCTTCTCCGCCGACTCCTGGGGCCCGCCGACTGGTGGGTCCCGCCGACTGGCCTGGTACGAGGGCGTCAGCCCGTGTCTGCCGCGGGCGGGTCTTGTCGGCTGCAGATTACTGTAGCCGTGCTTCTAATGACACGGGCTTGGTCATGGGGTCATGGCAACAGTGCCGCCGCCTGGCGGGCGATCACTGTTGCCATTCCCCGTTGCGTCTGGTTAATGGTGTGTGGGGCCCGTGGGACGGGCCGGCCGACTCTTGGGGGCCGACTCCCAACGGGTCCGACTCGTGGTGCTCTCGCCGTCTTCAGTACTCCCGCTGACTGGTAGGCCCCGCCGTCTCCGGGCCGTACAGACAAGCTGTTGTGGGTACAGGGCCCCGCCCCAAGGGCTGATGTCAGGGCTGGCATGGCAACAGTGCCGCGCTGGGCGGAGATCTCCGTGGGCACGGCGCACTGTGGCCATGCCTACCTTTAATTGTCGGGGTGGTTGGAGTCGCGGGCCGACTTCCCATAGTCGGCTTCTTTGGAGTCGCCTCTGGGACTCGGCTTAACTGGGAGTCGCCTCTGGGACTCGGCTCGTCTGGGAGTCGCCTCTGGGGACTCGGCTCATCTTGGAGTCGCCTCTGGGGACTCGGCTCATCTTGGAGTCGCCTCTGGACTCGGCTCGTCTGGGAGTCGCCTCTGGGGACTCGACTCGTCTTGGAGTCGCCTCTGGACTCGCGGGGCGCAGCCTGTCCCGATGTCTTGAAAGGTTCTGGGACTCGGGTTGGCCTACCCATGGCCCATTACTCTGACACCGGGTGTTACTCATTATGCTTTGTATCCATGTGATGTGATAACCCACAAGTATCGTGGATCGTAACAGTTTTCGAGGGTAGAGTATTCAACCCAAATTTATTGATTCGACACAAAGGGAGCCAAAGAATATTCACGAGTATTAGCAGCTGAGTTGTCAATTCAACCACACCTGAAAGACTTAATATCTATAGCAAAGTATTTAGTAGCAAAGTAGTATGGAAGTAACGGTAACAGTGGCAAAAGTAACAATAGCAGTTTTGTAGTGATTGTAACAACGATAGCAAAGAAAGTAACTTAGCAAAGAACAATATGTGAAAAGTTCGTAGGCAATGCATCGACAATGATAACATGTTGAAGATATTCATCGTGTAGCATTTATAACCTAGGGTGACACAAAACTAGCTCCAATTCATCAATATAATGTAGGCATGTATTCCGTATATAGTCATACATGCTTATGGAAAAGAACTTGCATGGCATATTTTGTCCTACCCTCCCGTGGCAGCGGGGTCCTAATGGAAACTATGGGATATTAAGGCCTCCTTTTAATAGAGAACTTTATCAAAGCATTAGCACTTAGTGAATACATGAAATCCTCATACAACGGTAATCACCAGAAAGAATCCCAATTATTATTACCTTGGGGTATGCGGATCATAACTCATAATAGGTGTCTACAACTTTCAACATAAGATCAAGAACACACATATATTTATGAAAACATAATAGGTTCAGATCTGAAATCATGGCACTTGGGCCCTAGTGACAGGCATTAAGCATAGCAAAGTCATAGCAACATCAATCTCAGAACATAGTGGATACTAGGGATCAAACGCTAACAAAACTAACTCGATTACATGATAAATCTCATCCAACCCATCACCGTCCAGCAAGCCTATGATGGAATTACTCACTCCCGGCGGTGAGCATCATGAAATTGGTGATGGAGGAAGGTTGGTGACGATGATGGCAACGAACCCCCCCTCTCCGGAGCCCCGAACAGACTTCAGATCAGCCCCCTGATGAAGAATGGGAGGAGGCGGCGGCTCCGTAAATTAAAACGCGATGAATCCTTCTCTCTGATTTTTTTTCTCCCCGAATAGGGTTATAGTTGGAGTTGAGGTCGAAGGAGGTCCAGAGGGCCCACAAGCCCTCTAGGCGCGCCCCAGGACGGGGGCGCCCCCCAGGCTTGTGGCCTTTGGGTGGACCCCCTCTTGTTAATTCTTTCGCCAGTATTTTTTATATATTCCAAAAATATTCTCCATAAATTTTCAGGTCAATCCGAGAACTTATATTTCTGCACAAAAGTAACACCATGGCAATTCTGCTGAAAACAGTGTAGTCCGGGTTAGTTCCATTCAAATCATGCAAATTAGAGTCCAAAGCAAGGGCAAAAGAGTTTGGAAAAGTAGATACGATGGAGATGTATCATATCATGATGCTGCATTTTGAGTTAATAAAAACGCCCTTTATAAAAAAACATCTGGTCCCACTTGCCAGCCTTACGAAACTCTAAAAAGTACAAGAGAAAGATGATTGTTGAAATAATGTGGTGCTAATCAATATTTTCATAATTTCTGCTAGGGCCCACCTAAGAGGCTGGTTAGTCTCTATATGTTGTATGCTTTTCATTTGGTAAGAGACAAATCACGCGGGGCCTACCTTAGAGGCAAGGACATAAATTTTAAATAAAGTTTGCCAAGTTGTGTTGAGACGACATGCTATTATTAAATAAAGGCACCCTTTCCCACCCGAAGCAGTCAGCCCGCGTTGATGCTGCTCTAGAGCGGCCGTTCCGCATTGATGCTGGACCAGAGAGGATGTGACCTTTCACTGGCATTGTCCTTGAAGTGGGCTCGTTAGCCTAGGCACTGCCTGCGTCTCGTCCCCGGTGTCCATGCATGTTCAATTCTAGAGAAACATTACTGGACGGGATGGGATAGATATCTACCCCGCCTGTTCAATGCCCATCCATCCGTCTACTGCAATAAAACAGACACGTCGGTCGTGAAACCAACTCTGACGCCCTTGCATTGACACACCCAGTCGCTTGGCCTTGCCTTGCATCCGCTATTTAATGGCGGTCACTCCCGGCTTAAACAACAACACACCAAGTCTGGTCAACATCCTCCTCCGTGCACCACATCTGCCATGATTACGAGCGGGAACATGTTGTGGAAGAGCCTCTCGATGAAGAAAAACCTCAAGATGGACACCCTTGCAGCCAATTGGCAGGGCCGGTGTGCCAACTGAATATATGCTGACATGTCGGCCAACTCACTAGAGGTCTCCGAAGATGATGACCTCACGATGAGACGGGCTCAGATGACGACTCGGCACCCGCACCCGCACCATTCCATGCTAGCTTGACCATGGAGCAAGCGCAGGCACAATTCAAGGCCACCATGGCAAAGGAGCAGCCTGCGTCGGCGCCTATGTCGGTGTTCCGGTTTGTGCGGGAGGAGCAGTGGTACAACTTATTACTCCTCGAGCATCACCTGCTGGTGGAGGGCCAGATCTTCAACGAGCGTGCGAGCGAGGAAGCAGTGGGGGCCATGGTCATGGTGAACCCCAACTTTCTCGCTGAGTAGTGAGCGCTCAAGATACCGCTCGCAATGCTGTCTTAGTGCAGCCGGACATGGTCGTGGACGACAAGGAGGCGGCGCAGGCGATTGCAGACGAGAACACCACCAGTGGCTCATCCTATGCGTCGCCAATGAACTTTCGTGTGCACGTCCTAAGGCCCATTGTGGACCTTGCGTCCATCGGTGACTAATAGGTCACGAACTATGATGAGGATGAGTAGGGCATGGGAGGCGGCGGTGCCTCAAGTCCCAAGTGGGCCATCCCGTCTCTCATGTTCAACTCTTCCTCGTTGGCGACCGCACCTTTACTTCATGGGTCCCAACATCATCCTACCAAAAGGGGGCTACCCCCTAGAGGGACACCTCTTAAAAACAGCCACCACAAAAAGGGAGATGTCCCCCACGTGGGAGCAAATCGTTGGGGCTTCCAAAAATTCTTGTAGGCCCCGAACATTTCAACCCTCCATTAAAATTCTGTACGCATTCTGAAACTTATCCGACTTGATGGTTCCCCCGGAACTTTTCCAATAACTCTAAAACACTTCCATTTTTGTCTCCAAAACTATTTGGCAACTTTCTCTTAGACTCCTAACCTGGTAGTCAACAGATAGATGACCCTTAAGAGTGTGACCCTATATGTTCGGTGGAGTATAGACATGACCGAAACATCCTACTATCAATGATCAATAGCGGAACCGTGCAGATCCATATTGATCCCTATACCCACATAAATGGATATTCGAGTGAACCTTTAGTTTCCATGTGTTATTCCTGTTTGTCGGATTTCGGGTTCCACAAACCCTTGAGAGGTTCGAACTCTAGGGTGCGTGTGGAGATCTCAACCTGCCCAGCTCCGTACTCGCTAATCTCATAGCCTATCGCGTCGAGCTCGAAGGGAAAGGAAGACACATCCGTTTACCCAGGTTCGGGCCACCTTGCGGTGTAAAACCCTACTCCTGCTTTGTGGTGGATTTGCCTCGAAGGGCTGAGGAAGAACTAGTACAGTGGAGAACAGCCTCAAGAGGCGAGTTCTTGGGCTCAAGTGAGCTAGTGAGGTGGTGAGGGTGGAATGGACTTGATCTGCTCGATCCCCCTCCCTTGGTGGTGGCTAGGTCCTATTTATAGTGGCCTTGGCCCTCTTCCCAAATGTAGGCGGGAAGGGATCCCACAATGGCCAAATTTGAAGGGAGACAACAAGTATGTCCTATCCTGACTAAAGTGGTCTTCTCCTGCAAAAGCCGCTGGTCGTGACGCTGCGGTGGGCTCGGTGGTGACCTCCGTCCTGCCATCCTGGCGGTCTTGGTCTTGTTGCTGGAAACCTTTGGTTGATTCCTCGGGACTCTGCACCTGCTGCTTGCCTCCTTTGCACCAAAGAGGAAACTGGTACTCTGCGCCTGCTGGCGCCCGCCTGGCCTTGGTCGTCATGGCTCACGTCAGCCGAACCTCACGAGGTGAGCCTTGCATAGAAATCTCCACTCCTCGGGAGCCAGCTTGAGGGGGGCGATCCCTGTGGAGGTCTTGGTGTCGTTTGCCTCGTGAGGCTTGGCCCCTCATGAGGGTCTTGAGTTGTTGACGCTGAAGCTGGGCCATACTAGGCCGTCGATGGAGCCAAGCCGTGGGCTGCAGGCAGGCAAGTCTGGTTACCCTCGTATCCAGAACGCCGACAGTAGCCCCCAGGCCCAAGGCGCGCTCGGACTTGGCTTCTGGGCGAAGCCAAAGGGCAAGTGCGGAGCACCGCGGGCCCTAACCGCCTACGGCCTCGGACGACGTGTGGCGATTGATGGGATGTGGGCGTCTCCACTTCCCCACGCTGTCTCGGTAACCGTCTGACTTGACGAGTCAATCCTGCATGTAGAGAAACATCATTGCGCAAGATCATGGAGGCCGGTGGTTGGCCTCCCTCTGGCTATAAATGAGGGAAGGGGCAGAGCCCCCCTTGCTCATCTCTTTCTTCATCTTCTCGCTGCTTGTCCCTTCTTCTTCTCCACCTTGCCGTAGCATCCATGGCGCTGACAAGGAGATTCTCGGTTGCTGAAAAAGGGAAGGCTCCTAAGGAGGGACCAGCTTCGCCACCCCCCAAGAGGGGCCGCGGCTGTCCCTGCAAGCACGCCGCGAGCCAGGCGGTGGCCCCCAGGGGGAGCGGGCGTGCTTCTCCAGGGGCCGGCGTCTCCCTTGGCGTCCGTGGCGGTGCTTCTTCTCGCGGCGGGGGCCACTGGCCACGGGACAGCCCTCGCGACGAGGGGAGGCACGCTATGGTCGCTCGCCCTCCTCGACCGTGCTTCTTCTCAATAGATGCGCTCCTGGAGTTCGTGGTGCGATTGGGAAGGCCAGCCGGCACCTTGTTCCGGTTTCCTTGCTTCTTCACCGACGAGTTGCCGACCTCGGGGCTCGATGGCCTCTAGCTGTAGGCCGCCGGCTGCTGTAGCAGAGCCTCGTGGGTGGGGATCGAGGTCACCGCTGCGGGCAGCGTGGTCCTGACCCGTGGCTGGCAGGCGTTTGCCCATGCACGAGGCCTGAGCGGGAGGTGCACTCTCCACTTCAAGTATGATAGCCTTGCGACCCTCTTCGTGAGGGTGTTCAGGGAAGACGACCGTCGAGCAGGGTGCTGCCCAGAAGACAACAGTGATGATGATGAGCTTGGCCTTGACGTCGGCCGCGCCGACGATGAGGGTGAGCTTGGCCTTTATGACGTCCACACCTCCTCCCGCAGTGGCGGCTCTTCCTCGGGCGAGAGCTCAAGCAGCAGCGGCTACAACCAACCTCTACACCGCCGAGCTCGCATCGAGGAAGGCGGTGGATCGTCTCGCCATCACGCCCCGGTGAAGCACGAGGAAGGCCCGGTCTGAGCTCGGGGCTGCCGAACATGGCCTCAGGACCCGCTGCGGCCTTGTGGGCTGCTTTTGTTTAACCTTTCCTTCCTCCTGCAATTTCAAAAAAGTAGGGTGCCCCGCTGGGGTGTGTAATGAACTATGGCAGTTATGCCCTTTATGCTATGCTTATTATCTTAACGCCGGGCTGTGATGTTTGTATTCTGGGTAGGCACGTGTAGGGTAACTTGGCTTGACATGTCTGTGGCAGCTTCCCACCTCGTGGGGGCGCGACCCTTGATGCCTGGCGGAGCCCCCCTTCCTGATGACTTGGGGGCCACCGGTCTCGAGAGGTTCTAGAGGCCTCGGGAGACACCGTAGAGCCACTGCAGAGCTGTTTTAAAGGAAAAGAAACCTTAGCGGGCTCCTCAGTCTTCCTTGCGCGAGCCTCCTACCATAGGTTTAGCTATGGCTTAACGCACCGCGTCGCGCTTCCCGAGGGGCACGGACATGAGAGGGCGCTGATGCCCATGAGCTTGATCAAGGGCTCCTCGCGAGGATTAGAAAGCCGAAGCATTGGGGCAACGGAGTCTGGCGAGGTGTGCTTGTGCGGGGGTGGGCCCGTGCGCACACACCTGCCTAGCCCCCACGTGTGGGGCGCGCGAGGAAGAGCGACGGGCAACTGCCGCCCTTTCCTGTCCCAGGCTAAGAATGAGCGAAACGATAGGAGAGAAAGTCCAACTTGGCGAACCAAAACGCGAAAAATCCGAATTCCATTAAAAGATTGCGAAACAACTTCGGAAAGCAAGCAAATGAATAGCTGCGTCCGGCACCTAGTTTGGTCTTCTCACCAGCGCGGAGCTAAGTGCTGCCACTAGGACGTGGGAGGGAGCCCCCGTGAGGCCCCATGGCGGCACTCAAGAGACTTCGGGGCATGTACAACCCCACTCATTATTACGTCAGAGTGTCGCGAGCGGAGACCATAATAGGCCAGAGCCTTGCTTCATGGGTAGAACTTCCAGAGGTGCTGGATGTTCTAGGCGTTCTGGATGGGGATCCCGTCCTATGTCTCCAAGCGCGCGGTGCCAGGCCTGGAGACACGGGCAATCATAAGCAGGACCTCCCACATGGGAGGGAGCTTGTGCAGCCCTTCCTTGGGGAGCACCCGCCTTAGGATGAGATCACCCACCTCGAGCGTTCTGGGGCAGACGCTGCGGCATTGATACCGCTGCAGTGCCTGTTAGTACCTTGCCACTCGGAGCGAGGCTTGACAGCGGAATTCCTCCCCTAGCACGAGATCCATCCACTGTGTGGTGTCCTGGCGTGCCTCGTCGAACGCCAGGACCCGCATGCAGTGATGCTTGACCTCGTGTGGGAGAACCGCTTCAGCTCCATAGACGAGGAAGTACTACGTCTCGCCCGTTGGCTTGGTCGTGGTGGTGTGGATGGACCACAACACGGACTAGAGCTTGTCGAGCCAGCCCCTGCCGGGGGCCTCGATCTTCTTCTTGAAGGTCCTTGCCTTGAGGCCTCTCAAGACCTCTGCATTGGCACGCTCAGCCCGGCCGTTGCTCCCGGGGTGTGCCATCGAGGCGTAGCATATCTGCGTTCCAAGGTTAGCACAGTATGTTTTGAAAAGGATTCTAGTGAACTGCGAGCCATTGTCGGTGATGATGCGATTAGGAACCCCAAACTGGCTCATGAGGCCCTTGATGGACTTGACGGCTGACCCGGCTGGGATGGTGCGGACAGCTTCTACCTCCGCCTTCTTGGTGAACTTGTCGATGGCGACGTAGAGGTAGTGGTAGCCCCCTGGAGCTCGAGGAAATGGCCCCAAGATGTCCAGCCCCCAAACCGCGAACGGCCACGTAAGCGGGATAGTCTGGAGGCCTTGCGCGGGCTAGTGGATCTGCTTGGTGTGGAACTGGCAGGTTTCGCAGGAGGGCACCAGTTCGGTGGAGTCGTTGAGTGCTCTGGGCCAATAGAACCCACTGCGGAACACCTTGCCCATGAGGGTGCACGATGAAGAGTGGTGTCCGCAGTCCCCACCATGTATGTCGGCCAGCAGCTCAAGCCCTTGCTCCCTGGAGATGCATCGCAGAGAAACATCATTGGGCCTTTTGCGGTACAGCTCACCGTCCTGGATGCAGTACACGGTGGCCTGGCGAGCCACGCGCTCGGCTTCCTCTTCCTTCTCCGGCAAGGTCCCCTGAAGCAGGTACATGTTGAGCTCCTCGGTCCAGCACCCGTCCCGAGGCTCGAGCGCGAGGAGTAGGTGGACCCCTGAGGTTGGGCCGCAGGCTGGGGCGCCTGTTGCTGGAGCTCAGGGTAGGTCCTCCTGAGGTGGTGCTGGTGCCGCAATGGGGGGAGCCTCCGATGGCTCGAAGAGCCATTCTTAAAACACTCCTGGCTCCTGAGGTAGCCGTCGGGATGCCCTCTCGGCGATGTCGTCCGCCTCCTTGTTCATGCCTCGTGGCACGTGCTGTAATTCCAAGCCCAAGAACCGTTTCTCCATTTTGCGTACCTCTTCCCGATATGCTTCCATGTGCTCGTCCTTGGGGACGCACTCTTTGTTGGAGAAGTTGATGAGGAGCTGGGAATCGCCCCTGATGGTGAGACACTTCACTCCCAGCGCCGCTGCGGCGCTGAGGCCGACGAGTAGGCCTTCGTATTCTGCGATGTTGTTGGAGAACTTTTCGCCCTGCTGGAAACAAAGTTGTACATCGTAGTAGAGCTTGTCCTTGGCGGGTGAGATGAGGACGGCTCCAGCCCCCACGCCCTGTCGTGCGAACGCGCCGTCGAAGTACATGATTCACCCGTCTGGCGCCTTGTCTCCAGGAAAGAGGGAGCGATCCTCGCATATTCCATGGTGGAGGGACGTCGGTCCACTCTGCCACGAAATCTGCGTGGGCCGCACCCTTGATGACCCTAGTGGTCCTAAACTTGAGCTGAAACGCTTGAAGCTCGATGTTCCACTCTGCGACCCTCCCGGCGATGTTAGGGCTCCGGAGCACCCTCTCTAGTGGGTAGGCTGAAACAACCTTCAAGGGGTGACCCTGGAAGTAGTGGCGCAACTTTCGGGAGGCGACGAGGAGTGCAAGCAAAAGCTTTTGGGGCATGGGGTAGCACGCTCGTGCCTCCCATAGCACCATGCTGACGAAGTAGACTGGATGCTTGATGAGGGAGAAGGTATTTGCGATGTCTTGTGTCTCTTGAGGATGATGACCTTCAGGGGTCTCATCACCTGCCACATCAGCCGCAGCCTCGTGAGCCTTAGCCTCAGGAACCCCTCCGGTTGAAGGGTCGACTTTAGCCTCAGGAGGGACATCGGCTGTTGGGTCAGCTGAGGCCTCAGGAGCGCCATCCCGAGGCTGTTGTGCCTTGTTTGGTGATGAGGCACCCTACTGAGGATCCTTGATCGGGCGCCCTTCCCTTAGCGCCACCAGAGCGGCGCTGGCGGAGTGAGGTGTGGCGGCCAAATAGAGTACCAAGGGCTTGAGAGGGCGCGGCGCCACCATCACCAGCGGGCTGGTTAGGTATCTCTTGAGGTCTTGGAAGGCCGCGTCAGCTTCAGGGGTCCACTCAAACGGCCCTTTCCTCTCCATCAGCTTGAAGAATAGGAGGGCGCGTTCCGCCAGCTTGGAGATAAAACGCCCCAGCGAGGTCACGAAGCCCGCCAGCTTCTGCATCTCCTTGAGTGTTTGTGGCGGGCTCATGTCTACTATGGCCTTGATTTTCTCTGGGTTGGCCTCAATTCCTTTGTGCGATACTAGGAAACCCAGTAGCTTGCCAGAGGGGACACTAAACACACACTTCTCGGGATTGAGCAGCAGGTCCACCTTGCGCAGGCTGGCAAATGTTTCCTTCAGGTCTTCGATCAGGGTCTTCGCCTCCCGAGACTTCACCACTATGTCATCAACGTAAGTCTTAGCGTTCCTCCCGAGCTGTTGGCCCAAGGCAATGTGCATTAGCCACTGGAAGGTAGCCCCAGAAATTACGCAGTCCAAAAGGCATGCAGGTGTAGCAGTACACCCCACAAAGGTCAGGAATGCTGTCGTCTCCACATCTTGCACAACCATCTTGATCTAGTGGTAGCCCGAAAAGGTGTCCAAAAAGCACAGTAAGTCACACTCGCAGGTGGAGTCGTCGATCTGGTCGATGAGTGGGAGCAGGAAGGGATAATGAGGGCAAGCCTTGTTGACGTTGGTGAAGTCGACGCACATGCACTCCTTCCCCCCTTTCTTGGGGACGATAGCTGGGTTCACCAGCCACTCCGGGTACCATACTTCCCGGATGACACCAGCATCCTACAGCTTGCGGGTTTCTTGGAAGATGAATACTTGCTTATCGGTAGACTATCGTCGGGCCTTCTGCTTCACTAGGCGCACATTTGGGCACACCCTCAGGTGGTGCTCGATTATTCCCCATGGGATCCCGACTAGGTCCTTGGGCTCCCAAGCAAATACTTCCTTGTTTGCGCGAGAAGCTGACCAACGCTCTCTCTTGGTATGGGGGGAGGCCAGCTCCTATGGTAAAGGTGGCGCCTGACGCTCCATCCTCATCAACTGGCACTTGCTTCGTCTCGGCTCGGTCTTGGGAAAATAACTGCTTCTTCTTGGTTGGCGCTGCCTGATAACCCACAAGTATAGGGGATCAATTGTAGCCTCTTTTGATAAGTAAGAGTGTCGAACCCAATGAGCAGCTAAAGGTAGAACAAATATTCCCTCAAGTTCTATCGACCACCGATACAACTCTACGCACGCTTGACGTTCACTTTACCTAGAACAAGTATGAAACTAGAAGTACTTTGCAGGTGTGATAGGATAGGTTTGCAAGATAATAAAGAGCACGTAAATAAAAAGTAGGGGCTGTTTAGATGAAGAGAAAACTAAGTTAGTTTTAGTAGAGAGCTTTTTGTCACAAAAAAGTTATTTGTTCCTAGGCAATCGATAACTAGACCGGTAATCACTATTGCAATTTTATTTGAGGGAGAGGCATAGGCTAACATACTTTCTCTTCTTAGATCGTATGCACGTATGATTGGAACTCTAGCATGCAACCGCAACTACTAAAGATCATTAAGGTAAAACCCAACCATAGAATTAAAGCATCAAGTCCTCTTTATCCCAAACGCAACAACCCCCTTACTCGGGTTTATGCTTCTGTCACTCAAGCAACCCACTATAAGCGAATCATGAACTTATTGCAACACCCTACAGTGGGAATCCCTCATGCTTGCGTGACACGGAGAGCACCATAGGACATCACCAATAATAAAACATGCAACTCAAACCAATCACGATCATCAATTAACCCATAGGACAAAACGGATCTACTCAAACATCATAGGATAGCCATACATCATTGGGAAATAATATATAGTGTTGAGCACCATGTTTAAGTAGAGATTACAGCGGGTAAAAGAGGGGTTACACTGCTGCATAGAGGGGGGAAGAGTTGGTGATGAGGGCGGTGAAGTTGTTGGTGTAGATCGCGATGATGATGATGGCCCCGACGGCGTTCCGGCGCCACCGGAAGCAAGGGGGAGAGAGCCCCCCTTCTTCTTCTTCCTTGACCTTCTCCCTAGATGGGAGAAGGGTTTCCCCTCTGATCCATGGCCTCCATGGCTTGGGGAGGGGGGGGGGGGGGGCGAGAGTCCCTCCGAGATTGGATCTGTCTCTTTGTCTCTCTTTGTTTCTGCATTTCAGATTCTGGCCTTTAACCGTTTCTTATATTCCCGGAGATCCATAACTCCGATTGGGCTGAAATTTTAACACGATTTCTATCCGGATATTAGCTTTCTTGCGGAGAAAGAAGGGCACCAACCACCTTACGGGGTGTCCATGAGGGTCAGAGGCACGCTTGCCTCCTGGGGCGCGCCCCTGCCTCGTGGGCCCCTTGAGCATCGTGTCGCATTGATTCTTATTCCCAAAAATCATAAATATTCCAAAAAACTTCTCTATAAGTTTTGCCCCGTTTGGACTCCGTTTGATATGGGTTTTCTGCGAAACAAAAAACATGCAACAAACAGGAACTCGCACTGTGCACTGGATCAATATGTTAGTCCCAAAAATAGTATAAAAAGTTGCCAAAAGTATATGAAAGTTGTAGAATATTGGCATGGAACAATAAAAAATTATAGATACGACGGAGACGTATCAGCATCCCCAAGCTTAATTCGTGCTCGTCCTTGAGTAGGTAAATGATAAAAAAGATAATTTTTGATGTGGAATGCTACCTAGCATAATCTTGATCATATATCTAATCATGTCATGAATATTAAGACACTTGTGATTCAAAGCAATAGTCTATCATTTGACATTAAGACAATAATACTTCAAGCATACTAATAAAGCAATCATGTCTTTTCAAAATAACATGGCCAAAGAAAGTTATCCCTACAAAATCATATGGTCTGACTATGCTCCATCTTCACCACACAAAATATTCAAATCATGCACAACCCCGATGACAAGCCAAACAATTGTTTCATACTTTTGACGTTCTCAAACTTTTTCAACTTTCACGCAATACATGAGCGTGAGCCATGGACATAGCATTGTAGGTGGAATAGAGTATGATGGTGGAGGTTGTGTGGAGAAGACAAAAAGGAGAAAGTCTCACATTGACGCGGCTAATCAACGAGCTATGGAGATACCCATCAATTGATGTCAATGTGATGAGTAGGGATTGCCATGCAAGGGATGCACTAAGAGCTATAAGTGTATGAAATCTCAAACTGGAAACTAAGTGGGTGTGCATCCAACTTGCTTGCTCATGAAGACCTCGGGCATTTGAGTAAGCCTATATCGGAATATACAAGCCAAGTTCTATAATGAAAAATCCCACTAGTATATGAAAGCGATAACTCAAGAGACTCTCTATATGAAGAACATGGTGCTATGAGGAAGCACAAGTGTGGTAAAAGGATAGTAACATTGCCCCTTTTTTTGGCGGGCTTCTTTGGCCCCCCCCTTTTTATTTTGGCTTCTTTGGCCTCTTTTTTTTCATGGGGCAATGCTCTAATAATGATGATCATCACACTTTTATTTACTTTACAACTCAATATTACAACTCGATACTAGAACAAATATATGACTCTACATGAATGCATCCGGTGGTGTACCAGGATGTGCAATGATCGGGCATAGCAAAGATATCAAAAAACGGACAAGCCATGAAAACGTCATGCTAGCTATCTTACGATCATGCAAAGCAATATGACAATGAATGCTCAAGTCATGTATATGATGATGATGGAAGTTGCATGGCAATATATCTCAGAATTGCTATGGAAATGCCATAATAGGTAGGTATGGTGGCTGTTTTGAGGAAGATATAAGGAGGCTTATGTGTGGTAGAGAGTATCATATCACGGGGTTTGGATGCACCAGCGAAGTTTGCACCAACTCCCAAGGTGAGAAAGGGCAATGCACGGTACCGAAGAGGCTAGCAATGATGGAAGGTTGAGAGTGCGTACAATCCATGGACTCAACATTAGTCATAAAGAACTCACATACTTATTGCAAAAATCTATTAGTCGTTGAAACAAAGTACTACGTGCATGCTCCTAGCGGGATAGATTGGTAGGAAAAGACCATTGCTCGTCCCCGACCGCCACTCATAAGGAAGATAATCAATAAATACCTCATGCTCCAACTTGGTTACACAATGGTTCACCATACGTGCATGCTACGGGAATCACAAACTTCAACACAAGTATTTCCAGAATCCACAACTACCCACTAGCATGACTCTAATATCACCATCTTTATATCGCAAAACTATTGCAAGGAATCAAACATATCATATTCGGCGATCTACAAGTTTATGTAGGATTTTATGACTAACCATGTGAATGACGAATTCCTGTCATCTCTCTAAATATATATAAGTGAAGCAAGAGAGTTTAATTATTTCTTTCTACAAAAGATATGCCCATGCTCTAACAAATATAAGTGAAGCAAAAGAGCATTTTACAAATGGCAGTTTTCTATGTGAAGAGAAACAGGCAATTAATCCAAACTTCAAATGATATAAGTGAAGCACATGAAGCATTCTATAAAGCCATACTCAAAAGATTTAAGTGAAGTGAAATGAGCATTCTATAAATCAAGCAAGGACTATCTCATACCAGCATGGTGAATAAAATAAAAGTGAAAACTGAATGCAAAAGATGCTCCAAGATTTGCACATATCGCATGAACGAAACAAATCCCAAAACATACCGATACTTGTTGAAGAAAGAGGGGATGCCTTCCGGGGCATCCCAAAGCTTAGACGCTTGAGTCTCCTTGAATATTTACTTGGGGTTCCTTGGGCTTCCCCAAGCTTGAGCTCTTGCCTCTCCTCCTTTTCCTCATATCGAGACCTTCTTGATCAAACACTTCATCCACACAAAACTTCAACAGAAAACTCGTTAAGATCCGTTAGTATAATAAAGCAAATCACTACTCTAAGTACTATTGCAAACCAATTCATATTTTGTTTTTTCATTGTAGCTACTATAATATAACTTTTCCATGGCTTAATCCACTGATAGAAATTGATAGTTTCAACAAAACAAGCAAACTATGCATCAAAAACAGAATCTGTCTTAAACAAGACAGTCTGTAGAAATCTGAACATTCACCATACTTATGTTACTGCAAAAATTCTACCACAATCAGGAAAAATAAACAATTTGTACAACAAGACAGTGCAAAAAGTTTCAAAACCATTTGACGTTCCAGTAAAAATGTAAAATCGCGCACTACAGCCAAAGTTTCTGTCCTGCACCGTACAAACCAACAAGCATTGTAAACATCCTAAAGGCAAACCTTGGCACATTATTTTTATAATACAATGGAATTGTACAAGGGGATAATTATTTTTGATTAAAAGTTTCTGTAATTAAGATTCACAAAGTTTCCATGAGCATGAACGAAGTTCAAGGAGCTCTCCCACTTCCACAATGCTAGGCAAATAGTCCTCAAGTAATGAATCCACCCGGATCCCAAGGTATTAGAAAGCCAATTTTAATTAACAATGATTTGTGATTTAGTAGTGAGCACAAAGTAACATATATCATGCAACAACGAAGTATAACTCTCCTATGCATCGGCATGTCATAAAAGAACAATTCATGCACACCAAGTAAAGACCAATGCATAGTATAAGCAATTTCTTGCAATTCTATCATGTTGGAAACATAAAGAGGCGAAGATGTAGTTCCTCTCTCATAATAATTGCAAGTAGGAGCAGCAAGCACACACATATTATATCTATCAAAATCATCATGTGCAACGGTAAAATGCAACCCATCAACATAATCCTTAATAAGAGCAAACTTCTCTGATATAGTGTAGTTTGGAGAATTCAAAGAGATAATAGGACTATCATGCGTGGGTGCAATAGAAACAATTTCATGTTTAACATAAGGAACTATAGCAGGTTCATCTCCATAAGAATCATTCATATTGGCATCATGGCCACAAGCATAGCAAGCATCATCAAAAAGGGGTATTTCAAGAGAATCAATGGGGTCATAACAATCATCATAGCAATCATCCTTCGGTAAGCACGAAAGGAAAATAAACAATGTATGAGTTGAAGAGTTACTATCATTAGAAGGTCGGCACGGGTAGCTAATCCGCTCTTCCTCATTTTGTTCTTCGCTCTCCTCATCATCTTTTTCATCCAATGAGCTCACAGTTTCATCAATTTCTTCTTCCATAGATTCCTACAAAATATTAGTCTCTTCTTGGACATCAGAGACTTCCTCAATAAATGCATCAATATTGACATTATATTCATAATCCTCATAGCAATATTTAAGTATAGCATAATTTTCAGGTCTGTAAACAGCATCATCAAGATTTTCACACTCTTTAAACAAAGATTCAATTTCATAAGCACCCATAAAAGCAACAAATTCTTCTATTTGTTCCACATCATAGTAATCATATATACCATTAGCATAAGAAGCTAAGGTTTTATTATCATTAAATTTGCATGAAAAGGGAAGGTGTGGAGCCTTCATCCTAGAGGAACAAGTATAATCATATCTCAAGCATAGTTGGCTAGCATACCAATACAACATATAAATTTGATCCCATAATAGTTTCCCTTTTTGTGTCAAGCGATAATCCCTAAAGTATTCATGTTGATCCAATGTGTCTCCCATAACATAATTGAATGGGGTTTTTCTCAGGATTATCAAAGTAGTACATAATATCTTTCACATAATGAGCATCGAGGGTTTTAGGAGGTTCCCCATCTCTATGAGTAGAAAGTACACCTAATTTTTTTTGGTATTTTGTGTTCTATATCCATAACTAGAGATAGAGAACAACTTAGAACAGCAAATAAAACTTACTTAGTGATAAAGCAAACAAGCACACACAAGAATATTCACCCCACGCTATGACTCCCCGGCAACGGTGCCAGAAAAAGGTCTTGATAACCCACAAGTATAGGGGATCAATTGTAGCCTCTTTCGATAAGTAAGAGTGTCGAACCCAACGAGGAGCTAAAGGTAGAACAAATATTCCCTCAAGTTCTATTGACCATCGATACAACTCTACGCACGCTTGACGTTCACTTTACCTAGAACAAGTATGAAACTAGAAGTACTTTGCAGGTGTGATAGGATAGGTGTCGGTGTCAAAACCGGCGGATCTTGGGTAGGGGGTCCCGAACTGTGCGTCTAGGCAGATGGTAACAGGAGACAAGGGACACGATGTTTTTACCCAGGTTCGAGCCCTCTCGATGGAGGTAAAACCCTACTCCTGCTTGATTAATATTGATGACATGGGTAGTACAAGAGTGGATCTACCACGAGATCAAGGAGGCTAAACCCTAGAAGCTAGCCTATGGTATGATTGTTGTTATGGTTGTTCGTCCTACGGACTAAAACCCTCCGGTTTATATAGACACCGAAGAGGGCTAGGGTTACACAGAGTCGGTTACAATGGTAGGAGATCTACACATCCGTATTGCCAAGCTTGCCTTCCACGCCAAGGAAAGTCCCATCCGGACACGGGACGAAGTCTTCAATCTTGTATCTTCATTGTCTTGGAGTCCGGCCGATGATGATAGTACGGCTATCCGGACACCCCCTAGTCCAGGACTCCCTCTGTAGCCCCTGAACCAGGCTTCAATGACGATGAGTCCGACGCGCATATTGTTTGGCATTGCAAGGCGGGTTCCTCCTCTGAATTAATCATAGAAGATTGTGAACACCAGGATAGTGTCCGGCTCTGCAAAATAAATTCCACATAGCACCATAGAGAGAATAATACGTACACAAGTTCAATCTGCTGACGTATTTTGTGGCATGATGTCACACCACCACCAAGCCTTTACTTGAATCATTTTTTATTATACCACCTCAGCGCGTTTAGCGAAGTGGTTTCCTTGGCACGTCGTGCCGAAGCAGAGATCGTGTTCCCCTTATTCCGGGATTCCCATCAATACGGACGTGGGTAAACCAACCGCACCCGTTGCCATGCCCCCTCTATCGAAGGTGAGTCCCAAACGGTCACGGGGGCGGCTCTTGGTGTTCTCCCTCTTTATAATGGGACCAAGGCTCATTTCTTTTCTTCAATCCTCAATCGAATCTGCCCCTCGCCCCGAGTCCCAACACCCAGAGCCTCAGATTCGAGCGCCTCAGACCTTCAACGATGTCCGGATCCGACCTACAGGGCCGGTGGATGCCCTCCTCCGTTGCGGAAGAGGACTTGCAAAAGCTGAGAGAAGCCAAGTACTTGACCTATGAGATTTCGCATAGGCTGCCCGTCAAAGGGCAAGTCATCCCCACTCCCGAGCCCGGCGAAAGCGTCGTGTTCGTGTCCCACCTCCTTCGGGGTTTAGGCTTCCCGATGGATCCTTTTGTGAGAGGGCTCATGTTTTACTATGGGCTGGAATTCCACGACTTGGCTCCGGAGTCCATCCTCCACATCTCGTCATTCATTGTCGTCCGCGAGGCCTTCCTCCGCACTACCCCCACTTCGGTTTGTGGCTCAAAACCTTTAACGTGGAGCCGAAGGTGATCGAGGGGCGCCAAGCAGAGTGCGGCGGGGCGGTCGTAAGCAGGAGGGTCGATGCTCCATGGCCCGAGGGCTCCTTCCAAGAGGAGCTCGGCTTGTGGCAACAGGAGTGGTTTTATATTACCGCTCCCAGGGGCAGCAGGCAGAAGCCGCCGCCCATCTTCCGCTCGGGACCTCCACGACGACTGATGTCATGGGTCAACCAAGGGCTCAACTGGGGGCCGTCAAAGGACGTGCCCCTATTGCAGGGCCGGATTCGAGACCTCCAAGCGAGGGAGATTGATCTGGTCATCGTGATGCAGGTCATGCTGATTAGGCGTCTCCTACCCTGCAAACGCCGTCCTCTCCGGCTGTGGGAATTTAATCCGGAGGGACCACGAATTCTCCAACACTTCATGGGTGTGACACCCGTGGAGATGTACAAATTGTTCTTCGGATCACAAGAGGTGTGTCCGGAATTGACCAAGGACGCCGGCCTAAGCTGCAATCGCCCGGATACACAAGTAAGTAGCTCTGTGTTCGGACATACCGTTTGTTTGCATTTCTACGATTCACCTTTTAACCGATTGTCCTCTAAACAGGAGTGGATAGCGCAAGCAAAACTGATACGGTGTCCGGCCCCCCTCCCAGGGACCGCGCCGAATCCCGTGCTGGTCAGGATGCTGGAGGTTGCGCCTTCAGAGGAAGGCGAAGGGGAGAACAGAGGAACTAACGCCTCTATCAAGGAGGCTTTTGAGAAAGGGGGGATCGAGAATCCCTCCTTCCAAGGGGAGAAGAGGACCGCCTCCAACAACCCGGAGGCCAAGGCCTCGAAGCGGGGGAAGAGATCTTCACCGGAGGGTCCTGCGTCCGGGGAGGCCCCGGCCGCACTATCTGCCTTAAGGAATCAGCCCTCCAGCGAGCCGTAAGTAGAAAAAGGGGAGTTTTGTAATAAGGGACATCCTATTTCTGCTTCTGAGGATAACTTAAGTTTTTACCTTGTAGTTCGGATCTCCGTCCTTCTCAGATGAGCTCGTCCTCGGGGGACCTTCGCCCGGAGATGATGGAGAGCGAGACGCCTCCATCCGCCGCGCCATCAGGTGGAGCGAAAGACCCTGAGGTGTCATCACGGAGGGTATCCCCAAGTCCGGCAGGGCCGAAGAGTTCGGCACCAACTGGTGTATGGCCGGGGGAGCTAAGGGGTCTGCTTGAGAGGGCGTCTATCTCAGAAGATCACCATACATTGATGAGTATGGTGATTGGAAGAATTTCGTCCGCCGAAGGCGGGTTGCATGATGCCGTCAGAAGCCTGCCGGCGGGGTTTGAGGTATGTAAAAATGAGATACCTTTTGACACTTTTACACATAAATTGCGCCCTTTATAGATAGTAGCCCCTGAGACTCGGTAGGTTGTCGAGAGCGATAGCGTGCCGAGGATCAAAATCGCAGGTATTGATTTTCGCCTTGCCTATGCAGGTGGCGGATAGTCCGGTGGCCAGCCGGACTGATGGAGTTGCCGAACTAAAGCGGCAACTCGACGTTGTGGATGCGGACATCACGCTAGTCAACAAGCGACTTGACGAGTCGCAAGGTAGGTTTTTTCTCTGTGGTCACCTAGGAAGGGAGCCGAAGCCCACTCCTTACAATATGTGTGCTTGATGCAGATGGTGCCGCTGCTGTGGAGGACCTTCGAGCAGAGATTGCTCGAGCCAAGGAGCAGGCCAGGAGGAGTGATGCGGCTGCCTCGAAGGCGGCCGAAGAGCTAGAAGCCGAAAGGGCTGCTCACTGACGAAGCAGGGAGGAGATGGCCGAAATGACCGTGAAGCTGAAAGATGTTACCGACCGCTGTGAGGTTCTCGAAAAAGAGCGCCAAGCGGAGCAAGAAAGCCTGAAGAAGGCCACCGCCGAAGCCAAGCATGCCCATTCTGCAATGAGGGCTATAAAGGAGGAGCTGCATCAGGCCGCAGATATTGCGGCTGGCAAGCCTTTTCTGCTGCGCAGGAGGTTCACAGATCCGAAGTATGCTCAGCTTGGCCAGCTGTGGGGTCCGGAGGATCCTTATATGGATTTAGCGGCGAGTGCGGCAGATGCCGTTGTGCACTTCCGAAGTCAGAAGGATCACGAGATGGAAGAGCTGTTTTGGTCTCAATTCCACAGTCCGGAGCGTTCACTTCCGCTGACCGATCGGTTGGCTGAGTGGGCTGAGCTGAATAGACTGTCCGGACTTGCCATGACGGATATCGTGGCTCACGTCTAGCCGGATAGGCCTAAGCCGAAAAGTTATTTTGGCTTATTGCAGCAATTTCTTGGGGCGGTGCCGCATATCAAGGCAATGAAGCGGTCGGCCTGCATAGAGGGTGCCCGGATGGCCCTCGCCCGTGTGAAGACATACTGGACGGAAATGGATGCCACCGAAGTTGCAACCTAGGGTTCGGACGAGAGCCGGTTACCCGCCGAGCACTATTTTGGGGAAGTTCTGCGGGGTGCTCGTGCAATAGAGTCGCAGTGCTCAAAGAATGTCATGTTTAAATGATTTCTATGGTTTGTAAGATGATATATAATATAAGTGCTTTTTATACTTGTGCGTTCAAGTATTGCAATATCTCCTGTGCGACTGTTGATGTATACTTGTGTATAACCTGAAAGATGGCAGTCTTCGGCTTCAGCCCCCACGCACAAGGTGCGGGGGTGTTTGCAAAAATAGCGCATTTTCACACTTAACCCGACGTCTCGGTCCTATAAAGGAGGTGCTAGCGTAGCAAACGAGGCAACCGGACTATAGTGCTTTATCACTTTCACTGAGCCATAGGAGTTCGAGGGTGGGGCTACGACATAGCCCCTAGGGGGCACCACGCTCTCCGAATTCGGGGGGCGCATGTGCCTGACCGGGAAACGTTCCTTCGTCAAAGCAGAGGAATTCTAAACATTCCGGTAGTAGATCGAGTGGTTGACCAGTCTCTCACTGTATCATGACAGTCAGTCTTCGGCTTTCTCTACTGAGGTGCTCGCCCGGCCGAACCGGGGCACAATCGCAGTAGTTCTCCTGGTGCCGCGTTAGCCGATGATACGGAACGTAAGGCAGCAAAACACAGGAGCCGGGCAAACCCAACATTTGACCAAAGATATGATTCGGAGCTGATGCATATAAGGCCTAACTCGAGACGCCGAACACTCCCTAAGGTATTCAGTCTTTATGATAACGGGCAGAACGATGCCCTAAGCCCCTAGTGTCCAGGTACAGGCAAGAATTTCTGGCGCGGCCGATGCCAAAATGCCAGCCTCCTCGTTGGTTATGGTGAAAAACCGTGGGATGTGAATCAACAAGAGACAGTAAGAAAGGTCTACGCAGGGTCTTAATCTGAAAAGAATCCTTGCGACGGGTCCCTGCTGCACGTCTCCGCCTGTGTCTCTGTTGTGCCATATCCTGGACGGGTGTACATGCTGTTCATCTGTAAAAAGAGAGGAACTTAGTTTGAAAAGAAACTGTGCGAAGAATGTATTTAAAAATCGAAATATGAATGAATGAATAAAGCTGAGCTTTTATTAGCTCTTTATTGCTCATACGCACAGCCCCTTGTGAGGGGGTGTGCGGCTAGGGAGGCCCTAGTTTATTTATACCGGACTCGTCTAGCCGTGTCTGGGGTCTTGAACGACCTTTTAATGAGATGATGCCACATGGACCGGGCATTTTAAGTGTAAGAGACGCGTAGTGAGGTATTGCGTTAAAGCAGACAAAATCTTCACGTCCCAACAGTGCTTGATGGCTACTTTTAAATGGGGCGACATGGAAGATTAGCTTTTCGCGACGGACGTTGTCGGGTGATCCGAACACAACTTCTAGTAGTAAGGAGCCCATGCACTTGGCGTAAGGGCCTGGCGTCACTCCTTTGAAGGAAGTGCAGCTATGGTGAATTTTGGTAGGGTCTATCCCCAACTTGCGGATTGTGTCCGGATATAGCAGGTTTAAATTGCTGCGGCCATCCATCAGGACTTGTGTAAATTGTAGTCCGTCGATTATAGGATCCAATATCAGAGCAGTCCATCCTACGTTTTGAATACTTCTGGAGTAGTCCAGGTGGTCGAAAGTAATTGGTTTTAACATCCAATCTCGGGGTTCCGCTGGGGTGGACCGTGCGACACGTGCTTTAGCGGGTGCCGCACTATTGTTTCGTGTTATCACATGAAGTGAGTTTACTGTTTTGACTTCTTGTGGGAAAGTCTTTTGTTTTCAGGCGCTCTGCTGGTGGGGTTCGTCGTCGTCCTCACTTGGTGCGTCGAGCCCCTTATGTTCGGCGTTGAGTCGGCCGGACTGTTTGAAGACCCAACAATCTCGGTGGGTGTGGTTTGCAGGCTTCCCGGGGGTACTGTGGATTTGACATATCTGATCCAGAATTCTGCTTAGGTTGGATAGCTCGTCACTGTTGTCCTTAAGAGGCAGTGTTTTGTTGTTCGGCCGCGAGCTTTTGAATCCGGCGTTGGCCGCCGTGTTCTTTGGGCTTTTTTTCTTTATTTCGGCGTTGGTCCTTTCTGCGCCGTGATTTTCCGTTTCCATCTCTGATCGCGGATGTACTCGGGTCGCTGGTGCTGCATCTTGCTAGCCAGCTATATTCCCCCGCACAAAAGTGGGTCATGAGGCTTGTTAGCGCGGCCATTGTTCTTGGCTTTTCCTGGCCGAGGTGTTTGGCGAGACATTCGTCTCGGACGTTATGTTTAAAAGCTGCTAAGGCTTCGGCGTCCGGAAAGTCAACTATTTGGTTCTTTTTGGTGAGGAACCTGTTCCAGAATTTGCGCGCTGACTCTCCGGGCTGTTGAGTTATGTGACTTAGATCGTCTGCATCCGGAGGGCGGATGTAAGTCCCCTGAAAATTTGTTCTAAACGCGTCCTCGAGCTCTTCCCAACTTCCAATGGTATTTTCTGGGAGGCTTTTGAGCCAATGCCGAGCTGGCCCTTTGAGCTTGAGGGGCAAATATTTTATGGCGTGGAGATCGTCTCCTCTAGCCATATGTATGTGGAGGATGTAATCCTCAATCCAGACTCCTGGGTCTGTTGTTCCGTCATATGCTTCTATGTTTACGGTCTTGAACCCCGCTGGAAATTCATGATCCAACACCTCATTGGTGAAACATAGTGGGTGTGCAGCGCCCCTGTATTTGGGTGTGCCGTTGTCTTCGAACACTCGGTGTGTTGTGTTACTTCCTGGGGCCCTCTTTTTTGGCCCATAAATGGACCTGACCGGGCCATCTGTTTTGCGAGGATCATGTGTCGGATTGTGTGCGGCGCCGCTTGTCGCTTTTGGTCTGTCATCTGGTCATCTATCCGGCCAAGCGGCCTTTTTGCTTTTTGACTGTGGGGGCTCTACAGCCTCCTCATCGAATTCGGGCAGCAGCTTGCGCTTCGGGTAGCTCTTTGTTTGGTGGTTGTTGCCATATTTGTCCGCGGTTTTGAGTACTTTGCTCCATCTCATTCTGAGTATGTCTTCCGCTGTTTTGAGCTTTCGTTTCTGCTTCTTCAGGCTTCTTGCAGTGGCGACAAGTCTTTTGTGAAGGTTCTTATGCTCCGGTGGCGTGTCCGGCGTGAGATCGTCTGGACTGTTGTTTTCGCCGGGGATGGATTGATTATCCGATTCATCCTGTTCGGATGGTTGCTTGGTTGTGTGTTCGTCACCCCCTGGTTTGCCCTGCTCTATTGCTGGGTCATTAGGAGTGCTGTTGTTGTCGAGGCGGGACTTAGGGCGGTGCCTGTGTCACCGTTTTCGTTGTTTTTTGGCGGAATTATCCTTTGCCGCGTCCCGTTGTTCCTCGTTACCGCTTCCTTTTGGGGTGTCCACCATATATACATCATGAGTTGAGGTGGCCTTCCAGTGCTCGGTAGGCGCTGGTTCCTAGTCGTCTCCGGCATCGTCATCCATACCGTCGATGCCTTCGGATTCGTAGTCTAGCATGTCAGTTAGATCGTCGACAGTGGCTATAAAGTGGGTGGTGGGTGGGTTTTGGATTTCTTCGTCATCCGCATCCCAACCGTCCTGACCGCAGTCTGGCCAGGGCTCTCCTGATAACGAGAGATGCTTTAGCGAATTCAAGATGTCGCCAAAGGGTGAGTGCTGAAAGATGTCCGCAGCGGTGAACTCCATGATCGGCGCCCAATCGGATTCGGTTGACAGGGGCGCAGGAGGTTCGGAGTTCGGCAAGGAGTCCGTCACCTCGGAGTCACGAGCTTTGAAAGGGACAGGGTCAGTGTTCGGCTCCATCGCCATAGAGATTGCATCCCCCGAGGCGGTGTCCAACCACCTGTCCTCGATCTGCGCGGTCGGCTCCGAACTAGGGGTCGGAGCGGACTCATGTGCGGCCTCCAGGGCGCTATCTGGCGGCAGAGCTAAATCATGCCCATCGTGACAGTGCGGCGCACTCGGCTGTGGCTCGAATCCATCGAAGATCAAGTCTCCGCGGATGTCGGCCGTGAAGTTTAGGCTTCCAAACCTGACCTGACGGCCAGGGGCGTAGCTTTCGATCTGCTCCAGATGGCCAGGCGAATTAGCCCGCAGTGCGAAGCCGCCGAACACGAAGATCTGTCCGGGGAGAAAAGTCTCACCCTGGACTGCGTTGTTGTTGATCAAAGAAGCCATCAAGCCTATCGGTGACGACACAGAGGAACTCTCAATGAAAGCACCAATGTCAGTGTCAAAACCGGCGGATCTCGGGTAGGGGGTCCCGAACTGTGCGTCTAGGCGGATGGTAACAGGAGACAAGGGACACGATGTTTTTACCCAGGTTCGGGCCCTCTCGATGGAGGTAAAACCCTACTCCTTCTTGATTAATATTGATGATATGGTAGTACAAGAGTGGATCTACCAGGAGATCAAGGAGGCTAAACCCTAGAAGCTAGCCTATGGTATGATTGTTGTAATGGTTGTTCGTCCTACGGACTAAAACCCTCCGGTTTATATAGACACCGGAGAGGGCTAGGGTTACATAGAGTCGGTTACAATGGTAGGAGATCTACACATCCGTATTGCCAAGCTTGCCTTCCACGCCAAGGAAAGTCCCATCCGGATACGGGACGAAGTCTTCAATCTTGTATCTTCATAGTCTTGGAGTCCGGCCGATGATGATAGTCCGGCTATCCGGACACCCCCTAGTCCAGGACTCCCTCAATAGGTTTGCAAGATAATAAAGAGCGTGTAAATAAAAAGTAGGGACTGTTTAGATGACGACACAACTAAGTTAGTTTTAGTATAGAGCTTTTTGTCACAAGGAAGTTATTTGTCCCTAGGCAATCGATAACTAGACCGGTAATCACTATTGCAATTTTATTAGAGGGAGAGGCATAGGATAACATACTTTCTCTTCTTGGATCATATGCACTTATGATTGGAACTCTAGCAAGCATCCGCAACTACTAAAGATCATTAAGGTAAAATCCAACCACAGGATTAAAGCATCAAGTCCTCTTTATCCCAAACGCAACAACCCCCTTACTCGGCTTTATGCTTCTGTCACTCAAGAAACCCACTATAAGCGAATCATGAATGTATTGCAACACCCTACAGTGAGAATCCCTCACGCTCGCGCGACACGGAGAGCACCGTAGGATAGCACCAATAATAAAACATGCAACTCAAACCAATCACGATCATCAATTAACCCATAGGACAAAACGGATCTACTCAAACATCATAGGATAGCCATACATCATTGGGAAATAATATATAGAATTGAGCACCATGTTTAAGTAGAGATTACAGCGGGTAAAAGAGGGGTTACACCGCTGCATAGAGGGGGGAAGAGTTGGTGATGAGGGCGGTGATGTTGTTGGTGTAGATCGCGGTGATGATGATGGCCCCGACGGCGTTCCGGCGCCACCGGAAGCAAGGGGGAGAGAGCCCCCCTTCTTCTTCTTTGACCTTCTCCCTAGATGGGAGAAGGGTTTCCCCTCCAGTCCAAAGCCTCCATGGCTTGGGAGGGGCGAGAGCCCCTCCGAGATTGGATCTGTCTCTTTGTCTGTCTTTGTTTCTGCGTTTCAGATTCTGGCCTTCCACTGTTTCTTATATTCCCGGAGATCCGTAACTCCGATTGGGCTGAAATTTTAACACGATTTCTATCCGGATATTTAGCTTTCTTGCGGTGAAAGAAGGGCACCAACCGCCTTACGGGGTTTCCATGAGGGTCAGGGGCGCGCCCTTACCTCCTGGGCCCCTTGAGCATCGTCTCGCGTTGATTCTTCTTCCCAAAAATCATAAATATTCCAAAAAAAATCTCCGTAAGTTTTTATCCCATTTGGACTCCGTTTGATAGTTTTTTGTGAAACAAAAAACATGCAACAAACAGGAATTGGCATTGGGCACTCGATCAATATGTTAGTCCAAAAAATAGTATAAAAAGTTGCCAAAAGTATATGAAGTTGTCGAATATTAGCATGGAACAATCAAAAATTATAGATGCAACAGAGACGTATCACTGCCCCCGGGGCCTCAGGGCCCCCTTTCTCGCTCGACTATGCGGACGCCGCAGTCCTGAAGGCGAGCTAAAGGTCCTGCAGCACGTCCTTGGTGTCACCTGCTACCGCGAGGACACCACTGCTACCTGGCATCTTCATGAGGTTGTAGGCTGGATGAGTTGTTGCCATGAACTTGGCCAGGGCTGGGTATCCAAGGATGTTGTTGTATGGTAGGTCGATCCGGGCGATGTCGAAGTCGATGATCTCGGTGTGGTGCTACCTCTTGAGCATGCGTTGGTTTTCCCTTGAAGAGGAAAGGGCGATGCAGTAGGTATTTCCCTCAGTTTTTGTGAACCAAGGTATCAATCCAGTAGGAGGCTACACTCAAATCCCTTGTACCTGCACAAAAAAATAAGAACCTTGCAACCAATGCGATAAAGGGGTTGTCAATCCCTTCACGAACACTTGCAATAGATCTGATAGAGATAATAAGATAAATATTTTTGGTATTTTTATATATAGATTGGAAAATAAAGATTACAAAATAAAATAGATCGGAAACATATATGATGGAAAATAGACCTGGGGGCCATAGGTTTCACTAGTGGCTTCTCTCAAGATAGCATAAGTATTACGGTGGGTGATCAAATTACTGTCGAGCAATTGATAGAAAAGTGCATAGTTATGAGAATATCTAGGCATGATCATGTATATAGGCATCACGCCCGCGACAAGTAGATCGAAACGATTCTGCATCTACTACTATTACTCCACACATCGACCGCTATCAAGCATGCATCTAGAGTATTAAGTTCATAAGAACAAAGTAACACATTAGGCAATATGACATGATGTAGAGGGATAAACTCAAGCAATATGATATAAACCCCATCTTTTTATCCTTGATGGCAACAATACAATACGTACCTTGCTGCCCCTGCTGTCACTGGGAAAGGACACCACAAGATTGAACCCAAAGCTAAGCACTTCTCCCATTGCAAGAAAGATTAATCTAATAGGACAAACCAAACTGATAATTCGAAGAGACTTGCAAAGATAACAAATCATACATAAAAGAATTCAGAGGAGATTCAAATATTGTTCAGAGATAATCTTGATCATAAACCCACAATTCATCGGATCTCGACAAACACACTGCAAAAAGTATTACATCGAATAGATCTCTAAGAAGATTGAGGAGAACTTTGTATTGAGATCCAAAGAGAGAGAAGAAGCCATCTAGCTAATAACTATGGACCCGAAGGTCTGAGATAAACTACTCACACTTCATGATAGAGGCTATGGTGTTGATGTAGAAGCCCTCCATGATTGATTCCCCCTCCGGCCGAGCGCCGGAAAAGGCCCCAAGATGGGATCTCACGGGTACAGAAGGTTGCGGTGGTGGAAATAGGGTTTCGTAGTGCTCTCGGATGTTTTCAGGGTACATGAGTATATATAGGCGAAAGAAGTCGGTCAGGGGAGCCACGAGGGGCCCACGAGGGTGGGGGGCGCGCCTCCCTGCCTCGTGGCTGCCTCGTTGCTTCCTTGACGTCCACTCCAAGTCTCCTGGATTGCGTTTGTTCCAAAAACTATTCTCCCAAAGATTTCATTCCGTTTGGACTCCATTTGATATTCCTTTTCTGCGAAACACTGAAATAGGCAAAAACAACAACAATTTGGACTGGCCTCCGGTTAATAGGTTAGTCCCAAATATAATATAAAAGTGCATAGTAAAGCCCATTAAACATCCAAAACAGATTATAGATACGTTGGAGACGTATCAAGCATCCCCAAGCTTAATTCCTGCTCGTCGTCGAGTAGGTAAATGATAAAAACAGATTTTTTTATGTGGAATGCTACCTAACATATTTATCAATGTAATCTTCTTTATTGTGGCAAGAATATTCAGATCCGTAAGATTCAAGATGAAAGTTTAATATTGACATAAAAATAGTAATACTTCAAGCATGCTAACCAAGCAGTTTATGTCTTATCAAAATAACATAGCCAAAGAAAGCTTATCCCTACAAAATCATATAGTTTGGCCATGCTTCATTTTTGTCACACAAAATGCTCCCATTATGCACAACCCCGGTCTCAGCCAAGAAATTGGTTCATACTTTTTAACGCGCTTCAGCCTTTTCAACCTTCACACAATACATGAGCGTAAGCCATGGACATAACACTATGGGTGGAGTAGAGTATGATGATAGGGATTATGTGGGAAAACAAAAAAAAGGCGAAAGTCTCATATTGATGCGGCTAATCAATGGGCTATGGAGATGTCCATCAATTGATGTCAACACGAGGAGTAGGGATTGCCATGCAACGGATGCACTAGAGCTATAAATGTATGAAAGCTCATTAAAAAGAAACTAAGTGGGTGTGCATCCAACTTGCCTGCTCACGAAGACCTAGGGCATTTTGAGGAGGCCCATCATTGGAATATACAAAGCCAAGTTCTATAATGAAAAATTCCCACTAGTATATGAAAGTGACAAAATAAGAAACTCTCTATCTTGAAGATTGTAAGTGCATCTAGTGCCACCCCTAGTTTGGTTTTGGAGTATTGACGACAAATGTGGTTGAGGGACTAATGTGTTTGTGAGAATTGCAGGATAACACAGGTAGTAGTCCCTCCTTGATTCGGTTTACCTACCGGAGATGACCCCTAAAAATGTATGAAGACATTGAAGATAATGGTGGTACGTGAAGATATTCACATTGAAGACTATGACAGAAGAAGACATTGAGTGAAGACTATGGAGCACGAAGACTTAGTAGTTTTATTGTTTCTTTTCTTCTTTGTTGAGTCATAGGAACCACCGCACTGTTAAGTGGGGTCCAAGTGAACAAAGTCAGAGTGACTGAAGTGATGCTCAACCAAAATCCTATGTCTTCGAGCGAAGACAATGAGAGCAAATCTTATCCAGAGTCGGATAAGTCAGCTTTACTTGTAGCCCAAGTCAAGCTGCCACGTGTGTTTGAAATCTGACCGTTGTGACATGTGTCAGTTCCTTAGTGACCCATGGTCATTTTGGACAAATCAGGTCGGGTTGCCCAGTGGCTATAAAAAGCCCACCCCCTACACCATAAATTGGTGGCTGCTCAGAGTTAGTGCACGGCTTTTGTCGTTGAGAGCAACCCACCTCCAAAGAGTTTGAAAGAGAAATTCTTGTGAGGACAAAGCCCAAAACACCCAGAGCCCTAAGAGTGTTTGGCATCACTGAAGTCTTTCTGTCCGCGTGATCTGAAGACTTGTTACACTTGAGGACTGTGAATCCTCCAGCTGGTTAGGCGTCGCGTTCTAAGCATCCAAGAGTAATTATGGATCGCCGGTGAACGAAATCTGTGAAGGTTTGGAAGTCTACCTTGAAGACTTACCAGAGTGATTGGGCGGGGACTGTGTGTCCTTAGCTCAACGGGAATAAGGTGAAGACACGGTCTTCTGAGTTCAATCTCAGCCTCCCTAACCAGACGTACAGTTGTTACAACAACTGGAACTGGTCGAAGAACTCCTTATCTTCACAACACACTGGTTCTATCTCTTACTCTCCTTACTTACAGTTTGTCTTTGTGAAGTCATTGCTTGATTGCTCTGCCTGTTTGACTTCACTGTGTGACGACTTGTTCCGATTGGCTTCATACTATCTTCCATCCTGATCCTACTACCAAAATGCTATCTGTCATCATGCTTTAGCTTCATACTTGTTTGACTATGGCTTCTCTAGTGTAGTTCATCTGCCGCTGCATGTTTATAGGTCCAGTTTTCGTGTTTGTCTTCGAAACTTTCATGTTTTGAAGACTTTCATAAAAATCGCCTATTCACCCCCTGTCTAGTCGATAACTAGTACTTTCAATTGGTATCAGAGCAAGGTACTCCCTTGTTCTGTGTGATCCGGTTTAACCACCTGGAGTTTTAGCTATGTTGACTGCAGGGATAATCAAAGTCTCTGCTGCGTGCCCTGTCTTCGATGCACTGAATATCCCTACTAGAAGAATAAGATGCGTATGCATCTTGAAGCCATTGATGTTGATCTGTGGTATGTCGTCAAGTACGGAATTCCCAAGACTAGTGAAGGTGTCACCCCCACTGATGTCAAGAAGTTCATTCAACTCGATTCTACTACGAAGAACATCATCTGTGGTCATCTGACCAAAGGGCAGTATGGCCATGTGATTGCTTTGGAAACGTCGAAGCTAGTCTGGGACTGGCTCTCCAAGGTCAATGAAGGTGTTTCAACTCAGAGAGATCAAAGAATCAGTGTCCTACGCAACCTCTTCAACTGCTTCAAGAGAAACGACAATGAAAATGTCCAGCTCATGTTTGATCGTCTCACTGACATCACAAACGAGCTTCAGGCTCTTGGCACCACTGAGATCACCAAGCATGAAATCGTCAAGATGCTTCTGAGATCTCTTGATAGCTCATTTGACACTCTAGCTCTTATGATTCAAGAATGCCCTGACTTCAAGACACTCGATCCATCTGACATACTTGAGAGGCTCAACACACATGAGTTCCAGCTATCTGAGAAAAGAGATATCTATGGTCCCAATTATGGCCGAACTCACGCTTTGAAGGCAAAGGCTGTTTCCTCATCTGAAGAAGAATCTGACTACAGTTCTGGTGAAGCTGAAGACCTTGGAAAGGAGCTTGCTATGCTTGTGAAGAAGTTCCAGAAGTTTACTAAGAAGAAAGGCTTCAGAAAGTCTTCGCAATCCAGTTCAAGAAATGATGAAGCTTCTTCCAATGACCACAAGAAGAGAACCTGTCACAAGTGCAAGAAACCTAGTCACTACATCTCTGAGTGTCCATAGTGGGACAATGAGAAGAAAAAGAAGAAGAGCAAGGAATATGATTCTGATGATAAGAAGAAGAAGAAATAATCAAAATCTTCTTCCAAGTCCTCTTCCAAGTTTTCATCACACAAGAAAAGTTTGTCTGGCAAGGCTCGTGCTTTTGTTGGCAAGGAAATGGATTCAGAGGAGGAGTCTGCTTCTGAGGAGGCAGAAGTGGTGGAGTCTGAGGAGGAGTCTGACTCTGGCATTGCAAGTCTGGCTTTAGCTTCAGCCTACGTTGCCAAGTCCATCTTCAACACTGAAGACAATGTATCCATCACCAACGTTGATGCCAGTGACAAGGACGACTCCGCTCCCACTTACTACTTCATGGTACGCGGTGCCAAGGTAAACTCACGCGATGCTTACTTTCAAACATCAAGTGAAGATGACTCTAATTGTGAATCCAAACCTAGCTACAAAAAACTTGCTAAAATTGCAACTGAACAACAGAAAGCTATGGAACATATTCAAAAACTATTAGACAAAAGCGATGACATGTTGGACGCGGAAATGACTAAGACTCAGTCATTAATTGAAGACATAAAAAATCTTCATGTTAAGTACCAGGAACTTGAAGGTCGTCATGAAACCCTCTCAACATCTCATGAAAAGCTTTCCTACGATTATCTTCAAAGGAAGCAGGAACTTGAGAAGTTGAGATCGGATCATGAAGATCTTCAAAAGGAGAACGAGTCACTTCGCGCTCAACAGATTAGTCCCGCTCAGGAAGGATTTGAACCACCATGTTTAAAATGCATTGAGCGTGATAACGCTGTTTCTGTTGCTGGATGTTCTATTGCTCCTGTTGCAATATCTTCAACTGCTGATGTGGTAACTAACCCCTCTGTTGAGGATACCACTACAATTGCTGATGAGAATGCCAGATTGAAAACATTGCTTGAAACAGGAATGTACAAAAGCCTCAAGGGGCATCAGACACCATGTGATGTCCTCAAAAAGCAGATCTTGAACCGAAACCCTAGGAAAGAAGGTGTTGGGTTCGAGAGGAAAATGAATGTTGATGGTTCGTACCGGAAGCCCGAGAAGTACCCCAAAACCACATGGGTTGCTGCAAAGGAACCTTCAGTAGATCCATCCACCTTATCTGGATTTACCTGTGCTAATCCAATTGTTATTGATGAATCCTTTGATGCAAACTATAAACTATTTAAGAATTAGAATGGTGAAGTGTTTGCCAGGTATATTGGTACTAACTGCAGGAATGGACCACCTATGAAGAAGATCTGGGTACCTAAGCAGTGTATTGACAATCTTCCTGTGAATGTCATCATGACACCACCAAGGAAGAAGACAAACCCCAGACCTATGGCTTCATATGGTCCAAAGGCTTCATACAGATACAGGACTCACCTGAGTCACCCTAACGCCAATGTTTTGCAGGGAAACCTTACTCAGACTTATGAATATGAGCGTGTGTCTTCAAACCGCTATGTTCATAGAACTAAGAAATTTTCTGCTTATTCGTATGAGTATCGTTCTTCTCCTGCAAGGCTATTTGCTAGGGCTCCAAAGCCGAAATTCTCAGATGCTGCACTTAGACTCATTGCTTCTAAACCACCCCTGAAGATGTGGGTGGTGAAGAAGAATTGACTTTATTTTGTAGAGAAAGGTCTCCAGCCGGAAATCAAAGGCGTCCGATGCTATTGCTGGGGACCTAAAACACATTAAGGGACGCAAGATAAAATGCCCAAATGGTCTTACTATGTATTTCATATCTAATCGCTTGCCAGTCATACTATCAGTCCTAACCTTGATCTAAGCTTTGATAATCCTTTTGCGCGTCAAATGTTTATGCTTCACAATACTCTTTGTGAAGCCTATCCTCCTAACTGCAGTGTAGGGTACGAAACCTCGTTCTTCAGAATGGATTATGATCAGCGGATGCACTAACCACATGACTGGTGATCGAAGTCTTCTCATGGACTCAACCTTACGTCCATGTGATAAAAGTCACATCACATTTGCTGACACTGGTAAAAGCAAGGTATTGGGCCTAGGTAGAGTTGCAATCTCAAGGGATCAGCACATGGACAAAGTGATGCTTGTTGAATCCCTTGGTTTCAACTTAATGTCTGTCTCAATGCTTTGTGACTTAAACATGATTGTGCTATTTGGAAAATATCGTTGCCTTGTACTAATGGAATCTGACAGATCTCTAGTCTTCGAAGGGTACAGGAAAGATGATCTATACATGGTAGACTTCTCAGCAGGACCACAGATGGCCGTATGTCTTCTAGCCAAGTCTTCAGAGTGTTGGCTCTGGCATCGGAGGCTAGGGCATGTTGGCATGAGGAACCTACACACTCTCGCCAAGCAAAAGCACGTCATAGGCATCGAAGACGTCAAGTTCAAGAAAGATCATCTATGTGGTGCTTGTGAAGCTGGGAAGATGACAAGGGCCAAGCATCCCTCGAAGACAATCATGACTACATCTTGACCTTTTGAGTTGCTCCACATGGACTTGTTTGGTCCCACTCACTACTCTACTCTCACTGCTACTGCTTGTCTCTATGGTTTCGTTATTGTTGATGATTATCCAAGATACACTTGGGTGCACATAATTCTCTTCAAGACTGAAGTGCAGGATGTCTTCAGACGCTTCGCCAACCGCGCCATGAAAAACTATGGCGTCAAGATCAAGCACATTAGGAGTGACAATGACACAGAATTCAAGAACACATGCCTCGACCTCTATTTGACACCTTAGGCATCACTCATGAGTTTTCTGCTCCTTACACACCTCAGCAGAATGGCATCATGGAGCGCAAGAATAGAACCCTTATTGAGATGGCTTGGATGATGCTTGACGAATATAAGACTCCAAGAAAATTCTGGCCTAGAGCCATTGATACTGCATGTCATGTCATCAACCGTGTTTATCTTCACAAGCTTCTGAAGAAAACATCCTATGAGCTTCTAACTGGTAAGAAGCCAAACATAAGCTACTTCAGAGTATTTGGTGCTAGGTGCTAGATCAAGGATCCACATCACACTTCAAAATTTGCACCGAAAGCACATGAGGGTTTTATTCTTGGTTATGGAAAGAGCTCGCACTCCTACAGAGTCTTCAACCTCTTTCACTATAAAGTGGTTGAAACTGTGGATGTGCGGTTCAATGAAACTAACGGCTCGCAAAGAGAGCACCTGCCAAATGTGCTAGATGAAGTACCTGCTAGTGAATCAATCAAGCTAATGGGAACAGGAGAGATCATACCATCAGATGCCCAGCCTGAAGAGGAACTCACTATTTCTGCACCTGATCAACCTGAAGGCATTGCTCAGCCTGAAGACAATCCTCCAAATGATGACAATGATCAACAGGAGCAAAATATTCATCTAGTTCATCCTCGTGTTGCAAATGAAGTACAAATAGAGAAGATAATCGATAGCATCAATGCACCTGGTCCACTCACTCGTTCAAGAGCAACACAACTAGCAAATTTCTGTGGGCACTTTGCATTTGTCTCAATCTCTGAACCCAAGAAAGTTGCTGAAGCCTTCATGGAACCTGAATGCATTCAACCTATGCAAGATGAGCTTCAACAGTTTGAGCTGAACAATGTATGGGAACTTGTCAAGCGTCCTGATCCTCGCAAGCACAACATAATAGGCACAAAATGGATATATCGCAACAAACAAGACGAGCATGGTCAAGTAGTCAGAAACAAAGCTCGGCTCATTGCTCAAGGATACACACAAGTTGAAGGAATTGACTTCGATGAAACATTTGCTGCAGTGGCTAGGCTCGAAGCCATTCGCATACTGCTATCTTACGCAAATCATCATAACATCCTTCTGTATCAAATGGATGTGAAGAGTGCCTTTCTCAATGGAAATATTGGAGAAGAAGTGTATGTTGCACAACCGCCTGGCTTTGAAGACCCAAAACATCCTAATATGGTATACAAGCTCAACAAGGCACTGTATGTCCTCAAACAAGCCCCTCGTGCTTGGTATGACACACTCAAAGACTTCCTGAAGAGCAAAGGCTTCAAACCTGGTTCTCTAGATCCCACTCTCTTCACAAAGACATATGACGATGAACTGTTTGTGTGCCAAATATATGTGGATAACATTATCTTCGGTTGCACCAACAAGAAATACAGTGATGAATTTGGTTACATGATGCAAGAACAGTATCAAATGTCCATGATGGAAGAGCTGAAGTTCTTTCTCGGTCTTCAAATCCGTCAGCAATGCAACGGAATCTTCATATCACAAGAAAAATATCTCAAAGATTGCCTGAAGAAATTTGGAATGCAAGACTGCAAAGGATACACGACGCCAATGCCATCCAAAAGTCATCTAAGCCCCGACGCCAATGGTAAAGTTTTCGATCAAAAGGTATACTGCTCCATGATTGGCTCTTTACTTTACTTATGTGCATCTAGGCCAGATATCATGCTTAGTATTTGCATGTGTGCCCGATTCCAAGTGGCACCAAAGGAGTCGCATCACTTAGCTGTGAAGCAAATTCTTCGATATTTGGCTTACACCCCAACACTAGGATTATGGTATCCAAAGGGCTCAAAGTTTGATCTGGTTGGATTTTCGGATGCTGATTATGCTGGTGACAAGGTGGATCGCAAGTCTACATTAAGCACATGTCACTTTCTGGGTCGATCTCTTTTCTGTTGGTCTTGAAAGAAGCAGAACTGTGTATCACTCTCAACTGCTGAATTTGAATACATCGCTGCTGGATCTTGCTGCGCTCAGCTTCTGTGGATGAAGCAAACTCTTAAGGACTATGGCATCCAACTGAAGCATGTGCCACTCTACTGCGATAATGAAAGCGCTATCAAGATTTCCAATAACCCAGTTCAGCACTCGAAGACAAAGCACATTGAAATTCGTCATCACTTTCTCAGAGATCATGTTATGAAATAAGATATTGATATCATTCACGTCAAGATAGAAGAGCAGTTGGCTGATATCTTCACTAAGCCCTTGGATGAGAAAAGGTTTTGCAAGTTGCGGTGTGAGCTAAATATCTTGGAATCCTTGAATGTCCTGTGATTAGGCACACATCCTAACACTTATGCAGTTTGATGACTTAGATGTGCAACACACGAAGTAATGTATATCTTCAATCAATGAAGACATACACTCTAAGTGTGAATACATTAATGTGGAAATTGACTTCACAGCGCCACGATAATTGTGCGCCGTGTCTGGGTCTAATACTTCCTATACGGTGGGTAATGCCACCACCAAACTCTTATGAAGTGTTTCCTCATGGCGCCATATTTGCAAAGTCTTCGCAATTGATTTAACTTCAACATTAATTTGATTTCGTGATTACTGATTAGGCTTTACTCTGTTATACTGTATTCTGTCCTCTACAACATTCACTTATGGCTATGTCTTCTTGTTTGAATCTTTTGAACTAAGTGAATGTGATCGGACCCTAACCTCTCTATGCTTTCTACCTCAAGCTCTATCTATCCAAATCATATGCATTCTGTTGAAACTGTCGAATGTCTTCTCTGCGTTCTTGTCAGCAGAAGATACAGAGGCAAACATTTATACCTAGCTTTAATGACATATCCTTTTACCTGAAACCCGGAGAATTCGGAACGACCACCCCGACAATCCAGGCGTGCATGGGAACGTGGAACAACTCTCAATGAGTTGCATGTTCGCCACGTGTCCATCAGATGTGAACCGCCAGGGGCACCTGCGTAATTGTGTTGTGTTGTCTCTGTCCTCATAAATACCTGTCTCGTCTCGACCAAAATCCTTCTTCCTCCTTCGCCATCTCTCGCAAACCCTAGCGCCTACGCTAGCTCTCGATGACGCCGACGACGAAGCGCTTAGCTGCCGCGACCTCCTCGACGTCGTCCTCACACCGGCTGCGGACCTCGTCTTCTCCGCCGTCGCCATAGGTGTCTTCTGTCGCCAAGTTAGGGCATGGGAGATCGAACTGCTCGGCATCCATCTTCGCTCCGTCTAGCAGTTCTTCGTGTGGTAATAAAATTTTACTTTTTACTGTCCTTTTGATCTGATAGATTCATCCCTTCCTACCAAAAGTGGTTTCTAGATCTTCGAATATGAATCTATCTCTTTCTGCATCTCATATTCTGCCTAGTATATTCACTTATGCTTCTTCACAAGTTAGGTTCCTCACTTGTACTTATTCTTGGATTTGTACAACTCTGGAACCAACTCTCATCATATAAGTGAATGTCTTCGCATTATGAGGTCAATGTCTTCAAACTGATTTATCTTCAAAATCTTCTGAGAATGCATATGACCTCTTCCCCTTCCCTCGCACCTTTAATGCTGTCACAGGTACATGTCCGTGGGAGAATCCCTTGGTTCTCATAGTCTGCATTCGTTTGCAGAATTCTTGCAGAGTCACATCAACTCACCTGAAGCGAGTTCCTGTCAGTCCAGCCGTTTGAACTCATTGCAAGTACTGAAGCCTTTCAGTTTACACTCCATGGCAACCGAAAAGTCAGCAAGAAAGGGAGGCAGACATCATCGTGGTAACACTTCCAAGGACATACCTCCAGATTTGCATGAGATGTACAAAACTGATCCAGAAGAAACCTATACTGAACGCAAGAATCAAATCCAATGGATTCGAAGATATTGGGCAGAAGAATGGTTCAGATATTGCTTCATCACCAAAGAATATGCAGAGAAGAATGCCATCAAGGCACCTTGGGGTGATATTTTGTACAAAAATCTTCCACCCAGGACTCCGGCTGAAGCTATTGAGCAAGGCTTCTATCCTTACATGGTGCGCGGACCACAGCCTGAGAATGCTGACCCGTCTTCACTACTCTGGTGTCGTGAAGACAGTCTGTTCAAGCGCAACTACCAGTTCGCCAAAGACTCAGCTGCAAAGAACAAGAAGGATCTGGGGCTTGACTTCAACCCTGGTCCCTCCTCACCTCGGGACAATGGCACCCGTGAAGCCAATGAAAACAGGATTGGCCCCTTCTACCACCTTGCTGGCCTCATCACTCACATCACTGTTCAAGGTGCCAAAGTGGATCATTTTGATGATGATGATGATGCTGACACCGACGAAGCTCCAGCTCCTGCTCCAAAGCCGCAGAAGCAAAAGAAGACTAAAGCTTCAAAGTCATCTGCTGCCCCAAGAGTTTCAAGAGCGAAGCCATTGGCAACTGCCCCTTCTACTCCCAACAATAACTCTGAAGATCACTCTCGCATCTCCATGAGGCATGAGAATCCACAGAAGACACCAGCTCAGCAACTGAGTCATGCACTGACGCCTACAGCCATTCTGAGGAATGAATCTGAACCCATTGACTTGTCTTCTGATGAAGAATTTGGTGAAGATGCTCTAGAGCAGCTGATCAAGAGCAAGCAAGAGGCGGAGATCTTCAACGATCTGCCCCTCTTTGATGTAAACATTCTGAAGAACTTCATTGATGAGTGGTTTGATAATCAAGATCTCAGTTTTGATGACCATCAGCTTCCCATTGGCGTCAGCGTTGCTTTCCAAGGCGCCATTGCTCCTAAGCTTGCTCTGGCTCAGCGCATAGTTGAACTGAAGCGAAAGATAGACTTCGAGAAGGAACAGTTCAAGAAGCATGTAGCCAGGCTGAATGTGGCTGATATACAAAAGTTCAAGGTGATGCTTAATGACCTCAAGGAGTCGTTTCGGAAGAAACGCGAGGAAGCCAAAGGCTCAAGAGAGCGCATGAAAGCACTCGCAGACAAATGCGTTCAAGCCTACAATGAAGCTGAAAAGTGCAAAGCACTTGGCCGCCCTGGCATTGACCCCTCAATGGCTGCCAAGAAAAAGAAGTCATCTGAATCCAACACTGAAGCACCACAGCAGGAAGAACCACACATTCTCCCTGCCAGCATGCGCGGCTCGAAGCCCAAAGCTCCTTCAGTGGCTTCTGAACAGAAGAAAACCAAGGCAGCTGAAGCTGAAGCCAGGAAGTGGAAAACCAAGCGCACCACTGATGAAGCACCACCCCCTAAGAAGAGAAAAATCAAGAAGAAAGATCGGGCTGCTCCTACAAATCCCCTTGTTGTTGAACCCCTTGCCTTTGTTCCCCCTCCGTCTACAAACCAAGAGCATCGGATGATTGTTCATGAGCCTGCTTCCACAGAGGCTCCTGAAGCTCAAGAAATTCCAGTCGTCGACCCCATCGCGACTGAAGACATTGTTCAAGATGATGTAGTTCTTCCTCAGATCGAGCGCCCAACGGTATCATCGCCTATTCAAACAAACAGTGAGCTTATCAGTATTGGTCGTCCTTTGACGCCAATCTCACAAGATGCATCGTGGGCTGATCGCCCCCAGCAAGCTACCCCACATCAAGACTCACCAAGTACACCCCAGCCGTCATCTGTGCCCGTCATTAGCACCATGTCCAATGATGACAACTACATGGAGACATCACCATCACCAAAGGCGTCGCCCGTACTCCAACGGCTTCGCAAAGGCCTGAGGCCATCCGTCTCCATGACCACCATCAGAGAAGAGGGCTCCAACTTGTCAAGTTCAGTGGCACGTCAAGTGTTCTCTGAAGACAATCCTTCTGTGAAGGTCCCTGTGTTTGAAGCCAATGCTGTTGAAGACCCTCCGACTGCATCAGCCAGAGCAACATAAGAAGAAGAGCATGTCGCTACTCCCCCTGCAACTCAAGAAGAAGTTCATGAAGAGAACCTGTCTATGCCAGAACCTCCAGCTACTCAAGTGGAGGGTGAGAATCCTGAGGCTGCCACAAATGACATTCCTGAAGCCAATGACGTTGTCATGGACGAAGCCAATGTGGAGCCAACAGTGGCCAATGAAGCCAATGAAGCCCATGAAGCAGATGAAGTCAATGCCGCACCTGTCACAAATCTGCAGCCTGAAGTTAATGCCACTGCTCCTATTCCGCCTCCAAGGCCACATACTATCGAGCAAGCATACAACTATGGCCAACTTGTCACTGTCAGATGGCCTATTCTGATTCCTCCACCTACTGCTGGTCCTCAATTTTACTACCATGTTGAGCACAGGCCTCAGGTTCAGAAGCCAAAGCCAAGACTGCCCAGATTTCCAGGTACTTCCACTTCACCAGGATCTTTCAATGTCAATGGCTTCATTGCACACAACACCTTCTTCGATAGCGAAAAGAACCCCTACACCAAGCCCAAGATTTCATATGATCGGTTCTGGAGTTATCAGCAACGCAGCTATTATTCATGCATTCTGTATAACCAAGGCCGCATATTTCCGCATATGCGCCTTGATACTGAAGCCATAGCTGGCTTGCCCTGCTTAGAAGAAGCTCTCGATTGCTTCAGAGAGGCTGGCTTACTGCATTTCATCACTGATAAGGAGCACTGGAATGAAGAGTTGCTGCTTCAATTCTATGCCACCCTTCATATCAGAGGCTACAACAGGGATCCTAAGACCTGGGTCCTTGAGTGGATGACTGGAAATGTCCATCATGAAGCCAAGGCATTTGATGTCACTGAGCTTACTGGTCTTCCCACTCCAGGTGATCTCTATGAACCTGGTTGTCAGCTTCACACTGCAGCTGTGGAAAGCATCTTTCACAAGCCAGAACCCAACATGAGCTAGATGCTAAGTATGATGAAGCCATTGCCTCCAGATGCAGAATATCCTACGGAGTTCTTTGTTGAAGACCTTGAGTATCTGCCACGCACAATCTATCACATCTAGGCGAACTCTCTGGCCTATCAAAGGACATTCTCCAAAGGCTAAGCTAGAAGGTGCAATGAAGACATTGGTCTTCCATATTCTTCATGGCAAATGCTTCAATGCACAAGATTTCTTCATCCACCAACTTGCTGCATCAGCTGACATTTTTGGCTTGAAGTTCTATGCTCCATGGATCATGCGTCTGATCAAGCTTCACACTGCTTTCAACTATCAGCCATCTGCACGCAATCATATTGTCTTCTTGCCAGATGTCGATATGTCTGTTAAAGCCATCTATCTAGAGCCTGACAAGGAGCCACTTTATCTTCATAACATTGATCGTCAGAGCTTCACTCAGCCCATTGAAGGTGTGCTAGCTGCCACTCGAGTCTATCTGTTGGCTGGTACTACACGTGCACCTCACCGTACCCCAACCGAAGCCACTAACAGCACAATTGCTCAACGGCCTCGAAAGCGATCTCGTGTTCTCAATGAACGAGAGCTTCTCGTTGGCCTGCATCAGAAACAGGATAGGCATCATGATTGGCTCAAGCGCCAGATGCAGAGCATCATGTTTGACGTCAATCGCATTCGCAACCTTGCAACCAAGAATGCCTTTGTCGCGCATCAAACCTGTCGACCCACATGGAAAGGGCTGACGCTTATGTGTGCTGAGGAAGATCTTCAGGATGATGGGTTCTCTGATCAATTCAAGTTTGATTCTACTCCACCCTGAAATGTTGTTCTGCGGCACACTCCATCTCTTGAGGACTCAGAGTACTCCTCTTCTGCTGCAACCGTGAATGCTCGTGTGATCGATGATCAAGATGATGCTACTTCGCCACCTCCAACACGTATCGACACTGCTCCAAGTTCTTTTGCACTGCCAAACCTCGATACCAACCCTACATCTTCTCCTACTCCTTCTGGGAACGAGTAGGGGCTCAATGTCTTCCACCCTTTTTGGTCCTTACTAACAAAAGGGGGAGAAGCTATGAGTTGATAGTCTTCAAGCGGGTTCATATGGGCGGTTGCACTATATTTTGCCTAGTGTTTACAACTCTTGCTCTTGATACATTTGGTTCTTTGAGTTGTAACACTTAAACTCGATGGTCGTCTGCTACTTATTTGCTATTTTGTGATGCGATGATAAATTCCGCATGTGCGATGATAACTTACGCACTTAAATCATTTTGTCGACGTCCATTTTTCATTATGCATGCCACTATCTTCTTTACATCGAATCATGCATGATGAATTGTCTTCATGAGTTGAAGAGGATCTCCACAAGTAGAACCTGCCATGTGCATTTGCACTCCAAAAGCAAATTATTCATCTGCATATCTTCATGGGGGAGCCTTTTGCTACTTACGAAGACAATACCTCATCCTTTATAATTTCACATATTTATATCCCCGTTGAAAACTTCAACCAGTTTGTCATCAATCACCAAAAGCGGGCAGATTGTAAGTGCATCTGGTGCCACCCCTAGTTTGGTTTTGGAGTATTGACGACAAACGTGGTTGAGGGACTAATGTGTTTGTGAGAATTGCAGGATAACACAGGTAGTAGTCCCTCCTTGATTCGGTTTACCTACCGGAGATGACCCCTAAAAATGTATGAAGACATTGAAGATAATGGTGGTACGTGAAGATATTCACATTGAAGACTATGACAGAAGAAGACATTGAGTGAAGACTATGGAGCACGAAGACTTAGTAGTTTCATTGTTTCTTTTCTTCTTTGTTGAGTCATAGGAACCACCGCACTGTTAAGTGGGGTCCAAGTGAACAAAGTCAGAGTGACTGAAGTGATGCTCAACCAAAATCCTATGTCTTCGAGCGAAGACAATGAGAGCAAATCTTATCCAGAGTCGGATAAGTCAGCTTTACTTGTAGCCCAAGTCAAGCTGTCGCGTGTGTTTGAAATCTGACGATTGTGACACGTGTCAGTTCCTTAGTGACCCAGGGTCATTTCGGACAAATCAGGTCGGGTTGCCCAGTGGCTATAAATAGCCCACCCCCTACACCATAAATTGGTGGCTGCTCAGAGTTAGTGCACGGCTTTTGTCGTTGAGAGCAACCCACCTCCAAAGAGTTTGAAAGAGAAATCCTTGTGAGGACAAAGCCCAAAACACCCAGAGCCCAAAGAGTGTTTGGCATCACTGAAGTCTTTCTGTCCGCGTGATCCGAAGACTTGTTACACTTGAGGACTATGAATCCTCTAGCTGGTTAGTCGTCGCGTTCTGAGCATCCAAGAGTAATTATGGATCGCCGGTGAACGAAGTCTGTGAAGGTTTGGAAGTCTACCTTGAAGACTTACCAGAGTGATTGGGCGGGGACTGTGTGTCCTTAGCTCAAGGGGAATAAGGTGAAGACACGGTCTTCTGAGTTCAATCTCAGCCTCCCTAACCAGACGTACAGTTGTTACAGCAACTGGAACTGTTCGAAGAACTCCTTGTCTTCACAACACACTGGTTCTATCTCTTACTCTCCTTACTTACAGTTTGTCTTTGTGAAGTCATTGCCTGATTGCTCTGCCTGTTTGACTTCACTGTGTGACGACTTGTTCGGATTGGCTTCATACTATCTTCATCCTGATCCTACTACCTAACTGCTGTCATTCATCATGCTTTAGCTTCATACTTGTTTGACTATGGCTTGTCTAGTGTAGTTCATCTTCCGTTGCATGTTTATAGGTCCAGTTTTCGTGTTTGTCTTTGAAACTTTCATGTTTTGAAGACTTTCATAAAAATCGCCTATTCACCCCCCTCTAGTCGATAACTAGCACTTTCAAAGATCATGGTGCTATTTTGAAGCACAAGTGTGGAAAAAGGATAGTAACATTGTCCCTTCTCTCTTTTTCTCTCATTTTTTATTTGGGCATCTTTGGCCTCTTTTTTTTTCCTTTTTTCTCTTTTTTTCTTCCCCTTTTTTTATTTCGTCCGGAGTCTCATCCCGACTTGTGGGGAAATCATAGTCTCCATCATCCTTTCCTCACATGGGACAATGCTCTAATAATATAAATCATCAAACTTCTTTTTATTTACAACTCAATACTTAGGACAAAATATGACTCTATGTGAATGCCTCCGGCGGTGTACCGGGATATGCAATGAATCAAGAGCGATATGTATGAAAGAATTATAAAGGTGGCTTTGCCACAAATACGATGCCAACTACATGATCATGCAAAGCAATATGACAATGATGGAGCGTGTCATAATAAACAGAACGGTGGAAAGTTGCATGACAATATATCTCGGAATGGCTATGGACCTGCCATAATAGGTAGGTATGGTGGCTATTTCGAGGAAGATATAAGGAGGTTTATGTGTGATAGAGCGTATCGTATCATGGGGTTTGGATGCACCGGCAAATTTTGCACCAACTCTCAAGGTGAGAAAGGGTAATGCACGGTACCGTAGAGGCTAGCAAGTTGCGGAAGGGTAAGAGTGCGTATAATCCATGGACTCACATTAGTCATAAAGAACTCATATACTTATTGCAAAAGTTTATTAGCCCTCGAAGCAAAGTACTACTATGCATGCTCCTAGGGGAAGGGTTGGTAGGAGTTAACCATCGCGCGATCCCGACCTCCACTCATAAGGAAGGCAATCAAAGAACACCCCATGCTTCAAATTTGTCACACAACGTTCACCATACGTGCAGGCTACGGGACTTGCCAACTTTAACACAAGTATTTCTCAATTTCATAATTACCCAACTAGCATGGCTCTAACATTACCACCTTCATATCTCAAAACAATTATCAAGTATCAAATTTATCATAGTGTTTAATGCACTCCATATGAAAGTTTTTATTTTACCCAACTTGGATGCCCATCATATTAGGACTAATTTTATAACAAAGCAAATTACCATGATGTTCTAAAAGACTCTCAAAATAATATAAGTGAGGCATGAGAGATCAATAATTTCTACAAAATAAAACCATCACCGTGCTCTAAAAAGGTATAAGTGAAGCACTAGAGCAAAATTATCTAGCTCAAAAGATATAAGTGAAGCACATAGAGTATTCTAATAAATTCCGATTCATGTGTGTCTCTCCCAAAAAGTGTGTACAACGAGGATGATTGTGATAAACTAAAAAGAAAAGACTCAAATCATACAAGACGCTCCAATCAAGACACATATCATGTGGTGAATAAAAATATAGCTCCAAATAAAGTTACCGATGAACAAAGACAAAAGAGGGGATGCCATCCGGGGAATCCCCAAGCTTAGGCTCTTGGCTGTCCTTAAATTTTACCTTGGGGTTCGTTGGTCATCCCAAAGCTTAGGCTCTTGCCACTCCTTATTCCATAATCCATCAAATCTTTACCCAAAAACTTGAAAACTTCACAACACAAAACACAACAGAAAATCTTATGAGCTACGTTAGTGCAAGAAAACAAACCACCACTTTAAGGTACTCTAATGAACTAATTCTTTATTTATATTAGTGTTAAACCTACTGTATTCCAACTTCTCTATGGTTCATACCCCCCCGATACTAGCCATAGATTCATCAAAATAAGCAAACAACACACGAAAAACAGAATCTGTCAAAAACAGAACAGTCTGTAGCAATCTGTAACTCTCGAACACTTCTGGAACCCCAAAAATTCGACAAAAGTATGAAGTACTAGGTAATTTGCCTGTTAATTTCCTACAAAAAGAATCACCTGAAAAGCACGTTTCTGTGATTTATGAAAATTATTCTCGTGCGTGCAAAAGTTTCTATTTTTTTAGCAAGATCAAATTAACTATCACCATAGGTTATCCTAAAGGTTTTACTTGGCACAAACACTAATTAAAACACAAAACCACATCTAAGCAGAGGCTAGATGAATTATTTATTACTCAACAGGAACAAAAAGTAAAAACAAAAATAAAATTGGGTTGCCTCCCAACAAGCACTATCGTTTAACGCCCCTAGCTAGGCATAAAAGCGAGAATAGATCTAAGTATTGCCATCTTTGGTATTCAATTCATAGGTGGCTCTCATAATAGTTTCATAAGGTAATTTTATTTTCTTCCTAGGAAAGTGTTCCATGCCTTTTCCTTAATGGAAATTGGAATGTAATATTTCCTTCTTTCATATCATTAATTGCACCAATCGTTCTAAGGAAAGGTCTACCAAAAATAATGGGACATGAAGGATTGCAATCTATATCAAGAACAATAAAATCTATGGGCATATAATTCCTATTTCAACAATAAGAACATAATTAATCCTTCCCATAGGTTTCTTAATGGTGGAATCCGCAATGTGCAAGTTTAAAGAGCAATCATCAAATTCACGGAAACCTAACACATCACACAAAATTTTTGGAATCGTGGAAACACTAGCACCCAAATCACAGAAAGCATAGCATTCATGATCTTTAGTTTTAATTTTAATAGTAGGTTCCCACTCATCATAAAATTTTCCAGGGATAGAAACTTCTAATTCAAGTTTTTCTTCATAAGTTTGCATTAAAGCATCAACGATATGTTTAGTAAAAGCTTTATTTTGACTATAAGCATGAGGAGAATTTAACACCGATTGCAACAAGGAAATACAATCTATTAAAGAACAATTATCATAATTAAATTCCTTGAAATCCAAAAAGGTGGGTTCATTGCTATGTAAAGTTTTGACCTCTTCAATCCCACTTTTACCAATTTTTGCGTCAAGATCTAAAAACTCTGAATCATTGGAATGCCTCTTAACTAAATTTGACTCATCTCTAGTCCTATCATTATCAAGATTCATATTGCAAAACAAATATTTAATAGGAGACACATCAATTACTTTTAGATCTTCATCCTTATTATCATGAAAACTAGAAGAATACGCTTTCACAAAGCAATCCTTTTTAGCATGCATTCTAGCGGTTCTTTCTTTGCACTCATCAATGGAAATTCTCATAGCTTTGAGGGACTCATTGATATCATGCTTAGGTGGAATAGATCTAAGTTTCAAAGAATCAACATCAAGATAAATTCTATCCACGTTCCTAGCCAACTCATCAATCTTAGGCAATTTTTCTTCAAGCAAAGCACTGAAATTCTTTTTGAGAAATCATAAACTCTTTAACACTAATCTCAAAATCAGAGGGCAACTTATTAAAATTTCCATAAGAGTTGTTGTAGTAATTACCATAATTATTAGAGGAATTACTAGGGAACGACCTAGGATTAAAGTTTCCTCTATAAGCGTTGTTACCAAAATTGTTCTTACCAACAAAATTCACATCCATAGATTCATTATGATTCTCAATCAAAGTGAATAAAGGCATATCATTAGGATCATAGGAAACACTCTTATTAGCAAACACTTTCATAAGTTCATAAATCTTTCCACTCAAAACATTAATCTCTTCTATTGCATGAACCTTTTTACTAGTAGATCTTTTGGTGTGCCATTGAGAATAATTAATCATAATATTATCTAGGAGTTTAGTAGCTTCTCCTAGAGTGATCATAAAAGTGCCTCCCGCGGCCGAATCTAAAAGTTTCTAGAAGCAAAATTCAATCCGGCATAAAATTTTTGTATAATCATCCATAAATTCAAACCATGTGCAGGGCAATTACGTATCATTAATTTTATTCTCTCCGAGCTTGTGCAACATGTTCATGATCAAGTTGCTTAAAATTCATAATATCGTTTCTAAGAGAGATGATCTTAGCGGGAGGAAAATAATTAGAGATAAAAGCATCTTTGCACTTATTCCAAGAATCAATACTATTTCTAGGCAAAGACGAAAACCAAGTTTTAGCACGATCTCTAAGTGAAAATGGAAATAGCTTGAATTTAACAATATCATTATCCACATCTTTCTGGTTTTGCATATCGCACAAATCAACAAAGTTGTTTAGATGTGTAGCGGCATCTTCACTAGGAAGGCCAGATAATTTATCTTTCATGACAAGATTCAACAAAGCAGCATTAATTTTGCAAGATTCAGCATCGGTAATAGGAGCAATCGGAGTGCTAAAAAATCATTGTTTGGTATTGGAAAAATCACACAATTTAGTATTATCTTGAGCCATCGTGACAAACAATCCAACACACAAGCACACAGAGGCACGCGAAAAAGAGGCGAACGGGAAAAAGAGGGCGAATAAAACGACAAGGGTGAAGTGGGGGAGAGGAAAACGAGAGGCAAATGGCAAATAATGTAATGTGAGGGATAAGAGTTTGTGATGGGTACTTGGTATTTCTTGACTTGTGCGTAGACTCCCCGGCAACGGCGCCAGAAATCCTTCTTGCTACCTCTTGAGCATGCGTTGGTTTTCCCTTGAAGAGGAAAGGGTGATGCAGCAAAGTAGCGTAAGTATTTCCCTCAGTTTTTGAGAACCAAGGTATCAATCAAGTAGGAGGCTACACTCAAGTCCTTCGTAACTGCACAAACAAATAGGAACCTTGCAACCAACGTGATAAAGGGGTTGTCAATCCCTTCACGGCCACTTGCAAAAGTGAGATCTGATAGAGATAATAAGATAAATATTTTTGGTATTTTTATGATATAGATTGGAAAGTAAAGATTGCAAAATAAAATAGATCAGAAACTTATATGATGGAAAATAGACCCGGGGCCCATAGGTTTCACTACTGGCTTCTCTCAAGATAGCATAAGTATTACGGTGGGTGAACAAATTACCGTCGAGCAATTGATAGAAAAGTGCATAGTTATGAGAATATCTAGGCATGATCATGTATATAGCCATCATGTCTGCGACAAGTAGATCGAAACGATCCTGCATCTACTACTATTACTCCACACATCGACCGCTATCCAGCATGCATCTAGAGTATTAAGTTCATAAGAACAGAGTAATGCATTAGGCAAGACGACATGATGTAGATGGATAAACTCAAGCAATATGATATAAAACCCATCTTTTTATCCTCGATGGCAACAATACAATACGTGCCTTGCTGCCCCTGCTGTCACTGGGAAAGGATACTGCAAGATTGAACCCAAAGCTAAGCACTTCTCCCATTGCAAGAAAGATCAATTTAGTATGCCAAACCAAACTGACAATTCGAAGAGACTTGCAAAGATAACAAATCATACATAAAAGAATTCAGAGGAGATTCAAATATTGTTCATAGATAATCTTGATCATAAACCCACAATTCATCGGATCTCGACAAACACAACGCAAAAAGTATTACCTCGAATAGATCTCCAAGAAGATCGAGGAGAACTTTGTATTGAGATCCAACGAGAGAGAAGAAGCCATCTAGCTAATAACTATGGACCCGAAGGTCTGAGATAAACTACTCACACTTCATCGGAGAGGCTATGGCGTTGATGTAGAAGCCCTCCATGATCGATTCCCCCTCCGGCGGAGCGCCGGAAAAGGCCCCAAGATGGGATCTCACAGGTACAGAAGGTTGCGGCAGTGGAAATAGGGTTTCATGGTGCTCTCAGATGTTTTTACGGTATATGAGTATATATAGGCGAAAGAAGTCGGTCAGGGGAGCCATGAGGGGCCGATGAGGGTGGGGGCGTGCCTACCCCCTAGGCGCGCCTCCCTGCCTCGTGGCCGCCTCGTTGCTTCCTTGGCGTCCACTCCAAGTCTCCTGGATTGCGTTTGTTCCAAAAACAATTCCCCCGAAGGTTTTATTCCGTTTGGACTGCGTTTGATATTCCTTTTTTGCGAAACACTAAAATAGGCAAAAAAACAGCAATTTGGACTGGGCCTCCGGTTAATAGGTTAGTCCCAAAAATAATATAAAAGTGCATAGTAAAGCCCATTAAACATCCAAAACAGATAATATAATAGCATGGAACAATAAAAAATTATAGATACGTTGGAGACGTATCATGTGGTAGTTGTCGCAGGTTCTGAAAGTGACGGGAAGGCGGATTTGCCCCAGGAGGCTGGTAGAACCATTGCCGACCCTGGAGAAAGGCTTGGTGGGGTGGAGTCGTCCGCGGCGCACATGAAGAAAGCTGAATGCCTACACAAAGAACATGTTTATGCCGGCTCCGCCATCGATGAGGGTCTTGGTGATCGCTACATTGCAGATGGTGGGGGTGCAGAGCATCGGGAGCGCGCCTGCTCCCGCTGTGGTAGCGGGGTGATCTTCTGGGCCAAAGGATAGGTCGGCCTTGGGCACCACCCAGCCCGGGGGAGACCCCGACTGCACTTGGGCGGCACCCACCTGGAGGTAGAACTACTTGATGTGGAGGTCAGAGGGTGGCGCCTGCGAGCCACCCAGGAGAGCTGCGACGGCAGGAGGCGCCGGCGCCGTGAAGTGTGTGATGAAGAGGCCGCGCAGCTCCTCCCAGGAGGCCACAGAAGGCCCCAGCAAGTTGAGTGGCCAGGCGCGTGGCATGCCCACGAGGGCCATGGGGAGCCAATTGGCCATCACCTTGTCGTCCCCGCCGACTGCCCAAACTGCCTCCTCGCATGCCTGGAGGAAACCAGCCGAATCCGCCGCACCGTCGTAGCGGGGCGGCCTCTCTGGCCTAAACTTGGGTGGCCACTTCACCTGCCACAAAGCGGGTGTGAAAGCGCGGAGGCCCATGGCTCCCCCAAAGGTGTGCGACGGCCCAGTCGACGGAGGAGCGCCGCCATCAGAGTCGGCGGCGGAACCTGGCGGACGAAGCGGCGGATCCCCGACGCACCCCTACCTAGCACGCCAAATGTTGGATTTTGGATTCCGCAAACCCTTGAGAGGTTCGAACTCTGGGTGCGGGCGTAGATCTCAACCTGCCCAGCCTGCCTACTCGCTAATCTCATAGCCTATCGCGTCGAGCTCGAAGGGAAAGGAAGACACAACAGTTTACCCAGGTTCGGGCTACCTTGCAGTGTAAAACCCTACTCCTGCTTTGTGGTGGATTTGCCTCGAAGGGCTGAGGAAGAACTAGTACAGTGGAGGACAGCCTGAGGAGGCGAGTTCTTCGGCTCAAGTGAGCTGGTGAGGTGGTGAGGGTGGAATGGGCTTGATCTGCTGGATCCCCCTCCCTTGGTGGTGGCTAGGTCCTATTTATAGTGGCCTTGGTCCTCTTTCCAAATGTAGGCGAGAAGGGATCCCACAATGGCCAAATTTGAAGGGAGACAACAAGTACGTCCTATCCTGACTAAAGTGGTCTTCGCCTCCAAAAGTGTCGGGGAAAACAAACACCTATAGGTCACAAGGATCCCTTCTATGTTCGGTGGGGGGGGGGGGGTTAGCTGCACGAAGAGCAGGTCGAGCCGTTAGCACATGGGGGATTTTTATCCAGTTTCGGGACACAAAGATGCGTAATACCCTAGTCCTGCTTGTCTGGTTATATGTGTGTTCTTGAGGTTTTGAACTAGCTACGGTGCGTGCTTTGTCCAAAAGTCCGAATCATCTCCCCGTGTGCCTTGGGCCTCCTTTTATACGAAAAGGGGTTGCTACAATGGCACACAGGAGGTGGCAAATTACAGTGCACGAGCTTATCGCTCGACAACGTAGGACAAACGCATTTAATGCGTCGCCTATGTGTCCTCTTGCTTTATTGGGGACGACAACAGAAGCCATCCCGTCTTTCGCCGCTCCTCCTCGCTTCGACACACGTCCGGGTCAACGAGGCATGCAGTGCCACGCTGGCCAACTAGTTGTTGTGTTGGCACAATGGTAAGCTTCCACTTAGATCTGCATGCCGCCATGCATGCGTCTGCTTAGTTGGCATGCCGATCATTGCACTAGAGTGGTTTTGAGGTGGCGAAACCTTGCCGGGCGCGGGCCTGGCCACGGCCCAGTGATCGTCCCCGGCAAGGCTTGTTGGGGGCCTTGGAGTCATCCCCGGCAAGGGTCTTGATGGGGGTCTTCGTCTTCTGGTCCCATGTGGATCTGTGGGCTGTCAGTCTTTATGAGGATCTGCATGCTATCGAGCATGCGCTCTCCAGATCTTGGTCTTAACATTGTCGATGGTGTCACAACTCTCAGCCCCAAGGGTGATGGGCTTGCTGGTGCTGCGTAGGATGCCCCAGCAAGGCCCTTGCCGGGGGTGGTCCAGCTCTCCCTCTACTCCCTGCGCTTCGGGTATCTGTCTTGGTAGCCTTCGTACTTTCCTCTCCTCTACCTTGCCAAGCCCTGCCGCAGGTGTGGCTGCGACTTCTCGTGCACTAGTAAGGGGTACAGAAGTACCCATACTTTTGTACACCGACAGGAGCCCCCGGGCCTAGGCCACACATAAGCGCAAGGCATACTTGGGCCAAACCCAAGGCAGTGCACGGGCGGGCGTGGCAGAGATGGAGTGCCACGATCTTTCTGTCAGTTGCGCTTCCCCATGACCCGTGTCGAGTGCGTGACATGGGGGTCGTTTGTGGGATGGTCTCAGCATGCTCGCATCATCTCACAGTCGATATTAAAGAGGCGGTCCGTGCTTTCCTTTTGAAAGAAGAAGGAATATGCAAGGGTGCTACTCATTTACTAAGCGGACTCGGTTCAAAACCAAAGATAAGGCCACGCTTGCGCAGGACCTGGAAGAAACCTTTACGAATTTGCGCAAGATCAACCTCAAGCTCAACCAAGAGAAGTGTGTGTTCGGCGTCCCGTCCGGCAAACTTCTTGGGTTCTTTGTGTCTCAATGTGGAATCGAAGCAAACCCCCCTCTGCCTCGCCAAGCCCTGCCGCAGGTGCTTTGCCTTTCTCCCCTCCTTGGCTTCAGATCCTCCCTTGGCAAACCAGCGGACGTCGATGCCGTGATCATGGAGACCGCCAAGGATGGCGAGGCCGAGGCCACCAATGTTGCTGCCGAGGAGGCCACCAAGGGATCCGCTGAGGAGGCTGCCATGGGGCCTGCCGGGGAGGCCGGCAAGAGGACCCTGTAGGGGAGGAGGTTGCCAAGGAGCCTGCCGGAGAGTCCAGCAAGGCTGCCGCCGAGCAGGCCGCCACGTGGCCTGCCGGGGAGGCCGGTGAGGCTGCCACTGGAGAGGCCACCAAGGATCCTGCTGGGGAGGAGGTGGTCAATGACCAACCTTCCTCCTCCTCAGCCTCTGCTCCAAGCAGGTACTTGAAGGTTGGTGATGACCTTTTCATCAGCATCCCAGGAACGGCAGGCACCAAAGTGCCAATCGAGGGGGAGGTCTTTGATGAATAGATCCTCACCGCTGTCGGGCTCTAGGTTGTTGACAAACCGAGCGTCGGCAGTGGTGGCTCCAAACAGGACCAATTCCTTCAGGCCATGAGCACTAACTTCCACAAGCTCAAAGCTCTCCATCGGGCTCACAAGGAGAAGGTGGACCCCAGGATGGCTGTTGTGGACAAGGCCGAGGCGGACTTCCAGGAGCGTGTTGCCTAGATGAAAATATAGTTTGACGAGGCTCGGGAACATCTGAAGGCATCCCAAATCCAACTGAGCGAGCGCTAGTGGGAGCTCCTTCTGAAGCAGGCCGATTTCGACAAGGCACAAGAGGTGGCAAAGGCAAAGGCCGCCAAGGACGAGTCCTACCAGACATAGCGCCGCATCTTGCTCGATGCCCAGGAGGAGGACTTGGTCGCTCGCGAAGTGGCGCTTCCCGCCGCGCTTGGCACCAAGGACGAAGATATTGAAAACCTCGTCGCGCAGCGGACCCAAGATCTGATGCAGAGGCACCAAGAGGCACTGGATGCTCTGGTCCTCGACCATGCCGGCAAGCTGAAGGAGGCCGTTGACCATGCTGAGGCTATAGAGGCCGCTAGGATTGAGCTGGCCGGCAAGGTGTAGAGGCTTGAGGTGGACCTGACAAAGCTCGACAAGGAGATCTCCATGCTCAAGGGCGATAGAGAGAACACCCTCTATGACCTGGCGGAGATGCAGACCACCATATCTGCCAAAACCAAGCTGCTCTCCAAGGCCAACGAGTCCATTGATGATCTGAAGCTGAAGCTTTACAGCCAGGAGAAGATGCTCTCAGAGTCCCAGGCTCGTGAGCAGATCCTGACCAAGGATCTCCCCGACGAGCAGCTACTTCTGCGGACTACCGTCACTTCCCACAACGAGCCAGTGGAGAGCACAAAGCTTTGCGCCAGCTACCTTGTGGATGTCGCAGAGAATCTTACTACACAGCTGACTGCCATGGGCATGCCAAGCTTCAGGTTCTCCCATGAGGCGAACATGGCTGATAGCGCCAGGTTGTCCCTGTTCTTCGAGCGTGTCCTTGACGCCTTGAAGCTGCTCCAATCCACCAGGGCGGCCTACCTGGCCGTGGAGTCCTGAAAGCTTTGCCGGGGCACCTTAACCAAGGTGCTCACCAAGGTGGCGCACTGGAACACCAATGTTGAATTCACTCAGGCGCTTGATAGCTTGCCGGAGGGCGTCGACCGTCAGGCGCTCGAGGAGCGCATAGAGCCCATCATCAGTTGCGTCAGTGGAGTCGCGAGGCTGGAGGGCCAGCGCCGGGATTAGCCGCTTCGTTTCTTGTTGCCGCTGCGATTTCGCACCCAAGACAATTCATCTTAAATTAGAATCGCGGCGACTTTTGATGTAATATAACTTTTGCTATACTGTAAGCTGGTTGCATGTTATCCTCCTGTTTAGTTTATCCTTGTATTTTCTGCACCCTGCGCTAGATTGGATAAGCCTGTTGGCGCGCGCACCCCTTGTCGTAGGTGCTAGAAGGATGGATCCTTAGCAGCCTGCAGAGGGCGTCGACGCCAACAAGTTACCTTGCCGCTCTCGGCGCAGTCACCCGAGCTGTCGAGCGGACTAAAAACAGAGCAGGGGCGCTGTGGATTACGACAAGACACCCAGCCGTCCTTAGCAGAGCACATCACCCGAACTGTTGAGCGGACTCAAAATAGAACAAGGGCGTTGCCAATCGCGGCAGGGTTCCTTTTGCGTGCAGGTTCTCCATACATGGAGTGAATCCATCGAGGGAGATAACCTTATAAAAGGAAGGCCTACTCAAGGTTTAGTTGACTTAGCTTTTTGTTGTTGTACGGATCGTCGTCGCGGCTATTGAAGATGCTGCTCGCCCGGCCCTTTGAACTAGGGTGGCACAGACGGCCTCGATCGGGCCGATCGCTGCGATTGTCTTCTTCTTCGAAGCCATGTCGACGAAGAAACTACCGCACTAACTAACAGACCAGATTCTCACAACTAATGCCCACTACCTGGCGCGCCAAAGATGTCGGGGAAAATGAACACCTATGGGTCACAATGATCCCTTCTACATTCGGTGGGGGGATTAGCTGCACGAAGAGCAGGTCAAGCCGTTAGCACAAGGGGGATTTTTATCCAGGTTCGGGCCGCAAAGATGCGTAATACCCTAGTCGTGCTTGTCTGGTTATATATGTGTTCTTGAGCTTTTGAACTAGCTACGGTGCATGATTTGTCCAAAATTACGAATCCTCTCCCCGTGTGCCTTGGGCCTCCTTTTATACAAAAAGGGGTTGCCACAGTGGCACACAGGAGGTGGCAAACTCTAGTGCACGAGATTATCGCTCGACAACGTAGGACAAACGCATTTAATGCATCGCCTACGTGTCCTCTTGCTTTATTGGGGACGACAACAGAAGCCATCCCGTCTTTCGTCGCTCCTCCTTGCTTCGACACGTGTCCGTGTCGACAAGGCATGCAGTGCCACACTGGCCAACTAGCTGCTGTGTTGGCACAATGGTAAGCTTCCACAAAAATCTGCATGCCGCCACACAGGCGTCTACTTACTTTGCAAGTCGATCATTGCATTGGAGTGGTGGTGAGCTGGCGAAACCTTGCCGGGCGTGGGCCTGGCCGCGACCCAGCGACCGTCCCCGGCAAGGCTTGCCGGGGCCCTGGAGTCATCCCCGGCAAGGGTCTTGCCGGGGGTCTTCGTCTTCTGGTCCCACATGGATCTGTGGGCTGTCAGTCTTTATGAGGATCTGCATGCTATTGAGCATGCGCTCTCCAGATCTTGGTCTTAACGTTGTCGATGGTGTCAGAGCTCTCAGCCCTAGGGTGATGGGCTTGCTGGTGCTGCATAGGACGCCCCGGCAAGGGTCTAGCTCTCCCTCTACTCCTTGCGCTTCGGGTATCTATCTTGGTAGTCTTCGTACTTTGCTTTCCTCTGCCTCGCCAAGCCCTGATGCAGGTGTGGCTGCAACTGCCCGTGCACTAGTAAGGGGTACAGAAGTACCCATACTTTGTACACCGACAAAAGGCTACTGGTCGTGACGCTGTGGTGGGCTCGGTGGTGACCTCCGTCCTGCCGTCCTGGCGGTCCTGGTCTTGTTGCACCAGAATGGAAACCTTTGGTTGATTCCTCGGGACTCTGCGCTTGCTGCTTGCCTCCTTTGCACCAAAGAGGAAACTAGTACTCTGCACCAGCTGGCGCCCGCCTGGCCTTGGTCATCATGGCTCATGTCAGCCGAACCTCGCGAGGTGAACCTTGCATAGAAATCTCCGTTCCTCAGGAGCCAGCCTGAGGGGGTGCTACCTCTTGAGCTTGCGTTGGTTTTCCTTGAAGAGGAAAGGGTGATGCAGCAATAGTAGCATAAGTATTTCCCTCAGTTTTTGAGAACCAAGGTATCAATCCAGTAGGAGGCTCCTAAAAAGTTCCACGCACCTACACAAACAAACAAAGAACTTGCAACCAACGCAATAAAGGGGTTGTCAATCCCTTCACGGCCACTTGCAAAAGTGAGACCTAATAAAGATAGTAAATATATTTTTGGTATTTTATAATGTAGATGCAAAAAGTAAAGATGCAAATAAAAGTAGATTGGAAGCAAATATGATAAGAGATAGACCCGGGGGCCATAGGTTTCACTAGTGGCTTCTCTCAAGATAGCATAAGTATTACGGTGGGTGAACAAATTACTGTCGAGCAATTGATAGAAAAGCGAATAATTATGAGATTATCTAGGCATGATCATGTATATAGGCATCACGTCCGTGACAAGTAGACCGACTCCTACCTGCATCTACTACTATTACTCCATACATCGACCGACTCCTGGCTGCATCTAGAGTTTTAAGTTCATAAGAACAAAGTAACGCATTAAGCAAGATGATATGATGTAGAGGGATAAACTCAAGCAATATGATATAAACCTAATCTTGTTATCCTCAATGGCAACAATACAATACGTGCCTTGCTGCCCCTGCTGTCACTGGGAAAGGACACCGCAAGATTGAACCCAAAGCTAAGCACTTCTCCCATGGAAAGAAAGATCAATCTAGTAGGCCAAACCAAACTGATAATTCGAAGAGACTTGCAAAGATAACTCAATCATATGTAAAAGAATTCAGAGAAGATTCAAATATTATTCATAGATAAACTTGATCATAAACCCACAATTCATCGGATCTTGACAAACACACCGCAAAAAGAGTTTACATTGAATAGATCTCCACAAGAGAGGGGGAGAACATTGTATTGAGATCAAAAAAGAGAGAAGAAGCCATCTAGCTAATAACTATGGACCCGTAGGTCTGTGGTAAACTACTCACAACTCATCGGAGGGGCTATGGTGTTGATGTAGAAGCCCTCCGTGGTCGATTCCCCCTCCGGCAGAGTGCCGGCGAAGGCTCCAAGATGAGACCTCGCGGATACAAAAGGTTACGGCAGTGGAAATTGTGGCTCGTTGGCTCCCTAGATGTTTTCGGGGTACGTAGGCTTATATAGGAGGAAGAAGTACGTCGGTGGACGCCCGAGGGGCCCACGAGACAGGGGGCGCGCCCTATAGGGGGGGCGCCCTCCTATCTCGTGGAGGCCTCGGCTGCTTCTTGACTTGCACTCCAAGTCCTCTGGATCACGTTCGTTCCAAAAATCACGCTCCCGAAGGTTTCATTCCGTTTGGACTCCGTTTGATATTCCTTTTCTTCGAAATACTGAAATAGGCAAAAAAACAGCAATACGGGCTGGGCCTCCGGTTAGTAGGTTAGTCCCAAAAATGATATAAATGTGTAAAATAAAGCCCATAAACATCCAAAAGGGGTAATATAATAGCATGGAACAATCAAAAATTATATATACATTGGAGACGTATCAGGGGGCCGATCCTCGTGGAGGTCTTGGTGTCGCCTGCCTCACGAGGCTTGGCCCCTTGTGAGGGTCTTGAGTTTTTTATGCTGAAGCTAGGTCATACCAGGCCGTCAATGGAGCCACACCGTGGGCCGCAGGTAGGCTAGTCTGGGTACCCCCGTATCCAGAACGCCGACACTGTTCCTTTGTCATCATCCCTGTGAATTAATAACTTGTTCATTATGCTAGTTTCCTCATGAAAAGTTGTGTTATCTTTTCTCGTTCCCATGTTTCGGCATCCCCGAGATCAAATCACGCTACGTCTGGTCAAACGATGATGCATACTGTCACACTGAGAGGGGCCTAAAAATATCTCTCCAATGACAGACAAGCAAATCCCAGTCTTGAGCTAGCAAGTCTCTTCTTATACTTTTCCGTGAACCCGTAAGCTGCCGTAATTGCCACACTCTTAGGGACGACGTTTGACAAGCCCCAAAGTACATGGAGCAAGCATGCAGGAATTTGATCTTAGGAATTATCCAAATGTTTAAATTTCTTTTGCTTCAACCAATAACATGTGACAATAGTCTGTCATAGCAATACAAATCAATCTGGGTCTATTCAACACAAATATTCTTCTAACATTGTGTCCTCAAAGTTACTAGCATTGGTATACCCATGATCAGGAAAATGGAACCACATGCAACACTTGAGCTAGTCTTAGAGGCGAGACCAAGAATCTATTTTTACCGTTTATTATTCCACACGCATGCATGAGTTTCCCTCTGAGCCTCATGGTTATTGCAGATTCGAGAAGCATTGCAGGTATGGCACAATATATAAACATTACTTACGAACTTGGAGATAAATAATAACTATTACTATTGCCTCTAGGGCGTATCTCCTACAATGTTTAACATGAATTTGTGAACCCCTGGAATGCTCCATCTGTACACCACATACCTCTTCGCCTAGCATGACAGAACAACAACAATTCAAGCAGCAAGCAAAGGAAGACACACCACATGGAACAGAAGAAAGTTAGACATGCGTGATCATAAAGGCATAACAAGTTCATCCTAGCTACAATGGTGTCATCGTACCACCACATCCAAAGAGGGTATAATCCTACCATCGCAAGTTGTCCATCATCATGAGGGGTTTGTATATATACCAGCTCATCAAAATATACAGGCTAACAACAATTTCAAGCCCTCTCTACCAACAATATACATCTTCATCGATCATCATGCATGCCATCACCACCACCACCACCACCAGAAACAACACTAGTAATAGTGTTTGCCCAGCCAGGTCCTAAGCCAGAGTGCCATATGAGTGTTTGCATGGCAACAAACCCAACACCATGTTCCTTGTTGTCTAGAAGGTGGCTAAAAGCAGCCATCAGAGCCTCCAGGCGGAAGCCATCTTGCTCCAATATGTGATGTACAAGTCAGGGTGGACGTCAACTGGCTTGCTCTCTCTAATGGCGGTTGTCATCTCCTTGATGGCAGGAGTCATGCTATTGAATACGCTCAACTCCTCCTCCATCAAACCGCCCACTTCCTCTTCCTATCACACACATGAACGTGATCACCACCCTTAACAGGACCATCAATGACAATGGTCTTTGAGTCCTGGGTGTCTAGATATTCAGAGACAGGCGAACCGAGCGGATCACTGGAGCCCATTGTATGCTTGTCGGTTGTCGGCCCAAAGAAGATCTGTTGCATCTGTGACTAGTTCTAGATGCGTGTATAGAGGAAATCTGCTCCCTTGAGTGGTCCTAAGAAAGAAACACAATATGGTTAGGTGTGATTGGCATGTTAATAAAGCTTAAACAAGTGATATGTGAGCTAACCATGGTGTGGCCTTGGCAGTGCTCTGCCTTGTCCAACAAGATCGTGTAGCTGTCCTGATCCCATGAAGTGCCGCTATGGTCTTTGAGGTTGAACACTTGGATCCATCTGTCTCTCCACATTCTGAGGTGGTTGTGGACCTGTGTTGAGGTGACCTCTTGGCAATAGAACTCAAATACCTTCTTGGCAACAGGGTTCAAGTGCACGTCCTGTAAGCCCTTGCCAGTTTCACCCACCGGCTATGATATCACACATCTTGTTAAGTAGACAGATGGATAGGAACGACGGACATTTCATCGAGTCCCCCCAGTCTTCTTTTCCATCCTAGACTTGATGACTACCTTTTGTGTAACAACAAACATTAGGCACATCCAACACATATGTTGTACTCCCTCCATTTCTAAATATAAGCCTTTTTAGATATTTCAATATGGATTAAATACAGATGTATATAGACATATTTTAAACTGTAGATTCACCCATTTTGCTTCGTATGTAGTCCATATTGAAATCTCTAAAATGTCTTATATTTAGGAACAAAGGGAGTAGGTACAAATGGTGGAGGCCTAGCAGACCCCTTGATCTCATCTGAATTCAGAGGCATCTACTCCCCGGTCATAGATTGGGAGTCCTCAATATAGGACAACGGGAATTGGCTCTCAGATAAGACAATGACCTTATTAAACTCTTGTGTATTCATGTCCTATAAGCATTAGCGCCAGGACTAGTGGACACACTACACATGGACAGTAAGAAAGGTCACTACACATGGACAGTAAGAATAGTACACATGGACCATGAAGTTCAACACACCACCCTATGATTGATCTTAAAGGTCATAGCATACCACGGAGCTTAACACACTACCACACCTACATACTTGCAAACTAGAATACTACACATGTTCTGATTCACTTGCTAGTACCAAATCTACCATAATTTCATCCTTGCTGACATTTTTTCTCTCGAATTCATTGAAGAAGGAGGGGAGAAGAGTCCCCAAAGCTCCATAGTTCTATAGGTTATTTACAAGCAGTTCTTTGCCCACCACAACCCTAGACAAGCATTCTGACTACTCGCTATCTACCCGCACTGGAGCTACCACCCCGAAGCCATCCCTGTCACTTTTGAATAATCCAGTCGTTCTCCATAGCTTGTCTTCCTCCTTGATTCGCTCCATGATCCGTTGGAAGGATGGAGATGATCCATTGAAGATGATAACATTCTGAAGCTTCGACAACATCCACATACCTAGCAAGCACTTTGCTCTTGTAGATCATCGATCATCAACCTTCCTGTCTTGCCTGGTGCACGACTCAGCGAAGGTTTCATTATCCCTAGTCTCAAACTCCGGCCTCCCAGTAGCTACACTGAACTAGTGCCAAACTTGCTTAGCGAAAACATAGTTAATCAACAGTTGGTTCATGGTCTCCTCATGCTAATCACATAGTGGGCAAGCATCCTTATGTGGTAGCCCTCATCTAGCCAATCTATCAGAATTCCAACACCGGTCCTTAATTGCGAGCCATGCAAAGAAGCGACATTACAAGGGCGCTCTCGATTTCCACGTGAATGACGTCGTGGGTGACACCTCTAGTCCCATAAACTTGGTCGTATAGCTAGATTGCATCAAGAATTTCCCCTTCTTTTCATATGACCAAGCAATCACATCTTCCACATTCTCATCTAGTTGCACGATCATGATTCTCGGCCATAGGTATATGAGCTCATTGAGTGCACTTTGTTGTAGATCCGGTCAAACGTCTCCAGCCCCTGTGTTGTTCTGAATTGCGTCCACAACTGTTCTGGTTCTCCTAATGTGCCTCAAAACTCTCGCATATACTTTGGGACCTAACTTGAAAATTCTGAATCCACTGATCGAACGGTCTTCCCAAAAGAGGGCCTGGTGACCGTTCCCAACCGTGACCCTAGCATCAGCATGGTACGAAGCCATTGAATCTGTCAGCACCGCTATTGTAAAATCCGATCATGGCCTTGTTTTGTTCGCTCTTTGCAACCATGGCCAGTGTGCTTGAAGTGCCCTGTTCAGCCATGCCAAGTTGGGTATGCCAAGACCACCATCCCATCTCGGCCTACATACCATCTCCCATGCCACCGCGCAATTTCCACCATTTGCCTACCTATTTCCTCACCTAGTGAAGCCTCGATAGGTTTTGTCCATCACCGCAACAGTTTTCTGAGGTAGATCAAGTGCCATCATAGAGTGGATCGAAATGGCACACAACACCGATGTAGTTAGAACAAGGAGCCCGCTCTTTGGCATCATCGCCACCTTCCAGTTTGGGAGGCATCTTGCCAGGCGTTCCACTAGACCCTGAAGTTGTGTTATTGTATGCTTCCGGAGGGTCAAAGGTAATCCCAAGTATGTGCATGAAAAGCCGGAGCTCGTGCAAGCTAGCAATGTACCCACCATATCTATCATCTCCTGGAGCATCGACTTGGTACAACCGTGCTCTTTGCCATATTCACAAGAAGTCCCAATGCATGTCCAAAAACTGTCAAGATGGCATTGCACATACTCGCCTCTAGCTCAGTAAGTTTAAAGAAGACCATCACGTCTTGCAAACATGGACGCATGCTGGTGTACTCTTGTCCTGGCCAACGGTGCTAGTAGGCCTCGTTGTGTGGCATACTGGAATAGATGATGGAGGGGTTCCATGAATAAGATGAAGTCATGGGCGAACCGGATCTCCTTCATGTAGTCCTTGGCAGTTCAAGATTGTTTTTACGGGGATTCCGTTTGTCATAATTCTCGTGGATGAAGTAGATAGAGGGCCACACACCCAAGATATCCACCTCTCGCCAAAACCCGTCCGCTTTAGAACCTCAATCACGAACGGCATTGAACAGAGTCAAATGCCTTAAAAATGTCGAGCTTTAACATTACCGTTGGATTTTTCTGTGCATGTAGCCGCCTTGTTGTGCATTGAGCCAACATAAAGTTGTAGTGGAGTGAACGCCCATGGACGAAAGAACTCTAGTAATGCCCCACCAAACTGGGAAGATCGATTGTAAGTCTTGATGCGAGAACCTTGTTGAAAATTTTGACAGCCCCTAGCATTAGGCTGTAGGTTTGTAATTCCTAATATTCACAACTCCATATTTCATTGGTAGAAGCAAGACAATCGCTTTACTAATGATCGCCAACTCTCTCATACCACCACTGTAGAACTGTGCTAGAGCTCACATGAATCGTGTTTGATAATCTGCCAGCATTTCGCGTAGAGCGGCCAGTAAATCCGTTCGACCCCGGTGCCTTATCTAGAGGCATCGACTTGATCGTTTTCTCCACCCGTTCCTCTGATAAAGGGATCTCTAGGTGCGACAGATCATGCGACGACAAGTCTAAGAGATCCAAGTTTAGCGAGTGTTCCCGCGCAGTTGCAGATCCCAACAACGCAGCATAGTAATCATTCACTACCTCATCTTGTCTTGTCCTATTAAAACTTTGCCATTATGTAGCAAGGTGGTTATGACATTCTTCCTCTCTCGGTGGCGGGCATGTCGGTGGAAGAACTTTGTACTTGCGTCCCCATCCTTCAGGTGTAGTAGATGAAGGAAATGCCCTAGAGGCAATAATAAAGTTGTTACTTTATATTTCCTTATTCATGATAAATGTTTATTATTCATGCTAGAATTGCTTTAACTGGAAACTTGATACATGTGTGAATACATGGACAAAGCACCATGTCCCTAGTATGCCACTACTAGACTAGCTCGTTGATCAAAAAGATGGTTAAGTTTCCTAGCTATGGACATGGGTTGTCATTTGATGAAGAGGATCACATCATTAGTAGAATGATGTGATGGACAAGACCCATCCGTTAGCGTAGCATTATGATCGTTCAGTTATATTGCTACTGCTTTCTTCATGTCAAATACATATTCCTCCGACTATGAGATTATGCAACTCCCGGACACCAGAGGAATACCTTGTGTGCTATCAAACGTCACAACGTAACTGGGTGATTATAAAGATGCTCTATAGGTATCTCCGAAGGTGTTTGTTGGGTTGGCATAGATCGAGATTAGGATTTGTCACTCCGAGTATCAGAGAGGTATCTCTGGGGCCCCTCGGTAATACACATCATATGAAGCCTTACAAGCAATGTGACTAATGAGTTTGTTGCGGGATGATGCATTACGGAATGAGTAAAGAGACTTGCCGGTAACGAGATTGAACTAGGTATGAAGATACCAACGATCGAATCTCAGACAAGTAACATACCGATGACAAAGGGAATAACGTATATTAACATTGCGGTTCGACCGATAAAGATCTTCGTAGAATATGTGGGAACCAATATGAGCATCTAGGTTCCGCTATTGGTTATTGACCGGAGAGGTGTCTCGGTCATGTCTACATAGTTCTCGAACTCGTAGGTTCCGCACGCTTAACGTTCATTGACGATATCTATTATATGAGTTATGTGTTTTGGTGACCGAAGGTTGTTTGGAGTCCCGGATGAGATCACAGACATGATAAGGAGTCTCGAAATGATCGAGAGGTAAAGACTGATATATTGGAAGGTGGTATTTGGACACCGGAAGGGTTCCGGAGTGTATCGGGTATAAACCAGAGTATCGGAAGGGTTACCGGAACCCCCCGGTTGAAGATATGGGCCATATGGGCCATATAGGAGGGAGGCGAACCAGCCCAAAAGGGGATGGTGCGCCCCCCACAAGGGAGGAGGCCAAATTGGACTAGGGAAGGGGGCGCCACCCCCTTTCCTTCTCCCTCTCCCTCTCCTTCCCCCTTTCCCCCTCCGTTAGAAGAAGGGGGGGCGACTAGGACTAGGAGTCCTAGTAGGACTCCCCCCATGGCGTGCTCCCTAGAGACGGCCTCCCCCTGTCCCTCCTTTATATACGGGGGTGGGGGCGCACCTCTAGACACAACATTTGTTTCTTAGCAATGTGCGGTGCACCCCTCCAACGTTTACTCCTCCGGTCATATTGTCGTAGTTCTTAGGCGAAGCCCTGTGTGGATCACATCACCATCACCGTCACCACACCGTCGTGCTGACGAAACTCATCGACTCCTTCGCATCTCTACGAGATCAAGAGTTCGAGGGACGTCATCGAGCTGAACGTGTGCAGAACTCGAAGGTGCCGTACGTTCGGTGCTTGATCGGTTGGATCAAGAAGACATTCGACTACATCAACCGCGTTAAGTTAACGCTTCCGCTTTCGGTCTATGAGGGTACGCGGACACACTCTCCCCCTCTCATTGCTATGCATCTCCTAGATAGATCTTCGTGAGCGTAGATTTTTTTTTTTGAAATTGCATGCTACGTTTCCCAACGGTGGCATTCGAGCCAGGTCTATGTGTAGATGATATGCACGAGTAGAACACAAAGAGTTGTGGGCGGTGATCGTCATACTGCTTACCACCAATGTATTATTTTGATTCGGTGGTATTGTTGGATGAAGCGGCCCAAACAAACCTTACATGACCGTGTTCATGAGACCGGTTCCACTGACAGACATGCAACTAGTTTTGCATAAAGGTGGCTGGCGGGTGTCTGTTTCTCCAACTTTAGTTGAATCGAATTTGACTATGGCCGGTCCTTGTTGAAGGTTAAAAAAGCAAACTTGATAAATCACCGTTGTGGTTTTTGTGCCGTAGGTATGTATGGTTCATGCTAGAAGCCCATAGCAACCACGTAAAACTTGCAACAACAAACTAGATGACATCTAACTTGTCTTTGCAAGGGATGTTGGGATGTGATATGGTCAAGACATGATGTGATATAAAGATTGTTGTATGAGATGATCATATGTTTTGTAAAAGTTATCGGCAACTTGCAGGAGCCATATGGTTGTCGCTTTATTGTATGAAATACAAGCGCTATGTAATTGCTTTACTTTATCACTAAGAGGTAGCGATTGTCATAGAAGCAATGGTTGGCAAGACGATAACGATGCTACGATGGAGATCAAGGTGTCAAGCCAGTGACGATGGATATCATGACGTTGCTTCGGTGATGGAGATGATGAGCACAAGATGATGATGGCCATATTATGATTGCATGTAATGTTTATATTTTATGCATCTTATTTTTCTTAGTACGGCGGTAGCATTATAAGATGGTCCCTCACTAAAATTTCAAGGTATAAGTGTTCTCCCCGAGTATGCACCGTTGTGAAAGTTCTTTGTGCTGAGACACCACGTGATGATCTGGTGTGATAGGCTCTACATTCAAATACAATAGGTGCAAGCCAGTTTTCCACACGTGGCATACTCAGGTTAAACTTGACGAGCCTAGCATATACAGATATGGCCTCGGAACACTCGAGACCGAAAGGTCAAACGTGAATCATATAGTGGATATGATCAACATAGAGATGTTCACCATTGATGACTACTCCATCTCACGTGATGATCGGACATGGTTTAGTTGATTTTGATCACGTTACACTTAGATGACTTGAGGGATGTCAGTTTAAATGGGAGTTCTCAATATCTCACATTATAGCTCCCCTATGATTTTTGTTATGTTCCCAAACAAAACTAGGTTGAAAGATGATAGTAGCAATGATGCGGACTGGGTCTGTGATCTGAGGTTTATCCGCATTGCTGCACAGAAGAATTATGTCCTTGATGCACCACTAGGTGACAGACCTATTGCAGGAGCAGATGCAGATGTTATGAACCTTTGGCAAGCTCGATAAAATGACTACTTGATAGTTTAGTGCACCATGCTTTACGGCTTAGAATCGGGGCTTCAAAGACATTTTGAACGTCACACATCATATGATATGTTCCAAGAGCTAAAATTGGTATTTCAGACTAATGCTCGCGTCGAGAGGTATGACACCTCTGACAAGTACTTTGCCTAAAAGATGGAGGAGAATAGCTCAGCTAGTGAGCATGTGCTCAGAATGTCTGGGTAGTTCAATCGCTTGAATCAAGTGGGAGTTAATCTTCCAGATAAGATAGTGATTGAAAGAGTTCTCTAGTAACTATCACCAAGCTACTCAAACTTCGTGATGAACTATAATATGCAAGGGATGACGGAAATAATTCCCAAGCTCTTCATGATGCTGAAATCAACGAAGGTAGAAATCAAGAAAGAGCATCAAGTGTTGATGATTGACAAGACCACTAGTTTCAAGAAAAGGGCAAAGGGAAAGAAAGGGAACTTCAAGAAGAATGGAAAGCAAGTTGTCACTCCCATGAAGAAGCCCAAAGCTGGACCTAAGCTTGAAACTGAGTTCTTCTACTGCAAAGGAAATGGTCACTAGAAGCGGAACTACCCCAAATATTTGGCAGATAAGAAGGATGGCAAAGTGAACAAAGGTATATTTGATATACATGTTATTGATGTGTACCTAACAAGTACTCGTAGTAGCCCCTGGGTATTTGATACCTGTTCGGTTGCTAAGATTAGTAACTCGAAACAGGAGTTGCAGAATAAATAGAGACTAGTTGAGGGTGAAGTGATGATGTATGTTGGAAGTGGTTCCAAGATTGATATGATCATCATCGCATACTCCCTATACTTTCGGGATTAGTGGTGAACCTAAATAAAATTTGGTGTTTGCGTTGAGCATGAATATGATTAGATCATGTTTATTGCAATACAGTTATTCATTTAAGACAGAGAATAATTGTTATTATGTTTACATGAATAAAACCTTCTATGGTCATACACCTAATATTAATGGTTTGTTGAATCTCGATCATAGTGATACACTTATTCATAATATTGTTGCAAAAAGATGAAAAGTTGATAATGAAGTGAAACATACTTATGGCACTGCCGTTTGGGTCATATCGGTGTAAAGCACATGAAGAAACTCCATGCAGATGGACTTTTGGAATCACCTAATTATGAATCATTTGATACTTGCGAACCGTGCCTTATGGGGAAGATGACTAAAACTCCGTTCTTCGGAACAATGGAAGGAGCCAACGACTTATTGGAAATAATACATACCGTTGTATGCGGTCCGATGAGTGTTCAGGCTCGTGGCGGGTATCGTTATTTTCTGATCTTCACAGATGATTTGAGCAGATATGGGTATATCTACTTGTTGAAACACAAGTCTGAAACATCTGAAAAGTTCAAAGAATTTCAGAGTGAAGTGGAGAATCATCGTAACAAGAAAATAATGTTTCTACGATCTGATCGTGGAGGTGAATATTTGAGTTACGAGTTTGGCCTTCATTTAAAACAATGTGGATATATAATTTCACAGCTCACGCCACCTAGAACACCACAGCGTAATGGTGTGTCTGAACGTCGTAACCGCACTTTATTTGATATGGTGCGATCTATGATGTCTCTTACTGATTTACCACTATCGTTTTGGGGATATGCATTAGAAACAGCTACATTCATGTTAAACAGGGCACCGTCAAAAACCGTTGAGACGACACCGTATGAACTGTGGTTTGGCAACAAGCCTAAGCTGTCATTTCTTAAAGTTTGGGGATGCGATGCTTATGTCAAAAGGCTTCAGCCTGATAAGCTCGAACCCAAATCGGAGAAGTGCATCTTCATAGGATACCCTAAGGAAACAATTGGTACACCTTCTACCATAGATCTGAAGGCAAGATCTTTGTTGCCAAGAACGGTACCTTTCTAGAGAAGGAGTTTCTCTCGAAAGAAGTGAGTGGGAGGAAAGTAGAACTTGATGAGGTAGTTGTACCTTCTCTCAATTTGGAAGGTAGCTCATCCGAGAAATCTGTTCCCGTAATGCCTACACCAACTGGAGAGGAAGTTAATGATAATGATCATGAAACTTCAGCTCAAGTTGCTACAGAACCTCGTAGGTCAACCAGAGCACGATCCGCACCAGAGTGGTATGGTAATACTATTCTGGAAGTCATGTTACTTGAACATGACGAACCTACGAACTATGAAGAAGCTATGATGAGCCCAGATTCCGACAGATGGCTTGAGGCCAAGAAATCTGAGATATGATCCATGTATGAGAACAAAGTGTGGACTTTGGTGGACTTGCCCGATGATCGGCAAGCCATTGAGAATAAATGGATCTTCAAGAGGAAGACGGGCGCTGATAGTAGTGTTACTATCTACAAAGCTCGACTAGTCGCAAAAAGATTTTTGACAACTTCAAGGTGTTGACTACAATGATATTTTCTCAACCATACCGATGCTTAGGTTCGTCCGAATCATGTTAGAAATTGCCATATTTTATGAAGTCTGGCAAATGGATGTCAAAACTGCATTCCTTAATGGATTTATTAAAGAAGTGTTGTATATGATGCAACCAGAAGGTTTTGTCAATCCTAAAGGTGCTAACAAAGTGTGCAAGCTCTAGCGATCCATCTGTGGACTGGTGCAAGCATCTCGGAGTTGGAATATACGCTTTGATGAGTTGATCAAAGCATATAGTTTTATACAGACTTTCAGAGAAGCCTGTATTTACAAGAAAGTGAGCGGGAGCACTACAACATTTTTGATAAGTATATGTGGATGACATATTGTTGATCGAAAATAATGTAGAATTTTCTGGAAAGCATAAAGGAGTGTTTGAAAGGAGTTTTTCAAAGAAAGACCTCGGTGAAGCCGCTTACATATTGTGCATCAAGATCTATAGAGATAGATCAAGACACTTGATAAGATTTTTCAATGAGTATATACCTTGACAAGATTTTGAAAGAGTTCAAAATGGATCAGTCAAAGAAGGAGTTCTTGCCTGTATTACAAGGTGTAAAATTGAGTAAGACTCAAAGCCCGACCACGGCAGAAGATATAGAGAGAATGAAAGTCATTCCCTATGCCTCAGTCATAGGTTCTATAAAGTATGTCATGCCATGTACCAGACCTGTTGTGTGCCTTGCCAATGAGTTTGGCAAAGGGGGTACAATAGTGATCCAGGAGTGATCAGTAGACAGCGGTCAAAATTATCCTTAGAGGACTAAGGAAATGTTTCTCGATTATGGAGGTGATAAAGGGTTCATCGTAAAGGGTTACGATGATGCAAGCTTGAAGCACTAATCTAGATGACTGTGAGTCTCAGTCTGGATACATATTGAAAGTGGGAACAATTAGCTAGAGTAGCACAATACAGAGCATTGTAGACATAGAAATTTGCAAATACATACGGATCTGAATATGGTAGACCCGTTGACTAAACTTCTCTCACAAGCAAAACATGATCACGCCTAAGTACTTTTTGGGTGTTAATCACATGGCGATGTGAACTAGACTACTGACTCTAGTAAACCCTTTGGGTGTTGGTCACATTGTGATGTGAACTATGGGTGTTAATCACATGACGATGTGAACTATTGATGTTAAATCACATGGTGATGTGAACTAGATTATTGACTCTAGTGCAAGTGGGAGACTGAAGGAAATATGCCCTAGAGGCAATAATAAATTTGTTATTTTATATTTCCTTATTCATGATCAAAATTTATTATTCATGCTATAGTTGTGTTAACCGGAAACTTGATACATTTGTGAATACATAGACAAAACACCATGTCCCTAGTATGCCTCTACTACACTAGCTCGTTCATCAAAGATGGTTATGTTTCCTAGCCATGGACATGTGTTGTCATTTGATGAAGGGGATCACATCATTAGTGGAATTATGTGATGGACAAGACTCATTCGTTAGCATAGCATTATTGTAAGGGCATATTTATCCCCAAGGTGTTTTGGTGATTGATGACAATGCTTTTGCGGACTAATCGTGTGCATTGAGTTTTTCAGAGATTCATCCTTTGGCACGAGACGATTCCCTCCCCTCGGTGTTTTATTCAAGATGGTGTAGCTCTTTCGTTTCTATGTTGGTGGACTAGTTTCATAGGAGTCACCGTACTATCAAGAGGGGATCCGCTTTTGTAAGCTAGGGTGGAATCAACACGTACACATCCTTATCACACCCGCCGTTCCTTTCCGCTTCAATGGAGTTCTCTTTCCTCTCCTAGCTTGCCCTGACTGGTCCCAGCGGTAGTACCGCGGTCCTCAGCGGTAGTACCGCCGAAGCACATCAAGCGGTAGTACCGATCCTCAGCGGTAGTACCGCTTGTTGTCCTCGGCCATAGTACCACTGAGGCTCCGGGCTACTACCGCCTCGACTCGAGGCCTCGTTTTCTCATGTCGGGTTGTGCGGTACTAGCTGCGGCAGTAGTGGCGGTAGTACCGCCCCAAGCGTTAGTACCACCCTTACCTCCACGGTAGTACCGCTCTGGGGCCAGGTCCGTGCTCCCCTCGTGTGCGCGGTAGTACCACTGGGAGGGGAAGGTAGTACTGCTGGTTCAGCGGTAGTACCGCCCGCCCAAGCGGTAGTACCGCTCTGTGCGGGGCTGCTTGGGGGGTAACAGTTGGATTGTTCCCCTCCACTATATAAAGGGGTCTTCTTCCCGAAATTGACTTACCTCTTCCCCCAAAAGCTCCATTGTTGCTCCAAGCTCCATTTTCGCCCGATCTCTCTCCCTAGCCAATCAAACTTGTTGATTTGCTCGGGATAGGTTGAGAAGGCCCCGATCTACACTTCCACCAAGAGAAATTTGATTCCCCCACTAATCCCTAGCGGATCTTGTTACTCTTGGGTGTTTGAGGACCCTAGATGGTTGAGGTCACCTCGGAGCCATAGTCCATTGTGGTGAAGCTTCGTGGTGTCGTTGGGAGCCTCCAATTAAGTTGTGGAGATAGCCCCAACCTTGTTTGTAAAGGTTCGGTCGCCGCCTTCAAGGGCACCAATAGTGGAATCACGACATCTCGCATTGTGTGAGGGCGTGAGGATATTACGGTGTCCGTAGTGGCTTCTTGGGGAGCATTGTGCCTCCACACCACTCTAACAGAGACATACTTCACCTCAAAAGGAAGGAACTTCGGTAACACATCCTCGTCTCCATCGGCTCCACTCTTGGTTATCTCGTGCCTTTACTTGTGCAAGCTTTTTGTGTTGTATCCCTTGCTTGCTTGTGCACTTATTGTTGTTCACCCCCCCCCCCCCTCTAGTCAACTATATCGATCCTTTCAATTGGTATTAGAGCCTCGTCTCTTTATTAAGGACTTTGCCGTCCGAAGAGTATGGTTGACACCGTAGATGGTGGGGAGGAGGAGCACTCCGGTGTGAATCCAATCTCGTCTACGGGTAATGGGGAAACCGCGGTGTCCCGTGAGGAATTCAGTGTGGCCTTGGACACATTGAAAACCTCCATGACAACCACGGTTGAAAGCATGTTTAATAAATTCTTAGAAGGACTTGAACTACCTACCTCACCGTTGAAAGTGGGTGATCCCACTAACAAGGTGACGGATGCTAACTCCGACAAGGGGGAAGCTAATAGTGAGAAGGGTCCTTCTACTAGTGGTAGAAATGGCACCGACATCTTCGCCCATGTGGAACCTCCAACTTATGGAGGACCGATTCCCTCTACTCACTTAAATCATGCCGGCCCTCCTCCTAAGTTGTGAAAAATGAGGATTTTGATTCTTGGGTGTAACGCTTCAAGCGTCATTTAAATCATGTGAATACTAATCTTTGGAGAATCATTGAAGAAGGTTTCTATCCACATGACCAAAGCAACTTCACCCCTAGAGAAGCAGTGGATAATCAATTAAATGAGAATGCTCTCTTCATCATCCAAGATGCTATACTCCCCGAAGATCTCCCTCATCTCCGACCCCATGCCATGGCCAAAGATTCATGGCAATGCGTTGTGTCTCTTTATCGAGGAAGCACAAGCATTCAACGCTCCAACTATGAAGTGGTGCAAGATGAAGTCGATGAGTTTGCAATGAAAGAAGATGAAGAACCTCGTGAGCTCTTTCGGAGAGTAACCAAACTCGCGGTCTCACTCCGAGATCATGGGAGCAAGGACACGAATGACAATTGGATCAAGCGCAAGTTCCTCAAGGCCATGATGCCCTACAACAAGGCCATGTCCTCCGTCATTCATCAAAGACCGGACTTCCACTCCATGACCTCAAGTGAAGTGTTGGATGAGTTTGTCGCAATGAGCATCTTGGAAAAGACCGCCGATAACGCGGTGCTCCGCTCTCAAAGGGCAAAGAAACCTAACCTTGCATTGAAGGCCAAGGTTATTGTGGAAGAAGAGGAAGAAGAGGAAGATGAGGAGAGCAACCCCGAAGATACAAAATATGATTATCATGAGCACATGGCTCTTGCTTCAAGGCAATTTTGGAGCAAGAAGAACTCAAGGCCAAATTTCAACAAGAACAACTCAAGTGGCTTCAAGGGCAAGAAACGAGTAAGAACTTGTTACAACTGTGGCAATGTGAGCCATTTCGTTGCGGATTGTCCTTATGACAAGCGGGAAGACAATGGTGGCAAGCTCATCCGAAAAGAAAAAGCCAAGTCCTTCCCCAACAAGAACAACTTCACAAAGAAGACTCCTACTCGAGGGTTGGTGGTTCAAGAAGAATACCGTGAGGATGACGATGATGATGAAGATAGTGAAGCAATGGCCATGGCATCCATTGACATTGCCACAACTCCCCGGCTGTCTCTCTTCGATTCACCCAACGATAACATCACCGCCAAGTGCCTCATGGCTAAAGCCACCAACAAGGTAACCCCCAACATCAAAACCACCATCATTACTAATCCCTCTTTGACGGATGGCATTGATGAAAGTGAGGGGTCTAATGAGGAAGTAAATGAATTTGAGTCTTTTATGAGTAAGCTCAAGGGCAAATCCAAGAAGCACTTTGTTGCTCTCCTGGAACAACTTGGTGAAGCCAATGACATGATCGAGGCTCACGAAGAAACCATCTCTAAGATGGAAGGTCATAGTCGTGACTATGCTGATGAGATATTGGATCTCTCTAATGCTCTTGAGGAAGAGCATGGGCATCGTGTGGCTCTTGAGGAGTCACACAACGATGACCATGCGAAGTTAAAGAAAGATCTTGATCATGCTCTTGTTGTGTCTCGTGTGCTAACTTCCGAGAAGGCTAAACTTGGGGTTGATCATGCTAGACTCAAGGAGGAGTTTGATGTACTTGACAAGGCCCACAAGGTCTTGAAGGGTGCTCATGCAAACCTCAAGGAGTCTCATGCTCAACTCCAAGTTAAGCTAACCAAGGAAAAGGTCAACTTTCCTCATATGGTATTAATTGATAATGCATATGCCACTAACTCGTGTCGTGAGCATGTGCACCTTGTGGAGGAGAATGCCAAATTAAAGGATCAACTTGAGAAAGGCCTTGTGACATGCATTCAAGGTGAGAAGAACCTCAACGACCTTTTGAGCAATCAAAAGGAAGTTGTGGCCAAGGAAGGAATTGGGTTCGCACCCAAGTCCAAGAACAAGAAGAAGAACGACAAGACCAAACGACCTCCTCCTCTCAAGCAACCCTTTGTGAAAGAGGGAGAGGGTGCTCCTAAGGAGAAGAAGAACAATGTGAAGGGTGTTGATGTCAAAAAGGGCAAAACCACCTCCTCCTGCTTCAACAAAGCCAGCTACTTTAACTGTTCTTATGTGTTGTGCCGTGCTAGTGATGGACATGTTTATGCTAAATTTGTTGGTTCTCCTTATGAGTACATTGAATGGTCTATTTGGGTTCCTAAGACCCTTGTTACTAACATCAAAGGAACCATTACTAAATGGGTACCTAAAACCAAGCATTGATCTCTTGTAGGTGTTTGCTTCCGGTGGGGGATCATGGTTGCTCGATAGTGGAGCAACAAATCATATGACCGGGAGCAAGGACTTGGTGGTGGACGTGCAAAAGATTCCATCTATGCCCACCAATGTCGACTGGGGTGATGCCTCATCTTCTAAGGTATTGGGTCTTGGCAAGGTTGTCATTTCTCATGATCTAACGATCAAGAAAGTCATGCTTGTTGAGTCCCTTGCATTCAATCTTCTTTCCGTTCGTCAACTTGCATTCATGGGCTTTGCCACTTTCTTTGATATTGATACTATGGCCCTCTTGTGGAGCAAGACTCTTAAAGTAGCCTTTGTTGGGCATGTCGAGAACGGTCTTTATGTGATTAACTTTTCGGAGCAACCCACTAAGACCGCGACATGCCTAATGGCTAAAGTTGATGTGGGATGGCTTTGGCATCGCCGTTTAGCCCACGTTAATATGATATCTTTGCAAAGTCTTCTCAAGGGGGACCATGTCCATGGACTAACAAATGTTAGTTTTGCCAAAGATCGTGCTTGTATTGAAGGAAAGCTTCATGAGAAGGCTCACCCTCCCACAACCATCATATACTCGAAGAGACCCTTGGAACTCCTTCACATGGATCTCTTTGGGCCTCCATTCTTTGATAGTCTCGGAGGTAGAAAGTATTGCTTGGTGATTGTGGATGATTATACAAGATACACTTGGGTATACTTCTTCAAGAGGAAGAGTGAGACTCAACAAACTCTCATCGACTTTGCAAATGAAGCTCAACGTCAACATGATGCAAAGATCTTGACAATAAGAAGTGACAACGGCACCGAGTTCAAGAACTACACCTTGGATGAGTTTCTTAGTGATGAGGGGATCAAGCATCAATATGCTGCACCATATACCCCTCAACAAAATGGTGTCGCGGAGAGGAAGAACCGGACGTTGATGGATGCGGCAAGGACCATGATGGCGGAGTTCAAGTCTCCATACAACTTTCGGGATGAAGCCATCAACACAGCATGTCATGCATCCAATCGGCTCTATCTCCGCAAAGGCTTGAACAAAACTCCCTGTGAAATACTCACCGGTAACAAGCCCAATCTCAAGTACTTCCAGGTCTTCGGGTTGGAGCAAAGTGGTACTTGTGATGTAGGTGATGAAATTCCTCCCCAAGCCATAAGAATGGGTATTGGTCATACTCTACCCATTGAGGAACCCCTTGTGGCCGAAGGAGAAGGACAATGCTCCACTCAAGTAGAGCCATCACCTCCCCAAGACTCACACGCTTCCGAAGAACAAAGTGAAGGCCCTCAACCTCGTGAACATTATAAGACCAAGGACAAGATCAACCTCAAGATGGTGGTGAACCACCAAATGATGCCCAAGGCCAAGTTCTCCCCCTCGAGCAAGTTCAAGATCAAGAGCAAACTCAAGATCTTGAACAAGCTCAAGACGGTGCTCAAGATAATCAAGTTAACCCTCCTCCTTCCACATCCGAGGAGGAATTAGAGCGTCGTGCTGTGAAGATTGCTTCCAAGCTCACCACCAAAGGACATCTCATGGAGAATGTGGTTGGAACCTAAGAAAGGGGGTAAGCACTCGTAGACAATTAGCAAACTATTGTGAAAATCACGCGTTTGTCTCTTGTGTTGAACCCCAAAAGGTCTATGAGGCGCTCGAAGATCCAGATTGGCTCAATGCCATGCATGAAGAACTCAACAACTTCGAGTACAACAAGGTGTGGAGATTGGTGCCAAGGCCGTCGGGGAACCACAACGTCATTGGAACCAAGTGGATATTCAAGAACAAGCAAGATGCTCATGGGAACATCATTCACAACAAGGCAAGATTGGTAGCACAAGGCTACTCCCAAGTCGAGGGTATCGACTACGGTGAAATCTTTGCTCCCATTGCTCGCCTTGAATCCATTCATTTGTTGATTGCCTATGCTTCCCATCACAACTTTTAGTTACAACAAATGGATGTGAAAAGTGCTTTTCTTAATGGTCCTATTAATGAGTTTGTTTATGTCAAGCAACCCCCCGGGATCGAGGATCCCTACTTCCCGGATCATGTGTATCAACTCGATAAGGCACTCTATGGCCTTAAACAAGCCCCACGTGCGTGGTATGATCACCTTACCGAGTTGTTACAAGATCATGGATTTGAGGTTGGGCAAATCGATCCCACTCTTTTTACTAAGAAGGTCAAAGGGGAGTTGTTTGCATGCCAACTATATTTTGATGATATTATCTTTGGTTCTCCTAACAAAGCTTTCAATGAGGAATTTGCCGCTCTCATGACCTCTAAGTTCAAGATGTCATCTATGGGAGAGTTGAAATTTTATATGCGGAACTGTCAGAAGGTACATCATTTTGCATACCTCAAAACCCGTCAGTAAACATCTGACGGCTTCATGCAATCCGCTCTCAGCGGATGAAATCCTTTCAACCACCATACCCATTAACGCACGGTGATCTTCTGTGATAGACGCTCGCCCGAGCAGATCCTTCAGCTCCTTCGACCGTACACCAGGTGGTGCTTGACTCGTCCGATGGCCTTTTTTGAAGGATGGACGCAGAGGGCTTTGAGGGGAAATACGACTGCCTTCCGGCCCCGCCGGACTCGAAGAAACCCTCCGCGACGACACCTCAGGGTCGCCTGCCTCGCAAGACGGTACGGCAGGGGGAGGCGTTTCGCTCTCTATCATCTCCGGGCGAAGATCCCCCGAAGATGAGCTCTGCTGAGAAGGGCCGAGATCCGAACTACAAGGTAAAGTTTCGGTTATCTTCATCAGAAATAGGGCAGGGATATCCTTTAAAATAAAACTCCCCTTTTTACTTACGGCTCGGTGGAGGGCTGATCCCCTTGGGGGCATAATGCGGCCGAGGCATCTCTCGGTGCAGGACCCTCTGACGAAGATTTCTTCCCCTTCTTTGAGACCATGGTCTCCGGGTCTTCAGAGGCGGTCCTCTTCTTCCCTTGGATGGAGGGATTCTCGATCCCTCCTTTCCTAACAGCCTCCTTCACGGAGGTGGTAGCTTCCTTGTTCCCCCCTTCACCTTCTTCCGAAGGCGCAACCTCCAGCATCCTGGTTAACACGGGATCCGGCGTGGTCTCAGGGAGGGGGGCCGGACACCTGATTAACTTTGCTTTCGCTATCCACTCCTATTCAAGGGACATCTCTTTTGAGGGCAAATTCATGATAAATATGGGATAGCGTGTCCGGGTACAGGGCTACTTACTTGAGTATCCGGGCGATTGCAGTTTAGACCTGCGTCCTCGGTCAAGTCCGGACACATCGTTTGTGATCCGAAGAAAAGCTTGTACATCCCCACGGGCATCGCGCCCATAAAATGTTGGAGAGCTCGTGGTCCCTCCGGGTTAAATTCCCACAGGCGGAGGGGGCGACGTTTGCAGGGCAGGGTACGACGAATAAGCATGACCTGCGCTACTACGACCAGAGTGATCTCTCTCTCTCTCTAGGAGATCTTGAATGCGGCCCTGCAATAAGGACACGTCCTTGGACGGCCCCCAGTCAAGTCCTTTATTGACCCATGACGCCAGCCGTGGTGGAGGACCCGAGCGAAAGGCAGGTGGCGCCAACCATTTGGTGCCCCTGGGAGCTGTGATATAAAACCACTCTTGTTGCCACAAGCCGAGCTCCTCTTGAAAAGAGCCCTCGGGCCACGGAGCATCAGCATTCTTGCTTATAGCAGCCCCTCCGCACTCTGCCTGCTGCCCCTTGATCATCTTCGGCTCCACTTTGAAGGTCTTGAGCCACAATCTAAAGTGAGGGGTAATACGGAGGAAGGCTTCGCATACGACGATGAACGATGAGATGTGGAGGATGGACTCCGGATCCAAGTCATGAAATTCCAACCCATAGTAAAACATGAGCCCCCTCACGAAGGGGTCTGTCGGGAAGCCTAGCCCCCGAAGGAGGTGAGACGTGAACACTATGCTTTCGCCAGGCTTGGGAGTGGGAATAACCTGCCCTTGGGCAGGCAGCCTATGCGAAATTTCGCCGGTTAGATACCTGGCATCTCTTAACTTTAGCACGTCTTCTTCCCTAACGGAGGAAGGCATCCACCGGCCTTGCAGGTCGGAGCCGGACATCATCGAAGGTCCGAAGCGCCTGAATCTGGAGCTTTGGGTGTTGGAACTCGAGGCAAGGGGCGGATTTGTTTGAGATTGAAAGAAAGGAGTGGAGCCTTGGTCTCCTTATAAAGAGGTTTAATACCAAGAGCCTCCCTCATGGCCGTTCGGGACTCGCCTTCGATAGAGGAGATGTACCGACGGGTACGACTGGGTTACCCACACCCGTATTAATGAGAATCCCGGAATAAGGGGACACGATCTCTGCTTTGACAAGACGTGCCAAGGAAACCGCCTCGCCAAACGCGCTGAGGTGGAACAGTAAAAACGATTCGAATAAAGGATTGGCCGTGGTGTGATGCCACACCACGGAATACGTCAGCAGATTGAATTTGTGTAAATATTATTCTCTCTACGGTGGTATGTGGAACTTATCTTGCAGAGCCGGACATTATCCTTGTGTTCAAAATCTTTTATGAAGTATTCGGAGGAGGAACCCGCCTTGCAATGCCGAAGACAATATGCGCGCCGGACTCGTCGTCATTGAAGCCTGGTTCAGGGGCTACTGAGGGAGTCCTGGATTAGGGGGTGTCCGGATAGCCGAACTATCACCTTTGGCCGGACTCTTGGACTATGAAGATACAAGATTGAAGACTTCGTCCCGTGTCCGGATGGGACTTTCCTTGGCGTGGAAGGCAAGCTTGGCGATACGGATATATAGATCTCCTACCATTGTAACCGACTCTGTGTAACCCTAACCCTCTTCGGTGCCTATATAAACCGGAGGGTTTTAGTTCGTAGGACGAACAACAATCATACCATAGGCTAGCTTCTAGGGTTTAGCCTCTCTGATCTCGTGGTAGATCTACTCTTGTACTACCCATATCATCAATATTAATCAAGCAGGAGTAGGGTTTTACCTCCATCAAGAGGGCCCGAACCTGGGTAAAAACATCGTGTCCCTTGTCTCCTGTTACCATCCGCCAAGACGCACAGTTCGGGACCCCCTACCCGAGATCCGCCGGTTTTGACACCGACACTCGGTTTCGACATCAAGCAAAGAAGAGAAGGTACCTTCATCAATCAAGCCAAATACACTCAAGACATGCTAAAAAAGATTCAAGCTAAGTGATGTCAAGCCGGCTTCTACTCCAATGCCTACCAAGTGCCAACTTGACATTGATCCCAATGGTAAAGCGGTGGATCAAAAGGTATATCGCTCCATGATTGGCTCCTTGCTTTACCTTTGTGCATCTAGACCGGATATCATGTTGAGTGTGGAAATATGTTCATGGTTTCAAGCCGCACCGAAGGAAAGCCACTATGTGGCGGTCAAGCGAATCTTTCGATATTTGGCTCATACCTCAAACTTTGGCTTATGGTACCCAAGAGGAGAAAACTTCAACCTTGAAGGTTATACGGATTCCGATTGGGCGGGAGACAAAGTGGATAGGAAGTCCACTTCCGGAGGGTGCCAATTTCTTGGTTGCTCTTTGGTGAGTTGGTCTTCCAAGAGGCAAAGTTGTGTGTCTCTCTCGTCCACCGAAGCAGAATATGTGGCGGTGATACGTCCATTTTGCATCATGCTTTTATATCAATATTTATTGCATTATGGGCTGTTATTACACATTATATCTCAATACTTATGGCTATTCTCTGTTATTTTACAAGGTTTACCATGAAGAGGGGGAATGCCGGCAGCTGGAATTTTGGCTGTAAAAGGAGCATTCGTTGGAAACCTATTCTGCACAGCTCCAAAAGTCCTGAAACTCCACGAAACATCTTTTTGGAATTATAAGAATTTTTGAGCGAAAGAAATACACCAGGGGCCCACACCCTGTCCAGGAGAGTGGAGGGCGCCCCCCCCCCCTACAGGGCGCGCCCCCTATCTCCTGGGCCCCCTGGTGGGCCTCCAGTGTCCATCTTCTGCTATATTAGAGCTTTTACCCTGGAAAAAAACGTGGGCAAGCTTACGGGACGAAACTCCGCCGCCACGAGGCAGAACCTTGGCGGAACCAATCTAGGGCTCTGGCGGAGCTGTTCTGCCGGGGACACTTCCATCCGGGAGGGGGAAATCATCACCAACGTCATCACCAATGATCCTCTCATCAAGAGGGGTCAATCTCCATCAACATCTTCACCAGCACCATCTCCTCTCAAAACCCTAGTTCATCTCTTGTATCCAATCTTGTATCAAAACCACAAATTGGTACCTGTGGGTTGCTAGTAGTGTTGATTACTCCTTGTAGTTGATGCTAATTGGTTTAGTTGGTGGAAGATCATATGTCAGATCATTTATGCATATTATTACTCCTCTGATTATGAACGTGAATATGCTTTGTGAGTAGTTACGTTTGTTCCTGAGGACATGGGTGAAATCTTGCTATTAGTAGTCATGTGAATTTGGTATTCGTTCGATATTTTGATGAGATGTATGTTGTCTTTTCCTCTAGTGGTGTTATGTGAACGTCGACTACATGACACTTCACCATTATTTGGGCCTAGAGGAAGGCATGGGGAAGTAATAAGTAGATGATGGGTTGCTAGAGTGACAGAAGCTTAAACCCTAGTTTATGCGTTGCTTCGTTAGGGGTGTTGGAAATATGCCCTAGAGGCAATAATAAAAGGATTATTATATTTCAATGTTCATGATAATTGTCTTTTGTTCATGCTATAACTGTATTATCCGGAAATCGTAATACACGTGTGAACACTTAGACCCAATGAGTCCCTAGTGAGCCTCTAGTTGACTAGCTCGTTATGATCAATAGATAGTCATGGTTTCCTGACTATGGACATAGGATGTCGTTGATAACGGGATCACATCATTAGGAGAATGATGTGATGGACAAGACCCAATCATAAGCATAGCATAAAAGATCGTATAGTTCGTTTGCTAGAAGCTTTGCCAATGTCAAGTATCTATTCCTTCGACCATGAGATCGTGTAACTCCCGGTTACCGTAGGAGTGCCTTGGGTGTATCAAACGTCACAACGTAACTGGGTGACTATAAAGGTGCATTACAGGTATCTCCGAAAGTATCTGTTGGGTTGACACGGATCGAGACTGGGATTTGTCACTCCGTATAACGGAGAGGTATCTCTGGGCCCACTCGGTAATGCATCATCATAATGAGCTCAATGTGACCAAGGTGTTGGCCACGGGATCATGCATTACGGTACGAGTAAAGTGACTTGCCGGGTAACGAGACTGAACAAGGTATTGGGATACCGACGATCGAGTCTCGGGCAAGTAACGTACCGATTGACAAAGGGAATTGTATACAGGGTTTGATCGAATCCTCGACATCGTGGTTCAACCGATGAAATCATCGAGGAGCATGTGGGAGCCAACATGGATATCCAGACCCCGCTGTTGGTTATTGCCCGAGAGTCGTCTCGGTCATGTCTGCGTGTCTCCCGAACCCGTAGGGTCTACACACTTAAGGTTCGGTGACGCTAGGGTTAGTAGGAAGTCAAGTATGTGACTACCGAATGATGTTCGGAGTCCCGGATGAGATCCCGGACGTCACGAGGAGTTCCGGAATGGTCCGGAGGTAAAGATTTATATATGGGAAGTCCTGTTTCGGGCATCGGGACAAGTTTCGGGGTTATCGGTATTGTACCGGGACCACCGGGGGGGTCCCGGGGGCCCACCGGGTGGGGCCACCTGCCCCGGGGGGCCACATGGGCTGTAGGGGGTGCGCCTTGGCCTGCATGGGCCAAGGGCACCAGCCCCACATAGGCCCATGCGCCTAGGGTTCAAGGGGGCAAGAGTCCTAGGAGGGGAAGGCACCTCCTAGGTGCCTTGGGGGGGAGGGAAACCCCCCTTGGCCGCCGCCCCCCTAGGAGATTGGATCTCCTAGGGCCGGCCACCCCCCCCTTTGGCCCTCCTATATATAGTGGGGGAGAGGAGGGACTTCATACCCTGAGTCCTTGGCCTTTGGTTGCCTCCTTCTCCCTCCCCAACACCTCTCCTCCTTCGTTGTGCGCTCGGCGAAGCCCTGTCGGAGTACTGCTTCTCCACCATCACCACGCCGTCGTGCTGCCGGTGGAGCTGTCTTCCTCAACCTCTCCTTCCCCCTTGCTGGATCAAGAAGGAGGAGACGTCGCTCGTCCCGTACGTGTGTTGAACACGGAGGTGCTGTCCGTTCAGCACTTGGCATCGGTGATCTGAATCACGTTCGAGTACGACTCCATCATCACCTTGCAAGCTTCCGCACGCGATCTACAAGTGGTATGTAGATGCAAGCTCTCTCCCATGACTCGTTGCTTAGATGAACTCATAGATGGATCTTGGTGAAGCCGTAGGAAAAATTTTAATTTTCTGCAACGTTCCCCAACAGTGGCATCATGAGCTAGGTCTATGCGTAGTTCTCTAATGCACGAGTAGAACACAATTTGTTGTGGGCGTTGATCTTGTCATCTTACTTGCCTCTACTAGTCTTTTCTTGCTCAACGGTATTGTGGGATGAAGCGGCCCGGACCAACCTTACACGTACGCTTACGTGAGACCGGTTCCACCGACTGACATGCACTAGTTGCATAAGGTGGCTGGCGGGTGTCTGTCTCTCCCACTTTAGTTGGAGCGGAATCGATGAACAAGGCCCTTATGAAGGGTAAATAGAAGTTGACAAAATCACGTTGTGGTGATTCGTAGGTAAGAAAACGTTCTTGCTAGAACCCAATCGCAGCCACGTAAAAGATGCAACAACAACTAGAGAACGTCTAACTTGTTTTTGCAGCGATTGATCATGTGATGTGATATGGCCAGAAGTTGTGATGAATGTTGAATTGTGATGTATGAGATCATGTTCTTGTAATAGGATTCACGACTTGCATGTCGATGAGTATGACAACCGGCAGGAGCCATAGGAGTTGTCTTTATTTTTTTGTATGACCTGCGTGTCATTGAAGAACGCCATGTAAACTACTTTACTTCATTACTAAACGCGTTAGTCATAGAAGTAGAAGTAGTCGTTGGCGTGACAACTTCATGAAGACACGATGATGGAGATCATGATGATGGAGATCATGGTGTCAAGCCGGTGACAAGATGATCATGGAGCCCCGAAGATGGAGATCAATGGAGCTTGATGATATTGGCCATATCATGTCACAACCATATAATTGCATGTGATGTTTATTATGTTTATGCATCTTGTTTACTTAGGACGACGGTAGTAAATAAGATGACCCCTTACAAAATTTCAAGAAGTGTTCTCCCCTAACTGTGCACCGTTGCTACAGTTCGTCGTTTCTAAGCACCACGTGATGATCGGGTGTGATGGATCCTTACGTTCACATACAACGGGTGTAAGACAGTTTTACACAGCGAAAACACTTAGGGTTAACTTGACGAGCCTAGCATGTGCAGACATGGCCTCGGAACACGGAGACCGAAAGGTCGAACACGAGTCGTATGGAAGATACGATCAACATAAAGATGTTCACCGACGATGACTAGTCCGTCTCACGTGATGATCGGACACGGGCTAGTCGACTCGGATCGTGTAACACTTAGATGACTAGAGGGATGTCTAATCTAAGTGGGAGTTCATAATTTTGATTAAGAACTTTATTATCATGAACTTAGTCTAAAACCTTTGCAAATATGTATTGTAGATCAATGGCCAACGCTCATGTCAACATGAACTTCAACGCGTTCCTAGAGAAAACCAAGCTGAAAGATGATGGCAGCAACTATACGGACTGGGTCCGAAACCTGAGGATCATCCTCATAGCTGCCAGGAAGCAATATGTCCTAGAAGGACCGCTAGGTGCCGCTCCCGTCCCAGAGAACCAAGACGTTATGAACGCTTGGCAAACTCGTGCTGATGATTACTCCCTCGTTCAGTGCGGCATGCTTTACAGCTTAGAACCGGGGCTCCAAAAGCGTTTTGAGCATCACGGAGCATATGAGATGTTCGAAGAGCTGAAACTAGTTTTCCAAGCTCATGCCCGGGTCGAGAGATATGATGTCTCCGACAAGTTCTACAGTTGTAAGATGGAGGAGAACAGTTCTGTCAGTGAACACATCCTGAAGATGTCTGGGTTGCACGCACGTATGACCCAGTTGAACATTAACCTCCCAGATGAGGCGGTCATTGACAGAATCCTCCAGTCGCTCCCACCAAGCTACAAGAGCTTTGTGATGAACTACAACATGCAGGGGATGGTAAAGACCATTCCTGAAGTGTTCTCGATGCTGAAGTCAGCAGAGGCTGAAATCAAGAAAGAACATCAAGTGTTGATGGTCAATAAGACCACTAAGTTCAAGAAGGGCAAGGGTAAGAAGAACTTCAAGAAGGACGGCAAAGATGTTGCCGCGCCCGGTAAGCCTGTTGCCGGGAAGAAGTCAAAGAATGGACCCAAGCCTGAGACTGAGTGCTTTTATTGCAAGGGGAAGGGGCACTGGAAGCGGAACTGCCCCAAATACTTAGCGGATAAGAAGGCCGGCAACACCAAAGGTATATTTGATATACATGTAATTGATGTGTACCTTACCAGTACTCGAAGTAACTCCTGGGTATTTGATACCGGTGCCGTTGCTCACATATGTAACTCACAGCAGGAGCTGCGGAATAAACGGAGACTGGCGAAGGACGAGGTGACGATGCGCGTCGGGAATGGCTCCAGGGTCGATGTGATCGCCGTCGGCACGCTGCCTCTACATTTACCTACGGGATTAGTTTTAAACCTCAATAATTGTTATTTAGTGCCAAGTTTGAGCATGAACATTGTATCTGGATCTCGTTTAATACGAGATGGCTACTCATTTAAGTCTGAGAATAATGGTTGTTCGATTTATATGAGAGATATGTTTTATGGTCATGCTCCGATGGTCAATGGTTTATTCTTGATGAATCTCGAGCGTAATATTACACATGTTCATAGTGTGGATGCCAAAAGATGTAAAGTTGATAACGATAGTCCCACATACTTGTGGCACTGCCGCCTTGGTCACATTGGTGTCAAGCGCATGAAGAAGCTCCATGCTGATGGACTTTTAGAGTCTCTTGATTATGAATCATTTGACACATGCGAACCTTGCCTCTTAGGCAAAATGACCAAGACTCCGTTCTCCGGAACAATGGAGCGAGCAACCAACTTGTTGGAAATCATACATACCGATGTGTGCGGTCCAATGAGCGTTGAGGCTCGCGGAGGATATCGTTATGTTCTCACTCTCACTGACGACTTGAGTAGATATGGGTATGTCTACTTAATGAAACACAAGTCTGAGACCTTTGAAAAGTTCAAGGAATTTCAGAGTGAGGTAGAGAATCAACATGACCGTAAGATAAAGTTCCTACGATCAGATCGTGGGGGCGAATACTTAAGTCACGAATTTGGTACACACTTAAGAAAATGTGGAATCATTTCACAACTCACGCCGCCTGGAACACCTCAGCGAAACGGTGTGTCCGAACGTCGTAATCGCACTCTATTGGATATGGTGCGGTCTATGATGTCTCTTACCGATTTACCGCTATCATTTTGGGGATACGCTCTAGAGACAGCTACATTCACTTTAAATAGGGCACCGTCTAAATCCGTTGAGACGACACCGTATGAATTATGGTTTGGGAAGAAACCTAAGCTGCCGTTTCTAAAAGTTTGGGGATGCGATGCTTATGTCAAGAAACTTCAACCTGAAAAGCTCGAACCCAAGTCGGAAAAATGCGTATTCATAGGATACCCTAAGGAAACTGTCGGGTATACCTTCTACTTAAGATCCGAAGGCAAGATCTTTGTTGCCAAGAACGGATGCTTTCTGGAGAAAGAGTTTCTCTCGAAAGAAGTAAGTGGGAGGAAAGTAGAACTCGATGAAGTACTACCTCTCGAACGGGAAAGTGGTGCAGCGCAGGAAACCATTCCTGTAATGCCCACACCAACTGAAGAGGAAAATGTTGATGATGATCAAGGTACTTCAGATCTAGTTGCTACTGAATTTCGAAGGTCCACAAGGACACGTTCTGCACCAGAGTGGTACGGCAACCCTGTCATGGAAATCATGTTGCTGGACAACAATGAACCTTCGAACTATGAAGAAGCAATGGCGGGCCCGGATTCCAACAAATGGCTTGAGGCCATGAAATCCGAGATAGGATCCATGTATGAAAACAAAGTATGGACTTTGACAGACTTGCCCGATGATCGGCGAGCGATAGAAAATAAATGGATTTTTAAGAAGAAGACGGACGCGGATGGTAATGTTACCATCTATAAAGCTCGACTTGTCGCTAAGGGTTATCGACAAGTTCAAGGGATTGACTACGACGAGACATTCTCTCCCGTGGCGAAGCTTAAGTCCGTCCGAATCATGTTAGCAATTGCCGCATACTATGATTATGAGATATGGCAGATGGACGTCAAAACGGCATTCCTTAATGGACATCTTAAGGAAGAGCTGTATATGATGCAGCCGGAAGGTTTTGTCGTTCCTCAGAACGCTAACAAAGTATGCAAGCTCCAGCGATCCATTTATGGACTGGTGCAAGCATCTCGGAGTTGGAACATTCGCTTTGATGAGATGATCAAAGCGTTTGGGTTTACGCAGACTTATGGAGAAGCCTGCGTTTACAAGAAAGTGAGTGGGAGCTCTGTAGCATTTCTCCTATTATATGTAGATGACATACTCTTGATGGGAAATGATACGAAACTCCTGGACAGCATTAAGGCCTACTTGAACAAGTGTTTTTCAATGAAGGACCTTGGAGAAGCTGCTTATATATTAGGCATCAAGATCTATAGAGATAGATCGAGACGCCTCATAGGTCTTTCACAAAGAACATACCTTGATAAGATTTTGAAGAGGTTCAAAATGGATCAGTCCAAGAAGGGGTTCTTGCCTATGTTACAAGGTGTGAGATTGAGCTTGGCTCAGTCACCGACCACGGCAAAAGATAAAGAAGAGATGAGTGTCATCCCCTATGCTTCAGCCATAGGATCTATTATGTATGCCATGCTGTGTACCAGACCCGATGTAAACCTTGCCGTAAGTTTGGTTGCAAGATACCAAAGTAACCCCGGCAAGGAACACTGGACAGCGGTCAAGAATATCCTGAAGTACCTGAAAAGGACAAAGGACATGTTTCTCGTTTATGGAGGAGATGAAGAGCTCGTCGTAAAGGGTTACGTCGACGCTAGCTTCGACTCAGATCTGGATGACTCTAAGTCACAAACCGGATACGTGTATATGTTGAATGGTGGAGCAGTAAGCTGGTGCAGCTGCAAGCAGAGCGTCGTGGCGGGATCTACATGTGAAGCGGAGTACATGGCAGCCTCGGAGGCAGCGCATGAAGCGATTTGGATGAAGGAGTTCATCACCGACCTAGGAGTCATACCCAATGCGTCGGGGCCGATCAAACTCTTCTGTGACAACACTGGAGCTATTGCCCTTGCCAAGGAGCCCAGGTTTCACAAGAAGACCAGGCACATCAAGCGTCGTTTCAACTCCATCCGTGAAAATGTTCAAGATGGAGACATAGAGATTTGCAAAGTGCACACGGATCTGAATGTCGCAGATCCGTTGACTAAACCTCTCTCGCGTGCAAAACATGATCAACACCAGAACTCTATGGGTGTTCGATTCATCACAATGTAACTAGATTGGTGACTCTAGTGCAAGTGGGAGACTGTTGGAAATATGCCCTAGAGGCAATAATAAAAGGATTATTATATTTCAATGTTCATGATAATTGTCTTTTGTTCATGCTATAACTGTATTATCCGGAAATCGTAATACACGTGTGAACACTTAGACCCAATGAGTCCCTAGTGAGCCTCTAGTTGACTAGCTCGTTATGATCAATAGATAGTCATGGTTTCCTGACTATGGACATAGGATGTCGTTGATAACGGGATCACATCATTAGGAGAATGATGTGATGGACAAGACCCAATCATAAGCATAGCATAAAAGATCGTATAGTTCGTTTGCTAGAAGCTTTGCCAATGTCAAGTATCTATTCCTTCGACCATGAGATCGTGTAACTCCCGGTTACCGTAGGAGTGCCTTGGGTGTATCAAACGTCACAACGTAACTGGGTGACTATAAAGGTGCATTACAGGTATCTCCGAAAGTATCTGTTGGGTTGACACGGATCGAGACTGGGATTTGTCACTCCGTATAACGGAGAGGTATCTCTGGGCCCACTCGGTAATGCATCATCATAATGAGCTCAATGTGACCAAGGTGTTGGCCACGGGATCATGCATTACGGTACGAGTAAAGTGACTTGCCGGGTAACGAGACTGAACAAGGTATTGGGATACCGACGATCGAGTCTCGGGCAAGTAACGTACCGATTGACAAAGGGAATTGTATACAGGGTTTGATCGAATCCTCGACATCGTGGTTCAACCGATGAAATCATCGAGGAGCATGTGGGAGCCAACATGGATATCCAGACCCCGCTGTTGGTTATTGCCCGAGAGTCGTCTCGGTCATGTCTGCGTGTCTCCCGAACCCGTAGGGTCTACACACTTAAGGTTCGGTGACGCTAGGGTTAGTAGGAAGTCAAGTATGTGACTACCGAATGATGTTCGGAGTCCCGGATGAGATCCCGGACGTCACGAGGAGTTCCGGAATGGTCCGGAGGTAAAGATTTATATATGGGAAGTCCTGTTTCGGGCATCGGGACAAGTTTCGGGGTTATCGGTATTGTACCGGGACCACCGGGGGGGTCCCGGGGGCCCACCGGGTGGGGCCACCTGCCCCGGGGGGCCACATGGGCTGTAGGGGGTGCGCCTTGGCCTGCATGGGCCAAGGGCACCAGCCCCACATAGGCCCATGCGCCTAGGGTTCAAGGGGGCAAGAGTCCTAGGAGGGGAAGGCACCTCCTAGGTGCCTTGGGGGGGAGGGAAACCCCCCTTGGCCGCCGCCCCCCTAGGAGATTGGATCTCCTAGGGCCGGCCACCCCCCCCTTTGGCCCTCCTATATATAGTGGGGGAGAGGAGGGACTTCATACCCTGAGTCCTTGGCCTTTGGTTGCCTCCTTCTCCCTCCCCAACACCTCTCCTCCTTCGTTGTGCGCTCGGCGAAGCCCTGTCGGAGTACTGCTTCTCCACCATCACCACGCCGTCGTGCTGCCGGTGGAGCTGTCTTCCTCAACCTCTCCTTCCCCCTTGCTGGATCAAGAAGGAGGAGACGTCGCTCGTCCCGTACGTGTGTTGAACACGGAGGTGCTGTCCGTTCAGCACTTGGCATCGGTGATCTGAATCACGTTCGAGTACGACTCCATCATCACCTTGCAAGCTTCCGCACGCGATCTACAAGTGGTATGTAGATGCAAGCTCTCTCCCATGACTCGTTGCTTAGATGAACTCATAGATGGATCTTGGTGAAGCCGTAGGAAAAATTTTAATTTTCTGCAACGTTCCCCAACAAGGGGCTGCTATGGATCCATATGTTTAATGTTGTGGTTAGGTTTACCTTAATACTTCTTTTGTAGTCACGGACGCTTGCAATAGGGGTTAATCATAAGTGGGATGCTTGTCCAAGTAAAGGCAGTACCCAAGTACTAGTCCACCCACATATCAAATTATCAAAGTACCGAACGCGAATCATATGAACGTGATGAAAACTAGCTTGAAGATAATTCCCATGTGTCCTCGGGAGCTCCTTTCTCATTATTAGAAATTGTCCAGGCTTATCCTTTGCTACATAAAGGATTGGGCCACCTTGCTGCACTTTATTTACTTTATTTACTTGTTACTCGTTACCATTTATCTTATCACAAAACTATCTATCAGCTACAATTTCAGTGCTTGCAGAGAAAACCTTACCGAAAACCGCTTATCATTTCCTTCTGCTCCTCGTTGGGTTCGACACACTTACTTATCGAAAGGACTACGATTGATCCTTTACACTTGTGGGTCATCAAGACTCTTTTCTGGCGCCATTGCCGGGGAGTGTAGCGCTTTTGGTGAGTGGAACTTGGTAAGGAAACATTTATATAGTGTTCTGAAATTTTCTGTTACTTGTCACTATGGAAACTAATCCTTTGAGGGGTTTGTTCGGGGTATGTTCACCCCGACCAGAAGAGCAAAGAGTTGCTCCTCAACCTACTGAACTTTATGAAAATATTTACTTTGAGATTCCTTCCAGTATGATAGAGAAACTGCTAGCTAATCCATTTGCAGGAGACGGAACATTGCATCCCGATTTACACCTTATCTTTGTGGATGAAGTTTGTGGATTATTTAAGCTTGCAGGTATTCCTGATGATGTTGTCAAAAGGAAGGTCTTCCCTTTATCTTTGAAGGGAGATGCATTGACATGGTATAGGCTATGTGATGATACGAGATCTTGGAATTATAAGCGACTGAAGCTGGAATTTCACTAGAAGTTCTATCCTATGCATCTTGTTCATCGTGATCGTAATTACATATATAATTTCTGGCCTCGCGAAGGAGAAAGCATCGCTCAAGCTTGGGGGGGGGGGGGGGCTTAAGTCAATGTTATATTCATGCGCCAATCATGAGCTCTCTCGGGAAATGATTATTCAGAACTTTTATGCTCGGCTTTCTCTTGATAATCGCAACCTGCTTGATACTTTCTGTGCTGGTTCTTATATGCTGAAGACTATTGATTTCAAATGGGACTTATTGGAAAGAATTAAATGCAACTCTGAAGATTGGGGTTCCGACGATGGTAAGGAGTCAGGTATGACACCCAAGTTCGATTGTGTTAATCTTTTATGGATACCGATGCTTTTCGTGGATTTAGCGCTAAGTATGGACTTGACTCTGAGATAGTAGCTTCTTTCTGTGAATCTTTTGCTACTCACGTTGATCTCCCTAAAGAGAAGTGGCTTAAATATAATCCTCCTGTTGAAGTGAAAGTAGTTGCACCTATTACAGTCGAAGAAAAGACTATTACCTATAGTGATCCTATTGTTCCTACTACTTATGTTGAAAAACCTCCTTTTCCTGTTAGGATAAAGGATCATGCTAAAGCTTCGACTGTTGTTCGTAAGAGTAATACTAGGACTTATACACCTCTTGAGCAAATTACTGTTGAACCTAGTATTGCTATGGTTAAATATCTCTTGGATGATGATTTAGATGGGCATGTTATTTATTTTTGTGGTGAGACTGCTAATATTGCTAGGCCAGATACTAAGACACGTAGACCTATTGTAGGCATGCCTGTTATTTCTGTTAAAATAGGAGATCATTGTTATCATGGCTTATGTGATATGGGTGCTAGTGCTAGTGCAATACCTTATACTTTATATCAAGAAATTATGCATGACATTGCACCCATTGAATTAGAAGACATTGATGTTACCATTAAGCTTCCTAATAGGGATACCATTAAACCCTTTGGGATTGTTAGAGATGTTGAAGTTTTGTGTGGGAAGGTTAAATACCCTGCTGATTTTCTTGTTCTTGGTTCCCCACAAGATGGTTTTTGTCCCAATATTTTTGGTAGACCCTTCTTGAATACGGCTAGTGCTAAGATTAATTGTGGAAAGAATATTGTCACTGTTGGCATAGATGGTATGTCTCATGAGTTTAATTTTGCTAAGTTTAGTAGACAACCTCGTGATAGGGAACCACCTAGTAAGGATGAGATTATTGGTCTTGCTTCCATTGCCGTTCCTGCAACTGATCCGTTAGAACAATATTTGCTAGACCATGAAAACGACATGTTTATGAAGGAAAGAGAGGAAATAGATGAAGTGTTCCTTAAACAGGAACCTATGCTGAAACATAACCTTCCTGTTGAAATTCTTGGGGATCCCCCTCCACCCAAGGGTGATCCCATGTTTGAACTCAAACCATTACCTGATATTCTTAAGTATGCTTATCTTGATGAAAAGGAAATATATCCTGTTATTATTAGTGCTAACCTTTCAGAGAAAGAAGAAGAAAGATTATTGAAAACTCTGAAGAAGCATCGAGCAGCTATTGGATATACTCTAGATGATCTTAAAGGCATTAGTCCCACATTATGCCAACACAAAATTACAGTGGAGAAAGATGCCAAACCAGTTAGAGATCCTCAAAGACGATTAAATCCCAAGATGAAGGAAGTGGTAAGAAAGGAGATACTAAAGCTCCTTGAGGCAGGTATTATTTATCTTGTTGCTAATAGTGAATGGGTAAGCCATGTCCATTGTGTTCCTAAAAAGGGAGGTATTACCATTGTTCCTAATGATAAAGATGAATTGACCCCGCAAAGAATTATTATAGGATATAGAATGGTAATTGATTTCCGTAAGTTAAATAAAGCTACTAAAAAAGATCATTGCCCTTTACCTTTTATTGATCAAATGCTAGAAAGACTATCCAAACACACACATTTCTGCTTTCTAGATGGTTATTCTGGTTTCTCTCAGATACCTGTGTCAGTGAAGGATCAATCTAAAACTACTTTTACTTGCCCTTTTGGTACTTTTGCTTATAGACGTATGCCTTTTGGTTTATGTAATGCACCTGCTACCTTTCAAAGATGCATGATGGCTATATTCTATGATTTTTGTGAAAAGATTTGTGAGGTATTCATGGATGATTTCTCAGTTTATGGATCCTCTTTTGATGATTGTTTGAGCAACCTTGATCGAGTTTTGCAGAGATGCGAAGACACCAGTCTCGTCCTGAATTGGGAAAAGTGTCACTTTATGGTTAATGAAGGCATTGTCTTGGGGCATAAGATCTCCGAGAGAGGTATTGAAGTTGATAAAGCCAAAGTTGATGCTATTGAAAAGATGCCATGTCCCAAGGACATAAAAGGTATAAGAAGTTTCCTTGGTCACGCCGGTTTTTATAGGAGGTTCATTAAGGACTTTTCTAAAATCTCTAGGCCTCTGACTAATTTATTGCAAAAAGATATTCCTTTTGTCTTTGATGATGATTGTGTAGAAGCATTTGAAATACTTAAGAAAGCTTTGATCACTACACCTATTGTTCAGCCACCTGATTGGAATTTACGTTTTGAAATTATGTGTGATGCTAGTGATTATGCTGTAGGTGCTGTTCTAGGGCAAAGAGTCGATAAGAAATTGAATGTTATCCAGTATGCTAGTAAGACTCTTGATACTGCCTAGAGAAATTATGCTACTACTGAAAAAGAATTCTTAGCAGTTGTGTTTACATGTGATAAGTTTAGACCATATATCGTTGATTCTAAAGTTACTATTCACACTGATCATGCTGTTATTAAATATCTTATGGAAAAGAAAGATGCTAAGCCTAGACTCATTAGATGGGTTCTCTTGCTCCAAGAATTTGACTTGCATATTATTGATAGAAAGGGAGCTGAGAACCCCGTTGTAGATAACTTGTCTAGTTTAGAGAATGTTCTTGATGACCCACTGCCTATTAATGATAGCTTTCCTGACGAATAATTAGCGGTCGTCAATGCTTCTTGTACTGCTCCTTGGTATGCTGATTATGCTAATTACATTGTTGCTAAATTTATACCGCCTAGTTTCACATACCAGCAAAAGAAAAAGTTCTTTTATGATTTAAGACATTACTTCTGGGATGATCCACACCTTTATAAAGGAGTAGATGGTGTTATTAGACGTTGTGTGCCTGAGCATGAACATGAACAGATCCTACGCAAGTGTCACTCTGAATCCTATGGAGGACACCACCCTGGAGACAGAACTACACACAAGGTACTACAATCTGGTTTTTATTGGCCTACTCTCTTCAAAGATGCTCGTAAGTTTGTCTTATCTTGTGATGAATGCCAAAGAGTAGGTAACATTAGTAGACGTCAAGAAATGCCTATGAATTATTCTCTTGTTATTGAACCGTTTGATGTTTGGGGCTTTGATTATATGGGACCTTTTCCTGCCTCTAATGGTTATACACATATTTTAGTTGCTGTTGATTACGTTACTAAGTGGGTAGAAGCTATTCCAACTAGTAGTGCTGATCATAACACTTCTATTAAAATGCTTAAAGAAGTTATTTTTCTGAGGTTTGGAGTCCCTAGATATCTTATGACTTATGGTGGCTCACATTTTGTTCATGGTGCTTTCCGTAAGATGCTTGGTAAGTATGATGTCAATCATAGAATCGCATCTCCTTATCGTCTGCAATCTAGTGGTCAAGTAGAGTTGAGCAATAGAGGGCTCAAATTAATTTTGCAAAAGACTGTGAATAGATCTAGAAAGAATTGGTCCAAAAAACTTGATGATGCAATATGGGCCTATAGAACTGCATACAAAAACCCTATGGGTGTGTCTCCATATAAGATGGTTTATGGAAAAGCATGTCATTTACCTCTTGAACTTGAACATAAGGCATATTGAGCTATTAAAGAGCTCAATTATGACTTCAAACTTGCCAGTGAGAAGAGGTTATTTGATATTAGCTCACTTGATGAATGGAGAACCCAAGCGTATGAGAATGCCAAGCTATTCAAGGAAAAAGTCAAACGTTGGCATGATAAGAGGATACAAAAGCGTGAGTTTAACGTAGGAGACTATGTATTATTATTCAACTCTCGTTTAAGATTTTTTGCAGGAAAACTCCTCTCAAAATGGGAAGGTCCTTACGTTATAGAGGAGGTCTATCGTTCTGGTGCCATAAAAATCAACAACTTCGAAGGCACAAGTCCAAGGGTGGTAAACGGTCAAAGAATTATACATTATATTTCAGGTAATCCTATCAATGTTGAAACTAATATCATTGAAACTGTAACCCCTCAGGAATACATAAGGGACACTTTCCAGAATGTTCCAGACTCCGAAAAGGAATAGGCATGTGGTACGGTAAGTAAACCGACTCCAAAACGACTCCAATGGCAATTTTTATCAGTTTTGGAATATTTAAGAATTTTAGGAAGAAATAAGTAGTCCGAAAGGGACACGAGGCTCCCACGAGAGTGGAGGCCCCCCCCCCCCAACTGGGCGCGCCCCCTGTCTTGTGGGCACCTCGTGTGCCTCCCGGACTCCGTTTTCTTGCACGTTACGTATTTTGGTCTGTAAAAATTCATTATATATACTCCTGAAGGTTTTGACCACCGTATCACGCAAATATCCTCTGTTTTCGTTTTGAGCTGTTTCTGTTTCAGATCTAGAGCATCATGACGTCTCCAAGCGCTCCCAAGGACAAGTTTTTCGAGAGGGTTATCAACCCCTATCTCGCGGAGGTGCTGCAACACCCTCAAACCATTGAGATGCGTGAGGGGGTGCTGCACATCCGTGATGTGGAGGGACCAAGGCGTACCGGGAGCGTGGAGACAAAGCTCGAAGCCGTGGAGCAGCAAGTTTTCAAGTGTCAAGGGATGGTGGAGCATGGACTACACGCCAACCAGATGATGATCACGGAGTTCACCAACAACCACAAGCTGGATGCCAAAGTCATTGGGGAGACCATCTTCAAGCTTCAAGAGAAAATCGAGCACCTCCAAGCCCAGATCTATGACCTGCAAAACCAGAACTGTGAGTATGAATATAGATTCAAGAGGATGAGTTTGGCTGCAGATTTAAGGATCCCGGAGACTCGATCATCCTTCTATGATGGAGAGCCTATGCCTTGGAAGACGGACGACAAGCCTACATCATCAACAACTCCTACTTCACCACCTTCGAGGACATAATCACAAGGGTATGGGCACTCCCCTTGGCAACTGCCAAGCTTGGGGGAGGTGCCCCGGTATCGTATCACCATCACACTCCTATCTTTACCGCTTTATTTAGTTTGATCCTTTTAGTAGTATCTTGATCTAGTAGATTGAAGTTTTGATATAAAGTAAGCTTGAGTTTTGCTTTGTGATCTCTTTTTGTAATCGAGTCTGTGAGCTATCTATAATAAAGATTAGTGTTGAGTCAAGGGCTTTGCTATGTTGCTATGATCTTGAGAAAGTAGAAAGAATAAAAGGGTTCATATTGATCTTATGGATAGTGATAACTTCACACATAGAAAGTATGAGGCATAAAAATTGTTGAGAGTTGATGAACGTAGTTTTGGTCATCGCTGCAATTAATAGGAAGTGATAAGGAAAGAGGGGTTCACATACAAATATATTAACTTTGACACCTTTTTATAATTGGGAGCACTCATTAAGTATGACATGCTAAAAGAGTTGACGTTGGACAAGGAAGACAACGTAATAGTTTATGTTTTCCGACATCTCAGTTAAAGTATATTGTCATTGACCTTCCAAACATGTTGAGCTTGCCTTTCCCCCTCATGTTAGCCAAATTCCTTGCACCAAGTAGAGATACTACTTGTGCTTCCAAATATCCTTAAACCCAGTTTTGCCATGAGAGTCCACCATACCTACCTATGGATTGAGTAAGATCCTTCAAGTAAGTGGTCATGTTGCAAGCAATAAAAATTGCTATCTAAATATGTATGACTTATTAGTGCAGAGAAAATAAGCTTTGTACGATCTTGTTGTGGAAGTAATAAAGGCAACAGACTGCATAATAAAGGTCCACATACAAGGGGTAATATAAAGTGACGTTCTTTTGCATTAAGATTTTGTGCATCAACCCTAAACGCACATGACAACCTCTGCTTCCCTCTGCGAAGGGCCTATCTTTTACTTTATGTGTTTACTTTGTGTTCGAGTCAAGGTGATCCTCACCTTTCCCTTTTTCATTTTATCCTTTGGAAAGCTCCTCGTGTTTGAAAGATCGTGATATATATATATATATATATATATATATATATATATATATATCCAATTGGATGTAAGTTAGTATGGGCTATTATTGTTGACATCACCTAAAGGTGAATACGTTGGGAGGCAACACAATAAGCCCCTATCTTTCTCAGTGTCCGGCTGAAACTCCATAACCACAAGTACTGCGTGAGTGTTAGCAGTTGTAGAAGACTATGAGATAGTTGAGTATGTGAGCTTGCTGAAAAGCTCTATTGTTGACTCTTTCTGATGTTACGATAAATTGCAATTGCTTCAATGACTGAGATTATAGTTTATTAGTTCCCAATGAAGTTTTTGAATCATACTTGACATTGTGAATGATTGTTACTTGAGCATAAGAAATCATATGATAAAATCTATGTATGTTGCTGTTATAAGAATGATCATGATGCCCTCATGTCCGTATTTTATTTTTATCGACACCTCTATCTCTAAACATGTGGACATATTTTTCGATTTCGGCTTCCGCTTGAGGACAAGCAAGGTCTAAGCTTGGGGGAGTTGATACGTCCAATTTGCATCATGCTTTTATATCAATATTTATTGCATTATGGGCTGTTATTACACATTATATCTCAATACTTATGGCTATTCTCTCTTATTTTACAAGGTTTACCATGAAGAGGGGGACTGCCGGCAGCTGGAATTCTGGCTGGAAAGGGAGCAAACGTTGGAAACCTATTCTGCACAGCTCCAAAAGTCCTGAAACTCCACGAAACATCCTTTTGGAATTAATAAGAATTTTTGAGCGAAAGAAATACACCAGGGGGGCCACACCCTGTCCAGGAGAGTGGAGGGCGCCCCCCTACATGGCGCACCCCCTATCTCCTGGGCCCCCTGGTGGGCCTTCGGTGTCCATCTTCTGCTATATTAGAGCTTTTACCCTGGAAAAAATCATGGGCAAGCTTACGGGACGAAACTCCGCCGCCACAAGGCAGAACCTTGGCGGAACCAATCTAGGGCTCTGGCGGAGCTGTTCTGCCGAGGACACTTCCCTCCGGGAGGGGGAAATCATCACCAACGATCCTCTCATCAAGAGGGGGTCAATATCCATAAACATCTTCACCAGCACCATCTCCTCTCAAAACCCTAGTTCATCTCTTGTATCCAATCTTATATCAAATCCACAAATTGGTACATGTGGGTTGCAAGTAGTGTTGATTTCTCCTTGTAGTTGATGCTAATTGGTTTACTTGGTGGAAGATCATATGTTCAGATCCTTTATGCATATTATTACTCCTCTGATTATGAATGAATATGCTTTGTGAGTAGTTACGTTTGTTCCTGAGGACATGGATGAAGTCTTGCTATTAGTAGTCATGTGAATTTGGTATTCGTTTGATATTTTGATGAGATGTATGTTGTCTTTTCCTCTAGTGGTGTTATGTGAACATCAACTACATGACACTTCACCATTATTTGGGCCTAGAGGAAGGCATGGGGAAGTAATAAGTATATGATTGGTTGCTAGAGTGACAGAAGCTTAAACCCTAGTTTATGCGTTGCTTCGTTAGGGGCTGATATGGATCCATATGTTTAATGATGTGGTTAGGTTTACCTTAATACTTCTTTTGTAGTTGCGGATGCTTGCAATAGGGGTTAATCATAAGTGGGATGCTTGTCCAAGTAAGGGCAGTACCCAAGTACCGGTCCACCCACATATCAAATTATCAAAGTACCGAACGCGAATCATATGAACGTGATGAAAACTAGCTTGACGATAATTCCCATGTGTCCTCGAGAGCTCCTTTCTCATTATTAGAAATTGCCCAGGCTTATCCTTTGTTACATAAAGGATTGGTCCACCTTGCTGCACTTTATTTACTTTATTTACTTGTTACTCGTTACCATTTATCTTATCACAAAACTATCTATCACCTACAATTTCAGTGCTTGCAGAGAAAACCTTACCGAAAACCGCTTATCATTTCCTTCTGCTCCTCGTTGGGTTCGACACTCTTACTTATCAAAAGGACTATGATTGATCCCCTACACTTGTGGGTCATCAGGCGGCCGGTAGTTGTTGTGCACAACTCTTATGGATGAGGCAAACTTTAAAGAAGTACGGTGTCATTTGTGACAAAGTGCCTCTTTGGTGTGATAATGAAAGTGCCATCAAGATTTCTCTCAACCCGGTGCAACATTTCAAGACGAAGCATATTGAGATTCGGTATCACTTCATCCAGGATCACATTAGGCGAGGAGAGATCGAGCTCAATTATGTCAACACTAATGATAACCTTGCAGATATTTTGACCAAGCCCTTGGATGAAGCAAGATTTCGCGAGTTAAGGCATGAGCTAAATATCATTGATTCGAGCAATGTATCTTGAACCCATGCACATCCCACCACATTCAACGTGTTGTCTAGTTTAGGTGTAGGCATGGATTTAGGGGGAGTGTTGTTCTCTCAATGAACTCTCCCTCCCCCCATTATGCATAAATTGATCAAGTCTTTCACTTTTACCATCTTCGATGGTACTTGTGCTTTAAGGACGAGTTTTGGTCATGGGCCCAAGGTTAAAATCTTCGCGGTGCCATACCTCGTGACTCAAACATAGGTGGCCTCGGCCACCGCCCTCTCTTTGAAGAGGTGTGTCTTGGCCCCTTGCTAGCGTGCTTGTTGCCTCGTCGTGTTTGCCGTTGGTTTCTCTCTTTTGAGCTTAGTTTTCTTTGTGTGTCTAGTTGCCGTGGCATGCTGGGCGGTACTACCGCTGGTGGTGCGCGGTACTACCCCTTATAAGGGGTACTACCGCCCACCAGCGCGGTACTACCGCTGCGGGGCGGGATCAGGGGGGTTATTTCGGGGCAGGGGGAGGTTTCTCTCCCCCATACCCATTCACTTCGCCCCCTTGCTCCTCTTCGTCTCTCCAGCACCGTCTCGCCGCGGGAGGGCTCCGGCGGATCTCCTTCTCCGGGCTGTCCCTCTCCATTTCCTTCGGTGGAGTCGATCCCCACCCCGTCCTCTTGCCATGGATGCCGGTATTGCCCCCATTCCCTCTCTCTTTTTGTCTAGATTCCAGATCTAGCATCTTAGGGGCATTAGTGGTTGCATCTCTAGATTTTTCGCTAAATCTAGGCTTGAGTAGGATGGAGAAGGCAACTAGGCATCGTGGATTAGCGTTTGGTAGGAATATTTTTGAATTTGGTAGGCCGGTAGTGCCGGATCTGACCACGGTAGTAGGAAACCGTTGTTTCCCCGCTTCGAGCGGTACTACCGCTCTCATTAGAGTGGTACTACCGCTTGGAGCGGTACTGCCACCTCCAGGTCGCCGTACTACCGCTGCCTACCAAATTCCATCATGTCTCTACCTTTCTTTGATCATTTTGTTGTGTTTTGTGGCTTATGCTCGTTCTTTCTGGTTATTTTGCGTGTTCTTGTGTTTGGTTCCAGGTGATGAACATCCTGAGCATCAAGCTCGTCGTGTCAACCCCGGTCGTGCCACGTCAAAGCGTTACCGCACATCTGAGTCAGCAGGAGGTTCCTCAAGTGCTCCACCTCCACCTCAACTCAAGAAGAAGTCTGCTGTCAAGCCAAAGTCAACGGGCAAAACCGTGCCTCAAATGAATGCCAAGGAGTTCTGGGCAAGGCGTCACCACAACCCTTATGAGGTAGACCAAGAACCCACTTTGGTCAACCGTCCGTTCTGGAACCGTTTTCAGTTTTCCATCTTCGTTGATGTGCTCAAGGCCAAGAAGAATCTCTATGTTGATGTGCGCTCCATCAACATGGACCATATGGATCAGGATCCTGAGTACTTTGGTGAAGCTTTTCAGATGTGCTCTTAGCTGAACATTCTCAGCATCATGCAATTCAACAAGGACTATGATGCATATATCGTGGCTCAATTCTATGCCACTGTCCATCTAGGGACTGATGAGGACTGGAATCTGACTTGGATGACCAATGGCAAGTTGCTTTCTTTCAAGTGGAAGGCATTCATGGAGTTACTTGGAGTGGAAGATCACGGTCTTGAGACTCCTGTCGGCTTTCGCCCTCACCGCAACACAACCTCCACTCACAAGCAAGCTCTCTGGCCCTACTGCACTTTGAAGAAGAATCCTGAAACTAAGAAGGAATCATATGAGTTGTCTGCCTATCTGGACATTCTTCACCGTGTCTTCCGTGAGACTCTTTTCCCTCGCATCGGGAATCTGGATATGGTTCACTCTTATCTCGTGGACAAGCTTCTCTTCTGCCAGCATGAGAAGGAAGCAAACACAGGCGAGTCCCTAGACATTTCTCATGTTATGTGGTTTGAGCTCTTATCTGCTATCTCTGAGCGCAAGTGCCCGATCTATGGTCCGTTCATCATGCTGCTCATTGAGAAGGCCTGGAGTCAGACCTATCCCAAGGTTATGCTCGAGACTGGAGAGTTGGTGGCTCATGAGATCAAGCGTCTGAGGAAGAAGGACAACTGGGGCACTCATGTTCCTAAATCTGGGGGTACATCGTCTGCTGCTGCCATGGAGACCGAGGAGGAGGCTGAGGCTGAGGATGATGATGACTATGAGCCTTCTGGGGCAGAGCCCTCTTGGGCAAAGAAGCTCAAGCTCAAGATGAAGAAGCTGTTCCACATGGAGTCTCACGGTCAGTACATGACTCATGTGGTAGAGAAAAAGGCCAGGGGACGTCACAAGGAGCTCATGCGTCAGTTGGGTGCCACTGTTAATAGTGGATCTGAGGACCAGCTTACTGAGGAGGAGGAGTGGATTCAGCAGCACTGCCCGTGGACAGATTCTGATGACGAGCAGTTCCCGACCGACGATGGTGGCTAAGACGATCCCGCTGGGATCTGACATTCGAGACACTCGCTTGCTATCACCTGGAGCCATAGCAACACTCCCTCTCCTTTTTGGTGTCTCGATGCCAAAGGGGGAGAGAGTTTAGGGATTTGTGTCATTATCGTTGTCTGTTTCGCGAGTGTGTCTTCTGTCTTCTGTGTGGTGTGTTTGTGTTTTCTCGCCATTTGCTTTTTTGGTTTTGTGTTAGTGAGACCTAAGTTCCAGACATATGGTGTGAGACATATGCTACCTTATCTTTAGTTTATCATTATCTATGTCTATCTAGTCCCTCGGTAGCTTATGAGTTGCATGCTTATCCTGTTATATACTTTGCTCTCATATACCCTGCTTAGGTTGTTGGTCTCTAAAATGTAGGGGGAGCGTTGATCCTAGTATGTGTGCCATGCAGTCCAAAGCACTTATCTAGATAGCACACATCTAGGGGGAGCCCATCTACATTTTAGGACGGTGGGGTTTTGCGCATGTCCTATGTCTTTTCCCGTTTGTGCAAATCCCGTATTGTCATCAATCCACCAAAAAGGGGGAGATTGTAAGGGCATATTTATCCCCAAGGTGTTTTGGTGATTGATGACAATGCTTTTGCGGACTAATCGTGTGCATTGAGTTTTTGAGAGATTCATCCTTTGGCACAAGACGATTCCCTCCCCTCGGTGTTTTATTCAAGACGGTTTAGCTCTTTCAATTCTATGTTGGTGGACTAGTTTCGTAGGAGTCACCATACTATCAAGAGGGGATCCACTTTGGTAAGGCTAGGGTGGAATCAACACGTACACATCCTTATCGCACCCGCTGTTCCTTTCCGCTTCAATGGAGTTCCCTTTGCTCTCCTAGCTTGCCCTGACTGATCCCAGCGGTAGTACCGCGGTCCTCAGCGGTAGTAGCGCTGAAGCACATCAAGCGGTAGCACCGCTCCTCAGCGGTAGTACCGCTTTCTATCCTTGGCCGTAGTATCGCTGAGGCTCCGGGCTACTACCGCCTCGACTCGAGGCCTTGTTTTCTCGTGTCGGGTTGTGCGGTACTAGCTGCGGCAGTAGTGGCGGTAGTACCGCCCCAAGCGGTAGTACCGCCCTTACATCCACGGTAGTACCGCTCTGGGCCCAGGTCCGTGCTCCCCATGTGCGCGGCAGTACCGCTGGGAGGGGATGGTAGTACCGCTGGTTCAGCGGTAGTACCGCCCGCCCAAGCGGTAGTATAGCTCTGTGCGGGGCTGCATGGGGGGTAACGGTTGGATTCCTCCTCCCACTATATAAAGGGGTCTTCTTCCCCAAAGTTGACTTACCTCTTCCCCCAAAATCTCCATTGTTGCCCCAAGCTCCATTTTTGCCCGATCTCTCTCCATAGCCAATCAAACTTGTTGATTTCCTCGGGATAGGTAGAGAAGGCCCCGATCTACACTTCCACCAAGAGAAATTTGATTCCCGCACTAATCCCTAGCAGATCTTGTTACTCTTGGGAGTTTGAGCACCCTAGACGGTTGAGGTCACCTCGGAGCCATAGTCCATTGTGGTGAAGCTTCGTGGTGTCGTTGGGAGCCTCCAATTAAGTTGTGGAGATAGCCCCAACCTTGTTTTTAAAGGTTCGGTCGCCGCCTTCAAGGGCACCAATAGTGGAATCACGGCATCTCGCATTGTGTGAGGGCGTGAGGAGATTACGGTGGCCCTAGTGGCTTCTTTGGGAGCATTGTGCCTCCACACCGCTCTAACGGAGACGTACTTCCCCTCAAAAGGAAGGAACTTTGGTAACACATCCTGTCTCCATCGGCTCCACTCTTGGTTATCTCGTGCCTTTACTTGTGCAAGCTTTTTGTGTTGTATTCCTTGCTTGCTTGTGCACTTATTGTTGTTGCATCATATAGGTTGTTCACCTAGTTGCATATTTAGACAACCTACTTTGATGCAAAGTTTAATTTGGTAAAGAAAAGCTAAAAATTGTTAGTTGCCTAATCACCCCCCCCCTCTAGTCAACTATATCGATCCTTTCAATTATGATCGTTCAGTTTTATTGCTACTGCTATCTTCATGTCAAATACATATTCCTCCGACTATGAGATTATGCAACTCCCGGACACCGGAGGAATACCTTGTGTGCTATCAAACGTCACAATGTAACTGAGTGATTATAAAGATGCTCTACAGGTATCTCCGATGGTGTTTGTTGGTTTGGCGTAGATCGATTAGGATTTGTCACTCCGAGTATCGGAGAGGTATCTCTGGGCCCCCTCGGTAATGCACATCATATGAAGCCTTACAAGCAATGTGACTAATGAGTTTGTTGCGGGATGATGCATTACGGAACAAGTAAAGAGACTTGCTGGTAATGAGATTGAACTAGGTATGAAGATACCAACGATCGAATCTCGGGCAAGTAACATACCGATGACAAAGAGAATAATGTATGTTGACATTGCGGTTCGACCGATAAAGATCTTCATAGAATATGTGGGAACCAATATGAGCATCCAGGTTCCGCTATTGGTTATTGATCGGAGAGGTGTCTCGGTCATGTCTACATAGTTCTCAAACCCGTAGGGTGCGCACGCTTAACATTCGATGAGGATATGTATTATATGAGTTATGTGTTTTGGTGACCGAAGGTTGTTTAGAGTCCCGGATGAGATCGCGGACATGACGAGGAGTATTGAAATGGTCGAGAGGTAAAGATTGATATATTGTAAGGTGGTATTCGGACACCGGAAGGGTTCCGGAGTGTATCGGGTACAAACCGGAGTACCGGAAGGGTTACCGGAACCCCCGATGGAAGATATGGGCCATAGGAGGGAGGCTAACCAGCCCACAAGGGGCTGGTGCCCCCCCCCCCCCCCAACAAGGGAGGAGGCCGAATTGGACTAGGGAAAGGGGCGCCACCCCTCTTTCCTTCTCCCTCTCCCTCCCCTTCCCCCTTTCCCCTCCGTTAGAAGGAAGGGGGGGCTAGGACTAGGAATCCTAGTAGGACTCCCCCCATGGTGCGTGCCCTAGATCTGGCCTCCGCCCCTCTCCCTCCTTCATGTACGGGGGCGGGGGCGGGGGCACCTCTAGACACAACAGTTGTTTCTTAGCCGTGTGCGGTGTCCCCCTCCACCGTTTACTCCTCCGGTCATATTGTCGTAGTGCTTAGGCGAAGCCCTGCACGGATCACATCACCATCACCGTCACCTCGCCGTCGTGCTGACGGAACTCATCGACTCCTTCATATCTCTACTGGATCAAGAGTTCGAGGGACGTCATCGAGCTGAACGTGTGCAGAACTTGGAGGTGTCGTATGTTCGGTACTTGATCGGTTGATTCGAGAAGACGTTCGACTACAACCGTGTTAAGTTAACGCTTCCGCTTTCGGTCTACGAGGGTACGTGGACACACTCTGGCCCTCTCGTTGCTATGCATCTCCTAGATAGATCTTGCGTGAGCGTAGGAATTTTTTTGAAATTACATGCTACGTTTCCCAACAATAGATGTGAACGTTGTCGGGCAATGGACCTATCCAACGAGATGAGGCCAAGCAACTTATTCTTGAGTATTTTGCGCAGTCCATGTTCTTGGTCAGTGAGTGTGCGAGCTTCCGCCGCCACGTCCAGTCTTGCGATCACTTCCATAGCAATGGACAGTTGCAAGCGTACGTTGCCAATGAAGCGGTCACTCCACTTTTGAAGAGCCTTTGACGTAGCATGCAATTTATTGTCTAGCATAAGGAAATGATTTACTTCGGATGGCACCGATTGACAAGCATCAGAGACAGTCTGAAGAAAGTCCTCCGCTCTGGGCCAGAAGCTCTCAAACTTAAACCACCGACCAACATGAAACTCCACGTCCAGATCCAAGAGTAATGGGCAGTGGCCCGATACCGCTGATCCTAGCATTCTCAAAAGACTAGAGGAGTATATATCCTCCCACGTGTTCATCACAGAAACGTGGTCGATCTTCTCCAAGGTTGGAAATCGCCGATCATTCGTCCATGTGTACCGCATCGCATTGAGGTACAATTCTTTTAGCTCTGGCCTGTTTAAGAGCGCCCTAAAACGAGCCATCATCTATTGTTTTATGTTTGCATTGCTCTTATCCTCGGGATTGACGAGGAGATTGAAATGACCCACTAAGGCCCAGGTCCCACATGCAGGTCCGAGCATCCGCAGTCTCAATCATGAATCCACCTTCTCCACATCACCTTGAGATCCATAAACCCCTCTTATCCACCACATTGGACCCTCTCCTTGCCGAACTAGTGCCGATCCTTGCCGACATGGAAACAAACATTTTTTTCAACTTGCCGATCCCGTTGGGCCTGGCTATGAAACAACATTTTTTTCAACCTGCCGATCCCGTTGGACCTGGCTATGAAACTTGCCCTGCACGTGGGCTGCAGAGCCATTGCCGCTGTCCGTGTGCATGGTGTCGGTCTCGCTACGGACAAAATTATTGTTCTGACCTATTTAGCTAAGAAAATCCCGATTTGACCTCGTTTCAAAAGAAATTTCGTTTGTGACCTTTTTGGGTGATGCCAACATCCCTGGCATCTGGGTTGCGAAGCAGATGCCAGGGACCCTAGCGTCTGGTCCCTAGCCCGCACTGCCCGCCTGCCCGTTGACCTGCTGACGTGGCAAAGGGGCTAGACGCCAGGCTCCCTGGTGTCTGGCCCTGGTAACTAGATAACCCACGGGAGAGTGTGTGGGACACACCCCACACACTTTCCCCAATCCTCAACCCGAGCTTGAAGAACACTTGGAGCTCTCATACTCTCTCCTACCCCTCAAGCTCCCCCTCAAATCCTCTCCAAAAGGTACATCCCTTAGGTGGACCTTTCCATCACTTTGTTGCTCTTGTTAATCTCCCCCAAATCATCCAATTATTTTTTGTTAAATCTTGTTATTTTGGTTGCATTTTATACATGTTGGTGGAACCCTAGTTCATGTTTTCTCCCTTATGTTAGTGTGAATGGCTTGGTTAACTTTGATAATATAGTGCTATGCATGGTGTGTAGTAGGAATATATGCTTGTTGAGTAGAAAGATTGGGGGTTAGGGTTAGTTAGTGATTAGGGTTAACTTTGCTTAGTGTGTGTTAATTAGTGATACTTTTGTGGACATCACCAATAATTTAGTGTTGATATGATTTGGATATAATAAGATGTATTTGGATAAACACCAATTCACATTGAAGTCTTAAATGCATTCATGTTATTTTTAGATGGAGAGACTTGTTAATGTTCATTACATGGACAAGGAGGCATTCTTGAGTAACAATGCCAATACGGGTGAGGAACCATTGGTTTTTGATACAAGCCCTAGCTATGAGGATGTTGTTGCAAAAGTGAGACAAGTCTTGAAGTGGATGGACACCAATGTTGATGTTAAGTTAATAGGAAGGTATGATGTTGGAGTTGGAGCCAAATCTCGCTTGAAAATTATGCCTATCACCTCGGATTTGCATTGGGATGTATACAAGGAAAAAGTATCCCAATCGGAAGACAAGTCACTTGAATTGTTTGCCACCAAGGTTGAATCTCCTCGGTTTACCTTTGATTTGAACCGGCATGTCTCTTCCCCAATGGATGACATGAGCGAGAGGACAATGGTGCCACTTGTTGAGCATAGGGTTGTGGTTGATGCCCCCAATGTTTATCCCCCACCACGTCCCCGTGTACCATCTATCAAAGCAAATGAGGTTGAGTTGTATGCCACCAATGCTTCTAGCCAACCACCAACTAGCCAAGCAAATGAAGTTGAGGTGATTGCTGGTGACGGAGTAATTCAAGAGGATGAAGATGCTTATGATGACGACGAAGAGCAAGAGGAAGGGTTTCATGGTAATGATGTTGGTGTCTTGGATGCGTACAAAGCGCAAAAGGACATGGATCGTGACTTGCCTTTTAGGCGTCAATATGCGTATGACTCGGATGACGAGGGTCCAGTTGAACAGTTGGACGAGGATGGATTCACAAAGGATGAGAACCAAATCCACTTTGAGCTGACGGGCTCACAAAAAAGAACTCACTTGTTTAAAGATCTCAGCCTTGCCCATAAAGCTGTTGTTGACGGTGGAATGAGAATGACGGTGATTGAGCCAACACCATGCCCGGATCCAGGAAAACCAAGGGTGGAGAATGAGGACGAGAATGTTTATTTGAAGAAAGGAGTGAAGTTTCTGAGCTTGCCTATGCTAAAGTTTTGGTTGGCTGACTATGCCATTTGAAACCATAGGCCATTTTATGTTGAGCACTCCGACATGAAGTTGCGTTACACCATGGTGTGTGAGCAAGAAGGATGCCCATGGAAGGTTCGTGCAAGAAAGCTTAAAGAAACCGAAGAATGGGTGTTAAAAAGTTGTGTTGCCACTCATAGATGCAAACCTCCATCTAAACGACTTAGAAAGACACACCGTCAGCTCACATCTGAGTATCTTGGATACAAATGGATGAAAGACATAGGCTTTGATCCCACTGTGAAAGTGAGGTTTCTCATGCGGACGGTGAAAAAACAATTTGGTTATGAAGTCAAGTATGGGAAGGCATGGAAGGCAAAGGCAAATGCTATTAGGATGTTGTATGGTGGTTATGAAGAAGCATACAACCAGCTCCCAAGGTTGTTGGCCGCGATTGCACATAGGAACCCGGGCATGTTTCATGTGGTCGAGGATCATGAGGGAGTGTTCCACCGTGACTTCTGGAGTTATGGACAATGTGTGGAGGCGTTTCAGCATTGTCGTCCGGTCTTGTCTATAGATGGCACGTTCTTGACCGATAGATACAAGGGCACACTAATGGTAGCAATGGCGCACTCATCAAACGACAACGTGTTGCCGTGTGCATTTGCTTTGGTGCCTTCCGAGCACCAAGACAACTGGGAGTGGTTCATGGGTCATATTAGGCACAACGTGATTGGGGCTAGGGAGGTATGCATCATATCGGACCGGCATCATGGCATACTCAAGGCAATGGACATTGTTATTCCAGGATTTCCAAATCTTCACCACAGATGGTGCATGAGGCATTTCGTGGCCAACTTTTACCGGGCATGTAAGAGCAAGGAGCTCAGCAAAGACCTTACCCATGTATGTGTGGCCTTCACCACCCAAGGTTTCGATGCTCGGTACAACAAACTCTTTGCAGCGGTGAACGAAGGGGGAAAAGACTTCCTAACTAGGAATTTAAGCGAGAAACACAAGTGGGCACACGCTCATGACGATGGTGGTTGGCGATATGGCGACATGACGAGCAATCTGGTAGAATGTTTCAACAATGTGTTGAAGGGTGCTCGTGCATTGCCGGTGACTGCAATAGTGGAGTACACCTTCTTCAAGCTTAATGAGTACTTTCAGAGGCATTCTAAAGAGACTGCAAAATGGATAGGTGAAAAAAAGGATTATCCGGAAAAGGTTGATGAATGGTTGCAGTTACAAGCAAGCAAGTCTTCACGGCAACAAGTTATCATATTCGATAGAATTGAAATGATCTATCAAATTTATGAGCCAGGTGGCACAACACGAGACGGTAGACAATATGGTGGTGCTGCATTTGAGGTGAAACTGACACTATCAACTGTGGGGTGTGCGGTGAAGGGGGACACAATGAGCGGACATGCAAGAATAAGAAAACCAGAAAAAAGAAAAACAAGTCATGGAGGCGGCACTGATGGTGAACGAGGTGGAAGAGGTGACGGTGGTGGTGCTCGAGGAAGCACAAGTGTCAGAGGTGGTAGTGGTGGTCGTAGAGGGAGCACAAGTGCTAGAGGTGCTAGTGTTCGTAGAGGGAGTACAAGTGCTAGAGGTGGTGGTCGAGCTAGCACAAGTGCTAGAGGTGGTGGTCGAGCAAGCACAAGTGCTAGTGGTGGTGGTCGAGCTAGCACAAGTGCTAGAGATGGTGGTCGAGCAAGCACAAGTGCTAGAGGTGGTGGTTGAGCAGGCACAAGTGCTAGAGGTGGTGGTGGTCGGAGAGGAAGCACAAGTGCTAGAGGTGGTGGTGGTCGTAGAGGAATGGTTGATAATGAATCGGCCTTCGGTTATTTGCTTAATCCAGATGGTTGATCTAATAATAATGGTATATTATTTGTTCATACAATTCCTAGCATTTATTCATTTACTGTATTTACGCATTTACTCTCTTTATGTCTTGTGCTAACAATTGTTCTTTTTGTAGGCATGGCTTCATCCGGTTCCAGGACGAGGCCGGCGTGCGCGGACCAAGAGGACATGCCGAAGACGTGGATGGAGGCCAGTTTGGATCCGCTCCCACATCCACACGGATAGGCTCCAAACAAACCCAGACAATGAGGATGTATCTCCCTTCCTCCGACACGCCAAGTCAAGCTGCAATCAAACAAACATGTTAGATATGGAGGCGCATGGCAAATGCAAGATAAATGGTTGCAAATATCTCTTACCTGACGATACAAATATGCTAGTGCGGCCGAACCCCAGCTATACTGGGTATCCCAGTTATTGAGTAGCTCCAAGAACATCCAGAGGGCTGAGTTCCCGGTTGCATCTAAGAAGACTACCTTGGTTAGTACATACCAAAGATAGGTCCGCACGTACTGCTGCACAACCACGTCATTGGCACCCTGAGGGCACGGATTGGTGTTTCCTCTGACCAGTTTTAGCCAAGAATGCCTCACTCTCGCGGTATCGGCCTTGCCTTCCTGAGGGTCCTCGGGCTGAACACCAATTGAATCGGCAGTCCGTTCTCGCCAATTACCCACGCTGACACGACCGGTAACAGCTTGTTCGTTGATAGGAAGGCCGCTTATCATAGCCATGTCCTGTAGGGTCATCGTCATCTCCCCACATGGAAGGTGGAACGAGTGAGTCTCCGGCCTCCAACGATCCACAAGTGCGGTCAGCGCCGCGTGGTTCACCGGCGGAGCGCGTCGCTTAAACTGCAACACGAATGGGAGAAGACCCAATCTCCGAATGTAAGGTTCATACCGCGGGTCGTAAGCAAAGTCATCAGTGGAATGACCCCTCATGCGCATAGCAACTACAAGTTGCAAATAAAGTGATGTTTAATAATCAATACAAGAACACAAATGAGAAACAACGAAAATTGACCCAGTCTTGCTTCTTACCTGTCCCTTCTCAATGGCACGAGCACGATGCTCCTTATCCCACTCATCGATTAATCCGACATACCAAGGTCCATCACCATCCGCCATCCTACAAAACAAATCACAAACATCTATGAATACATGAACAATATCAAACCATACAATTTTCTTCTCCAAGTTATGCCACATGAACACACCATTCTTCTCAAACATAACCACATCATTTTTCTTCTTCTTCATATGCACACATAATTCTTCTCAAACATACCAACATCATCTCAATCAAATAAATTTGTCAAATAATATGGTGTCACATATGCAAATACATATCATCTAGAGTACCAAATTTCACCATATCTTTTGCAAATATAGTATGCCAACAATAGGATTATCTACACATACGCACATCATCTATCAAACCAAATTATCAAACAAGTCTATTTTACATACAAAAATCATGTATTCATCACCCCTCTTAGTTAAAAAAAAACCTATGGACAACATATACACAAAACGGAATTGATTTTGCCTACATGTTCAACTACACATCATCTACTGCCTACCAAATCATCTATCAACTACAAACAACTTCCTAAAACAAAGAAACCATCTACTCATCTAACATCACCTAGTGTTGAATAATGCATCCAACAAGAGAGGGGAAAACAAAAACAAATTGGAGGGAATGGGGGAGGATACCTCAAAGAAGCTTGGGGGGGTCAGATCTGCGAGTTTGAGCGGTTAATGGAGTAGATCAAGGGGGGTGGTGGTGGGAGGGAGAGAAGGGGCGACGAACAGCCCTCTGTTCTTGAACCAACGCCAGAAGAAGTTGAGATGGGGATGGGTGGGCGCCCCGCGCCGTTATCCACTTACCAGGGCCAGACGCCAGGGTCCCTGGCGTCTGCCCCCTTTGCCACGTCAGCAGGTCAACGGGCAGGCGGGCAGTGCGGGCCAGGGGCCAGACGCCAGGGCCCCCGGCGTCTGCTTCGCAACCCAGACGCCAGAGATGTTGGCGTCACCCAAAAAGGTCAGAAACGAAATTTCGTTTGAAACGAGGTCAAATCGGGATTTTCTTAGCTAAATAGGTCAGAACAGTAATTTTGTCCTCTCGCTACGGACTTGTCAGGGCGAGCTGGTGTTGCCATGGTGGGTCCGCCTCGCCATGAATGGAATGGAGCTCCTCTTCCCGTGCTAGTGCCGACGGGACAAGGAGGGATGGATCTGCGTCACCGAGTCCCTGCACCATCTTGCATGGCTATACCGATGAAGAGTGTCTCATTTTTTATTCAAACATGCTGCATAACCGATCGACACCGTGAGCGCGTAGCTCAGTGTTTACATGCCCTGGTAAACGGTGATATAGTAGTATAGTAAGTAACCAAAGAGAGATCATACCTACTCCTTTTGTTTCTAAATCTAAATCTTTATAAAGATTTTGTTATGGACTAAATACGAAGCAAAATGAGTGAATCAATACTTTAAAATGCATCTATATACATCTGCATATGATCCCCGTTCTTTTTTAGACAAAATGATCCCTTGTTAGCCCGACTCGCACCGAGTGCGACGATCGTGCGTACACTTGAACACCGAGAAGGATCCATGCACCATTGGAAATGGACAGTGTTTTTTTCTCTCGGAACTGAACAATATAAATATATTGACACAAATAAACATATATTTTATTTGATTGAGCAGCAACGCATAAACTGATACAAGCGCTTATTCACGGAGCAACAACAGGTTTTTCTTAAGAAGAAGAAAAGATAACGACGAGGACAAGGGCAACAACAACAATTGTGTGTTGGGCGTGGACCACGTGCACGTACAACCACAACGGCTCTGCTCAACCCATCCGAGTTTTTATTTTCGGCGCAACAACTTATGTTCCGAGCTGTTAGAAGGGAGAGAGAGGGATTGTTGCGGAATATGATGGATGTATTATTGAGCCTCGAGGGCGAGTATATATTGAGTACAAGACTTGGAGGGCAAGACGCCTCTCCTAGAGATAAGGTAGGAATCCTAAACTACCAAATACATGTAACCCAAATATATCTCTAACATCCCCCCGCAGTCGTAGCGGTAGCGTTGCGAACAACATGAGCGTCGCGGACGGTCAGACTAGAGAGAATAGCAGCCGACGGACTGACATCCCCCCGCAGTCCTAGCGGGAACGTCGTGGACGGTGTCGCGTTGCGGACGCATTGACTGTAGAGGAAGCCGACGAGTTGCTCAAGCGGATGATAGCCCTTTGTGCCGATGTCGATGTAGCCGAGAGCGTAGGATGGTGTAGCCGTGGTCGAGGTAGCCGTGCGAAGAATGCCGTGGTCGATGTCGATGTCGAGGTGGCCGGTGTCGAGGAAGTCGCCGTGGAGCCGCAGGCGCAAGGGGGCGCCGAGTTAGCATGGGCGCAAGGGTGTCAAGTAGTGGTGCGCTAGGAAGAAGATGTTGTTGACGACGCGTCGCGACGGGTTTGCCAAGCTCGGGGACACATAGTGGATGAAGGCACGCATCGGTGTTGCCAGCACCGGGCATGCGTAGATGAGGGACATGCACGAGCTGTACGTCATGTCGGAGAAGTCGGAGGGGCCAGCAAAGAAGAACTCGACGACAATTGCGGCGTCTATCGGCGCAGGGCCGATGTCACCAACGGTGGTCGGAGTAGACGAAGTGGTCGGGGTAGATGACGGCGACACTGGCGACGGGCTGGTGCTTGGACGAAGACGAAGGGGGTGGACGGGCGGCGGCGGCGGCTACGAAGGTAGCGGCGGCGGCGGCCAAAGAAGAGCGACCGCGGCGGCCTGACGGCGACGGCGGCGGCTAGGTTAGGAGTGCGGCGGTGGTGCTCGAAGTAGGCGAAGAACCCTGACAGCGTGACGAAGACCAGCGCGGACGGTGGCATTCCCGCGCCAAGGGAGACGGCGCGGCGCATACCACGGGAGGTCGACGCGCGGTGACGGCGACGTGGACCGCGGGCCGCGGCGCTACGGCCCGAAGGGGCGACGTAGCGGCGGCAGGCGGGCCGGGGTGACGGCGGGAAGACCTCGGGGCGGCGGCGGGGACCGCGTTCCGCAGTGCTACAGCTCGAAGAGGTGGTGTAGCGGCGGCTCGCAGGTCGGTGCAACCGCGGGGACGGCCTCGGGCGGCGGCGGTGACCGCATGCCGCAGCTTTACAGCCCGAAGAGGCGGTATAGCGGAGGCTCGCAGGTCAGGGCAGCCGCGCGGAGAACCACTAGCCGAGGGCGATGGCCCGTCGGGAGGCGGCGTGGACCGCGTGCCGCGACGTGATAACCCTAAGGGGTGACACGGAGGCGGCGTCGGCGGCTACAGGGGTAGCCGGTGGGAGGATCTCGGGGCGGCAGCGTGGACCACGTTCCGCGACGCGACCGCCCGTAGGGGCGTCAGCGGTAGCGGCGCGTGAGTCGGGGCAGCCGACGGGAAGACCTCGGGCGGCAACGCAGCGGTCCATAGGGACGACGCGATGGCAACCTGTGGCTCGATCGGCGGTAGGCGCGTGCTCGGGGACATGCTTGGCGAAGACAGGCGCGTGATCGGTTGATCAGACCGACGGCGCCGCTGTATGCGCCATGGCGGGGACGACGCACAGATCGGAGTCGATGGCGACGTTGTCGGTGATGTCCCGGGCGATGACGAAGAAGACAGACCGGCGATGGAGACCGCACGGACGAGCGGCCGGCAGCGACGCACGAAGGCGTCCCTTGGGCGGCGCGTCCAGCCTTGCCGCGCGGTTGATGACGAAGCAGCCGGTGAAATCGACGCCGATGTTGGAGTAGAGGCGCGGGGGTCGACGGCGGCTGCGGGCGACGCAAACCGGATCACATAGACCGGAAAACCAAAAAGTAGACGCCGATCAAAGTGACCGACGAGAGAGAGAAAACCCGGATCAAAGGATCGGGAAAAAGACTCTCTAGGGCAGCCGGTCGACACGACCGGTGGACGAACCCTAGGTACGGGCAGCGCGGCCCCCGGCGGCGGTCATGGAGGCCAATCGCCCCGGGGGCGGCGCGTGGGTGCGAAAGCGGCGGCGGCTAGGGTTTGGATCGTGATTAGTCTGATACCATGTTAGAAGGTAGAGAGAGGGATTGTTGCGGAATATGATGGATGTATTATTGAGCCTCGAGGGCGAGTATATATTGAGTACAAGACTTTAAGGGCAAGACGCCTCTCCTAAAGATAAGGTAGGAATCCTAAACTATCAAATACATGTAACCCAAATATATCTCTAACACGAGCATGTGCGATCAGTACTTCTTACAGGGCGGGCAGGGCGTGCCGTCGTCGCCGCGCGCATCGGCGCACCGGAACGTCATCTTGGGGCTCGTCTCCACGACGCGGCAGTTCACGCAGCCATCGCGGCATTTGGGGCCGGCGTCGTCGCAGACGACGGCCCCCGAGAAGAACCTGCAGTTGTCGCAGCATTTTGGGAACTCGGCTGCACGGACACATGCAATCAAATCATTTTTTTTACGGGGGTGCAATCAAACAAACTAGTTCATTTGATAACAAATGCATGTCAAAAGGGATGGTCCCTTTTAAGCTAAAATCTCCACGCCATACAAATCAGCACGTACCGTTCGCCTGTGAGAGGATTCCCATGACCAGGACGGCCTGGAGAATCAGGATCGCCACGATCGTGCTACTCTTCATCGTTGCTTCTACACTTGTCGAGCAAAGATATCGGCTTGTCCTGTCTACCCGTAGAATGATGGTTTATGCTGTAGTTGTGTGTACCCAGAGCTACAAGCAACTCTATATATAGGTGCCCGTTCTTGAAACATGCCAATTTGCTGCGTCAGCTATACATTGTGATCGTGGTGGGTAGGTGCTTGGGATAAACTTGTTTGACTCCTGGCTAGCTTGGACTTTTTTTTTGATATCGGGCTAGCTTGGACGTATTTCCTTTTTCTTTAAAGGCGGCTTGGACTTGTTAGGCATACATCTCCATCTTCCATGTCCAGCGCATATGCGCACCTACTTTCTCAGGATTATTCGGTTATGTATGAAAAGAACAATTTCTATTCGCGCCGAAGCGGTGGGTTGATTTTTTCCGTTTTTTGCGATTGTTCTTCATGTTGTGTGTGCACCTCCAATCACCTCAGTGTACCTAGCAAAGTAATTTCTAGGAGGGCGATTTTTTCTACCATGGTTACTGCGAACCCGTATGCGGTTCCGACGGTGTGGAAGTTGCCAAAAATTATGAAACAAAATATGGCAATACAAGGACTATAATGTAAGATGATCTAACAGAGGAATTGAAAAAATTATGTACCACATTATGTGCCCTGGGAGAAATAAAATAGTTGAGTATATAATTATGTCGCCTTGAGCTGAAATGATAGTTTTTTTTTTGCCAAGGGCACATAAATGCTTATTCATCACCCAGAGTGTATTATATTTGCCCCCACTATTTTAATATCACTGCACCATATTTTCATGTACCGATTTTTGTTTTCGCTGGAAGTCAAACAAGAACGTAAAACATATTTTATGCTATGTAAAATTATGAATGTAAAACCATAGTAACAATATACATAAAAAATGTAACTCTCATGGTTTCATGACTTATATTTTGACTTTCTTGTGCCAAATTTCGCGTGGTAAATCAATAGGGTGCAAATATTTGTATACCAAATGTTATTTTTTTAATAAAATGATATTGAGAATAGCTCAGGGGCAAGATAACTTATTATGCACCCTGTCGATAAATAGCATTAGAGAAAAGGCATTATGCCCAACTTTATAAATAAAGCCAATATGACAAACTATCACCATACAACAAGGAGGATAACTAATAGGTTCTAAGATCATCACGATACATCAATATCGAAATGTGACATAACCAAAATTAAGGTGTGCATGCCAGCCCATGTGCACGAATGTAGAAACAACTAGGCTAATTCGAGGGGGAGCGCCTGAAAGTAGGGTATGAGCAGATGCGCGAGTCTTGATAATCAAATCTTCAATGGCAGCAACATCAACACCCATAGCCAGTGGCTTCCATAACAACAAAAAAGTATTTTTCTTAAAATGTGATCAACTGGACGGTTAAGGAATGAGTTCTCGATCATAAATTTATTGTGAGTAGTCCACAAAGTCCCAGATTGAACCACAAAAGCTAATCAAAAGACACGGGCCAAGAGACAAGAAAGGTTCACGGTAATAGCGAAAAGCTCCAAAAAATATTAGGGTTCGAAGTTGCATTGAACTATGAACACAACTATTTTTTTGCAAGAACACAACTATTTTTTTGCAAGAACACATCTGAAGACGATATGCTCCACATTCTTTTTCTCACAAAGAGAACAATTTGCATCTATCATACCGTTACACTTGAGAATCTGGTTACTAGCTGGAAGGCACTACCTAATAGCTTGCCAAAGGAATATCTGGATGTTAAGGGCACGTGAGCCCTCCACACTCCCTAAAACTTATATTAATTGTGACACCCTGGTAGAGCAATTTCCCAGCAAAATTACTAGAAGCAGAATAGGTCTAGGAAATTTGATCCTTAATTCGATGAGAGCATCATGATATGTGTAGTGAGGGCTTGCCACTTTGTAAGCTCTACAGGGGACAAGGACCAACGAACCCAAAAGTACAAATTGTCGACAGAGAGCTCCATAATAGAGATCTCTGGATTAGGGCAATACAAAAATATGGTAGGGAAAGAGAGGTGGAGGCCCCCCTCCCATGTTCATCCAAAACCTAGTCGAGGCACAATCGCTAACCACAACTTAACATGGCTCTTAGATCCATTTCAAAATTTGAGAATCAACTTCCAAACGGAGAGCCACCTCAAGAATTAGCTATCAGGGGATCACAGTTAGGGAAGTACTTAGATTTGAGAATCTCCCCCCAAAGAGATTTTTTATCAGCATCATAAATTTCAACTACCATTTCATAATGAGGCATTTGTTCATGACAAAGGTGTTAATAATGCCCAACCCCCAAGGTTTTTGTGTCAACACATGAGCTTCCACTTAACAAATCTATATTTCTTATGGTTATCCGCCGCATTCCAATAAAACCACTATGATGTTTATTAAACATGAAGTGATTACTTTGCAAGAGACGATAGAAGCCCACAATGTACATATGTAAACTAGATACACACACTTTAATAAGCACGACTTTACCGGCCAAGAATTTGCATTTGCCTCTTCAAGGGCGACTCTAGATCCAACTTTTTTCTCAATGGGGATAAAATAGGAGGCACGGAGTTTGAACAGAGAGATAGGAATCCCCAGGTAGTTAATAGGGAAGGATCCAAGTTTGCAATTAAGAAACTTTGCAATAAAAACTTGTTCCAAAGGGGATCAACCCAGGGTCATGATCTGACTCTTGTTGAGATTAATTTTGAAGCCGGACAAGGCCTCAAAACAAAGCAAGATGAAATTGAGGTCTACCGTTTGAAGGTCATATTTTTCGATTAGGATAATCATGTTACCAACATATAGTAGGTGCAAAATCCGATAGGGTAAAGCTACGAGGCCGCCCCAGAGATGTGGCCGATAGAGGAGACACATTTAAGAATGAAGGACTGCTCGTCCGCTACAAACTTAAAGAACAAAGTGGAGAAAGGATGACCTTGGTGAAAGCCTCTACTGTTTATAAAAATAGAGTCCAACAACCCCATTGACACACATCGCCATTTGGCCCCACTAACCAAACTCATAATGCGATGAACATAGTTTGAATCAAAACACTTTGCAACGAGCACCTCACGTAGGAAGTGTTGGAAATATGCCCTAGAGGCAATAATAAAAGGATTATTATTATATTTCCTTTTTCATGATAATTGTCTTTATTCATGCTATAATTGTATTATCTGGAAATCGTAATACACGTGTGAATACATAGACCATAATATGTCCCTAGTAAGACTCTAGTTGACTAGCTCGTTGATCAACAGATAGTCATGGTTTCCTGACTATGGACATTAGATGTCGTTGATAATGGGATCACATCATTAGGAGAATGATGTGATGGACAAGACCCAATCCTAAGCATAGCACAAGATCGTGTAGTTCGTTTTGCTAGAGCTTTTCCAATGTCAAGTATCTTTTCCTTAGACCATGAGATCGTGTAACTCCTGGATACTGTAGGAGTGCTTTGGGTGTACCAAATGTCACAACGTAACTGGGTGACTATAAAGGTGCACTACAGGTATCTCCGAAAGTGTTTGTTGGGTTGACACGGATCGAGACTGGGATTTGTCACTCCGTATGACGGAGAGGTATCTCTGGGCCCACTCGGTAATGCATCATCATAATGAGCTCAAAGTGACCAAGTGTCTGGTCACGGGATTATGCATTATGGTACGAGTAAAGTGACTTGCCGGTAACGAGACTGAACGAGGTATTGGGATACCGACGATCGAGTCTCGGGCAAGTAACGTACCGATTGACAAAGGGAATTGTATACGGGGTTGATTGAATCCTCGACATCGTGGTTCATCCAATGAGATCATCGAGGAGCATGTGGGAGCCAACATGGGTATCCATATCCTGCTGTTGGTTATTGACCGGAGAGCCATCTCGGTCATGTCCACGTGTCTCCCGAACCCGTAGGGTCTACACACTTAAGGTTCGGTGACGCTAGGGTTGTAGAGATATGAGTATGCAGCAAACCGAAAGTTGTTCGGAGTCCCGGATGAGATCCCGGACGTCACGAGGTGTTCCGAAATGGTCCGGAGGTAAAGAATAATATATAGGAAGTAAAGTTTCGGCCATCGGGAGAGTTTTGGGGGTCACCGGTATTGTACCGGGACCATCGGAAGGGTCCCGGGGGTCCACCGGGTGGGGCCACCTATCCCGGAGGGCCCCGTGGGCTGAAGTGGGCTGGTGCGCCCCCTCCTGGGCCCTCCTCTGCGCCTAGGGTTGGGAACCCTAGGGGAGGGGGCGCCTCCACTTGCCTTGGGGGGCACTCCACCCCTCTTGGCCGCCGCCCCCCTAGAGATCCCATCTCTGGGGCCGGCGCCCCCCCCCTTTGGGCCTCTATAAAGGAGGGGGAGGGAGGGTAGCCGCACCCTGAAATCTTGGCGCCTCCCTCTCCCCTGCTACACCTCTCCCTCTCGCAGAAGCTCGAGGAAGCTCTGCCGGAACTCTGCTGCATCCACCACCACGCCGTCGTGCTGCTGGATCTTCATCAACCTCTCTTCCCCCTTGCTGGATCAAGAAGGAGGAGAATTCATCCGCTCCGTAGGTGTGTTGAACGCAGAGGTGCTGTCCGTTCGGCACTTGGTCATCGGTGATTTGGATCACGACGAGTACGACTCCCTCAACCCCGTTCTCTTGAACGCTTCCGCTCGCGATCTACATGGGTATGTAGATGCACTCCTATCACTCGTTTCTAGATGAACTCATAGATTGATCTTGGTGAAACCGTAGGAAATTTTTTATTTTCTGCAACGTTCCCCAATAGTGGTATCAGAGATAGGTCTATGCGTAGTTCTCTATTGCACGAGTAGAACACAAATTTGTTGTGGGCATAGATGTTGTCAACTTTCTTGCCGCTACTAGTCTTATTTTGCTTCAGTTGTATTGTGGGATGAAGCGGCACGGACCGACCTTACACGTACGCTTATGTGAGACAGGTTCCACTGACTGACATGCACTAGTTGCATAAGGTGGCTAGCGGGTGTCTTTCTCTCCCACTTTAGTTGGAGCGGATTCGATGAAAAGGGTCCTTATGAAGGGTAAATAGAAGTTGACAAATCACGTTGTGGCTTTTTCGTAGGTAAGAATATGTTCTTGCTAGAACCCTATTGCAGCCACGTAAAAGATGCAACAACAATTAGAGTACGTCTAACTTGTTTTTGCAGCAATTGCCTTGTGATGTGATATGGCCAAAAGTTGTGATGAATGATGAATGATATATTGTGATGTATGAGATCATGTTCTTGTAATAGGAATCACGACTTGCATGTCGATGAGTATGACAACCGGCAGGAGCCATAGGAGTTGTCTTAATTATTGTATGACCTGCGTGTCAATGATTTAACGCCATGTAATTACTTTACTTCTTTGCTAAAACGTTAGCCATAGTAGTAGAAGTAATAGTTGGCGAGCAACTTCATGGAGACACGATGATGGAGATCATGATGATGGAGATCATGGTGTCATGCCGGTGACGAAGATGATCATGGAGCCCCGAAGATGGAGATCAAAGGAGCTATATGATATTGGCCATATCATGTCACTACTATATAATTGCATGTGATGTTTATTATTTTTATGCATCTTGTTTACTTAGAACGACGGTAGTAAATAATATGATCCCTTATAATAATTTCAAGAAAGTGTTCTCCCCTAACTGTGCGCCGTTGCTAAAGTTCGTTGTTTCGAAGCACCACGTGATGATCGGGTGTGATAGATTCTTACATTCACATACAACGGGTGTAAGACAGTTTTACACATGCAAAAACACTTAGGGTTAACTTGACGAGCCTAGCATGTACAAACATGGCCTCGGAACACAGAGACCGAAAGGTCGAACATGAGTCATATGGAAGATACGATCAACGTGGAGATGTTCACTGATGATGACTAGTCCGTCTCATGTGATGATCGGACACAGCCTAGTCGACTCGGATCGTGTAACACTTAGATGACTAGATGGATGTCTAATCTGAGTGGGAGTTCATTAAAATAACTTGATTAGATGAACTTAATTATCATGAACTTAGTCTAAAAACCTTTGCAAATATGTCTTGTAGATCAAATGGCCAACACTCATGTCAACATGAACTTCAACGCGTTCCTAGAGAAAACCAAGCTGAAAGATGATGGCAGCAACTATTCGGACTGGGTCCGGAACCTGAGGATCATCCTCATAGCTGCCAAGAAAGCATATGTCCTAGAAGGACCGCTAGGTGAAGCACCCATCCCAGAGAACCAAGACGTTATGAACGCTTGGCAGTCATGTGCTGATGATTACTCCCTCGTTCAGTGCGGCATGCTTTACAGCCTAGAACCGGGGCTCCAAAAGCGTTTTGAGCAACACGGAGCATATGAGATGTTCGAGGAGCTGAAAATGGTTTTCCAAGCTCATGCCCGGGTCGAGAGATATGAAGTCTCCGACAAGTTCTATAGTTGTAAGATGGAGGAAAATAGTTTTGTCAGTGAGGACATACTCAAAATGTCTGGGTTGCACAACCACCTGTCCCAGCTGGACATTAACCTCCCGGACGAGGCGGTCATTGACAGAATCCTTCAGTCGCTCCCACCAAGCTACAAGAGCTTTGTGATGAACTACAATATGTAGGGGATGGTGAAAACTATTCCTGAAGTATTTTCAATGCTGAAGTCAGCAGAGGTAGAAATCAAGAAAGAACATCAAGTGTTGATGGTCAATAAAACCACCAAGTTCAAGAAGGGCAAGGGTAAGAAGAACTTCCAGAAGGACGGCAAGGATGTTGCCGCGCCCGGTAAGCCAGTTGCCGGGAAGAAGTCAAAGAATGTACCCAAGCCTGAGACTGAGTGCTTTTATTGCAAAGGGAAGGGTCACTGGAAGTGGAACTGCCCCAAATACTTAGCAGACAAGAAGGCCGGCAACACTAAAGGTATATGTGATATACATGTAATTGATGTGTACCTTACCAATACTCGTAGTAACTCCTGGGTATTTGATACCGGTGCCATTGCTTATATTTGTAACTCACAGTAGGAGCTGCGGAATAAACGGAGACTGGCGAAGGACGAGGTAACGATGCGCGTCGGGAATGGTTCCAAGGTTGATGTGATCGCCGTCGGCACGCTACCTCTACATTTACCTACGGGATTAGTTTTAAACCTTAATAATTGTTATTTAGTGCCAAGTTTGAGCATGAACATTGTATCTGGATCTCGTTTGATACGAGATGGCTACTCATTTAAATCCGAGAATAATGGTTGTTCTATTTATACGAGAGATATGTTTATGGTCATGCCCCGACGGTCAATGGTTTATTCTTAATGAATCTCGAACGTAATGTTACACATATTCATAGTGTGAATACCAAAAGATGTAAAGTTGATAACGATAGTCCCACATACTTGTGGCACTGCCGCCTTGGTCACATTGGTGTCAAGCGCATGAAGAAGCTCCATGCTGATGGACTTTTAGAGTCTCTCGATTATGAATCATTTGACACATGCGAACCATCCCTCATGGGCAAAATGACCAAGACTCCGTTCTCCGGAACAATGGAGCGAGCAACCAACTTATTGGAAATCATACATACCGATGTGTGCGGTCCAATGAGCGTTGAGGCTCGCGGAGGATATCGTTATGTTCTTACTCTCACTGATGACTTGAGTAGATATGGGTATGTCTACTTAATGAAACACAAGTCTGAGACCTTTGAAAAGTTCAAGGAATTTCAGAATGAGGTAGAGAATCAATGTGACCGAAAGATAAAGTTCCTATGATCAGATCGTGGAGGAGAATACTTAAGTCACGAATTTGGTACACACTTCAGGAAATGTGGAATCGTTTCACAACTCACGCCGCCTGGAACACCTTAGCGTAACGGTGTGTCCGAACGTCGTAATCGCACTCTATTGGATATGGTGCGGTCTATGATGTCTCTTACCGATTTACCGCTATCATTTTGGGGATACGCTCTAGAGACAGCTACATGCACTTTAAATAGGGTCCGTCTAAATCCGTTGAGATGACACCGTATGAATTATGGTTTGGGAAGAAACCTAATCTGTCGTTTATAAAAGTTTGGGGATGCGATGCTTATGTCAAGAAACTTCAACCTGAAAAGCTCGAACCCAAGTCGGAAAATGCGTCTTCATAGGATACCCTCAGGAAACCATTGGGTATACCTTCTACTTAAGATCCGAGGGCAAGATCTTTGTTGCTAAGAACGGATCCTTTCTGGAAAAAGAGTTTCTCTCGAAAGAAGTAAGTGGGAGGAAAGTAGAACTCGATGAAGTACTACCTCTTGAACCGGAAAGTAGTGCAGCTCAGGAAAATGTTCTTGTGGTGCCTATACCGACTGGAGAGGAAATTAATGATGATGGTCAAGGTACTTCGGATCAAGTTGCTACTGAACTTCGTAGGTCCACAAGGACACGTTCCACACCAGAGTGGTATGGCAACCCTGTCCTGGAAATAATGTTGTTAGACAACGGTGAACCTTCGAACTATGAAGAAGCGATGGCGGGCCCAGATTCCAACAAATGGCTTGAAGCCATGCAATCCGAGATAGAATCCATGTATGAAAACAAAGTATGGACTTTGACAGACTTGCCCGATGATCGGCGAGCGATAGAAAACAAATGGATCTTTAAGAAGAAGACGGACGCGGATGGTAATGTTACCATCTATAAAGCTCGACTTGTCGCTAAGGGTTATCGACAAGTTCAAGGGGTTGACTACGATGAGACATTCTCTCCCGTAGCGAAGCTGAAGTCCGTCCGAATCATGTTAGCAATTGCCGCATACTATGATTATGAGATATGGCAGATGGACGTCAAAACGGCATTCCTTAACGGACATCTTAAGGAAGAACTGTATATGATGTAGCCGGAAGGTTTTGTCGATCCTAAGAATGCTAACAAAGTATGCAAGCTCCAACGATCCATTTATGGGCTGGTGCAAGCATCTCGGAGTTGGAACATTCGCTTTGATGAGATGATCAAAGCGTTTGGGTTTATGCAGACTTATGGAGAAGCCTGCGTTTACAAGAAAGTGAGTGGGAGCTCTGTAGCATTTCTCATATTATATGTAGATGACATACTTTTGATGGGAAATGATATAGAACTTTTGGACAGCATTAAGGCCTACTTGAATAAGTGTTTTTCAATGAAGGACCTTGGAGAAGCTGCTTACGTATTAGGCATCAAGATCTATAGGGATAGATCGAGACGCCTCATAGGTCTTTCACAAAGCACATACCTTGATAAGATTTTGAAGAAGTTCAAAATGGATCAGTCCAAGAAAGGGTTCTTGCCTGCATTGCAAGGTGTGAGATTGAGCTCGGCTCAATGCCCGACCACGGCCAAAGATAAAGAAGAGATGAGTGTCATCCCCTATGCTTCAGCCATAGGATCTATTATGTATGCCATGCTGTGTACCATACTTGATGTAAACCTTGCGTAAGTTTGGTAGGTAGGTACCAAAGTAATCCCGGCAAGGAACACTAGACAGCGGTCAAGAATATCCTGAAGTACCTGAAAAGGACAAAGGACATGTTTCTCATTTATGGAGGTGACGAAGAGCTCGTCGTAAAGGGTTACGTCGACGCTAGCTTCGACACAGATCTGGATGACTCTAAGTCACAAACCGGATACGTGTATATGTTGAATGCTGGAGCAGTAAGCTGGTGCAGCTGCAAGCAGAGCGTCGTGGCGGAATCTACATGTGAAGCGGAGTACATGGCAGCCTCGGAGGCAGAGCATGAAGCAATTTGGGTGAAGGAGTTCATCACCGACTTGGAGTCATACCCAATGCATCGGGGCCGATCAAACTCTTCTGTGACAACACTGGAGCTATTGCCCTTGCCAAGGAGCCCGGGTTTCACAAGAAGACCAGGCACATCAAGCATTGTTTCAACTCCATCCAAGAAAATGTTCAAAATGGAGACATAGATATTTGCAAAGTACATACGAATCTGAATGTCGCAGATCCATTGACTAAACCTCTTTCGCGAGAAAAACATGATCAACACCAGAACTCTATGGGTGTTCGATTCATCACAATGTAACTAGATTATTGACTCTAGTGCAAGTGGGAGACTGTTGGAAATATGCCCTAGAGGCAATAATAAAAGGATTATTATTATATTTCCTTGTTCATGATAATTGTCTTTATTCATGCTATAATTGTATTATCCAGAAATCATAATACACGTGTGAATACATAGACCATAATATTGTTGGAAATATTCCCTAGAGGCAATAATAAATTGATTATTATTATATTTCCTTGTTCATGATAATTGTCTTTTATTCATGCTATAACTGTATTATCCGGAAATCGTAATACACGTGTGAATACATAGACCACAATATGTCCCTAGTGAGCCTCTAGTTGACTAGCTCGTTGAGATCAACAGATAGTCATGGTTTCCTGGCTATGGACATTGGATGTCGTTGATAACGGGATCACATCATTAGGACAATGATGTGATGGACAAGACCCAATCCTAAGCCTAGCACAAAGATCGTGTAGTTCGTATGCTAAAGCTTTTCTAATGTCAAGTATCTTTTCCTTAGACCATGAGATTGTGCAACTCCCGGATACCGTAGGAATGCTTTGGGTGTACCAAACGTCACAACGTAACTGGGTGGCTATAAAGGTGCATTACAGGTATCTCCGAAAGTGTCTGTTGGGTTGGTACGAATCGAGACTGGGATTTGTCACTCCGTGTAAACGGAGAGGTATCTCTGGGCCCACTCGGTAGGACATCATCATAATGTGCACAATGTGATCAAGGAGTTGATCACGGGATGATGTGTTACGGAACGAGTAAAGAGACTTGCCGGTAACGAGATTGAACAAGGTATCGGGATACCGACGATCGAATCTCGGGCAAGTATCGTACCGATAGACAAAGGGACTTGTATACGGGATCGATTGAGTCCTTGACATCGTGGTTCATCCGATGAGATCATCGTGGAACATGTGGGAGCCAACATGGGTATCCAGATCCCGCTGTTGGTTATTGACCGGAGAATATCTCGGTCATGTCTGCATGTCTCCCGAACCCGTAGGGTCTACACACTTAAGGTTCGGTGACGCTAGGGTTATAGAGATATTAGTATGCGGTAACCCGAAAGTTGTTCGGAGTCCCGGATGAGATCCCGGACGTCACGAGGAGTTCCGGAATGGTCCGAAGGTAAAGAATTATATATAGGAAGTGCTATTTCGGCCATCGGGACAAGTTTCGGGGTCATCGGTATTGTACCGGGACCACCGGAAGGGTCCCGGGGGTCCACCGGGTGGGTCCACCTGCCCCGGGGGCCACATGGGCTGTAGGGGGTGTGCCTTGGCCTACATGGGCCAAGGGCACCAGCCCCAAGAGGCCCATGCGCCAAGAGAAGAGAAAAAGGGGAGAGTCCTAAATGGGGAAGGCACCTCCGAGGTGCCTTGGGGAGGATGGACTCCTCCCCACCTTTGGCCGCACCCTTTCCTTGGAGGAAGGGGCAAGGGCTGCGCCTCCCCCCTCTCCCTTGGCCCTATATAATGTGGGGAAAAGGAGGAGCAACCATACCTAAGGCCTGGCGCCTCCCTCTCCCTCCCGTGACACATCTCCCTCCTCCCGCAGCGCTTAGCGAAGCCCTGTTGGAATCCCGCTACTTCCACCACGCCATCGTGCTGCTGGATCCCCATCAACCTCTCCCTCCTCCATGCTGGATCAAGGCATGGGAGACGTCTCCGTTCCATACGTGTGTTGAACGCGGAGGTGCCGTCCGTTCGGCGCTAGGATCATCGGTGATTTGAATCACGACGAGTACGACTCCATCAACCCCGTTCTCTTGAACGCTTCCGCTTAGCGATCTACAAGGGTATGTAGATGCACTCTCCTTCCCCTCGTTGCTAGTCTCTCCATAGATAGATCTTGGTGATACGTAGGAAAATTTTGAATTTCTGCTACGTTCCCCAACAGTGGCATCATGAGCTAGGTCTATGCGTAGTTTCTATGCACGAGTAGAACACAAAGTAGTTGTGGGCGTTGATTTTGTTCAATATGCTTGCCGTCACTAGTCTTATCTTGATTCGGCGGCATCGTGGGATGAAGCGGCCCGGACCAACCTTACATGTACGCTTACGTGAGACCGGTTCCACCGACAAACATGCACTAGTTGCATAAGGTGGCTGGCGGGTGTCTGTCTCTCCCACTTTAGTCGGATCGGATTCGATGAAAAGGGTCCTTATGAAGGGTAAATAGCAATTGGCATATCACGTTGTGGTTCTTGCGTAGGTAAGAAACGTTCTTGCTAGAAACCCATAGCAGCCACGTAAAACATGCAAACAACAATTAGAAGACGTCTAACTTGTTTTTGCAGGGTATGCTATGTGATGTGATATGGCCAAAAAGGATGTGATGAATGATATATGTGATGTATGAGATTGATCATGTTCTTGTAATAGGAATCACGACTTGCATGTCGATGAGTATGACAACCGGCAGGAGCCATAGGAGTTGTCTTTATTTATTTATGACCTGCGTGTCAACTTAAACATCATGTAATTACTTTACTTTATTGCTAACCGTTAGCCATAGTAGTAGAAGTAATAGTTGGCGAGGCAACCTCATGAAGACACAATGATGAAGATCATGATGATGGAGATCATGGTGTCATGCCGGTGACGATGATGATCATGGAGCCTCGAAGATGGAGATCAAAAGGAGAAAAATGATATTGGCCATATCATGTCACTATTTGATTGCATGTGATGTTTATCATGTTTTTACATCTTATTTGATTAGAACGACGGTAGTAAATAAGATGATCCCTCATTAAACTTTCAAGAAGTGTTCTCCCCTAACTGTGCACCGTTGCTACAGTTCGTCGTTTCGAAGCACCGCGTGATGATCGGGTGTGATAGATCCTTACGTTCACATACAACAGGTGTAAGACAGATTTACACATGCAATACACTTAGGGTTAACTTGACGAGCCTAGCATGTACAGACATGACCTCGGAACACGGAGACCGAAAGGTCGAGCATGAGTCGTATAGAAGATACGATCAACATGAAGATGTTCACCGACGTTGGCTAGTCCGTCTCACGTGATGATCGGACACGGCCTAGTTAACTCGGATCATGTAATCACTTAGATGACTAGAGGGATGTCTATCTGAGTGGGAGTTCATAAGATGAACTTAATTATCCTGAACAGAGTCAAAAGGATTTTGCAAATTATGTCGTAGCTCACGCTATAGTTCTCCTGTTTAGATATGTTCCTAGAGAAAAATTAGTTGAAAGTTGATAGTAGCAATTATGCGGACTAGGTCCGTAAACTGAGGATTGTCCTCATTGCTTCATAGAAGGCTTATGTCCTTAATGCACCGCTCAGTGTGCTAAACTTCGAACGTTGTATGTGGATGTTGCGAACATCTGACATACACATTTTGATAACTACGTGATAGTTCAGTTAAACGGTTTGGAATTGAGGCACCAAAGACGTTTTTGAAACGTCGCGAAACATATGAGATGTTTTGAGGGCTGAAATTGGGATTTCTAGCTCGTGCCCACGTCAAGAGGTATAAGACCTCCGACGATTTTCTTAACCTACAAACTAAGGGAGAAAAGCTCAATTGTTGAGCCTGTGCTCAGATTGTCTGAGTACAACAATCATTTGAATCGAGTGGGAGTTGATCTTCCAAATGAGATAGTGATGTTTCTCCGAAAGTCATTGCCACCAAGCTGCTAGAGCTTCGTGATGAACTATAATATATCAGGGACATATATGATGATCCTTGAGATATTCGCGATGTTTGACACCACAAAAGTAGAAATCAAGAAGGAGCATTAATTGTTGATGGTTGGTGAAACCACTAGTTTCAAGAAGGGCAAGGGCAAGAAGGGATACTTCATGAAACAGCAAATCAGCTGCTGCTCTAATGAAGAAACCCAAGGTTGAACCCGAACCCGAGACTAAGTGCTTCTATAATAAGGGGAACAACCACTGGAGCAGAATTACCCTAGATACTTGGTAGATGAGAAGGCTGGCAAGGTCTATAGAAGTATATTGGATATACATTATGTTAATATGTACTTTACTAGTACTCCTAGTAGCACCAGGGTATTAGATACCGGTTCGGTTGCTAAGTGTTAGTAACTCGAAATAAAAGCTACGGAATAAACGGAGACTAGCTAAAGGTGAGCTGATGATATGTGTTGGAAGTTTTTTCCAAGCTTGATGTGATCAAGCATCGCACGCTCCCTCTACCAACGAGATTGGTGTTAAACCTAAATAATTGTTATTTGGTGTTTGCGTTGAGCATAGACATGATTGGATTATGTCTATCGCAATACGGTTATTCATTTAAGGAGAATAATGGTTACTCTGTTTATTTGAATAATACCTTCAATGGTCTTGCACCTAAAGGAATGGTTTATTGAATCTCGATCGTAGTGATACACATTTTCATGCCAAAAGATATAAGATAGTAATGATAGTACCACCTACTTGTGGCACTGCCACGTAAGTCATATCGGTATAAAACGCATGAAGAAGCTCCATGTTGATGGATCTTTGGGCTCACTCGTTTTTGAAAAGTTTGAGACATGCGAACCATGTCTATTGGTGTATATGCATGAAGAAACTCCATGCAAATGGACCGTTTGGACTTACTTGATTTTGAATCACTTGAGACATGCAAATCATACCACATGGGCAAGATGACTAAAAAGCCTCGGTTTCAGTAAGATGGAACAAGATAGCAACTTGTTGGAAGTAACACATGTTGATGTGTGCAGTCCAATGAGTGCTGAGGCATGCAGTGAATATCGTTATGTTCTTACTTCACAAATGATTCGAGTAGATGTTGAGAATATTTACTTGATGAAACACAAGTCTGAATTATTGAATGGTTCAAGTAATTTCAGAGTGAAGTAGAAGATCATTGTGACAAGAGGATAAAATGTCTATGATATGATCATAGAGATGAATATCTGAGTTACGAGTTTTGGCACACAATTAAGACATTGTGGAAATTGTTTCGCAATTAATACCGCCTGGAACACCATAGTGTGATGGTGTGTCCGAACATCATAGTTGCACCCTATTGGATATGGTGCGTACCATGATGTCTCTTATCGAATTACCACTATTGTTCATGGGTTAGGCATTAGAGACAACCACATTAACTTTAAATAGGGCACCACGTGATTCCGATGATATGACACCGTATGAACTATGGTTTAGAGAAACCTAAGCTGTCATTTCTTAAAAGTTTGGGGCTGCGACGCTTATGTGAAAAAGTTTCAGGCTAATAAGCTCAAACCCAAAGCGGATAAATACATCTTCATAGGACACCCAAAACAGTTGGGTATACCTCCTGTCTCAGATCTGAAAGCAATAAGGGATTGTTTCTAGAATCGGGTCCTTTCTCGAGGAAAAGTTTCTCTCGAAAGAATTGAGTGGGAGGATGGTGGAGGCTTGATGAGGTTATTGAACCGTCTCTTCAACTAGTGTATGGTAGGGCAGAGGGAGTTGTTCCTGTGGCACCTACACCAATTGAAGTGGAAGCTTATGATATTGATCATGAGACTTCGGATCAAGTCACTACCAAACCTCGTGGGATGACAAGGATGCATACTACTTCAGAGTGGTACAGTGATCCTGTCTTGGAAGTCATGTTGCTAGACAACAATGAACCTACGAGCTATGGAGAAGCGATGGTGGGCCCGGATTCCGACGAATGGCTCAAAGCCATATAATCCGAGAAAAGATCCATATATGAAAACAAAGTGTAGACTTTGGCAGAACAGCTCGATGGTTGTAAGACTGTTGAGTGCAGGTGGATTTTAAAAGGAAGACGGACAATGATGATAAGTATCACCATTAAGAAAGCTCGACTTGTCATTAAGATGTTTTTCGACAAGTTCAAGGAGTTGACTACGATGAGACTTTCTCACTCGTAGCAATGCTAAGAGTCTGTTGGAATTATATTAGCAATTACTGCATCATTTATGAAATCTTGCAGATAGGATGTCAAAACATTGTTTCCTCGATGACTTTTCTTGAGGACAGGTTGTATGTGATACAACCGGAAGGTTTTGTCAATCCTGAAAGATGCCAATAAGTATGCAAAGCTCCAGCTATCCTTCTGAGGACTGGAGTAAGCATCTCGGAGTTGGAATGTATGCTTTGATGATGATCAAAGATTTTGGGTTTATACAAAGTTTATGAGAAACTTGTATTTCCAAAGAAGTGAGTGGGAGCACTATAGAATTTCTGATGAGTATATGTTGTTGACATATTATGGATCAGAAATGACGTAGAATTTCTGGAAAGCATATAGGGTTATTTGAAAAGTGTTTTTCAATAGAAAGCCTGGATTAAGCTATTTGAACATTGAGCATCAAGATCTATAAGGATAGATCAAAACGCTTAATGGTACTTTCAAATGAGCACATACCTTGACATGATCTTGAAGGTGTTCAAGATGGATCAGTCAAAGAAGGAGTTCTTGCCTGAGTTGTAAGGTATGAAGTTAAGACTTAAAGCTCGACCATGGCAGAATAGAGAGAAAGGACTAAGGTCGTCCCCTATGCATAAGACGTAGGCTCTACAGTATGCTATGCTGTGTACCGCACCTGAAGTGTGCCTTGCCATGAGTCAGTCAAGGGGTACAAGAGTGATCCAAGAATGGATTACGGGACAGCGGTCAAAGTTATCCTTAGTAACTAGTGGACTAAGGAATTTTCTCGATTATGGAGGTGGTAAAGGGGTTCGTCGTAAAGGGTTACGTCGATGCAAGCTTAACACCTATCCGGATAGCTCTGAGTAGAGATACCGGATACGTATAATGGAGCAACAATTTAGAATAGCTCCAAGTAGAACAGTTATTTGGAATAGCTCCAAATAGAACGTGGTAGCTGCATCTAGGAGATGACATAGAGATTTGTAAAGCACACACGGATCTGAAAGATTCAGACCCGTTGACTATAACATCTCTCACAAGCATAACATGATCAAACCCAGAGCTCATCGAGTGTTAATCACATGGTAAATGTGAACTAGATTATTGACTCTAGTAAACTCTTTGGGTGTTAGTAACATGGGGATGTGACCTTGAGTGTTAATCACATATCGATGTGAACTGGATTATTGACTCTAGTGCAAGTGGGAGACTGTTGGAAATATGCCCTAGAGGCAATAATAAATTGATTATTATTATATTTCCTTGTTCATGATAATTGTCTTTTATTCATGCTATAACTGTATTATCCGGAAATCGTAATACACGTGTGAATACATAGACCACAATATGTCCCTAGTGAGCCTCTAGTTGACTAGCTCGTTGTGATCAACAGATAGTCATGGTTTCCTGGCTACGGACATTGGATGTCATTGATAACGGGATCACATCATTAGGAGAATGATGTGATGGACAAGACCCAATCCTAAGCCTAGCACAAAGATCGTGTAGTTCGTATGCTAAAGCTTTTCTAATGTCAAGTATCTTTTCCTTAGACCATGAGATTGTGCAACTCCCGGATACCGTAGGAATGCTTTGGGTGTACCAAACGTCACAACGTAACTGGGTGGCTATAAAGGTGCATTACAGGTATCTCCGAAAGTGTCTGTTGGGTTGGTACGAATCGAGACTGGGATTTGTCACTCCGTGTAAACGGAGAGGTATCTCTGGGCCCACTCGGTAGGACATCATCATAATGTGCACAATGTGATCAAGGAGTTGATCACGGGATGATGTGTTACGGAACGAGTAAAGAGACTTGCCGGTAACGAGATTGAACAAGGTAGCGGGATACCGACGATCGAATCTCGGGCATGTATCGTACCGATAGACAAAGGGAATTGTATACGGGATCGATTGAGTCCTTGACATCGTGGTTCATCCGATGAGATCATCGTGGAACATGTGGGAGCCAACATGGGTATCCAGATCCCGCTGTTGGTTATTGACCGGAGAACATCTCGGTCATGTCTGCATGTCTCCCGAACCCGTAGGGTCTACACACTTAAGGTTCGGTGATGCTAGGGTTATAGAGATATTAGTATGCGGTAACCCGAAAGTTGTTCGGAGTCTCGGATGAGATCCCGGACGTCACGAGGAGTTCCGGAATGGTCCGGAGGTAAAGAATTATATATAGGAAGTGCTATTTCGGCCATCGGGACAAGTTTCGGGGTCATCGATATTGTACCGGGACCACCGGAAGGGTCCCGGGGGTCCACCGGGTGGGTCCACCTGCCCCAGGGGCCACATGGGCTGTAGGGGGTGCGCCTTGGCCTACATGGGCCAAGGGCACCAGCCCCAAGAGGCCCATGCGCCAAGAGAAGAGAAAAAGGGGAGAGTCCTAAAGGGGGAAGGTACCTCCGAGGTGCCTTGGGGAGGATGGACTCCTCCCCACCTTTGGCCGCACCCTTTCCTTGGAGGAAGGGGCAAGGGCTGCGCCTCCCCCCTCTCCCTTGGCCCTATATATAGTGGGGAAAAGGAGGAGCAACCATACCTAAGGCCTGGCGCCCCCCTCTCCCTCCCGTGACACATCTCCCTCCTCCCGCAGCGCTTAGCGAAGCCCTGTTGGAATCCCGCTACTTCCACCACGCCGTCGTGCTGCTGGATCTCCATAAACCTCTCCCTCCTCCTTGCTGGATCAAGGCATGGGAGACGTCTCCATTCCGTACGTGTGTTGAACGCGGAGGTGCCGTCCGTTCGGCGCTAGGATCATCGGTGATTTGAATCACGACGAGTACGACTCCATCAACCCCGTTCTCTTGAATGCTTCCGCTTAGCGATCTACAAGGGTATGTAGATGCACTCTCCTTCCCCTCGTTGCTAGTCTCTCCATAGATAGATCTTGGTGATACGTAGGAAAATTTTGAATTTCTGCTACGTTCCCCAACAAATATGTCCCTAGTAAGCCTCTAGTTGACTAGCCCGTTGATCAACAAATAGTCATGGTTTCCTGACTATGGACATTAGATGTCTTTGATAACGGGATCACATCATTAGGAGAATGATGTGATGGACAAGACCCAATCCTAAGCATAGCACAAGATCGTGTAGTTCGTTTTGCTAGAGCTTTTCCAATGTCAAGTATCTTTTCCTTAGACCATGAGATTGTGTAACTCCCGGATACCGTAGGAGTGCTTTGGGTGTACCAAACGTCACAACGTAACTGGGTGACTATAAAGGTGCACTACAGGTATCTCCGAAAGTGTTTGTTGGGTTGACACGGATCGAGACTGGGATTTGTCACTCCGTATGACGGAGAGGTATCTCTGGGCCCACTCGGTAATGCATCATCATAATGAGCTCAAAGTGACCAAGTGTCTGGTCACGGGATCATGCATTACGGTACGAGTAAAGTGACTTTCCGGTAACGAGACTGAACGAGGTATTGGGATACCGACGATCGACTCTCGGGCAAGTAACGTACCGATTGACAAAGGGAATTGTATACGGGGTTGATTGAATCCTCGACACCGTGGTTCATCCGATGAGATCATCGAGGAGCATGTGGGAGCCAACATGGGTATCCAGATCCCGCTATTGGTTATTGACCAGAGAGCCGTCTCGGTCATGTCCACGTGTCTCCCGAACCCGTAGGGTCTACACACTTAAGGTTCGGTGACGCTAGGGTTGTAGAGATATGAGTATGCAGCAAACCGAAAGTTGTTCGGAGTCCCGGATGAGATCCCGGACGTCACGAGGAGTTCCGGAATGGTCCGGAGGTAAAGAATAATATATAGAAAGTGCAGTTTCGGCCATCGAGAGAGTTTCGGGGGTCACCGGTATTGTACCGGGACCACCGGAAGGGTCCCGGGGGTCCATCGGGTGGGGCCACCTATCCCGGAGGGCCCCGTGGGCTGAAGTGGGGAGGGGACCAGCCCTTGGTGGGCTAGTACGCCCCCCCCGGGCCCCCCTCTGCGCCTAGGGTTGGGAACCCTAGGGGAGGGGGCGCCTCCACTTGCCTTGGGGGGCACTCCACCCCCTTGGCTGCCCCCCCCCTAGAGATCCCATCTCTAGGGCCGGCGCCCCCCCTGGGGGCCTATATAAAGGAGGGGGGAGGGAGGGCAGCCGCACCCTGAAGTCTTGGCGCCTCCCTCTCCCCTGCTACACCTCTCCCTCTCGCAGAAGCTCTGCGAAGCTCTGCCGGAACTCTGCTGCATCCACCACCACGCCGTCATGCTGCTGGATCTTCATCTGAAGGAAATATGCCCTAGAGGCAATAATAAAGTTATTATTTATTTCCTTATTTCATGATAAATGTTTAGTATTCATGCTAGAATTGTATTAACCGGAAACATAATACATGTGTGAATACATAGACAAACATAGTGTCACTAGAATGCCTCTACTTGACAAGCTCGTGAATCAAAGATGGTTATGTTTCCTAACCATAGACATGTGTTGTCATTTGATTAACAGGATCACATCATTAGGAGAATGATGTGATTGACATGACCCATTCCGTTAGCCTAGCACTTGATCGTTTAGTATATTGCTATTGCTTTCTTCATGACTTATACATGTTCCTGTAACTATGAGATTATGCAACTCCTGTTTACCGGAGGAACACTTTGGGTGCTACCAAACGTCACAACGTAACTGGGTGATTATAAAGGAGTACTACAGGTGTCTCCGAAGGTACATGTTGGGTTGGCGTATTTCGAGATTAGGTTTTGTCACTCCGATTGTCGGAGAGGTATCTCTGGGCCCTCTCGGTAATGCACATCACTTAAGACTTGCAAGCATTGCAACTAATGATTTAGTTGCGGGATGATGTATTACGGAACGAGTAAAGAGACTTGCCGGTAACGAGATTGAACTAGGTATTGAGATACCGACGATCGAATCTCGGGCAAGTAACATACCGATGACAAAGGGAACAACGTATGTTGTTATGCGGGTTGACCGATAAAGATCTTCGTAGAATATGTAGGAGCCAATATGAGCATCCAGGTTCCACTATTGGTTATTGACCGAGAATAGTTCTAGGTCATGTCTACATAGTTCTCGAACCCGTAGGGTCTGCACGCTTAACGTTACGATGACATTTATATTATGAGTTTATGAGTTTTGATGTACCGAAGGAGTTCGGAGTCCCGGATGAGATCGGGGACATGACGAGGAGTCTCGAAATGGTTGAGACGTAAAGCTCGATATATTGGATGACTATATTCGGAGTTCGGAAAGGTTCCGAGTGATTCGGGTATTTTTCGGAGTACCGGAGAGTTACGGGAATTCGCCGGGGAGTATATGGGCCTTATTGGGCCATACGGGAATAGAGGAGAGAGGCCAAAAGGGAGGGGGCGCCTCTGGTCCGAATTGGACAAGGGGCGCAGCCCCCCTTTCCTTCTCCCTCTCCCCCTCTTTCCCCTTCTCCTACTCCAACAAGGGAGGTGGAATCCTACTAGGACTAGGGAGTCCTAGTAGGACTCCACACTTGGCGCGCCCCCTCCTAGGGCCGGCCTCCTTCCCCCTTGCTCCTTTATATACGGGGGCAGGGGGGCACCCCAGGACACACAAGTTGATCTACGGATCGTTCCTTAGCCGTGTGCGGTGCCCCCTCCACCATATTCCACCTCGATCATATCGTCGCGGAGTTTAGGCGAAGCCCTGCGCCGGTAGAGCATCATCATCGTTACCACGCCGTCGTGCTGACGGAACTCATCCCCGAAACTTTGCTGGATCGGAGTCCGGGGATCGTCATCGAGCTGAACGTGTGCTGAACTCAGAGGTGCCGTACGTTCGGTACTTGGATCGGTCGGATTGTGAAGACGTACGACTACATCAACCGCGTTGTCATAACGCTTCCGCTTACTGTCTACGAGGGTACGTGGACAACACTCTCCCCTCTCGTTGCTATGTCATAACCATGATCTTGCGTGTGCGTAGGAAATTTTTTGAAATTACTATGTTTCCCAACATCATCAATCTCTCCTTCCCCCTTGCTGGATCAAGAAGGAGGAGACGTCATCCGCTCCGTACGTGTGTTGAACGCGGAGGTGCTGTCCGTTCGGCACTTGGTCATCGGTGATTTGGATCACGACGAGTACTACTCCCTCAACCCCATTCTCTTGAACGCTTCCGCTCGCGATCTAGAAGGGTATGTAGATGCACTCCTATCACTCGTTGCTAGATGAACTCATAGATGGATCTTGGTGAAACTGTAGGAAATTTTTTATTTTCTGCAACGTTCCCCAACAGGAAGGACCACTGAACACAACCTTACACCTTCTCATAGTCACTTTGAGGACAATAGCTTCAATTCCCCCAGACTGAAGCTCGTGAATAATCTCATGATGATGGAGGGATCCCATCCATGAAAAAACAAACCTTTGAAAAAAGTGGTTTGGGTACTACTAATCAAGCAGTGGGCTATTGAGGGAGCCATATGGCAAAAGAGTTCCCATGAAACTTATAAAAATAGTTAATAAGAGCTACAGGCCAAACTAAATGTATATTATCACCATCCTTAACCTTAGGGATAAGGGAAAGGATGGGGTATTTTAAACGTTTCAGGATGGACATGGAGTTTCTGATTTCAATCTCACGTGCAGCCCCATGAACAGTAAGATAAAAAATATATAAAATATTTCAAAAAATTCAGCTCTTTTTGTACATGTGCAAATTTTCATGAATAAAAGAAATTCTATGCTCTAGGAGAAAGAAAAATACAAAAATGCTCAAAAAGACTTTGTGAGAAACAAATTGAGAACCGATGTTTTTTCCTCTAGAGCTTTAGGAATGTTTTTCTTCATGAACATTTGCAGAACATCCAACAATATTTCTTTGTAAAAACAGTTTTTTAATTATTTTACATTTTTTTTAGTATTTTACCGATCTTGAGGGTGCATCTAAGCTCAGGTTCAGAACAACACTTTTGTTTTAGGATCTATGTTTTAGCTGCTTGCACTCAAAGTTTTGATCTAATTAAGTGCTATGTATTAGGAGTTCGCTATAGTACTATGTTAGGATGGTTTATTGTAGTTGTATGGATGCTATTTTCAATTGGCTATTAACTTAGCAATGCCTATATATGTACGATATTAAATTTAGAAAGTAAATATGTTGTTCATTTTGTATGAATAGGGAACAAATACATATCACTGCTATTGTGACCTTTTCGCAAAACACTTTTTCTATAAGAGTGTTTGTGCGGTGCACCTAAAATGACATATTTGTGATGTTGCTCTATTTTAGGTGTACTACACAAAAGGAAGGAAGTACTATATGAGCTCCCAACCTCGAATGGAGATATTAAATTTATTTTTCATGTGGGTAGAAGGACTCATTGGAATGTGAAATATGTAATGTTGGATTTGTTGACACTGCTATACTCCTCTCTCACCATCATTGCAGATTCTTCGACATCAATACTATTCTCAAAAATCAAATAAGCTACAGATTTGGACATATGACATTGTGTGTATCAAATGTAATGCAATTTTGTTGGGTGTGCTTATATATTGTGTATGCGTCCACTACTTTGTGTTGTAGTGCATCTTCGGGTTGCACTGCTAGCAATGTATCCTGAAATTGCCTTAACAAAAAATTGCATCACTGGTCGGTCTTTTAAAAAATAAAAGCGCGAAGTAAAGAACTTTCTACCCTGCCCGGATGAAAATCAACAGCGAGAGGCCTTCTGGTCTAGATGACGAATATTGCAGATGAGCCAGCTAAACTATCTATGACGACTTCGTCATCATTGTACCAGGGGCACTGACGGGGCGCTGACGAGTCAGTGATGAACTTATTATGACCAGTGCTATGTTGATCTGTAGTAGTGGCTTTGTTTACTTAATACTTTGATACTCCCTCCATTTCTTTTTAGGCAGCATTAGCTTTTGTCCGAAGTCAAAGTGTCTCTAGTTTGCCCGAACTTATAGAAAAAAGTATCAACGTTTACAATGCTAAAGTAATATATTTAGATTCATTTTGGATTGTAGTTTCATATTATGTATATTTGATATTGTAGATGTTGATATTTTTTTATATAAATTTGGTCAAAGTTTGTAAAGTTTTACTCGACACAAATCTTATATGCGGAGTAAAAAGGAATGTAGGTGTAGTGGATTATTAGCTATAGATGTAGTTGGATAATGGAATACGGATAATCATGACATGTATAATCATAATTGTAAACATTGCATTTAATCGATACACAACTGTAATATTCACCGTACCTTTGCTATGTTTTCTGGAGAGATGCCAAAAGTGAAGTTATGAATCCAGTCCTCTATTCCTCATAAATACAACCTGAATGAACCTCTATTATTGTTCTTTACAATCTGAATTGATTCATTTATTTTCTTACAACCATCAGTTTCTACCACACTAGTTAATCCTTGTTACTAGTAAGGCTAGTGAGGCTGACAATCTAACTAGTATAGTTGGGGACCAAGAAGAAATTTCTTGTTCTGTGCAGGAGCCGATCATTGGCTTTTATTCAAGCGCTCCTATGGGTCAATAAACCATGTTTCTCAACTAAGTAAAATACTTGCTTACTTCCTACAAACCCTTCCTCTTGGGGGCTCAAGCCGCTCAACGCATTCATGTGGCCGAAATCAACGTCATCTCCATTGATCTTGGTGATGACGACTCCGACAATGTGCCTGAGGCGGTGTAGCTTGCGATGGTCAAGAAGGAGAAGGTGGAGGTAGAGGAAGAAGACGAGGGGGTCGAGGCAAAGGACGAGGATGGGTTGATGGCCGAGGAAGCCGAGGACAAGGCAGCGCCGCCGACCACATCCTCCTCCTCCTCTTGTAGGAGGAGGCGGAGTGGGAGTATAATAAGGCACTGCTCGAGGAGGGGGACCATCGTGTGACTAATGCTCAGCTCGTGGCGGAGCATGCCAATGCCACCGCCAGGTTCGCCGCTGAGCTAAAGGTGATGGAGGTCGAGCTCTCTTTCGAGCGCTTCATCGCCGACGAGCGCGAGGTGGTCGTGAATCAGTGTGTCTAGGCCGAGGTGGATCGACAGCGGAACACACTCTCAGAGAGCTCGCTGTCAGTGACTCATATGACCCTGGCGATGCACCGGTGCCATGGCAGGGGCCTTGGCGCCGATGCATCTCGCTTCGGCAAAGCCATGCGTGGTCTACCTCGACTCTGATAAGGATTAGTACGTTTTAGCTCTAAAGTAGCTGGTTTTAAATCTAAGGAAGTGGTATCTACTTTAGTTGTGTTGTTTAGTCATGAAGTATTATGTATAATTAATCATTATATGGTCTTTAGTCTTAGTTTGAGTTTTATATGAGTTGTTTGTGCACAATTTGATTTTGAGGAGTTAAGTTTGAGGGGTCTGTTAGCTCCACATTTTTGTTAACAATATGAGTTGTTTGGGTTAATTTCTTGTTGCATGTTTTCATCGCATATAGGGATGCATACTAGTACATGTTTGTAAAGTGTTCATGGTGAAGTTCTGATGTGAGGTACACATAAAATAAAAATTTTATAGAATTCTAGTATGAAAACTTTGAAAACATAAAGTATACATCCCAATGATGTCTGTCTTATTTTTCAGAATTTTTGAAACCTGAAAGGTTGATTTTTGAAAATTTCAGACTACATAGAGAAAAAAAAAAACAGCTGCTAAGTATGTTTTTTGTTATATTTTTTCAAGTACTATGTGATGCCGAAGTGCTGAACCAACTTTAGTCCAAAGCCTGGTTATGCTTTACAAAAAATTGAGATAAGATCTAATTAATACAAAACCTTCACTGTTCATGATCAAGGCCAAAGGAACAAGATAATTGAAGTTTTGAGAATAATAAAGTTCTACTCCCTCCGTCCCATAATGTAAGACGTTTTTTGACACTAGTGTAGTGTCAAAAAACGTCTTACATTATGGGACGGAGGGAGTAACAACTTAAGGTGGTTCGCCAACAGCAATTTTGATTTTGGGGAAAATTTTGTTTTTGCCACTCTAGATTTTGCCAATTTTCCTTATGCCACTCTAGATTTTGACATTTCACTTTTGCCACTCTTTGTTTTCGACAATTATCACAATTGCCATTTTGTGTCAGAAGCAAAATAATTTTCTTTCATTTTTGCCACTCTTAACTTTTGATAATTATCACAATTACCATTCTGAGAATTTTGCTTTTGCCACGGGAATGGCAATTGTGATAGTTGTCAAAAACTAAGAATGGCAAAAGTGAAATGTCAAAATCTAGAGTGGCATAAGGAAATTGGCAAAATCTAAAGTGGCAAAAATAAAATTTTCCCTTGATTTTTAGCCATACCTTTTATACATGCAGGCAAATTTAACAAACGCGTGACTACAGACACATTTCATGTAGTCAATTTAGCAAACTCTGCAAACTACTACTTGGCAGCCACCACGTTAAAAGAAAGGCAGCCATGAAAGTTGTGACTTGACACCGAAAGATGGTAAAAGAGTAGTACGTCGGACAGTTGTTTGTTGTGCCGAAAGTAGAAAGGTAAATTTCAAAGAGCATTCCATCACCTCGTATGAGACGTGATTTTTTTCGATAAAGGGCGCTTTTATTATCTCAAAATGTAGCATCAGAGTGATACAAAGCATTAAGAGTATCACCCGGCCTCTGTATAATTAGGATGCACACAGCCAAACACCAGTAGTCTGATAAGTAGAAAGATAAAAGACCGACAATTCGGCAACAGTAGAGTCTATAGACCGACACTATGCCTATGTCGAAAGAGATGGTGGACCGAGCCGGAGATTATGCTGCCATCCATGTTGGGTAAAAACCTCCGTAGCCACCTGCTCCAACAGCGTACACACCGCCTTGAACAACGGTTGGTACTCCGCTCGTTGTAGCGTACACCACGTATGAAGCGAGTGCATACAACGGAAAATAACCTGCAAAGGCGAAACAGTTTTGTCATTAAAAACAACATCATTTCTACATAGCCAAAGCGACCATAATAAGGCATACACTCCCACCCTTATTAGCGTTTTGTACCTATTTGAAATACCGTCCAGCCAATGACCAAAAATATTGGCAACACTTGCGGGCGGATACAAATTTGACTATTTGGATGGCTGACCACGTAAAACGCGCAAACTTACAGTGAAAAAAGAGGTGTTTAATTGTCTCGTCGTGAGTATAAAAACAACACTTCTTACTTCCCGACCAGTTACGTCTTGCGAGGTTGTCTTTTGTTATATATGAGAGTATAAATGCAATATTGGACAAGAGAACTGGTTCTCATGTTATTGAGTAGGCACACACAATCATCACATGTGTTTATTCAAGGAGGATAGGTGAACAAGTACAAGCACCACCAGCCTTTCTCGAGAGAGAAAACACGTTGACCAAGACACGTCGATAGCATTATACATACTGTTGGCCGTACAGCACGACCCACACACAAGCATAGGCACCATGACTGCTCATCTCATCTGAGCTTTATTTTAGGCGGCACACCTCGTCTGAGCCTGAAGCCCCGAACGGATCAGTGCTTTTTGCATGGCCCGCCGCAGGTGCCGTCGACGGTGCTCTTCATGTCGGCGCACCGGAACGTCTTGTGAGGGCTCGGCGTCACCACGCGGCAGGCCGAGCAGCCCTTGGGGCACTGGGGGTGGGCGTCGTCGCAGACGTCGACCCCCGAGAAGGACCTGCAGTTGTTGCAGCACTTGGGGAAGAAGTCGGCTGCACGCACGCAAAGAAACCGACGGAATCAGAATCAGATAATATGTCACTCATAAGATGAGACCAGAATCCTCCCCCTCCCTCTGGGCATCACGAAATGATCGAGCTTTGTTTGGGAAGAGGTGAAGTGATTGAGCATCAGCAGCTTACCGTTCACGTGTGAGAGGATCCCCATGACCAGGACGGCCTGGAGGATCAGGATCGCCGCGAGCTTGGTGCTCTTCATGGTTGCGGATGAGCCCTTAGCGCAAAGCTCACTTCACCTGTGCGGTCGGTCTAGTGGTAGAATGCTTTCTGCTGTTGTGGTGGTGTGGCTGCGAGGAGCTCTATATATAGGCGTCGATTTCGTAAGTTGATTGGCAAGCAGCCTCGGGTGCGATGCTGCGAGCCGCTATGTCCATTATTTGGTTGGTTGGGGGATAAAGATGTTTGACTACTAGCAGCTGGCTTGGAAACTTGGACTCGTTTTCCAGGGTTTTTTATAGGCGGCGTGGATTGTTTGACATGGACACCACCCATGTCCAGCAAAACCAGATCACGTGCACACTGATTTAGGCCACGACAGCAGATATTGTTTTCATACTACTTGGGAGTACTCCCTCCATTCCATAATATCATGCGCCCATGTTTTTTGAGATTTAATTTTAACCATAAATTAGACCAACATAGATCGTTTTACTGAAAAATATATCTTTGAAATCATCTTTCGAATACGAATTCGAAATTATATGTCATGCTCCCGCCACAGTCATCCATATTGGTTAAATTTATGATTAAAATTAAATCTCAAAAAATGTGGGCGCACTACAATATAAAATGGAGAGAGTGTAAGATTTATATTAGTGGATCGGATCTGCCTCAGGAAGAAACATAGTATTTCGAACTTGGTGGCCCAGGATTCACACTGCCAGACCATAATAAGTTTATGAAAAAAATAGGTTAGTTTGTGAAAATCGAAAAAATGCTCTTTTCACAAAATTCAGCACAAAATAAACTCAATTTAAAACCATTTCATAAAATGATTTGTTTTCATGATGCTCGACTCTGGACGTCAGGCCAGCCATCATGACACCCTGATCAAGAGCGCCACAGATCCACACAATCCAAAACATTAACGTGTGCATCATGGGCGCTTCCTAGGCTATGCCACGTCGGATCGGTGGAAGACAAAACAGATTGCTGGGAAAGAAGAAAAGAAAATGGGCGGTACTCTACACCGGTGCACCGGTCCAAACTTTGGGCCGGTCCACTGCGGATCGTTGGATGCGTACGCGTGAATGAACGAGATTGCTTCGACCAAGTCATCTTCTTCCTCCCGCACGCACGCGTAACGACAGGGAAAAAACGGATCTCGCCGTCGCAGCTCGCAGGCGCTGCTCGTGCTCACCCTTGGCCGCCGCGTCGCAACTCGCCGGCGCAAGCTCGCCGGGGGCACTTGTCGTATGCAGCTCTGCCGGGCCAGTCGAAAGAAAGACGTCCCTAGCTCCGCCAGGCCGGGCGTGTCTTCCTCCCTCTGGTTGCAGCACCGCCAAGTGAGGGTTCCAGCATTGTCGCAGCCCGCCGTCATAGCTTGCCGCGCGCCCGTCGCAGCACCGGGCGCCATGCATCTCCGTCGCCGCAGCTGACCATTGTTAGCTAGCCGTTCTTGGTTTGAAGCTTTTTTAGAAGCACGTTGTAGCTTTCTTCCACGCCGGTTGCAGCTTTTTGCCGCTGCGCAACGCCGACCTCCAGCTACCCCGTATCCAGCTGAAGCTTTTTTCAAAGTTGGTTGTAGCTTTCTTGGTTGCCGGAAGTAGCATATTTCAGCACTGGTTGTAGCTCTGACGTACATCCATCGAATCCCCTGCTTCCTTTGATTCCAGCAAAATATGTTGTTGGTTCCAGCTCTAAATTTGCTGGTTGTAGCAAAAACAAAAGCTGGTTCCAGCTCTAGCTTTGCCGGGACAAAAATCATTTGCTGGAAAAGCCATTGCTGCTTCCGCCGGTCGCCGTGGTAGCAAAAAATCTTGCCGGTAGAAGCTTTTGCCTCGTCGTTTGCAACAAAATGAGGCGGCCGCGAATGTCGACGTAGAAAACATCCCAGGCGATGCACCAAAACTAAGTGCTGGTTCCAGCTCTTGGTTTGTTGGTTGCAGCAAAATCAGACGCCGGTTCCAGCATCACCTGTGTCGTGGATGTGCCTCATCGTCGCAGTTATGCAGCTCGTCTGCCGGAGCTGGGGGATTGCTGGAGCTGGAGACGGTGCGTTGGGAGAATAGCCGGAGCTGTGGATAAGAGGTGCTCGTGCGTGTGGGGAAATCACCGGCCGTGGGGTGGATGACGACCTCACCAGCGAGATTGGCTGCGGTGGGGGGGGGGGGGGGGTAGGAGATGATGCTGGGGAGGGGGGGCGAGGGGTAGACGGCGCCTCGCCGGAGCCGCTCGCCGTCGCCGCTCGCTCGCCGGGGCCGCTCGTCGTTGCAGCGGGTGAGGCGGGAGAGAAACAGGAGCGCGTGGTAGCGGGCGACCGGCCGAAGATTGGGCCGGTGCACCGTCTCTAAATGTTTACCAAAGAAAATCGAGCCAGCGATTCGACGATGCCGTGTGTTTGGCAGCTTGTTGCCATTGGCCCACGTAGCCAGATTGCCTTCATAGAGAAGCTACCCATCAGGCCATCACGCGAAGCCCTCTCTCCCGATGCGTCCCCTTCTCCCCCTTTCCTCCAAACTTTTCTGCCGCCGCCGCAGCCCCAGTCTCCACCGGCCGCCTCCAGCGCAAGCCGGCGCGACCTCCCTCGGCTCCCCGCCCTCGCAGGTGACGACGAAGACCAGGTCGCGCTGCGCCTCCAGTCCCAGCTCATGCTCGCGCAACCCCGCGGAGGACGGGAGTTCGAGATGCCACCTAGGGTTGCGCCGTCTCCGGCCACCGCCACCGCCGCCGCGGTTGGACAGCTCTCTAGGGCGGGGCTCACTGCCGGTTTGGTGAGGTTGTCACGGGGGCTTCCGTCTGTGCAGGGTCGACGGTCTGCTGCAGGGTCGCGGCAAAGGGGCAGGAGGTGCTCAGCGGGGTGATGTTCCAGCCATTTGAGGAGCTCAAGGGGGAGCTCTCCCTCGTGCTGGAGGGCAAGGACCAGTCACTCGCCAGGCACAAGTTCGTCGATGAGTGCGAGGCCCTCAACGAGCAGGAGCATACCAAGTTAGTGTTGCTCCGCTTAGTAAGAATAAAATGAATCCTTCTTCTCTTGTGCGTGTTTTTCTGATGAACCATGCAGGTATTTACCAATATTTTTAAATACATACTGTAAAATTATTTCAAACGTCCTAAGAGATTGTTTCTGCTATTATTTCAATACGATATGGATGCAAATGTCAATTTAATCTTTAAAATTGCCATTGCAGTGTGGAGTACAATGGCGCGCGCCGCGCCTCTCCTTGGCTGAGTGTCCCCGCACCGTCCTGACTCGCGAGCCGCTGATGCAATGCGGGCTTTGCCTGGCGGCGGCGACCGCGGGGGGGGGGGGGGGGGGGGGGGGGGGATCTCTAGCCATTTGGGAGCTGCTGATTGATACTACTGGTTCATTTTCAGGACAGAAAATGGTTCATTGGTTGAAACACTGGCGGGTTTGGAAACAGTCAGGACAGTGGGCTGCAAAGTCGAGACACAAGTGAGTTGCCACTAGCGTCGGTCCGCTGCCCGTATTGCCGCATTGAGTCGGTCCAAACTTGCATCTTCTACCCAGTAAAGAGAGTAGGGGCTCCTCTTTGATTAAAAGGTTTGCACAGCAAGTGCATTTGGATTGAGTTCAGTTACGCGGCTGTTAGATGGAAGGTACCCCGTCCTTTTGCTGCTTGTCGGAGGGAAGTAATTACAACAATGACTCAAATGCTGGATGTCGGTGATACTTCAGCTCCACTACAATTCCAGCCACTCATCATCAGGTTAGATCTTTCTCTACTTTGATCTCACACGTTGTTGTTTGCATGATGCATGGTGATGAAATTCTGCTCTAATTTCTGTGCTTTTATTTGCACATTTTTTGGTGGAAATTTTGCTAATCCAATGAGGTTTAAAAATTGTACTCTTTAGTAAATTCATGATTCATGATGTAGCAAGTTATATCTTCATAATATAGTGCCAATTTTTATTGTTTTTTCTCACCGAAAACATGTTGATTGATCACTAAAAGTTTGTGTTTTTCACTTTAATTTTAACTCCACTACTGATGCTTTAGTGTCATGCCCACAGTGTATGTGAAAATGACAAGTTTGATTTGTCATGTGTATCTGTAAGGCCAATTTTCTTTTGCCAGCTTTCTTTCTTACTCTAATATACTCACCGAGATTCATTCAACTCTCTTTTGCATAATACTATTTTATTGCATTTGTTCTAACTGAGCAAGTGTTACATATTTCTTTTATCTTCGTGTTAGTAAAAGTGTAATGTTTGAGAAGAAGTATTTTGGTTAGCTTTGCATCTATATTATTACGCTTATAGGTCATTCCATTGGGTTGCAGCTTCTAGGGTGGAATGTGCTATTGCTACACGTATGGATAATTTGACATGGTAGAGTGAGTGATTGACGGAGGAATCATAAGGAGAGAGCCAAAAGACCAGTTGAGCAGGTGACTTTTTCTTATATTTATGTAACCATTTTGTATCACTCTAACCATGAGTGTATTTTATCTTGTGGTCTAATGCTTTTTAATTGATGGTAGAGTGAGTGATTGATGGAGGAACCATGAGGAGAGAGTCAAAACGCCGGTTGAGCAGGTGACTTTTTCTTATATTTATGTAACCATTTTATATCACTCTAACCATGAGTGTATTTAATCTTGTGGTCTAATGCTTTTTAATTGACGGTAGGCATTGAGGGCATGTTGAGATCATTTCTTGGTGCATTTTGTATCGTTCTAGCCTGTGAGTGTATCTAATCTTGCAGTCGATTGTTTCTAAGATTTTGACTGGTTGATTTGCTGATGTCTCCACCCTATGGTTTCAGGTTAAACTTCAATCCTTCACAATGTAGTTGTCATGATGCAGGATCTAAGACTGAAGAAATCGCACTGCTGATAATTTAGATCACCCTTGTAAATAAAGCTGAATGGGCTTGTGACATAGTTCTAAAATTTCATTAACTCGAAGTAGGTGGTGTCCTTTTTGAATGGTCTTCTTTCTTTCTCGTATGTCAAATGCAAGCAAGCATGCCTCTGCCGAGGCTTAGAAATATCAAGGCGTATGTGTCTAGGTCACTTTTATATACTAAGCAATACCTTTTCTTTTTCTTTTTGAATGCACAGACCTGAAAGAGTTCTGTTATTTTACCCCTTTTTGTGTAGGTTTCTTCTCACCCAGCAGCTTCTAGAAAGTAGAGTATATCGCAACTTCGGAAACTTATTGAAGATGATGGTTCTGATATTATGTCCAGGATGATGCGTTAAGCTCTTTTGATAATTTATCAGAAGAAAGAGCAGAAGAAAATGGAGGATCCTAAAATGACTCAAATAGAACTAAGAAATATCTATGCCACAAAGCTAGGTATATTCAAGGAAATAATACGATGCATTATATTTTGTTTATATGCGTAAGTGTACTGACATGCCGGTAAGCGATAACGATATTGTTGAACAGTGCACGCCAATCCAATTTTTTTTTGAACAATCTGTATGCATGAGTTGAGCTGGTATAGCTATGCTATTTTTATGCAAGCTGCCGAACTTCAATAGCATTCGTGATAATCCCCAACTTTAGTATCCAGCAAAAGAGGAGGATATTTTGGTGCTACTTATGGCCGTACTAGCAGAATAAATGATGTATGCCATCTATTATGACTTGTTAATCTTGTCTATTGTTACAGCAATAGGTTAATTTGCCGGTTTTCCCCTATTCGTTACATTTTTTATTGCTCTACTGTATGGAAAGCTGTTAAAACTAAAAAATGGTAACCTGTAGTTACTGCATACAATGGATTTGGTACAACACTGGATCTATTTTATTAATCCATCAGAATAAGCAGAACAGACCCCATGGCAATTAAAATGGTGGTTCAGAATATAGAGCGACTTGTATTATCTGCGTATAGAATAATTTGTTGTAGGCTACATAGAGCGTCGGTTCAGCACATCTAACATTTGTTGTTACTAGGAATGCATACAGTTAGTTACTATTACCTTATATACTCACAATTGCCTCATCTCACAAAATTGCATGTGTTGTACTAAAGGCATATGAAGTAATTCTTTTAGAAGGTCCATGACGAGAGGTGAATGGTATATTGGTATTGTACAGAGTCTTCAATCCGAAGGTATAAAATAACGTGCAGGTGTACATCATTTACATTGGTCTGTCATACAAAAATGCAGGCTAATGCTTGCTGGATACAGGGACTGCTGCAACCCACATGTATTACATTTTACATGTCGTTTTTACTATCTTTTTTTCTTTTCTGCAATTTTAGAACGCTGGATGTATCCAACTCCATTATGTATAAATTAATTCCTTACTTACACCCTTCATTCAGAAATTAGATTCTATAGTTACTTAGAAAGAGTATATACATCACCAACTCATTTTCAGTTGGATATTTCATTTTTCAGAATCATTGTTTGTTTAATAATGCTGCAGGTTTTCCATTTCATTTTTCAGAATCATTGTTTGTTTAATAATGCTGCAGGTTTTCCTTTGACAGATTCCAGTTGGTGTCACAAAGGATATATGCTCATTGGATTTGTTGATGTTGAAGCATCAGCGAGAACTCACTCTGTGCATTTTAAAACCGAACCGAAAAACCATACCGAAAATAAACCGAACCGAACCGAATTCACGATTTTTATGGTTTCTGGTTTCGATATGGTATGAACTTTTCATACCGTTTTGAATTTCGTTTTCTATGGTATATACCGAAAAACCAAATGGTTAACCGAATAAACCGAAATAAATAAATAAATAAATATATATATATATATATATATATATATATATATATTTCTTGAGGCAAACAACGATACAAGTAGTCATTTTTCTTGTATAAGAATAAAATTTCCTGCAAAGAACATCCATTTTTTCTTGTAACGTAGTAATTTTTCTCTTGCAAAAATGCTAACCACGTCGTCCATAACCTTTCCAGGTTGGGATTGAAGCATGCATATATACTTATATAAAGTTATATACCATTTGTATTTAAAAAGTATGTGTTTGAATTTATAAGTTTGTAAAATATAGTATGTCATTTTCAAATTCGCGTCAACTTTGGTTATTATGGTATATACCGAAACCATACCGAAATAATTTGGTATATACCGAAACCGAACCGTATTTTAATATCATACCATATAAACCGAAGTATTAATACCATACAAACTGGAAAACCGTATAAACCGAACCATGCAAACCGAATAAACCGAATGCATAGAGTGAGCGAGAACACACGAATGAGGAATGAGGGTTCTTATGAGATCACAAGAATGAGGTATTACACCCGCTCCAAAAGTTTCTCAAATATACTCTAAAAATTTGTTGCATGTTGTAAGATGTTTCTGTTGTTCATTTCTGTTATTTTTACTTTAAATCCTAATACGAATACAAGAAGTGCCCATATTCTTGCGTTCTATACAAAGTGCCCATATTCTTGTGTTGTTCTGACTAATTCTTTAGACACATAGAAGTCATATCTGGTTTACAACATATCTATCATTATGAAATTATAGATATTACTATATCATCTTATCCGTCAGTCGCTCTTCCTAATCCAAAGGAACTTCTGGCCTGGAAACCAATTGAAACGAAATAATAATAAAATTTCTGAAAAAGTTGTTGTGTATGCATGGAAATACACTGATTTTGCAAATGTTCAGTGGTAAAATCTTGAAAGATGAAGAAGGTAGTTCTTTTTTTAGTTCTAAAGCATGTACTAGATGATAGAGATGATAGCATTTCAATCTCAGTGTTGCATATTACCATAAGGATTTAGTTAAGGTCAGCCCTTTGCTTTAATAGTTTCTTCTAAACTGGACACAAACCCCATACCATGTCTTTGAGACAGAGTTGTTCGCACTTGTCTCTGTGAAGCCATTTTCACGCAGGTTCACACACATTAGCATCAGGTTATTTGTTTTCTTCTGTAAAAGGTATGGAAGCTTTGGTCTAATTGACAAAAGCAAGCTTTACTGAGCAAGACAGACAAATAAATAGAATGACGATATGAATTGAATCAACACTTTAAATGCCAGCCAGATCAAAAGAAAAACATTTTTTTACATAATACTTGTTAGGATTGTAAAAGGAATGAAGCCCTCCCTGATGCTAGATAGAACCTACTCCAGTTCCTATTTAGTAGTGCACCAACTACTTTGTAGTATGCAAAAGCATTATGGCTCATCGGCTCCTGAACCAACTAAAGGAATGAAGCAGGGGAATAGTTCCGAAAGATAGACCACCTTAAACAAGAGTGCATTTTTTGATTATTTCATGAAGCAGAGAGTATTTTAGGTCCTGTTTGGTCCAAATAAGTCACCAACTTATAAGTCAAAAAGTAAAAAAAGTGACTTATTTTGCCAAACAGACCCGACTTATAAGTGACCCCAACTTATAAGTCATAAGTTGCTCCACCCCAACTTAAAACTTATAAGTCACTCCCTTTTGTGTGGGTCCCACCACCTGCATGATGTTGATTGGTGTGGGAAAGTGTGTCAGGTGACTTATAAGTCAGGTGACAACCAAACAGGCGTGACTTATAAGTCACTGATTTTAAGTCACCTGACTTATAAGTCAGGTGACTTATTGGAACCAAACAGGCCATTAATAAGCCCGAAGGTACTAATTGTTTTCCTATGTAGCGAAGTATGAACATGGGGCCTCAAAATTTCAGTACTACTATCATTATCTCGGATCACATGATGTTGGTTGCTGTTATTCTACATGCCCTTTTGTGGCGCATGAGGGACACAACTATGTTGGCCCTTAGGATTGAGGATGTCAAAGCCGGCTATATCAATAGGATTGTGCAGATTATTTCGAAAGAGACAGTGGTTGCTATGGTTTGTGTTGAACCTGTATGGGCCAAGCCCATCTAGCTTTGTCACTTAGGGCCCAAGCCCATGAGGAGGTGCTGACCTAGAAGAAGGCATCAGTCCTCCCGTTCCCAAGCTGAGCCGCCACACACACAGAAAAAGGCTACCAAGAGAGAGGTGGGCTCCTGCGACTACAACATGGTATCAGACCTAGGCGGCGACGATGGGGCGTGACGGGAGTAGGGCGGCGACGGCGGACCTAGGAGGCGGAGTGGGCTCACCTCTGCGCGGGCTCCTCCCTCTTCCCCTCATTCCCTTCTTGTTCCCTCTCGCGGCTGTGCGCTGGCTGGCCTCTCGCAGCTGCAGGGGAGCTGCGCCAGTAGCTGCGTGCGAGTGAGGAAGACAAGGGGGCGGCGTGAGCTGAGGAGGTGCGCATACGGGAGGGGCTGTAGAGCGGACTGACAGGAGGTGTGCTGCTGGAACTGCTGCTGTGTGCAGCGGCTAAGTCAGAGGAGAGAAGTGTGCTGTAGCTGCCTGAAGCTGAGGTTGCTGTCCTGCTGCTGAGGAAGGAGAAGTGGGGCAGTGTTGTGCTGCTGATTGAAAGGGAACTGGAGACTGCTGATTCTGCAGAGGACTGTGTGCGGCTGTGCTTGCTGCTATTGTTGGCTGTGTAGGCTGTGTCCGAAGATGAGTGAGCCAACAGGCCTTGCTGAGGCTTTCGAGAAGCTAGCTAAGATCCTCAAGGAGTCGAAATCTAGGGCCATCGTTCCTCGACAGGAAGTGGCTCAGAAGATCGAACTGTCGCCCATGGACATGAAGTTAGAGGGGGCTACCAATTATCTGAGCTGGTCCCGAAGGGCGTTGCTGGCTGTGGAACAGAAGGAGCTTGATGGGCACTTGTTGGGTGCTGTTGCTGAACCAGGAGACAAGACTACTGTGGAGGGAAAGAGATGGAAGGTCATAAACTCTGTGCTCATTGGCTGGTTGTTGAACTCGGTGGTGCCCCCCATTGGACGCTCTGTGGAGGGGCTATCCACATCCGCTGCGATATGGGCGACTCTGTCCACCTTGTACTCAGGTAAGGGCAATGTCATGCTCATTGCTCAAATTGAGGGGAAGATCAGTCGGTTGCATCAAGGTGATGACATGTCAGTGATGACATATGTGGCAGAGCTGCAGGCTTTGTGGGCAGAGCAGGATAACTGCGACCCTCTGAAACTCTATGATGCGGCTTGCATCGAGTCAGGGTGCAAGTGGACTGTACGCAGGCTTGTGCTGAAACTGTTGGAGGGGCTTAGAGGTTGCTTTCATGGCAGGAGGGCATCCCTGTTGCACCAACCTCTCCTGCCCTCTATTGAGGAGACTATTGCTGCAATGTCTCAAGAGGAGGTGCGGCTATCTCTTGAGCATGCAGACATGAAGGCTGTGCCGGCTTCGACATTTGCAGTCACTGAGCGCATGGAGTGGAGCGATCCCAACAAATGTCATATCTGTGGGGAGGTAGGTCACTGGAAGTGGGCGTGTCCGACTCGTGGCAGAGGCAGGGGATACGACAGAGGGGGAACTGGCAGAGGCAGGCGTGGTAGAGGCAGAGGTGGATACTCAGGGACCTCAAGGGGTCAGGCTTCTATGGGTAGAGGTGGCTACTCAGGACACTTAGGGGATCAGAGGGCTCACATGACAGTGGCAGGAGACACTGGGACGTCACAAGGCTAAGATGCAGCTGATGCTGACTATGGAGACTTTGCTCTCTGGGCCTCCACTAGTGAAGGTAATCCGGATGAGGCATGTCTTGCTTCTAATGAGAGTGCTCCAGAGTGGGTTCTTGACTCTGGAGCATCTAAGCATGTTGCTAGTAATTCCTGCGTATTTGAGTCTTACCATAAGCACCCTCCGTCTCACACGGGCACAATGCAAACTGCTGATGGCACAAACCAGCCTGTCATAGGGGTTGGCACAGTCAAGTGCACTCCGACCATCTCCCTATCCTCAGTGTTACATGTGCCAGCTTTTCCTGTCAATTTGGTCTCTTTCAGTGCTCTAATTGATCAAATTGACTGTCGTGTGATCCTTGACAAATTCGGTTGCGTGATTCAGGAGCGCCAGACGAGCCAGACGGTTGGGACTGGCACCAGGCGTAGGGGGCTCTGGTACATGGACCAGGAGGTGCAGCCGGACTTGGTGTGTGCTGCGACCATGGAGGACAAGGAGAAGGAGGCGATAATCCATCACTGTAGGATGGGACATGTATCTTTTGATAAGATGAGTAGAATCTTTCCGGATGTTATGTGTGGGATAGGCAAGAGCAAGTTGACATGTGATGCTTGCGAATATGCCAAACACACACGAGCCTCATATGTGAGCAAGGGGCTTAGGAGCATCTCTCCTTTTATGCTTATTCATTCGGATGTATGGAAGAGCCCAGTTGTATCAATGAATGGAATGAAATACTTTGTTACATTCATTGATTGCTATTCTCGTATGACTTGGATTTATATGATGCGTCACAAAGATGAGGTGTTTAGCTGTTTTCAGAATTTCCATGCCTTGGTGAAGAATCAGTTTCAGGTGCAGGTGCAGGTGATCAGGACTGACAATGGGACAGAGTATGTGAACAACACATTTGGGGCCTATTTGTCTGATCAAGGTATTCTTCATCAAACTACATGCCCAGACACCCCTCCTCATAATGGAGTGGCAGAAAGGAAAAATTGGCATATTCTTGAGGTTGCTCGGTCATTGATGTTTACGATGAATGTGCCCAAATTCTTGTGGAGTGAAGCAGTTATGACAGCCACATACTTGATCAACCGGACACCATCAAGAATACTAAGCATGAAATCTCCGTGTGAGCTAGTATATGGAGAAACTAAGTTTGTTGTTCCCCCAAAGTTGTTTGGCAGTACTTGTTTTGTTCGAGATCACCGTCCTTCTGTTGGAAAACTTGATTCGCGAGCGGTGAAGTGTATTTTTCTGGGCTATTCTTCTAGTCAGCAGGGGTATAAATGTTGGTGTCCCTCAGAGAAACGTAGGTTTGTCAGTATGGATGTAACCTTCAGGGAGTCTGAGCCATTCTATGGTGAGCCAACAGATCTAAGTGTGTTGTTTCAAGGGCTTGACCATTTACACTCTGTGCAGGATGGTCAAGAGGGGGAGAAGGTTGTATCTCACACTCAGGAGGATTCTGTGGGCACTAACATTGATGATGATGTGCAGGTTCAAGTCCAGCCAATTGTGGGTACAATTCTGGTTGGTACTCTCACTGATGGTGATGTGCAGGTTCAGGTCCAGCCAACAGCGGGTTCCATTCAGATTGGTAATCTCCAGCTCCCTGTTCGAGATCGGTGGCAGAAGACCCCCCTAGTGTACTCTCAACGAGAGCCACAAGTGCCACAGGTGCATGACTCATCTGACACTCGTCTGGTATATTCTCGGCGGCAGCCACTTGTGCGGGAGGGGGAGCAACAAGTGCAAGGGGAGCAGTCAGTGCAGGGGGAGCAACAAGGCAGTGGTGCAATCTCATCTGACATAGTGGAACTGCCTATTGCGTTGCGAAAGGGGACACGTGAAGCGACACAGAAGGCTTTACCACCGGAGGTTTTTGATGATCATGATATCGGAAATTTTGTGTCTTATCAGGCTTTGTCTCCTTCCTATAGAGTGTTTGTTGCCTCTCTTCAAACTGTGTCAATCCCAAAGGATTGGAAGGCTGCAAAGCAAGATCCGAAGTGGCGTGAAGCGATGATAGAAGAGTTGGAAGCACTGAGGAAAAACAAGACGTGGGTGCTAACTACATTGCCGGCAGGAAAGAAAGCAGTGAGTTGTAAGTGGATCTATATAGTGAAGCAGAATCCTGAGGGGAAGGTGGAACGGTATAAGGCCAGATTGGTCGCCAGAGGATATAGTCAAACTTATGGAATTGACTATGACGAGACGTTTGCTCCAGTGGCAAAGATGAACACAGTAAGGATATTGGTTTCCTGTGCTGCAAACTTTGGGTGGAAATTGCATCAATTAGATTTCAAGAATGCCTTCTTGCATGGTGAGTTGCAGGAAGAAGTGTACATGGAGATACCACCAGGTTTTGGTACTTCACAGACCACGGGGAAGGTATGCAGGCTGAAGAAATCCTTGTATGGACTGAAGCAATCGCCGAGGGCTTGGTTCGATAGGTTCAGACGTGCTGTCCGTGCTATGGGGTATGGTCAATGTAATGGTGACCACACGGTGTTCTACAGACACTCACTCTCTAATCGAAAGATCACCATTCTTGCAGTTTATGTGGATGACATTATCATCACCGGAGATGATGAGGAGGAAATAAAGAGATTGAAGGGGTGTTTGAGCAATGAGTTTGAGGTGAAGGATTTGGGCAACCTAAAATACTTCCTTGGGATTGAAGTGGCCCGGACAGAGAAGGGAATATCTTTGTGCCAAAGGAAATACACCTTGGATCTCTTGAGTGACATGGGCATGATGGGATGTCGTGCAGCCCCTACGCCGATTGAACAAAATCATCAAGTGACAGCTCAGTCAGGCGAGCTGGTGAATAAGGAAGATTATCAGAAATTGGTTGGGAGGTTATTGTACTTGTGTCATACCAGGCCTGACATTACGTATGCCGTGGGTGTGGTGAGCAGATACATGCATGAACCAAGGAGTGGGCATCTTGATATTGTGCACAGAATTCTGAGATACTTGAAGGGGACTCCGGGTAAAGGGTTGTGGTTTGCGAAGAGTGGACATCTTGAGGTGGATGGCTATAGTGACTCTGATTGGGCCAGTTGTCAAGATGATAGAAGATCAACTTCTGGCTATTGTGTGTTTGTGGGACGAAACTTGGTGTCATGGAGAAGCAAGAAACAGGCTGTTGTGTCTAGATCAACAGCAGAAGCCGAGTATAGAGCATTATCTCAAGGGTTATGTGAGATGCTCTGGGTGAAGTACCTACTGAGCGAGTTGAAACTTCTGAGGAAGGGACCCTTGAAGGTGTGGTGTGACAATCAGTCAGCTATAGCCATTGCTAATAACCCAGTTCAGCATGATAGGACAAAACATGTGGAAATTGATCGCTTCTTCATTAAGGAGAAACTTGATGCTGGGATCATCAGTCTTACTCACGTCAGCTCTGGGCAACAGTTTGCAGATTGCTTGACAAAGGGACTGGGAATGAAGGACTGTAACTTGGCATGTGACAAGATCGGGATGATAGATATCTACCACCCATCTTGAGGGGGAGTGTTGAACCGGTATGGGCCAAGCCCATCTAGCTTTGTCACTTAGGGCCCAAGCCCATGAGGAGGTGCTGACCTAGAAGAAGGCATCAGTCCTCCCGTTCCCAAGCTGAGCCGCCACACACACAGAAAAAGGCTACCAAGAGAGAGGTGGGCTCCTGCGACTACAACAGTTTGTATACTCAAAAGGAAATATATCTGTTTAAGGCAGTGAGGTATGTCCCATGTTTACTCATACACACAACATCTTTTGAACTTCCTGCTGGCAATACATTATTTGATGTCATCTCTGCTGCTTATTATTATTCTGGTTGCTGTATGGTTCTATTTATCTCTATTATTAGAAAGTACATGCTGCAGTATCTTTTGGCTATACCTTAAGGAAGAAATATTTTGACATTTGTAGCTTCTAAATGTATTGTAGCACATTTGGATAACTTCTTGATTATCATAAACAAATGTGATGATGCAGGTCTACAGACAGATCTAAACAAAGCACTAGAAAATATGTTTACATGCGATGACCATATAAATAAATACAATCTATCTCCAGTCTGAGTAATAGTGCTCAGACACGTCAAAATCTGTATTTTAGATTAGTGCTACATATTGTCGTCTTAGTGGTACCTTCAATTTTTTTTCAACCATTGACATGTCCTTTTCGTCTTTCTACGTAGAGTATGGTGATATACAAAGCACTTATACAATTGGAGCATTGCCTATGATGGTAAGCAAACAGTTCTGCACTCCATTTTATTCATGCAATTACTTTTTGGAGCATTATATATTGCTTCCTACATCTAAACTTTTATCATATTGTCCCTCCGTCCGAAAAAGCTTGTCCCAAACTTGTTCTTCAAATGGATGTATCTAGCACTAACTTGGTGCTAGATACATCCATTTGAGAGACAAATTTTTCGGAGGGAGGAAGTACTCCCTCTGTCCCGAATTATTTGTCGTAGAAATGGATAAAAATGAATGTATATAGAACTAAATATGTCTAGATACATCCATTTATACGACACGTAATTTCGGACGGAGGGACTATATATGCAAGCAAGCAGGTGGATGAGGAGGCCAATTGCGAGGGCGTCGACATCATCTCGCCCCTTGCTTTGTGGGGCGGAGGACGAGGAGGTGGAGCAGTTGACAGCGCCGTCGTCGTCCTCCTCACCTTCGAGCAAAAGCGGGTGTTGGACATGCTTGAGACCGAGGGTGTCGCGAGCAACCTGATCGTGTATGTAACCTAAGACTGATGCCTGTTGCACCAGATGTCCCCGTTGATATCTATGATCTATGATGTCATTGCTTTTCTCTTAGAGCTGATCCATCTTCATGTGCTTTCAGTTTGATTTTGTAATAGTGCATAGTACAAATAGGACAGTGACAGTGCATGGTACAAAGAGGACAGTGAACTAAGCTAAGCTAAGTTCATGCAATTATGTTACGTAAATTGGAAAATGCTAATAAGAAGGTGAAAGAGGCGCACCCCACCCGGCACCGCCCCAGCTTCCTTTTAGGCGGCGCACCAAGGGTGCGCCCCAACCACTAGTGACAATTCTAGTACACAGATTTCAACATACTGAAGTCTGCCCTCCAAAATATTGAATGGCAAAAATATCATAACTGAAGTTCACGTGACAAGGAACAGTACCATCCAACAGTTGTTGTTTATTCGCTCATGATAGTCTACGATTTTTACTCGCTCAGGACTCGTAGACAAATTCATGGAGTAATCAGTAGCAATTTTTTCACTTCAGCTGTTTCATAATGTAATGCGTATAGATTTTTTGAATTTTAGAGATAACTATTTTATGGTAGTCTATGATTTTAGGGCATCTCCAACGTGGACCTCAAACAGCCTCGTTCAGACCGTCCGGTCTGGACGTGTTTTGTCATCCAACACAGTCCTGTATCGGTCCGCTCAGCGACCCGGATGCACTTTTTCTCGCAAACTGGAGACAATGTGTGTGTGGGGGGCGGGGGGGGGGGGGGGGGGGGGCTTGCTCGCCCAAACCCAATCCCTCACCCGCGCGTGCTTTCTGCCCGAAATGGTCAGTGTCGCTCTAGAGCCTCATTGCTGCATTCATGCGCCGCCAAAGCAGACGTGACCTCTCACTGTTACCGGCAATGAAGCGACGCGTCGGCCGAAAGATCGCCGCCTTCGCAACTCTCCGGTGCAGGCGCCTACTCGTCTAGGACGGATTATCGTTGGAGCGGAAGAAAGCGATGGTTGCCATTGCTGCCGGCTGGCAAACTGGCCGATGACGTCCAATGGAGGACGAGCCGACGCCACCCTCATCGCCGGTGCATGCCTGCATGACTATTGACAAGGCCCGGGCCCAGTATATGGACATGGTGCGGGAGGAGCGAGAGGAGCAATTACTTACGCGCAGGACGACTAGGCGTACAACCTCTAGCTGCTCGAAGAGCACCGGCAGGCGGAGGAGCAACTCACTGCCGGCATGGCTATCGCGCCGGACGTGAATGTGGCGGAGCAGGTTGCGTTGCTCGAGTCCTACTGTTTCTCCTGCGAGATCCGACACGACCGCTGGAGGTACCGCCAGTATCAGGTGGAGATGGACGAGGCAGCTGACGAGGTGAGGGACAAGAGCGACGAGGAGGAGGACATCGCCGGCTTCGCCAAGGCCGCGCTCCGCCGACACAACCATGAAGCCGACACGTCCGCGGGCGCCGCTGGCAACCAGGAAGTGTAACACATGGTAGGTCACCGCCGCTCAGGTCCCAAGAAGGCCACCACTCTTCCCCTCTACTTGAAGCCAGGCTTGGCGGGCTGAAAATCATCGACCGGTTAGCCGCTCAAGCTGCTGTGGCGGAGGCTGCGGAGGCAGGGCTGGATAGCCCCGAGGCGGAACTGGAGAAGGCAAAGGCAAGAGCCGGAGGTTCAGTTCTCGGGGCTCATGGCCGGACATAGGAATAGGCACCCACAATCATTTAGATTAGGTTCAGAATAAGGTTTAATTAAAATATCCAAAATGTAATGAATTTCGTCCGGTTTATATAAAATATGTCGAAAATGTAATGAATCTCGTCCGAATCCACAGTGTTTACATGGACTTTGTCCGGTTTAGTTGAACCATGTTTGAACGGGAGTGTTGGATGCCCGTCTCTCGCACCCGTCTCCGTGGATCGGTCCCTCTGTGTGTGGACGGACGCCGGAGCAAATTCACGAGTCAACGTTGGAGATGCCCTCATATAAAGTATGAAAGTTTATCTTATTTATGAACCTAATGATATAAGTTTGACACTCTACGTGTAAAAAAAATCTTCATAAATTTGATAAAATTTTGTGATGCTTGGCTTTTCAAAAAAATTATATGCACTACAGTATAAAAGAGATGGTGTATTCATTTAGTGATACATGTATAGCACCGGCGACAGTGGGAGGACTACGGCTTGATTAACTCGTACTCCCTCCGTTCCTAAATATAAAAAGACATTTTAAATAGACTACCACATACGGATGTATATAGACATATTTTATACTGTAGATTCATTTATTTTATTTTTTATATAATTACTTGTTAAAATATTTAAAAAGACAAATATATTTAAGAACGGAGGGAGTACTTTGCACGTGGGCTGCGGAGCCATTGCCTGTGTCGGTGTGCATGTCAATGTCATTGCACCGAAACTTTTTGAAAGGTTAACTTTAAACCTGGACGCACTCCTCCTCGCAGCCGGCGTCGCACTTGCACGATGTTCCCGTAGCCAGGACCCGCCAGGAGAACTGGGATCATCAGCAGCGTGCTAATCTTTATCATTTGGCACTAATCTTTTTAAGAGCATCTCCAACGGCCGCGCGAAACGACGCGCGCGCGGTAAACGCAGCCTTTAGCGCGCGCGGGGCGTTTTGCCGCGCTTCAGCGGCGGCGGGAAAATCACGCGCGCGGAAACCGCTTGCGCGCGCGCACGAGAAAACGCCAGTTCGCGCCCCATATTTTGCGCACCGCTTCCGGCGCGCCTATAAATTGCGGCGCGCGCCACGCGCCTCTCTCGCACCTTCTCTTCTCCTCTTCCTCTTTCTGCCACGCGCCGCTCCAGCGCCCCGCCACCGACGCGCCTCCGCCGCAGCGCCCCGCCACCGACGCGCCTCCGCCGCTCCAGCGCCCCGCCACCGACGCGCCGCCATGCCGCCGCGCCGCCGAGGAGCGTCCGGCTACCGCGGCGTCCGCCTGCGCCCCAACGGCGTCTACACCGCGGAGATACGCTCCGGCGAACTCCGGCTCGGCCTCGGCACGTACGGGACGGCGCGCCAGGCCGCCCGCGCGTACGACGCGGCGGCGTGGCGCCTAGGCCGGCCGCGCGGCCAGATGAACTTTCAAGATGTGTACACACTCCAGCAAGCTCTCGACCTCGCCCCTCTGCCTCGTCTGCACACAACGAAAGACCGTGCGGAGCACGCCGAGCGGCAACGCCGCCTCCTCGTCGCCTAGGAGGACGAGCGGGTCATGGCGGAGTGGCGCCAGCGCCACCCGGAGGACATCGCCTACGAGCAGGCCTACTGGGCAAGGCGCCGCGCGGAGGACACGCAAAGGCGCCGCGAGAAGCGGTTGGAAAGGCGTCAGCGGAAGGCGTTGGCGAATGCGCAGTCCGACATCGTTGCAGCAGGTGGGCAGTCGTTCTTCACGCCGGACGATGATCGGTGGCTGGACATCTGGCTAGACACCTCGGACGACACCGCCGAAGATGATAGCGATGGTAGCGACTTAGAGTAGTTTCTATCTAGTTTATCTATGCCGCCGTAGTTTATCTATGCTTTCGAACTATCTATCTAGTTGCACCGATGTAAAATACCTTTGTATCTTTTTTATTTATGCAATCTATCTAGTTTTTATTTTATCTATGCGTTCGAAAATTAAAAAAAATATTTTATGCGCGCTGCATTTTTGCGCGCTGCTGGAGCGGTGCGCGTGCTGCATTTTAACGCGGCTGCTGGAGCGGGCGCAGCGCGCCGCGCCAAACCAGGCGCAGCGCGCGCGCTAACAGGTTTTTTGCGCGCGGCGCTATAGCGCGGCTGTTGAAGATGCTTAGGCAAAGCACTCCCATTTTCACATCTACACCCGTGGAATGCTTTGCTTGCCATCCGCAGCTGCAAAACAACACTACACGTAGGCGGGTACACACAAACAATATCAATTTTTGCCATGCCATCGATCAGTCACTGTTTTTTTTTTGGTAGCTCGGGATATCGTGGTTCGAGATAAATGTGTGAAGGTCAACCAAACATTTGCCCGTAGCACAATGTCTTCGGCTCCTGCTATATGGACTTGTTCGGGGGAGCTGGTGCTGCCATGGCGGGTACTCCTAGCCTAGGCATGAATGGCCCTCCTCTTCACGTGGTCGTGCCGACGGGACAGCGAAGGATGGATGGGAGTCGCTGCAGCATCTTCAATCTTTAGGAAAGAGGGATAGATCGATGAACAGTGTTACATTTTTATTCAAGCATGCTACATGACCGACACTGTGAGCACGTAGCTCAGTGTTTACATGCCCTCGTGAACGGTGATATTGCTCAAGTCATAACCAAAGAGAGATCTACCTTAGTTCTAGTATATTTGCATCTCCATGTTAGCTAAGTAGCGACCGACAAGCTAGACCAGATCACGAGATGCGTAACGTGCGTGATGCATGCTGCATGCATTTTCGCGAGACAAGCTAGACCAGGTCTCATATAAATCAGGTGAGACCCGCCCTGATGAATGACATGTGGCATTCATAAATCACAAAGCATCTAATCTCTTCCCCCCCTGATTTCAGGTGGGGGATGGGGTGGATGCTTTGTGATTTGTGAATGCCACGTGTCATCCATCAGAATGGGTTTCATCTGCTAATCCGTGAGACCTGGTCTCATAGAATTTTTTTCCACCATTCAGTAATGGAGTACTAGCATGTTCCATACCCGACAAGATAAGATCGGTACCATGCATGCATGCTTAAACATCATGCCCGAACGTACGCTTGAGCACCGAGAAGGATCCATTCACCATTTCAACTCGGCAGTACAACAAATATATTGACACAAATAAACTGATTTTTATTTTACTGAGCAGAGACGCATACACTGATACATATGTGTTTATTCACGGAGCAACAACAGCTTTTTCTGGAGAGAGAAAAAACATAACGACGACGATGACAACAACATTTGTTGTTGGGTGTGGAACACGTGCAAGTACAGCCACAACTGCTCTGCTCAACCCATGCGAGCTTTTATTTTCGGTCCAACATCTTATGTCCTGAGCATGTGCGATCAGTGCTTCTTGCAGGGCTTGCAGGGCGTGCCGTCGTCGACGCGTGCATCGGCGCATCGGAACGTCTTCTTAGGGCTCGTCTGCACGACGCGGCAGTTCACGCAGCCGTCCCGGCACTTGGGGCCGGCGTCGTCGCAGACCACGGCCCCGGAGAAGAACCTGCAGTTGTCGCAGCACTTCGGGAACTCCGCTGCATGGAATCAAAGCAGTTAATCGCCTTGTTAACTGGATTGGCATCAGTTAACTATCACTTGTGTGCGTAAGCTAAAGATCTCAACGAAATCAGAATACGGCAATCAGCAACCATACCGTTCGCGATTCCCATGACCAGGACGGCCTGGAGAACCAGGATGACCACGAGTGTGCTACTCTTCATCGTTGCTCCTAAACTTCTCTATATGGAGGCTCTGCACTGCCCTGTCTGCTCGTGGAAGGATGATTTATGTTGTGGTTGTGCCTGGCCAAAGCTACAAGCAACTATATATATAGATGTCCGTTCTTGAAGCATATCCCGATTTGCTGCGTCAGCTATGAATTGTTTTTTGTTATCGTGGTTTGGGATAAACTTGTTTGACTCCTTGCTAGCTTGGACTCGTTTCCTTTTTCTTTAAAGGCGGCTTAGACGTGTTAGGCACATCTCCATCTTCCACGTCCAGCGCATCAGCACACTTATTTCCTCATGATCAGTCGGTGATGTATGAATAGAACTCTTTCTATTCGCGCCGGAGTGGTTGATCGATAGAATCGTCAAATGTTCTATGTGCACGCTACTTCAGTGTACCTAGCCAAGCCCTTCATTTCGAAATACAAGATGTGTTTGACTTTTCAGCCTCCAATACACGTCTTTGACTACAAATTTTACTTATAAAATAATTTAAATTTAGTAAAAATACATGACACAAGAATATTTTGCAAGTTTGTGAATGTTTGTTCGACGTCGGAGAGGAGATTGGAGCCGCGTCTGGACTTGATGACAACGTCGTCGATGTAGGCCTCCACATTGAGGCCAATCTGACCGTGGAGGTATTTCTACATCATTCGCTGATATGTCACCCCGGCATTCTTGAGCCCAAAGAGCATGGTGATCTAGCAAAAGGGCCGGAAAGGTGTGATGAAGGAGGTCTTCTCCTTGTCGGACTCCTTCATGCGTATTTGATGGTAGCCAGAGTAAGCATCCAAGAAGCACATGAGTTCACATCCCACGGTTGAATCTATAACTTGGTCGATGAGAGGCGGCGGGAATAAGTCCTTTGGACATACTTTGTTGAGGTCAGTTTAGTCAACACACATGCGACATGACATGTTCTTTTTTCGCACCATGACGGGATTGGCCAGCCACTCCGGGTGCGTGACTTCCCTGATGAACCTGGCGGCTAGGAGTCGGGGGATCTCCTCATCAATGGCCCGCTGTTTCTATGTGGCGAAGGGACATAGGGCTTGTTTGTCTGGCCTGGCGTCCTTCCGAACGTCCAGGTTGTGTTGTGCAATCTTTACGAGAACCCGGGCATGTCTGCGGGCCTCCAGGCAAAGATATCTCAGTTGCTTCAGAGGAATTGCAGGAGTGTGGCCTCCTATCCTTTTGGTAGGTCTACTCCAATGATTATCGTTTTTGCCGGGTCTTGTAGGTGGACTTGGAATTTTTTGGTCTCCTTCGCTAGATGGAAGATGACCCCGGCCGGGGCTTGGTTGGTAGTATTATTGTAGATGGGTCGACAAACTTCTTGATGTGCTCAAGCTCCGTGGAAGCCAGTGCTGCCTCGGCGAGCTCTACGTTCGTGGGTTCTGCTTCAAGAGCACTCTTGGGGCTGCCGTGGATTGTTATTGTGCCACTCAGACCTGGCATCTTGAGGCTGGTTGTAATGGTAGTATCATAGCTAGTATCATGCATGCCAACTAGGCAAGTTTGATGAGGTGTCATAGAATTAAATGAAGAAAGAGAGGGTTGAGTATCATATCATGATACCGTATCATAATAAATGATATACTACTATGTGTCATGCATGGCAAAAATAAAGTATTACATGATACTATTATATGATACTATGCATTAGGGAGGTAGTATCATATTACTAGTATCATGCATATGATACTAGTATATGATACTTACCATTACAACCAGCCTGAGTTGGAGGTATGTGTAGGATGATAGTGCCATAAATTTGAAGTAAGCCAGCTTGTCTAGGATGGCGATGTAGCCGGTTTGAAATGTCGTGACCTCAAATCATATTTTTACGATCTAAAGTCATCCTCGTCCCCAAAGACGACCTCTAGGTCGAGCTGTCCGAGGGGGTGCACTTGCATACCAAGTGCAAAACTGGAAGTCAATGGGCGAGGGCTGTAGGCGGGATCGGGATATCGCCATCTTGGCCAAGGTGTCGGGAAGATGATGTTCACACCACTGTCGTTGTCCATTGGGACTTGAGCGAGGCGGAATCCCCCAACGATTGGATCTACAAGTAGGGTGAACTTGCCCGGATACGAAACATAGGCCGGATGATCGATGCAGCCGAAGGTGCCATGGAATCGGACCACTCCATGAGCTTTGTTGGGGTCGGCACGACTGCATAAACTGCACGTTAGGTGATCTTCTGGGCCTGGCGTGTATCTGTGGCCTGGAAGATTATGTTGAGGCATGCGTTTGGTCATGGCAAGCGGTGCCCCACGCGCGAAGGGTGATGGAGGAGCGCGGAGGCATACGATATCGCCTTGTCAATCAAGTGGAATTCGAGTCTTCCAAAGTGCATGACACCAATGGGAACATTGAAGGAAATATGCCCTAGAGGCAATAATAAAGTTATTATTTATTTCCTTAAATCATGATAAATGTTTATTATTCATGCTAGAATTGTATTAACCGGAAACATAATACATGTGTGAATACATAGACAAACAGAGTGTCACTAGTATGCCTCTACTTGACTAGCTCGTGAATCAAAGATGGTTAAGTTTCCTAACCATAGACATGAGTTGTCATTTGATTAACGGTGTCACATCATTAGGAGAATGATGTGATTGACTTGACCCATTCCGTTAACTTAGCACTTGATCATTTAGTATGTTGCTATTGCTTTCTTCATGACTTATACATGTTCCTATGACTATGAGATTATGTAACTCCCGCTTATTGGAGGAACACTTTGTGTGCTACCAAACGTCACAACATAACTGGATGATTATAAAGGTGCTCTACAGGTGTCTCCAAAGGTACTTGTTGAGTTGACGTATTTTGAGATTAGGATTTGTCACTCAGATTGTCGGAGAGGTATCTCTGGGCCCTCTCGGTAATGCACATCACTATAAGCCTTGCAAGCAATGTAGCTAATGAGTTAGTTACGAGATAATGCATTAAGTAACGAGTAAAGAGACTTGCCGGTAACGAGATTGAACTAGGTATTGAGATACCGACGATCGAATCTCGGGCAAGTAACATACCGATGACAAAGGGAACAACGTATGTTGTTATGCGGTTTGACCGATAAAGATCTTCGTAGAATATGTAGGAACCAATATGAGCATCCAGGTTCCGCTATTGGTTATTGACCGGAGATGTGTCACGGTCTTGTCTACATTGTTCTCTAACCCGTAGGGTCCGCACGCTTAAAGTAAGATGACAGTTATATTATGAGTTTATGTGTTTTGATGTATCTAAGGTTGTTCGGAGTCCCGGATGTGATCACGGACATGACGAGGAGTCTCGAAATGGCCGAGACATGAAGATCGATATATTGGACGACTATATTTGGACACCGGAAAGGTTCCGGGTGAGATTGGGACAATACCGGAGCTCCGGGAGGTTATCGGAACCCCCCGGGAGGTATATGGGCCTTATTGGGCCTTAGTGGAAAGGAGGGGAAAGGAGCAAGGGAGGGGGCGCCCCCCAAGCCCAATCCGAATTGGGGGGGGGGGGGGGGTGGCCCCCCTTTCCTTCCTCCCTCCTTCCTCTTCCTTCCCTCTCCTACTCCAAATAGGAAAGGGGAGAGTCCTACTCCCGGTGGGAGTTGGACTCCCCCCTAGGGCGCGCCACCCCCCTTGGCCGGCCCCCTCCTCCACTCCTTTATATACGGAGGAGGGGGGCACCCCATAGACACAACAATTGATCTCTTGATCTCTTAGCCGTGTGCGGTGCCCCCCCCCCCTCCACAATAGTTCTCCTCGATAATATTGTAGCGGTGCTTAGGCGAAGCCCTGCGACGGTAGAACATCAAGATCGTCACCACGCCGTCGTGCTGACGGAACTCTTCCCCGACATTCTGCTGACCGGAGTCCGGGGAACGTCATCGAGCTGAACGTGTGCAAGAACTCGGAGGTGCCATAGTTTTGGTGCTTGATCGGTCGGGCCGTGAAGACGTACGACTACATCAACCGCGTTGTGCTAACGCTTCCGCTTTCGGTCTACGAGGGTACGTGGACACACTCTCCCCTCTCGTTGCTATGCATCACCATGATCTTGCGTGTGCGTAGGAAAACTGTTGAAATGACTACGTTCCCCAACAAACATCGTAGTGCAGACCGCGGTCGTCGTCGACGACGAGCCCGAAGGAGTCGAAAGTGAATGTTTGGCCCGACATGTAGTCATTTTGCATGAACAAAGATCCGGTCTTGGTTTATTCTCCAACCAGCATAGCCACTGCTTGGTGCGCCATCGGAAGGTATGTAGAACCGCCAGTACCCTTGATAGTGTGGAGAACACGACTAGAAGCTCCAAAACAAAGGTCACACGAGTTAGTTACCCATGTTCACCCCCCCTGGAGGACACCCTACGTCCTGCTTCTAGTTTGTACTCATGGTGGAGTACCTCGTGTGAGGGTCACGACAGGGGAAGATTTATGGCTATCGAGAGTATGTTTCTATGTGAGTAGGTCCCTCTGGCTAATCCCTCTAGTCGTTGCCTTGCTTGGCTTGCATGCCAAGATGATCATCGAGCTCCACCAAGGCCTCCAGGCTCTCTCCTGTTATTGAGCTCTCTTCGGGCCATACGGGCCCCATGATAGGCCTCTTGTTAGGCTTCCTCTAGGCAAGCCACCCCCGGTGTATTGCACTGTCAATGTCCTACAGTGGTTAGCATCAGGACCACTGAATAAAGACAATGCATATTACACATGGGCTGATCTTCAAGCTCAACACACTAGCACATCTAGCAAACTAGCATTGACTGATAATGAAGTTCAACACACTACCACATCTACCTATCTACCATACAACTCTACTACACATCATATCATCCAGGTGAACAATTGCCACATCTACCACAACAACATGAACATCAACAATGTTGCGAAGCAAAACCTAACATGCCAGCAAAACAACAACACTATCATCTGATATACCACATCATCACATGATCACATATCTAAGGCCTATCATACTACCTTCAGAACTACTCCTACAACATGCTCACATATCTAAGGTACAACAGGTAGGGAGTGATTTAACTTACATCCATCAATGGAGCAAGGAGGAAGGCGCGAAACAACTCAGGGAAGAGGAGGAAGAACGATTGCTGCCGCCGACCATCGTGGATGTGAGAAGATGCGCCTGTAACTGCTCATTGGTGAAGAATCCGCCCGGGATGGAGAGCGTGAAGAGGATGAAATGGTGGCGGGGTTCAGGCGGTGAGCAAGCGGGGAGTAAATAGGGTTACTAAATCGGCGGGAGGTGATCCAATTCCTCCTGCCATTATATTGGGATGCGCACGAGGTCACATGAGCTCGCCGTCGCGTTTCCCTCCCCTGAATGCTGAGAGCCTGGTTGTGAGGAAATGCCTGATTCGTCCATTCCTAGGGGCCTAGCTGGAGGTGTTTTAAGTTCCGTTCATACCAAAATTCGAATGCAGACCGAGCATCCAAACATGCCAAAGTAGCACCCAGGGAGGAGCAATATGCAACCAACCAAAGAGGCCCTAGGTGCTCTAGTTCCCTAATTTTTTCCTGTGGCGTTGCCTAGGGAGTGGAGGCACTGGTGCCAAATGCCTCAAAAGTTGATTTGGCACGTGTTTGGCCATACTCTGTGAAACACTGGTGTAGTATGTCAATCGGCGGTCCATCATATCATCTGGTTAGGTCTAGCCTCTCGTCGTTGAGGACGAACCACTTGATGCATTGAGCCTATCATGGCTGCAGTTGCACGCCATGAACTCCATAGGCCCGTATGCTTTTTTTTTGTTGCTTATTTTTTGAAATACGATTGTGCACGTCTTTTCAATGAATACATAAAAACCAACTAATCCCATTTTCTGTTGGAATTGTTATTCAAACTAGGTATTGTGAAGAAACGTAATTGCACCCGCATAATTGTGAATACCGTTATTTCATTTGCAAAAAGAACACAAGTGATATTTACTAATCTCTTCATTGTATTTTAATTGTTTATCTCTTGTGAAAGATTACAAGAGATGTTACTAGCTAGTAAGGATAGGCAAGTGCTTATTATTATTATTATTGAGAGCAGCAATTCGGTGCCCGGGCTCATATGCACCTAAGATGAAGAAAAAAAATTCAAAACAAATACTACAAAATTCAAAAAATTCCATTTTTTTTGCATGGTAGATAATTTCGTGCATGAGGTGCGCTCCAAATTTCAGATCATTTGGACATCTGTGTAGCTCTTGCGAAAAAGACAAATTTGGGGTCTGTAAAAAAGTTTATTATTCATATATTGTTGTGACCCAATTAGTCTCTTTTGCTGAGAGCTACTCGTATGTCGAAATGAACTGAAATTTGAAGCTCACATCCCGCACCAAATTATTTACCATGTAAAAAACTTGATTTTTTTTATTTTTTTGGATATTTTGTGAATTGTTTCTTGACCGAATGCAGATGAGCCTGGGCTCAGAAATTATTATTATTATTATTATTATTATTATTATTATTATCATCATCATCATCATCATCATCATCATTATTATTATTATTATTATTATTATTAGGAAATGCAAGTGGTTATTATGTACGCTACCTATAAGTGCGTAAAGAAAACAAAACAAGAAAAATAATAAAGTTGACTCAAACACCCTGGCCGATCGCTTCCTTTGCAAGGAAGCGTAATGGCAAGAGTTGACACTGGTGCCATTGAAGGCATCGTTGCAATCCTCCTGGAATAAGTCTTTTGCATGACATATATTATCATAGGTTACGAAGAATTCCTAATTGCATGATCTCATTGTACAACAATATAACATTCCCATGAGGCTGCTTTTATGAATTCTGTTGTCATTTTTCAAAAATATATGTTATGTTGAACAACCATTCCTCGAAGCATGATTATGCTTTGGAAAAAACTGAGATCAGATATGGAAACTTTTACGATTTGCATTCAAGTTGAACCGAGCAAACATAGATGTTTTGAGATTACGTTACAAGAACTTTATGAAATGAAAGGTAGAGTGCTTTCTACCTTATGTATTTCAAAACAGGCCGTAGCCCGGAGACCATAGGTCCATTACATGAAGCTTATGTTTTGCACCAGGGCGCATAGGCCATAAGCTGCACAAGGACAGAACAGAAGGGTGGAGGGAGGGAGAGGGGTAGGATAAGGAGAAAGAGAACGAGAGCTACATTATGTCTGTAAACTATGCAACCACATCAAGACTGCCTGTTTGCGTTCTGGACTCCTTGCTCGATGGCTCCATAACTTGAGGAGATCTGCCGCGTACCGTCATGTATATGTTGGAGACCAAACTTTGCCATTGAACACCCCATCATTCCGTGCATGCCAAAGGGTGACCGCAGCAGCAGCGACAAGAACATTCCAAGCAGCTAACGGAGGCCAGCGTGGCTGCGACACTTGCATGAACTCCAGGAGGTTAGCAGATCCTGAACTAGAGCCCTCCAACCCGAATCTGTCCCATATAGCAGTAGCGAGGGAGCATCTCAATATGATATGATCTATGGACTCACGAGCTGGACAGATATCACAGTCAGCATGCGCAAAGACCCATCTCTTCCTGCACATGTTATCCCTAGTGTTCAAACGCCCCCAAAAGGCTAACCAGAAGAAGATCCTGTATTTTAGCGGGATGAGGGGGTCCCAAACCCAGGAGCTGAAACGGCCTTCCACCCCCCGAAAGGTGAGCAGGTGGTAAAAAAGTGAAGTGCTCAAAACCTTGCCGTGCATGGACGCAGAACGAGCGTCCCGGCTGTGAGAAACATGCTGAATGCCCAGCAGAAGAGAGTGCAGGTGATTAAGCTCAATAGCAGCAGACCTTGTGAGGTTTGGGTGGAGTTGAACATCCCAGGCACCACTGACAGAGAACTGTGAAGCCACCGAGGCGTACCTGTCCTTAGCAAACGAATAAAGGGTCAGCAGTTCTTGGAAGAGTCGCCCGGCATCCAACCACTTATCATGCCAAAAAGAGAGATGACAGCCATCACCCAGAGAGCCTTTGGATGCATATAGAACCATTGGAATGAAGCTTTTGAAACCCCTCCATATCGGTGTATCTCTACTGTGAACCCCAGGATCCAAACGGCCATTGCAGTACCGTGCAGCAAACCACTGGAAACAAGGGATGTCGGAGGGCTGCAGCACCTTAGCCGCAAACTTGCACAGCAAGGCTTGATTATGAGCTGCCACATCCCGAACACCGAGCCCACCTGAACACCATGGCATAACCACGTACTCCCATGCCACCAAGCACTGCCCCCCGCACGCTGTTCTTGCCTTGCCAGAAGAAGGCCCGAAGAAGATTATTGAGCTTAGCGAGAGACTCCTTCGGCCAAGGGAAGCATGTCATATAGTAGCTTAGGATGGCAGCTAGAACAGAGTTGAGCAGCGTGAGGCGTCCTCCCAAGGATAAAAGTGTGGCTAGCCAGCCTGACAGACGCTTGTCAACCTTGTGGATGACCGGTAGCAGCATACTGTGCGTGATCTTATGCAACGACAAGGGTAACCCTAAGTAGGTGCATGGGAAAGAAGAAACCAGGCAGCCGAACAGAGCAGCAATCTCAGCCGCTGCATCAGCTGCCAGCCCAATAGGAACCAAGGTGCTCTTGTCGAAGTTTATGTGCAGACCGGTGAAATCAGTGAAAGCTGCCATGATATCCCGGATAACAACTGCTTGTTGTATGCTGCCCTGAAAAAGAATGAGCGTATATCGGCGTACTGCAGCACCGAAAACCACCTGTCGGAGCCTAGCGGGTGGGCCAAGCTCCCTGCCTCGAACGCAGCACATCACATCCGTTGCAACACATCAGCCACCAAGATGAACAGATATGGTGACATCGAATCCCCCTGCCTGAACCCACGCTTGGAGATGATCGTGTACCCAAGCTCACCGTTGATCATAATCCTAGAGCTGGAGGTGTGCAGGAGAGAAGAGACCCAGCCGATCCATCTCCGGGGGAATCCCCGTGCTTCCATGACATTGGAAAGGCATGACCAACTGACACTATCGAAAGCCTTCTTGAAATCCAACTTCAGCACAATCATAGGCAGGCGTCGCTTATGAGCACTCTGGATCATATCAGCTGCCATGGCAAAGTTCTCCACAATGGATCTGCCCCGAGCAAAACCGGACTGTAACGGGTGAATCAACTCAGGCATCTGACGCTGCAACCTGCGGGTGAGAACCTTGCTTGCAAGCTTTGGCACACTATGGACCATAGAAACAGGCCGGTAATCACGTATGTCAAGAGGCGTCTCTTTCTTTGGCAACAGGGTGATAAAAGCCGTGTTAATACCCGAGAGGTCCACCTGGCCGTGATATAACTCATAGAAGAAGCGCTGCAAGTCAACCTTGAGGATATTGTGAAAGGCCTTGTAGAACTCATTCGTGAACCCGTCCGGGCCCGGGCTGCGGTTATTAGGAGAGAGATTAACTGCCTCCAAGATTTCCCAAGAGAACTCTTGATCCAGGCAAGACAGATCTATGTGATCATATAGGGAGTGGAGCTGAACCGTTGGTAGCGACGGTGAAGGATGGCCCAAGATACTTGTGTAGTAACTAGTGGCAAGCTGTAGCTTGAGTTGATCATCATAAACCTCAACTCCCTCATGAACCAAAACCCTGATCTTGTTACGCCTAGCCTGACAATTGGTAGCAGCATGGAAAAACTTGTTGCTCTCGTCACCAGACACGCACCACCTCAGCTTAGCGCGCCTACGCCACATAGCCGTCTGCCATAGGATAAGCTGCGCGGCCTTAGCAGAAGCAAAGCTCCGCAGCACCGTCTCGAGCGTGGAGAGGCTGCATCTTTCTTCTACTGCATTCAAAAAATCAACCACCGTCCTGTTGTTGTTGATGAGCAAGGCCAGGCCAGGGCAATTACGCTTCCACTCTCGCAGCCCAGCACGGATACGCCTCATCTTGAAATTGATAAGTGAGGCAGCAGAGCGGAAAGGCCTGGCACCCTTGGACCAGCCCTCCGAGATGATCTTCCTCGTATCCTCCATGACCAGCCAGTGATTCTCCAGACGGAACAAGTTGCTCTTCGCTGAACTTTGAACAACAAGTTTGGTTCGTATCATACTTCTTTATGCAGGCACACAAAATTGTCAGACGTGTGATTGCAGACACATTTCTTATCCCGTCTAGAAACATCAGAAAATATTTGTCAGGATGAAAGGTGTGGCATGCCCGTAGTAAGATGGAAAAGGACTACGTAGGATAGTTATTGTATGTGCCAAACACTAGTAAGGTAAATTTCAAATAGCCGCCGCTCAGTTCGTGTGACTATGTGATTACTAAGCTAGAACTGCTGTGATGTTTGATGAATAGATTGAAAAAAATTCTGGCAAAATAAAATAAGCTAAGCATCTAGTAAGATACTGCTTAACACGTCAACAAATATCATATTGGAGAGTATATAAATAAAACAGGGAACATGTAAGACTACCTTCAGTTGAAGGATGGTAATATCACATATATGTAGATAAAATAGATGATGTGACAAGCAATTAATGAAAAAAAGAGGCATACGGTAACATAGCTACTAGTAGTTACTAGTAGTAGGAGTAACATCTCACATATCAAGGCAGGATGAGTCTATAAGGCTCGTCATAGTGGGAAGTAACTTAGACTAGTAACATGCATAAGTTACTAGTCCATGTTACCATCTTCATAGTGGAAAATAACATGTATGTAGTTACATGCAAGCCATCATTTATTAAGATGTAGACTCATTTTGTCTTGGGATTTGTTATGTTACAGTAATATACTATGTTACTCCAACCATCTCTCTCCTTATTAAATACATGCCATGTAAGCAAACTTTTCTTGAGATGTGTTATGTTACTCCCACTATGACCAGTCTAACCTAATAAATAAAGCGTTGCATGACACCACACATATGTTACTCCCTATTATAAAGGTAGTAATATATGTATGTTACTAGTCTAAGTTACTCCCCATTGTGACTAGTCTAGGGCGTGGACAAGAGAACTCACATTATTGGCAGCCACGCACAATCAATACAGGTGTTTATTCACGGAGGATATTCCGGATAGCTGAACAACAAGCAACACCAACTTTTTCTCGAGAGAGAAAACACAGCGACGAAGACACGACAAACATATTTGTTGGTCACACACACACGCATAGGCACGATGACGCTGCTCATCTCCTCTGAGCTTTTATTTTATTTTAGGCGGAACATATCATGTGAGCCTGAACCGATCAGTACTTCTTGCAGGGTCCACCGCAGGTGCCGTCGACGGTGGATTTCATATCCGCGCAGCGCCACATTTCGGGGCTCGTCGACACCATGCGGCACGCCGAGCAGCCCTTGGGGCACTTGGGGTGGGCGTCGTCGCAGACGTCGACCCCCGAGAAGGACCTGCAGTTGTTGCAGCACTTGGGGAAGAAGTCGGCTGCACGCACGCAAAGACATCGGCATCAGATAGCATCACCCATAAGCACAGACCTCGATCCCTCACCGAGATCACGAAAAGGCAATCGATCGAGCTTTGTTGAGGAGCATGTAGAATGACTGATGTTGGAGTTGTGTCGAATATAGTGTACAAGGTAGGTTACAGTTGGACTATGAGTTGTATTGTGTTTACATAGGATATCGAGTCGTGTCCTAGTAGGACACTTGTATCCTAGGCCTCTCATATATAGCGGGGTAGACACACGATGTAACCTATGCCAACATAATAGCACAGGCGTGCAAGGGGGAGCCGGCGGCGTATGCCGGCGCCCGGGTGGTCGGTGTGCGGTATTGTGACGGTGTCACGGGGAGAACCGTCCGTAGTCAGGCCCCGGGGATGTAGCCATATCGGTGAACCTCGTTAACAAATCTCGGTGTCGTGCTCGTGTGATTGCTTGATCCTCGGATAATCGACGGAGTGCCTCGGATTTATTCTAACAACTGAGCAGCATCAGGAGCTTACCGTTCACGTGCGAGAGGATTCCCATGACCAGGACGGCCTGGAGGATCAGGATCGCCGCGAGCTTGGTGCCCTTCATGGTTGCTGATGAACTTTTAGCGCAAAGCTCTCACTTCACTTGTGCGGGGAAGTAGAATGCTTTCTGTTGTTGTAGTGGTGTGGCTGGCTAGAGCTGCGGGCAGCTCTATATATAGGCGTCGATTTCGTAACTTGATTGACAATCCTGCTATGGCTGCTAGGCTACAGGTCGTTATTATTTGGTTAGGTGGGGTGATAAGATGTTTGACTACTGGCTTGGAAAGTTGAAACTTGCTTCTGTTTTGTTTTATAGGCGGCGTGGATTGTTGGACATGCATTGTATATATCACTCGTGTATAGCACCTCAGATAACGTGCACACCGCTTTAGACCACGACAGCAGATATAATTTCACATACTCTATACTCCTTCCGTGTGTAATTGTATATCTAGTTTTTTTACAATGCAAAGTTTCAAAATTTCGATCAACTTCATAAAAAAATAGTAACATATATGACATCAAATTGGTAGTATCAAAGTACATTTTAAAACAGATCTAGTGATACTAATTTAGAGCCGTAAGAGCATCTCCAACACCGGCTCTCAAACCTTCAGCAATCGTCCGGACCATCCTGTCCGGACCGCGCAGGCTATCCAACGTGGCCACTGTATCGATCTGTGGCGCGGTCTGGACGAGTTTTCTCCCGCAAACCGAAGACAAACGCGGGGAGGTTTGCGAGAGTCCGGACTGATCCCAGGCCCGTTTCTGACCGCCCTGCCCCCCCCCCCCCCTCATGCACGTGCTTCCCGCCCAGCGGCAGCTACCCGCATTCATGCGCCGTAGAGTGCACCGCTCCACATTGAAGGCGGCTCAGGGCGGACATGACCTCTCACTGTCTCCGCAATTGATGCGGCACGCCGGCCGAGGACGCCGCCCTCTACACTCCCGGTTGAACACGCCTCCTCGCCGCATTCAAACGCCTCCATAAAATCTGCGTGGAAGCCGGGAAATATACTCCGGCCGCACGTCCGTTCACGAGCGGGCCGGCATTAAATGCAACGCTGACCGAGCTCCTCCAGTCCGTCTTGTATTTAAACAAGGCCAAATGCTAGGCATGAATAGCACCACTCCGCCGCTCCCCATCTCCCTCTTCACTATTTTCTCCACTCTTTCGATCGCATCCGACGAGTTGGAAGAACAGTTCTCCGGCATAAAAGCCGGCTGGATGGCCCGCCGAGCCCGCCAAATATGAGCGAGGCAGCTCGCTGCTCCACCTCCCTACCCTAGCCCGACGGAGCCAGTTGCCGCCCCAAGGTAGCGCGTGATTCAGCGGCTCGCCTCTCGAAGCTAGCTCGTGGAGGAATGGCAAGTTGCTCGATCCTGGCACAGCGAGGAGCACGGCGGCACGGGCATCGCCGCCTCCAGTGCCTGCGACCGCCCATCCGCCATTGACACGCGCGTAGCCGCGCCATGCACATACAGAAAGAAGTCGGCTGCACGGATGCCGACGAGGTGGAGGCCGCCACCGCTTGTATCCCATGGAGGCCACCGCTGGCGCGTCGCCGACCTGTACTGGCGGTGACCTGTTCGGTCTTTCTCCCAGACCATCCTGGGCACACCCGTCTGGGCTTCACGAAAGTACATTCCCCTCCGACTGAAGCATCCTCTTCGCCACTCCGATGAACGGCGTAGCCGAATATAGGAAAGATACGGGGGAAGAATATGCCTCTGGGGCTCCCGGCAGTTCGTTAGCGGGCTGCCGGACATGGGGAAGACAAAGAGATCTGCCGTGGCCGGCCGTAGACTAGTGTAGTGTATCTGTATCGTGGGACTGGAGGTCCACGCGACTATATGTGCACATAGTTTTACCTTTTAAGTTAAACATGTCCAAAATATAACCATTCTCATCAGGTTTGTATGAATTCCGTCATGTTTATTTGAAATTCGGTCGTGTTTGCATTAATTTCATCCGGTTTGTTGAAAAAAAATTTAAAATATATGCGACTACGGTTGGTTGGCGTCCTTCTGTAGTGTGGGCCAGCGGACTGGTCCCTTGTCCGCGGACGGATGCGGTTGAAAATTTACGGGTTTCTGTTGAAAATACCCTAATGCTTTTACATTTCCCTAAAAAAGTTGATAAACATTTCAAAACTTTGATATCAGTCGATCGGATTAGCCTACGGAAAGATACATATTTCAAACTCGGCGCCGCATGATTCACGCCACCGAACGACAGTAAACACACAACCGAGATCAGTTGGGAATAAGTTTAGGCCAAAGCTAGACCTTCCTGTCGACATATACTTATATACGCAAAACGTTTTCCTCTTGCTAGCGAGTCCCACGCTAGTGTTTCCCCGCCTCGCGTTGGTGTCATCCTTGACCAGCTTCATCTGTTGCGCCCTTAGAGCATCTACAACAGGCGTTTCAAACCAGTCTCAAATGTCTGGACGGTTCGTCTGATACTGACCAGTCACGATATTTTAATTCAGATGGACGTCTCAAACAGGCCTCAAACGCCCGGCTTGACCGGCACACCTCATATCCAGCCAAAATATGGTGCGGATATGGGGTGACCCGGGCACGTCCGGGCGCGTCCACCTGACAGGCCCGGCCCACCACTGGCCCACGGCTGTCCCACAAGAAACCCCATCCGGCTGATCGCTCCGAAACTCTAGCTCACTCACACTCTCTACTTTCGTTCTGTTCTCTCCTCTCCGCGCACTGATTCCGATCGAATCCGGTACAATGTCGAGCTCCGGCTTTCATTCTGACTTCGAGCTGGATCCGAGCTATGATCTTGCCCTCCGCATCGCCTTCGAGCAGTCCAAGGTGGAGACCGGGGGCAGCTTCGGATCAACAGCCTCGCCGTAGACGCAGCTTCCCCGTCGTCGCAGGTCGGACGCCGACGCTGCCCCCCCCCCCCCCCCCCCCCCCCCCGCCCGTGCACAGTTTCAACAGGCGGCCTGCGCAATTCGCACCTTCCCTACACCGTCAAATGTCCCCGCCGGCTGCTGCTCCCCCAAGTGGGCAGCGGTGGGTGCTTGTGCCTGCCCCGCCGGCCTGGACGTGCACGCCAATCAGAGGTGCGAGAGGCAGTGAGAAAGGGAGAGGAAGGGGCGGAGCCCGACAGGGACGCATGGCTCCTCGAATGGGTCTATCGCCGGTCGCTTACGGACGTGCGACGGCTCGGCCAGAAGAACGCCAACGCGCTACGGATTGCCATTGGGCAGTCCAAGCGCGAGGCGGCGGAGGTGACTCGGCTCACGAAGCTCAAGCGACAGCAGGACCGGGAGATCCGGCGGCTGAAAGGGCTTACCATCCCCTCCGACACCTCCGACGACGACCAGCGGAGCTCGTCTACAGCGTGGCAGTTGGCCATGATGACAGCCAGCGGGCTAGATTTCATGTAGTCGACGACATCGACGAACACCCTGTCTGAGTCTCTCCTCGCCTCCTCGTGATGTGTCGCAGGCTCAAGGATGTGCCTCGGCCTCGACTGGTTGGTGTTGGCCGTCTGGATGAGATAGAATAGAACACATGAGTAGCTGAGCAGTACGTGCATGCTCATTGATGCGTGAAGATTGGCTTATGCGTGCAACATTCGTGAGATAGTCTATCTCCTATGGCAAACCGCAAGGCAGCATGGGCCACTTCTTATACCTAATGAAAATAAAATTTTGTTTGGGCTGCCGTTGGCTGGGGGGTGGGGGGGTGGCGCCGCCCCAAGGCTTCACGTAGCTCTGCCATTGCCCTCCCGTATGAAAACGTGATGAATCTCGGTCTTTGCCAGTAGTGACGGAGCCAGAAAAGCTTAATGAGCAGGGCCATGTGCTGTCAGGGGAGGAGCTAACCGAACCATTATAATACAAATATTAGGGCATCTCCAGCCGTTGGCCCTCCAGGAGGGCCAAAAAATCGCCCCCGGGGGCGCACCGGCGCTAACGGCGCACTGGGGGCGTGATGCCCCCCAATCGCGGCGCCCACGGTATTTCAAAAAATTTGAAGACGGCACAAACACGGCGCAAACACGACATAAACATAGCAAACTTCGGCGAGTTCGTTCAAACATAAACATATTTTACAAAAAAAAAAAACCCGGCGGGCTAATCCCGCCGTCTCCCTCGCCACCCGCGCGTCTACATGCCGAGGAGGCTGTAGAACCGCGTGTAGTCGCCGTCGTCGTCGTCGTCGTCGTCGTCGTCGTCGTCGTCGTCGCCGCTGCCGCCCCCGCCTCCGCCGTCCCTGCTGCACCCCTCCCCCGGTTGGCGCGGCGGGTTGGAAGGCCCGGCGACGTCGTCGTCGTCGTCGCTGTCGAGGATCACGACGCCGTGCTCGTCCTCGCGCCCGCGCTTGCGGGCGGCGATTTCCTCCAGGGCCCGGCACTGCCGGACCGTCTCCTCGCGGAGGTAATCCTCCCGCGCCCACCGCATGGCGTCCTCGTCGGAGAAGCCGCGCCGGGCTATCTCCTCGTACTCCGCGGGGAGGCCGGGCTCCTTCTTGGGCTCGACGAGGCCGGGCTCCGGCTTGGGCTCGACGAGGACAAAGCGGCCGGCGGGGCTCCGGCTTGACGGGGCGTCGATACGGACGCCGGAGCTCCGGGTGCGCGCGGCCACAGGCGTGTCCTGGGGCTCCGGCTTGACGGGGCGGAGGCAGGGCGAGCCGCCGGATGAAGAGGAGGACCCGCCGGTCTCCATGCGCCTCGGGGTCCAGGAGCTTCCCCGGCGGCGTGAAAAGGAGGGGGGGCTGGGTAGTCGAGGCGGCTTGTTGCCGCCCTCGATGTACTCGAGCACGGCGTCCAGCGTGCGCCCTGGCATGCCCCACCATCGACGCCGGCCGGCGGAGTTTTGCCTGCCGGAGGGCACGACACCGTTGGTGGCCTCGAGCTGCTGGGCGTGACGGCGACGGAAGTAGGGTTCCCATAGCGAGCTGTCGGGGGCGTACCGCGGCGAATCCCTCGCCGCAGGGGGCAGATTCGACCTGATGCGGGCGATCTCCGCGCGCCGCACCGCACCGGAGGGCACCGGGGGCACCGGCACGCCGCCGGCGCTGATCCTCCACGCCCCGGGCACCCGCATGTCCGGCGGGACCGGGTACTCGGCCTCGTAGAGGAGGCGAGCCTCGTCTTCATGGAGATGGCGGCGGCCGAAGCCGTTCGCCGCCGCGCCGTCGCCTGGGAAACGTTCGGCCATTGGAGGAGAGGAGAGGGAGGAAGGAGCGACGGCGGAGGGAAAGGAGCGACGGTGGGGAGTGTGAGTGGCCGAGTGCGCCGGGGCGCGGCATATATAGGCCGACGCGCCGCCCACACGCGTGGCACCGTGCGTACGCGTGGCGGGCGAGGCGAGGGCGAGGGGACGCGCGTCGTCCGGCCTTCACTGCGCCGCCCATGAGCATCAATGGCGCAGGCTGACCGGCGCGGCAGCGCGGCAGCTTTGGCATTGATTCGCCGCGGGAAACGAGGCGATGAGGACGACGAAAGGCCGAGAAGCAAACTAGTCGCTGACGCGTCGGGCCCGCGGTTTCTTCGCGCCAAAAAGCTTCGCCCGGCGCCCCCGAGCGCCCCCCAGCGCGCCGGGTTCGGGCTGGGTCCGCCGGCGCTGTTTTCGGCCCAAGCCGGCGAAAATCGGGCTCCTGGGGGCGCGACTGGGCCGTTTTTTCGGCGCCGGCGCGAAAAAAACGCCTGGGGAGGCCTTCTTGGGGGCGCGGGTGGAGATGCCTTTAGCAGCAAGCAAACTGCGATATAATGGAAAAAATCTGCATGTTGGCCCGGGCCGGGGCCCCTGCCAACCCTTGCCTCCACCACTGCTTGCCGGTGGGAGTGTTAGAATATAGTTTCCGTTTAAAGATAGAGATAAGGAGTAGATCGAATAGGTTTAAACCATGTATTACTTATCTTGTACTCCAAGACTCTACCCCCTCGTGTATTCTATATATACCCCATATGAGGGTCAGATCAATACAACAGATACAACACAATATTATTATCCTACAATTTCCACATGGTATCAGAGTGGTTTGTCCAACGACACCGATCCTAGGACTTTCCACCACTTCCGCCGAGCGTCGCCCCGGGAGACTAATCTTCTCTCCCCGGGGGCACAACACCTGATCGATCAAAGATCGGATTGGTTCAATAGATTAGATTAGATAAATTTAGAAATTCCATCTAGTAGTTTTTTTAGCCACCAAATAAACTCGATCGAGACATCCGTAAGGTGCATCGTCCACGTTTGCATCTCTGTCATAGCGCTTTTTTTTTGCGCCTCCGGCTTTGTGCGGCTTTATCATCGACGACGACTACATCACACTACTAGGGAAAACCTTATACACAGAACTTTAGCAGTAGCGTGGGTCAAAGAAGCACGCTGGTGCTAAATAGCAGCAGCGCGCCTGCCGAAATCACGCTGCAGATAATGTCGTAGCAGTAGCGCGTCTCGCTGCATACACGTTACTACTAAAATTCTCACGGCTTAGCCGATATGGTACACATAGTAATAGCGATCTATATGGAACCGCGCTACTGCTACTTTCTTTGTAGCAGCGCGTTTTGCTCTAAACTCGCTACTACTAAAGGATATAAAATTAAGTGAAAAGCAAATAGAAAGGTAATTGAAAATGAAAGAAATAGAAGAAGGTGAAAGGAAAAAAAATAAAATGTGAAAAAAAAATGAAAAAGGGAAAAAGGAGAAAGTAGTAGCAGTAGCGCGTATCCCAGAACGCGTTGTAGCTAATGTAGCAGCAGCGCGCTTTCAGGAATGCGCTACTGCTACTTCTGACTTAACCACCGCGTTCGTCCTTCCCCACGGTCACTTCCCCCAAATCGAACTCCTCCGCTCTCGCCGCCGCCGTCACCCGTCGGTCGCCGCGCGCTCTCCGCACACCCTCTACGCCGCCCCCTACCCCGGATTCAACGCCGCCCCCGCCCCCGACCTCAACGCCGCCCCGGACGCCGCCCCCGACCTCAGCGCCGCCCCGGACGCCGCCCCCGACCTCAACACCGCCCCAAGCCCGACCTCGACGCCGCCAGCCCCTCTCTCACCGCAGGCACCCGATCGAGGTGAGCACGCCTGCTCCTCCCCCTCCCCTACCTCTGCCTAGATAGGGTTCTTCAAATTTTAGTTGCATCAAATAGTTAGGGTTCATCTATGGGTGGAAATGAATTGGATACAGATGCGGCTGGGATTTTTTCTTAGGTGATGTTTTCTTAGATGATGAATAAACACTAGTGTAATGCATAATAAAATGAGTAAAATTTGACCTTCTTCTATTTAGTTAGTAAAAACTAGTTAGTAAGAACTAGGTACTAATTAGGTGAATTTTTAGTTAAAGCAATTTTTCCCGCCTCGACGTGGACGATGCCTATCCCGCATCCTTGTCGTCGAGTCGGCGGAGGACGACACCTGCTTGACCAGATCGGCCATGTCCGGGACTGGGCTCCACCGGGGTGGTACTGGGAGGCGCTACCTACCGGGGGGCGCAGGTTGGTGAGGAGCCAGCCTGTCGTTGACCCGAACCTTCTTTGGTGGCGGTCGCGTGGGCCAGTGACGATCCAGAGGCTCAAGGACTCCGCGGAGGTGGTGCGTCACCGTGTCAGTGAGGAGGACGCGCACGTCCGTCGCTACTTGTTTGCGTTCGAGCACAGGCCGTTCTCCAATACCTGGCAGGTTCTCCGGGGATCTCACTGGAGCTATGATCCCGTGATGGTGCCTTCTCTGTGGGTGTCCACCGCCTGCGCCGATACCCGTCGTGTGCTAGAGTTTTAGTTGTATTAGTGATGTTATATGTATGACACTATTCATGATGTATTAGTGATAATATTCGACGATGTACTGACGCATGAGATGATTTACTTTTGCTTATTGAATGCATGCTAATTTGAGTCCTATAAGATATTTTGAAATGTATATCTCGTGTTGCTCAATATCCAAGTGGCCGGTCATGTTTGCAGGTTACACCTTCGAGTGGCCTATGTTTTACCGGAGTGTTGATTCATTTTCGTTCCGGCAAATTTCAGGCGCTCGATATGTCCTATTTTAGCAAAGGTCATGCCGGATTTTTCCGTGAATTTTGGCATGATTTGTGCTAGAATATGTAGGAAATATTGAGTGCCCCGGATTTGTGTGTTGAGTATGTTGGTAGTTGTCTTCGATCGATTTTCAATTAATGTTTTAACTATGAACATAGGAAATGTCTGACGACGAGAAGGATTTTGGTATTTGCAAATACTGCGAAGACGAGCGCGGCCTGTGCAACGGAATCTTCCTAGATGATGATAGGCGCTTCAGCATCAAGCTGGACGAGAACTTCGAAGTGGATACAGTAAGTCACAACGACAAGTCTTTTTTCGTAATTAAGCATGACATTTGCTTCATTTGCTTCAACTTATATTTTTTTTACTATTCTATTAGCGTATCCCCTGCCATGCAAGAGTTTTTGTATTGGATAAGATAGGTTTCAGTCATAGTATGGAGGAAAAGAAAGTTTACTTGAAGACCGAGCATGGTTATATTTTCCATGCAAAGTTATACAATTCAGACAACTACACCTATTTTGGATGCAAAACATGGCGAGCACTATGCAAGACTTATGCATTTGAGCCTGATATGGTTATCACCTTTGATATTCGTCCGAAAGATGATATTGAAGGTAATACCGACATCTGGGTCGATGTGCAAATGCCTCCAGTTATAACATTATGTAAATTTCTCAACCATATTTATGTCTTTGATATTGTTTATTCAAAAATAGTTGACAACTAATTTGTATTGTCAGCTTATTTCTGTGCAAGCAAACATGTCCAACGCTTGGTAGACAGGACCGTATACTGTCCTGGGGCTGAACTCAACTGCGAGGAGCTCAGTCATTATGTTTCATGGCTTGAGGATCTTGATACTGTCAAGATAAATTTTCTTCCTGCATTTAGAAATGTTAGTACTGAAAATGTGCGACCAATAGTGTTCGTAATGAACTACGGTCACATCTATTTAGGAAGGATGGTAAGATTTTTACTATTTGTCATCGGTGCATCTTTTCCATACATTATTTTTGAAGCTAAACTTCATTGCTAAGTATGTTACCGTACGATGTTCTTCAACAGGGACTCCCGATGAATGTTGTGCCTTATGGGATCGAGACTAAATGTACCATGAGTATTATCAGCTTACGGCCAAGATATCCTACAGATTACTTTAGTGCATTCAAGATTAGCGACGGATGCTTAATAGTGCAAGACTGGACCAAATATGTGATGGGGGAGCGCAGAGAAGTACTAGGGGGCAGCAAAACGATGCGCTACCCACGATTAGGAGACAGGTTCATCTGCATGCTCCAGTTTGATCGAGGAGAGCTATACATGTTTTATGTTATTTTACCTAAGAGAGAGCAGCAGGAGTGATTAGCTAGCTAGAAATGAGTTTGAGGATGATGATGTGCTACACTATTACTATGATGATAAAATAGCTAGTGTTGGTGGTAATGACTATGATGATTATTATTAGCTAGTGTTAGTGCTGATTAAATAAATATTGTTGGTGGTAATGACTATGATGATGATTAAATAGCTTGTGCTGGCGGATTAGATTCAAGTGGAGGCAACATGTGGTGCACATCGAAAGTACTACTAGTCCAAAGTAGATCAAGTTTGGATTAGTAGTATACTTTTGACATGCACCACATATTGCCTCCACTTGAACCTAATCCACCTTCATTTAATACACTGTTATGGACATAATGATGTAAACCTCATAACAGCTGGTATTGTACCAATATTTGTATGATGGCGCATAAATACACCAAGAATAAAAAAATAAAAAAATACTAGTAGCGATGGAAAGAAAACACGCTGCAAGTAGATACCTTAGCAGTAGCGTGGTACTGAACAAACGCTGCAGCTATTTGTCCTAGCAGTAGCGCGTGCTCGCACGCGTTACTGCTAAGCAATAGCTGTAGCGCCTTATTAGTAGCGCGGCCCCCCGCGCTACTAGTGGGCACAAAACACGCGCTACTGCTAGGGTTTTCCCTAGTAGTGTCATCGACCACGACTACCTCGACCACGGCTACATCATGCTCGGCTACATCAACATCGACAAACAGGGCTACGTCTACAAACTCATCGGCAACAACTCCAGTCAACAGCGTCCGAGTCGTCACTAGCATCCACGCCTCTCCCGCTGTGACTGCGCGAGGGAATAGAGGAGAGACAAGGAGGGCACCGGAAGGGGACGTAGTCACCGCCCCAGGTGTTAACCCATCAGAGATGCAGGTGATGATGGTGAAGTGGAGAAGATGACGCGAGCACGATATACTTCAAATCCAGTCGCAAACGTCCATTTCACTCCCGCTACGACTGAGGGGGAATGTTAGAATATAGTTTGGGTTTAAATATAGAGATAAGGAGTAGATCGAATAGGTTTAAACCATGTATTACTTATCTTGTACTCCAAGACTCTACCCCCTCGTGTATTCTATATATACCCCATATGAGGGTCAGATCAATACAACAGATACAACACAATATTATCATCCTACAATTTCCACAGGGAGGGCTCCTGCTTCATTTTTCGGTGCATTTTTTAGTTTGTTTAGGGTTTGTATCCTTCTCAGGAAGACGAGGCGGCGATGGCATTCTGAAGATGGAATAAGATTCTCCCCTCCTGAACCTTGCCCCGACGGCGCGTCTAGCATCAGATGTGGTTGTGTGGAGGTGTGTCTCCGGCGGATCTAACGGGATTCAGTCGGTGTTTGTCTTCGATGGCTCTGCTTGGATCCGGTCTTCGTTTGTCTACGTTTGTGTCTCTAAAGGTTGGATCTTTCCAATCTACGCTTCTCTTCATCGAAGACGGTTGTTGTCCTAGGGTGCTAGTCTTTGGGGCCTTAACACGGTGACTTCACGATTATCTACTACAACAAGGTTTGCCAAGCTTGGGCAAGGGAGGGGCGTTGACGGCGATGCGCCTTCGGCTCGCTCCACATAGTTGTCGTTGCTAGCTGGCGTATGGACATGGATATAATTCCTATTGCTTATTTGTTCTTTATGCTGCCATGATGTTTGATAAATAGATCAGAAGTTTTCCCCACAAAAAAACATGTACTTATCTCAGACTATCGCCCGTAGGACGGTGTCTTTGAGGGAGAAGAACTCAGAGATGAAGCCCTATCAAATTAGACCTCTTCTCATAGCATTTTCTCAATTTTCCCTCAACGGCTAGGGCAAACTCTACCCTACAGGATTCACCATCGAGCCCGTGGATTCGCTTCTCTTTTGCATGTCGTTCCATCAATTAGTGGTGGGTGTGGAATCCCGATGCCTTCCCTCCTGCTGGTAGTTTATGTTGGAATTTTTCAGTCCTTACAGATGCGATACCCATGTGGATGGTGGCACTTCTTCTTTGAGTCTGACTTCTGGGCTCCGATCCTCCGCAAGTTCGTCCATATGGACATCATCGACGGAGCTCTAACATATATTCATGTCGTCTCCTTGGGGCGGCGAGGTTAGGGTCTCTCGCCATGTGTCCTCAGTGGCGAGATTTGATGTCATTGCTTCAGGTCTATTCAAGGATTCCACCGTGACGACTACGGCTCTAAGGCATTGGTCCTTAGGGGTATATGTGCACGAAGACTTCTGACTATCATTGACAAAGTCAAACCGCCTTAGATAGGGGAGCGGCGCGTTGATGGCTCATTCTGGCATTGGTAGTGGTTGTTCGGTAGTCTAGATGCCTCAATGTAATTTTTATTATGTTTGAGGTGCTTTGTACTTCATATAATTGTTGGACATCAATACTGGCTGAACGTGAGTCATCCGATCCCGTCGAACGTTTTTGAAGAATCTAAGATGGCAATAATGTCGCCTAGAGGGGGGGGGGGAGGGGGTTGAATAAGCGACTACCAAATTAAATCCTTTTCTTAGTTGCTTTTACACAAAAGTGCGGAAATATAAGTTCTCTAGAAATGCAACTAGGTGATACAACCCTATATGATGCATTGCAACAAGCTAGTAAGGTACACAAGACAGCACACAAACAAGTATAAACAACAAGTAAAGCTCGCGTAAAGAGACAAGCGAAACTGATGGAGATGATGATGTAGTCCAAACTTCACACACTCGGAGTGTGCTAATCTCCCTTTGAGAGGGGAGAACATTGAATGCTCTCACGAAAACAAGTGTCTTACCTTCTTCTCCCAGAACCACAAGAACGAATGCTTTGGCTCCCTTCGACCAGGAGTAGCTCTTTGGGGCAAGCTCCAAAACGTCGCAAACGAGCCCGGAGCACAACCACACGACTTGGAAGCTCCCGAGTAACGCCAACTATCTAGGGCTTCCCCACAAAACCAAGAGTAACAATATTTGCTAGGATCTCATGCGAATCAAAAAACTCGAGTTTTTTTAGATGGATTGGTAGATCGGGTGTTCCTCCTTGTCTGTCTGAAATATGGTGTGGATTGGTTGGCTACTGTCATCAAGTCAGATAATCTAACTAGTCAGAATATCTGGGTAATATCCAACCACTATCTGACTTTACATAGACTTCTGTTACCAAGTCACATAATGGTCAGATATTAGACAGATAGTCCAACTTGTCCTAGAGTCAAATAACAAGTGAAACATGGGCTCGTCTCTCATTGGGATTTGGGTGGTAATTTTGGCTTATCATTTTCATTGATTTCACAGACGATCCATCATGTATCCCCTCTTACGAGAAATTGTCGATAGAAAATTGAGCGTGTCGTCTTCTTTTATCCTTTAGCTTAGAGGGTTGCTGACCAACTTTATGTTCCATTCCAATAATGCATATACTGAAAGCACACAATCTAAACATAGTTAGTCATCTAATCATAATTGTCATTAACACCAAAACCCTCATTACGAGCGGATAGCTTTTCAGAGCTCATTTGAACTGGGAGGAACGAACTGGCGAACCTCTGATAGAAAAACGGCATTCACGGTGTTGCCCCTCAAGATCAAACGAACAGAGCAAAGAGCCATCGATAAACACACCTCGTTAAACAAACCTGTCCAATACAAAATGGGCCACAAACAAGCCCATGTTGAGCAGTTACAAAGGCCTTAAGGCTGGGATTGTGAAAATAAAAGAATAAAATACTTGAAAAGAAGTTGCAAAAAAGTTGCTAGGCTTTTGAGAAAAACATGGCGTAAAGCTCATAAATTTAAACCATTTGAAAAAAATCAAGTCAACATGGTGAAAAGTTCATAAAAATCAAGTCAATATTGTGTTTAAAAATGCCATGAAAAATAGAACTATCATGGTCTAAAAATATAAAAAAATAAAAGTGCCATGTTACGCAAAATGAAACTAAAATGGAATAACTAATAAAGATAGTCATGTTGTAAATAATAATATTTGCCATGCCACCTATAATAAACCTACCATGATCTTATGAATAAAATTGCCACATTGTAACAAGTAAAATTGCAATGGTATATAAATAATGAAATAACCATTCTACCTATTAAGAAAATTTACACGTCGATTTTTTTTAAAAAAAAATTGTTCTTTGAAAAGATGGTAAATTAGGATATTTCTTTCTCTATAAAAATCATGAAATGTTTTGGAAGAAATTCTTATGGACATATGGAAAGGTTAGAGATTCTTTCTTGCAAAAAGATGGAAAAATCTATAACAAAAATAGCATGGTATATACAACTGAAGAAAATATTTTAACATAGCATGCCAAGAAAATTGAATGGTGCACCGGAAAGAAATGTTGCCATGCTACTATATCATCATTCTTGTTACAGTGTTCCGGCATCCCCGTGACATAGTCACATGTGTCTGGCCGAACGACTATTGATGCCGTCACAACGAGAGGGCTCTAAGTATATCTCTTCTTTATCGGAGGAGCAAATCTCACTCTCGAGCTATCTAGTCCCTTCACTAGTGGAAAAAGGGCCTTTGGTCGCGGTTCGCAACTGCCATTAGTCGCGGTTGCGCAACCGCGACCAAATAGGTGCGACTAAAGGACCCCCACTTTAGTCGCGGTTTCTTAAGAACCGCGACTAAAGGCTCGTCCACGTGGGCGCCAGGCGGCCGTCGCGGCGGAGGACCTTTAGTCGCGGTTCTTCTGGCCAACCGCGACTAAAGGCCGCCACAGGTTTAGGGTTTTAGCCCTCCCCCTAAGCCTGTTTTCTGTTTAATTTGTATTGTTTTATTTCTTTTGTGCTTTATTTTAATTTTGAAGGAGTTTCACATATTCTACGGTACTACATACATGCATATGAATGTACAATTTCAAACAAATTTGAAATTAGAACCAAAAAGAATTCAAGAGGAATATACAATATACATTCAATATCATCGGATGACCATATACAATTTTGAACAAGTTTCCATACATAATTTAATGCATATAAAGTTCTACGTCCTCGTAATGGTGTTCTCCTTTAGAATGGAGGACTTCCCTGCTGAACCATCCAGCTAGTTCCTCTTGAAGTGGTCGGAAGCGAGCTTCTGGACTAAGCATCATCCGGAGGTTATTCCTCTGAGCATTGGTATCACTCGGAACCCGCTCAGAGGTGTATCTCCGGATCATCTCACAGACATAGTATCCACATAGATTGGTCCCCGCTGGCTGAATATCCCCAGCATTCTTAGCCTTTGACTTTTTGAATTCTAGCTCTTTTTTGAATTCACCGACCTTTGTATCTACGAACCGTCTCCAAACCCTACGAGGCAAAGAAAATTAAATGAACAAGAGAGTTATTAGTTACTTGATATTAGGAAATGAACGAAATAGGCCGATCGATATAGAGCGCAAATGAATGAAAATAATTACTTCTGCAGCATTCTTCTCATGCCGCCCCAAAGCTTTGGATCCATATTCAGAGAGTCGTGGACGAGACATTCTGAGGTGTCAACTTTAATTACTAGCAGAATCCAGTGAAACCTGCGGACACGATACATGCACAGTACGTCATGCATAACTCATCGATTAGCCGGCCACATACCATGCATGGAGTAAACAAAAGAGAATGTGCTCAAGACAGAAACACTCACCCAAAATGGTAAGGAAATAGAATATCACTTTTGAGTTCCTGCTTTGTAAGAAACTGCCACAGGTCTGCCTCCATGTCGGCGGGGTGATGCTCCAACACATATCCATTAACGAGATATCATCTTCTTCTTGTCCGGTCGGCACATATAGAATATCGCCGTTTATGATGCCGAACATATGTGCTTCACCGTCCGGATCATAGTTGTCCATAATCGGGTCAGCTCTATCGTCCGCCATTATGTCAGTCCTGAAAACATGTAGTAAAAACAAATTAATTAAGTGAAGAAGGGGGGCAGTGGCGGTGGCGGTGGCGGTACCATAACGCGGTACGAGGTGGTACCGGTGAAGGGGGGAAACATCCGGGAAAGTATTCCCGGTGTTTCGCGTTTTCAGACAGATGGGTCGGAGGGGGAAAGTTGCGTGTTCGCTATGCTAGGGATGCGTGATGGACGAACGGGCTGCGTATCCGGATTCGTCTCGTCGTTCTGAGCAACTTTCATGTACAGAGTTTTTCCATCCGAGTTACGGTTTATTTTCTATTAATTTTCAAAGTTTTGGTTCATTTTCTAATATCCTGATTTAATTTAATTCAAATTATTAAATACAGAAACTGCTATGGGTACACGGAAGTGCACCCAGCAGTGTGTTCATGTGTATATACGTTGAGCGGCGGGCGGCGAGGGAGGCGTCGAGGGCGAGGGCGACGGCGGGCGGCGTCGAGGGCGACGGCGGGCGGCGTCGAGGGCGAGGGCGACGGCGGGCGGCGTCGAGGGCGACGGCGGGTGGCGTCGAGGGCGAGGGCGACGGCGGGCGGCGTCGAGGGCGACGGCGGGCGGCGTCGAGGGCGAGGGCGACGGCGGCAGGCCTTCGGCGCGGCAGTCGGAGAAGACGAGAAATGGAGGCGAAGGTTCGGGCCCTTGTATTTATAGCCCCCGCTTTAGTCGCGGTTGGGGAGGCGACCCGCGACTAAAGGGTAACCTTTAGTCGCGGTTGGACAGGCCAACCGCGACTAAAGGTATTTTTGGCGGGTTTTTGCGTTCCGGCGGTCCCCCTTTAGTCGCGGTTGGGGAGGCGACCCGCGACTAAAGGTTAACCTTTAGTCGCGGTTGGCCAGGCCAACCGCGACTAAAAGTATTTTTCAAAATACTTTTTCTTTTTCAAAATCTTAGAAATACAAATAATATATCAAAAAATTCAGAAAAATAAAACTAATTCAATTCAATATGTTAAAAACACAAATATTATATCAAAAAATTCAAAAAAATAAAACTAATTCAATTCAAAATGTTAAAAATACAAATAATATATCAAAATGTTCGGCAAACCTACACCCCCTTGTGAAGCTTGCGAAGAGAAGTGGCACCAAATGGCTAAGTGAGTGTGCTGAACTGGTATATATAGGGGAGGAGCTTTAGTCGCGGTTGGCCTGGCCAACCGCGACTAAAGGCCTTTGGGCACCTTTAGTCGCGGTTGTCCTGGCCAACCGCGACTAAAGCCTCTCACGTGCACCAGCTGGCCACCGAGCGCCCTGGGCCCAGGCATTTGGTCGCGGTTCGTCTGCCGAACCGCGACTAAAGACTCCATTAGTCGCGGTTCCTACAATTTCGCGACTAATGGGGCTGGACGGAAGCCTCTTTTTCTACCAGTGCTTGTGAAATTTTTCGATGAACTTGTAAGTTGTTGTTATAATCACCGTGTTACAAATGACGTTTGAACAATCCCAAACTCCACCGTATGGTGAGAAGTGGCTATGATACTCTCATGGGCTAAGGAACTAGAAACACATGTTAACACTTCATGGTATAACAATTGATTTCAGACGATATAACCTCAAAGTATGACAAACAAGGTTTTGATCGATTCAATATGATCGTTCTTCCAACATCATACTCTCAATCTTTTTTAGGACTATCGTTACACTTAACGATATTCTAAGATCCGGAAAACATGATCATCAACAATAATTGAGCCAGTCTTAGAGGCAAGAACCTATTCTTTACTGTTTATCATTCCACACGTGCATATGAGTTTTTCCCTGAATCGCATATTCCATAATCATAGTAGTTATAGCATGAAATATGAATTCTTAATTATGAAAATGAAATATAATAATAGATATTAATACCACTAGGGCATATTTCCAACAGACATGAGATCCACAATGGAAACGGAGGCGCCAATGCTCTCGTCGTCCCACTGGGTTGCCCGAAAGTCCGCCGGCGGCACGTAGGACGCGCATTTGGCGCTGTTCTCGTCCTCGATCGCCTGCAGCCGCGCCTCCGTGGCGGCCTGTTCCTGGCGAGCAGTGGCTTGAGCACGGGCGACCTCGTAGCGTGCACGCTGCTCCGCGACGAAGTTGAGTTTCGCCGGGGCCTCCTGGCTTGCGCGTTCGCCGTTGATTTTGTCCTCTGCTAGCCGGTGCTGCTCGAGGAGAAACATGTTGCACCGATGTTCCTCCTGCGCCTGCTACAACTCCAACATAGGCGCTGACGCCTGCTACTCCTCCGCCATGGCGGTGTTGAAGTGTGCATGTGCCTGCTCCATGGTGAAGCCTACATGCACGGACGTGGCCTCCGGTGCAGTGTCGTCGGAACCCGTCTCCATCGTGGCCAGGCGGGAAGGCGTGCGGGCAAGGATGGGAGGGTTTTGGGTGGGCCAGGGTGATCAGAAGCGGGCAAGACTATTGTTCGCAAGCCAGCAAAATCTTCCTAGTTTGTCTTCAGTTTACCAAAGAAAATGTAACCGAACCGCCCTGCGGACTGACGCAGGACTACGTTGGGTGGCACAATACGTTCGGATCACGCGGTCCAAATGGTTGCTAACGGTTTGAATGTTAGCATTGGAGATGCCCTAATCCAAACAGCATGAAAGATGAAAAAAGCCTCCACCAGCACTAGCCTACCTTCTTTTCCGCCTTCGTCGACGATGCCACATTTCGTCTTCGGCGTTGTTCTAGCGAGCTCTCGCCGGGGACGTGTAGCTGACCTTTAATCAGCAAAATCGTTCACCAGAAAGAAAGAGATCTCTTGCGGGTCTCCAACCCTAGGCACTTCCGCCGCCCTCTCCTCCTCCCCTCCTCGCGCCGCCGCCGGGTGACGCCACCGGGTGAAACCCGCATGGCAGACGGCGGCGGCGGGGGCTCTCCCTCTCCTGTCTCCCCTTCTTCCGCGGGAGGCGGATCTAGGCGGCAGGCGGCGGTGGCCTGCGGCGCTCGCGGTTTGGCGCGAGGTGGCAGGCCTCGGCGAGCGGTGGCGGGGCGCGGGGCACACAACGGCGAGCCTCGGCAAGCGGTGGCGGCTGCGCGCGGGGCTGACTCCGGGGCGGCGGCGCGCGGATCTGGTCCTGTGGGCGCGGCCTCGGCCTCCCCTGCTCGGCCGGCGGGTCTCGGTGGGAGGGCTTCTCCGTGCTGAGATCTGGCAAGCGGGATCATCCAGATCCCGGCAAGGACGGCGGCGACCCATGCACGAGAGATGGATGTCTTCGATCAGATCTGGGTGAAAACCTGCTATTGGCTATTGCCAAGGCCGGCGATGGCGACGCTGTCTGCGTCGTGCCCTTTCTGAAGGCATCGCCGTAGAGAAGTTCAAGGTCACTCTCTGCTACCTCCGGGGGAAACCCTAGATCAGTAGATCGGATAACGGCGGCTCTCTGGTGTCGTTTCCCCCCGGGGGCGTCATTCTTGGAGGTGCACACGGACTCGAGGGACTAGAGGACGGAGACTTTGGTGGAGCGGTGCTTCATCTTACACATTGACGGTGGTGGATCTTGGCGGCATGGTGCTGTGGAGACTCGGCGTCTGATGCGCGGAGATGGACTCGTGCAGGAGGAGGAAGCTGTCTGGCGTCATGGGGGCGTCGATGGCAGAGTGGCCAGACAAGGTAGAAGCCTCAATATGATCTGAAGACGGACCTGTGGAAGATGGCGGCGACGACACACGAGTACGTCTGACCGGATTGTGCCCCAGACCCGGTATGTGGCTCGGCTGGGGCTTCTGAATATGTTTCGACTTCCGGCTTTTGATGTTAGGCTTAGGTGAGTGGTTCGGGTAGTGGCCCAGTTAGTATCCCTTCATCATTTTAGATAGGAGTAGCGGCATGTGTTGCCAAGATGGTGGTTTCAGATACATTGTTGTAATACTTTGTAAGGTCGTTCAGAATAATCAATAAAGTGGCCGTATGCATCTCCCAGATGCAGAGGCCGGGGGTCATCCTCCTTTTCTAAAATAAAAAAATAAAAAAACGCGGGAGCTTCAGGACCTGCCGTTGCTTTCTTTGCAAACACCGACGCAAATTACCGCAAAACTTGTCCTTCCCAGCATGTGTGATTTAAAAACTATAAATGGTTGTCGGCATGATCAGTCCCCATCAAGTCTGGTAGGCAGCCACTATCCAATGTCGCATAGCCACCCACAACTTCCACGCGGCCTCGATTTGCGTCCAGCAATAGTGGTCCCAATACACGCAGAATTTGTACGGCTCCACTGGACCTGAGTGCCCCGAACGCAATCACTGGTCGATCATGCACATGGGGTAGAAGCACAATCCTAGATTGAAGAACTAGTGATTGCACGGAAGTAAGAGAACAACAATCACATAAAGATAAACTACGTGCCGTGCCATATTCATTCATATATAAAACAATTTAGTCTCTGCAAAAAATATAAATATAGAAAGAAATTAGATTTTGAAAAAATAGACTCAGCTTAGGTAGGACAATAAATAATATCATAATGTATTTTATGTCATGCGCTTAATCATAAAATGGTCATGTTTTAATATACTCATATAATATTACAGATGTATTTTCTCCTATTTAATCATGTACCACGTCAGATCGACTAAGAGCATCTACATCTGGATATAGCTAATCCGGCCCCGCAAAAATCCACGAACGCGGCGGATGCATATGAGGAATTGAGGACATTGACCAGTCACCCTTCAAATGTGCCCTTCCATAACCGGGTATCTCATTAGCAAATCCCTAAATCCATACAACCACATGCATCCTAAACTAAGATATACTACCTCCTTCTAGGTTTATTAGTACCCTTCGTATTTTGCGTTAAACTTTGACTTTGGATTTGTTTAGAACAAAATAAAATATCTTTAAAATTTATATTGGTAAATTAGTATTTGAAAGAAGTTTTCAACGATATCTTTTTTCGTATAAATTATATTTTGCTACTTAAATATGTGGTCAAATTTTGACCCAAAATGCGAAGGGAATTAATAAACCAGGATGGAAGTAGCAGTGCACCGAGACTCCTATATGTCTATATGTAAACATCTGTTTAATGGCATTAGATGTAGATTAAGACATAGTGCATTGGGACTTCCCTAACGCAGTAGTACCCTTTTGGAAGTAACTTTATAATCAATTGGATTAATTGCAAATTGATTTGTTTAAATAATACTCTCTCCATACCAAAACATAGTTCTTTTGTCCGAAAAGGTGGCTTGCCGGCCTATGCATCTGAACGATGCATGCAGCCATATTATTAAAAGTCTCAAAGTATCACAAAGTCAAATAAATATTACTGCTCGCAAACGGAAAAAAGAACTCATAGAAAACTCAATACCAATAAAAGGAGAAGATCCCAAGTCTCCTATCTTGTTATGCGACCGCCATCCAAAACGGTTGAATATAGCACGTGCAACCATATCTTACTGGTTGCACCCAGTAACCAATGGCTCCCTGGAGTCCGTAGGAGTAAGTAAGGACCACGTGCGAATCCATGTCGTAGCTCTGAAGATGACCTGCAAGAAGGTTAAAATATGTTGTCTACTAAAAATCATATATATCGTTCCTACAAATCCATATAGCCCACATAAGCGCACATATTCTAATCCAAATACGAGACGCAGTAGTATGTTCTACTCCAGCTAACCATGTTCAAATAACGATTCAATGCTAACTGGAGGAATAATGTTAAAGGCTATATGAATAGATTGCCAAAATAATTTCGCGAGAGGGCAATCTATGAAGAGGTGTTGTATTGTTTCATCATGATCACAATAACAACATCGTGAACTGCCTACCCACCATCGCTTTAGTAAATTATCTTTGGTGAGGATCACTTGCTTGTGGACAAACCACATAAAAATATTAATACGGAAGGGAACCTTAACCTTGCAAATATTATCGAACTCGGGATTGGGCCAGAATTGATTAGATCCATATACATAGATTTTACCGTAAACACTCTGTTCCTAGCCAACTTCCGGTGCAACGAATCAGTTTGGTCGGATAATTGAACCTCCATCAATCTCTGTATCAAGTGCATCCAAGAATTCCAACTTTTCCGAACTTAAGATCGCCTAAACTGAATATTCAAGGGTACCGATTGCAAATGCGTGCTCACGTAATCCTCCTTACATTGTATTATATAAGGTGGGGTATTGTATGGCTAGTGGCGTCTTCCCTAACCATGTATCCTCCCAAAATCTTGTCATCATTCCATTGCCAACAAAGAATTTGACCCTACGAAAGAACGAAATAAGTCCCTTCCAGAAAGGCGAATCATTAGGTCTCGCGGTGACTTGCGCAAGCGTTTTCTATTACAAATATTTGTTGTGTAGTATTTATGCCCACATACCATCATTCTCTACTGCTAATCTATATAGTCATTTACTCATGAGGCATTTATTCTTAATTTTCAGGTTTTCAATGCTGAGACCCCCCCCCCCCCCCGGTCCTTAGAGCATCTCCAGCCGCGCCCCCAACAGGCCCCCCTCCCCGGCGAATTTTTAGCATCTATGGCCGAAAATCGTCCCAGTCGCGCCCCAGGATCTCGTTTAGCGCCGGTTTGGGCAAAATCCAGAGCCGGCGATCCCGCCTCGAACCCAAGCGGCCGGGTGTCGCCTGGGCGCGCCGGCAGAAGCGAAAAGCGGCGTGGGGCCGCTCTGTCGGCGACTGGAAGACTTTTTCCCGCCATCCCCCCCTCTCTTCTCCATTCCTCCCGCCAAACCCCGCCTCCACCCTGCCTTTCCGCCCACTATGCCACCCAAGAAGTACGTGATGACGTGCCCCGTGACGGATCCCGCCGCTGCCGCCCCGCCGAAGCAAAGGAAGCCTAGGGCTCCGCTGTCCAAGCCCCCCGGCATGACCAACGCCGAGTGGAAGGCGGATGTGGAGCGCCGGGAGGCCGTCACCGCTGACAGGCGCAACAGGGCCAAGAAGGCCAGGGAGAAAGCGGCGCACGCTGCTGCTGCGGCGGGCGGTAGAGCATGTGGCCGAACAAGCAAAGACGGCGCGCACGGCGATGATGAATCCACCCGGGCACCCGTACGCGGCCTGGAGCCAGCAAAGCGTCGGCTCTCCGGCTGGGTTCTCGTCGTCGCCGCACCAATGGAGCACGCTTTCGCCGGGCTATGCCAACGGGGACGCCCATGGCGGCTTCAACCTCAACATCACCTTCCCCCATGGGCGCCCTGTCCAGCGCACGCCCTCGCCCGCGTTCGTCGGCGTGCAGTACCCGCCATATACGTACTTGCCGCCGTACACGTGCTCGCCGCCGTACCCATTGGTCGCTCATTCAAACGGCGTGCAACAAATGGCATGGGATCGTCGAGGAGGTCGCGGCTCGCCCAGAGAGCGGCACCAGCATCGAGGATTAGGTATCGCACGCCAACCATGTTGCTGCCTTTCGCCCCGTGCGCGCTCTTTCGCCTTGTGCGCGCCCTGGGCGTGCCCTGGTGCGTGCTCCGGCGCCGACTGGCGTTCTTTCTCGGCGCAGCTGCTGCGGATGTTCGCCATGTTCCGCGATGACAACAACAAAGCAGACTTCAAGTACCTCCACGTCTTCAAGCGGATCGACAAGTGCGAGAAATGGCGGGCGTCCGACGCACCCTCGCCAAGGCCAAAGAGACGTACAAGCCGGACGCGCCGACAGCGGGCGCGGTCGACGAGCGGCCGGACGGCAACAAAGGTGCGAAGAAGGCGAAATACGCCGAGTCGGCTGCCGCGCGCGTGCAAGAGTCCATCGAACACTGCATCGCCGACGCCAAGACCAGGGCCGCCGAGCGAGAAGAGAAAACAGAGGCGAGGTGGGCTGTTTTGATGACGAACAGCGCCGTCAAACTCGACTTGCTCCGGGCCAATGCCGCCGCGAAACTCAAAGCTCAAGATGCCAAGAAAAGGAACAACGACCTCGCCTTCTTGATGAGCGACGCTGACATGCTCCAGAGCGGCAACGAGAAGCTCAAGGCGTGGTTCTTGGCCGAGCGCGGCCTCATCCTGAACCAGATACCGGCGACGCCGACGCCGCCGCCCAGCCCGGCGGCTGATGATGATGTCTCCACTTCCGCGACGCCCGGCCCCACCGACGTGCCTCCGCCGCGCCCAGCAGCACAGAAGACGCGCCGAACAGCCCGGAAGTCGCGCCGATTCCTCCCAGCCCGCGTGCGCCGACGACTACGCCGCCGGAGGTTGAACTCGACGCTTGATGTACTCCTTCCGCGCCCTTCCTTTTTTGTACGCCCAACTACTGCGTGTCCTTTTATTTTGATCGCCGAACTGTGACACCGAGTCGCCGAACTATTGCGATGATCGTCAGTTTGTTGTTTCTTTGAGCAGGAATGATGGATTTCGAATATGGAGTGCCTTGGGGGGCGGCGCCTGGGCGCGCGGCTGGGGTGAAACGAACCCCAGGGGCCGATTTGCGCCGGCTCGCCCCCAGGCCGCTCTTTTTCGGCGCCCTGGGAGGCCGAACGGCTGGAGATGCTCTTAGGTCGGCAAATAGTGCATCTTTGTTTTTTACTGTACATGGTTTTCCTATGTTATAGTGCGTGCTCCTTGACGCAATACGTGAAGCAGAAATGACCCCTCTCAACTCCTCTTTAGTATGTGAATTTTGACTAAAACCACTAATATACTTTGTCTAGAAGGGAGTAGCAACTAGTAGAAGGAACTAGAACACCGGAGAATCATTCACTCCACCGTCTTCACCATCCAATCCAAGACACACAACGATTGCCGCTATTGTTTTTTTACCAACCATCCATCATGGATTAGGAAAAAACATCTCAGATTAAACACTGACTGATTAACCATAACGTTATGAGGTCGTCCTAAAGAAATGCTTGGTGCATCACAAATAACTAATATCAGATAGTTTCTTGTATAAACACTAACAACGGTCCATAATAGTTGGGACTATCTTAAAATTGTCCTTGAAGAAACAGATGCACTAATTTATCAGCAAATTTTTGGATCTAACATTAAGAAGTCCTACCAAAATTTAAACATAAAAATAATGCATATCACAGATGTGACGAACATGGATACTAGATAGAGATAACTACTATGTCCTCCTTCTTGTTGAAACTCTCTCGCAATCATCTTCGGGCCACTTCCCTGAGCGAAGGGTTGAGATCGACCTTGAAGAGGCATAAGCGCGGAGACCTTTTCCTCCCTCCTATGGCAGCATCGTCGTGTTCATCGCCACTTTATGTATGCTACCCACATCATAGTTCCAAGGTTTTCCAAGAAGAACATGTCTTGCATCCGTATTAACAAGATAACACAATGTATTCAAGCGATGACATCTACCCAAGGAAAGGGATGAGTTGCCGGCAAGACCATTCATGAACCCTTTTGGATTTGTAGGCACATCATCGATGTGCACACCTACCTCTCAGCATCGGATCTGTAGTGGATGGTCACCACCGACTACCTCGTCAAGCTTCTCGTGACAATTGTTGTCCATTGAAGAGGACGCACATTCTTGGATGTATGAGAGTGAGAGCGGGGGAGCGACACAGATGGTTCTCGCACCTTCTTAAGGGGTTGTACACGTGAACAACTATGTTGTGTTTCTCCCATATTTCCATATGTATAGACGTAAGTAGATCCAATGAAATTATTATTTTGCATACATGTGTAGACTACGAAGATAGAGCCACATATAGCCTGAGCACTCTGAATGTTAATAACAGTTTAACAGACATAGAGTTTGAATTCTAGCAATGAAATGATAAAAGAGTAGGACAACAAGAGTTATTTACTATGTACAAAAGCACACCGATATTTAAACACTAGTTGCCCACAAAATTCGTGTGACATGAACAAATTCTCATTAAACGGAGACACACAATTAACTCACCTGTTTATTCAAGGAGGATAGAACGAGCACCTGATCGGCGAGCAACAACAATTTAGTCTCGAAGAGACAAACAGAAACAATAACGACGAAGACGACGACCGACCGACAATAGTACATGCATTGTGAGGCCACATGTACGCATAAACACGGTGACAATGCTCATATTATGTGAGCTTTTATTATTGGCGGAACAAGTCTTGTGATCTGAGTTGAACCGGTTAGTTCTTTTTGCAACGTGGGCCGCACGTGCCATTGATGGTGGAGCGCATGTCGGCACACCGGAACGTCTTGACACAGCCTGTCTGCACCGTGCGGCATGTGGAGCAGCCCTTGGGGCACCGAGGATGGGCGTCGTCACATACATCGACCCCTGAGAATGACCTGCATTTGTCGCAACACTTGGGGAAGTAGTTGGCTGTACGCATGCATAGCATGGTATCATGTTAGTAATCACTTATGAGATATAGAAGACATCAATGGAATTGCAAAAAGGCAATCAAACTTTTTTAAGGAAACAAATAGAATAAAGAAGCATGAACAACCACGAACCATTCACGTGTGTGAGGATTCCCATGACCAGGATGGCCTGGAGGACAAGGATTGCCATGAGCTTGGTGTTCTTCATGGTTGATTTTAAGGTTTCGAGCAAATCTCTCTCACTTATCTCTTATGGTTGCGAGTGGAATACTATGTTGTAATTGTTGTTGTTGGCCAGAGTTAGTAGCACCTCTATTTATAGGCACAGATTTGGCACCTTACTTGCCAATCTACTATGCCAGCGTGCCATCAACTGGGTGAGCGGGGTGATAAAGTTCAACACACAACGTGCACCACTATACACATATGTTTCCACATGTTCAGTGGACATGCAAATTGGCATCACTAGACTTGTAGGCCAAATCTAGGCCTAGCTCATTGTTACATCTTTATCTATAACTTTTCAAAAACATCTCCATCTATACTTGGTGAAGAACTCTTGGAACACGATCTTCGAATGTATCGTGCACATAGCTCATGTACCACCTTGAGCATAGGACATAACTGGACCAAACTGATACATGTATAGCTTAAGGGTGTTGCTGATTATATTTTTTTTAGTTTTTTAATGTCTAAGTCAACGCATTGAGCTTTCCTATGTGTCATGCATGGATAAGTTTTTTCGAAAAGGGGTGCTCCCCGGCCTCTGCATCAGAAAGATGCACACGGCCATCTTATTTAACCAAATAACAAAAGTGCCAACAAGGTTCCGTAGTCTCCAGCGAAAGAAAAAATAAAAAGATAAATGCAGCTCACACATAGCGACAGAACGCTAGACACAAACTAGCCAGGAAAAGGTGCCACAACCGGCTGGCTAAAAATAGATAGAGAAATTAATTGCCTATCCTATTACATGACCGCCATCCAAACCGGTTGAAGATATCCCGAGCTACCATCTCCCAACGGATAGAACCAATAACCAAAAGCTCCCTGGGCTCCATCAGAGTGAGTAGCGACCACGAACGGAGCAGTGCCGTAGCTCGGAAAATAACCTGCAAGAAATGAAACCGTGATGCTCTGTTAAAAACCAAATCATTTCTGCAATTCCAGATAGTCCATAATAAAGCGCAAACTCCAACCTGAATATGTCTTGCTAAGTCAGGCTCAACCCCATTAAGCCATGTCCCAAATAAAGCATTGACCGAAGTCGGGGGAGTAATATTAAAAGCAATATGGACTGTCCGCCAAAGCACTTTGGCCAACGGGCAATCAAAGAATAAATGATTAATCGTCTCATCCCGATCACAGAAACTACACCTAGTAGGTCCTGTCCAATTACGCTTAATCAAGTTGTCTTTTGTTAAAATAACTTGTTTATGGACAAACCACATAAACACTTTAATTTTTAAAGAAACTTTGACAGCCCAAACATGCTTGGAAGTTGGAATAGTATTCGAATTAATAACATCAATATACATTGATTTAACTATAAAAGCTCCAGAACTAGTCAACTTCCAGCGTAATACATCAGGTTGGTGAGAAAGTTGAACCTCCATCAGTCTCCTAACTAGATGGAGCCAATCTTCCCAGCGATTGCCCGCTAGCGATTGTCTAAATTGAATATTAAGGGGGACAGATTGAAATACCGTTGCCACGAACACCTCACGTCGTTGAGCAATACGATATAAAGACGGATATTGAAGGGCTAAAGGTGAATCTCCAAGCCAAGTATCCTCCCAGAAACGTGTACTTGTACCATTTCCAATAACAAATCTCGTCCTGTTGAACATAGATTGTTTGACTTTCATTAGCCCTTTCCAGAAAGGCGAATCAGTCGGCCTGACGACGACCTGGGACAATGTTTTAGTCTGGAGGTACTTGTTGCGGAGGATCTGCGCCCACATGGCCTCAGTCCCGGAAGAAAGCTTCCACAACCACTTACTAAGAAGACATCTGTTCTTAACTTCAAGATTTTCAATACCAAGGCCCCCTTGGTCTTTCGGTCTAAAGATGATGTCCCATTTAGCAAGCCGGTACTTTTTTTTAAGTTCATCACCCTGCCAAAAGAAGCGCGACCGATAGAAGTCCAGCCGTTTCCTAACACCAGCTGGGACCTCAAAGAACGATAAGAGAAACATAGGCATACTCGTGAGCACCGAATTAATCAAAATCAAATGGCCTCCGTATGACATAAGCTTACCCTTCCAACAGCTTAGTTTTTTTCTCAAATCGATCCTCGATGCACTTCCATTCTCTGTTAGTTAGCCTACGATGGTGAATCGGAATACCAAGGTAAGAGAAGGGTAAACTCCCCAACTCGCACCCAAACAATTGCCTATAAGAATCCTGGTCGTCTTTGGCTCTACCAAAGCAGAACAACTCGCTCTTATGAAAGTTAATATTTAACCCGGTCAATTGTTCAAAGAGGCATAACACTAGCTTCATATTTCTTGCCTTAACCAAATCATGCTCCATAAAGATGATTGTATCATCGGCGTATTGAAGGATGGATACACCTCCATCAACGAGATGAGGAACCAAACCACCCACTTGACCATTCTCCTTAGCCCTTCCTATCAAAATTGCTAACATGTCCACTACAATGTTAAACAGGATAGGGGACATCGGATCTCCTTGTCTGAGGCCTTTATGTGTATGGAAGTAATGACCTATATCGTCATTCACTTTAATTCCCACAATCCCTTTTTGCGTAAAGGATTCGACCTGTCGGCACCAGGCTTCATGAAAACCTTTCATACGCAATGCCTGCTGGAGGAACGGCCACTTAACCTTATCGTACGCTTTTTCGAAATCCACTTTAAAAATTACTCCATCTAATTTTTTGGAATGGATTTCATGGAGCGTTTCATGAAGAACAACCACCCCTTCAAGGATTTTCCTGTCCGGCATGAAAGCAGTTTGGGATTGCTGCACCACAGAATGTGCAATCTATGTGAGCCTATTAGTCCCGACCTTGGTAAAGATTTTGAAACTAACATTGAGAAGGCAGATCGGTCTGAACTGCTCAATCCTCACAGCATCCGTTTTCTTGGGGAGCAATGTGATAGTTCCAAAATTCAGGTGAAATAAGTGAAGCTGTCCAGAGAAAAGATCATGAAACATAGGTAGTAAATCCCCCTTAATAATGTGCCAGCACTTTTTATAGAACTCGGCCGGGAACCCATCCGGACCGGGAGCCTTATTGTTTTTCATTTGTGCAATGGCCTCGAACACTTCCTTATCGGAGAACGGGGCAACCAGGATATCATTATCAGCAGCAGACAGTTGAGGCACGTCCTCAATCCTGGACTCATCGAGGGACACACAATTGTCCTCCGGCGGTCCAAATAACTGTCTATAATAGTCGGTAATATAGGTTTTGAGATTATCCTGACCTAAAATAGTACCCTCATCCTGCTCTAGCTGAAAGATCTGCTTCTTTCTGTGCTTACCATTAGCAATGAGATGGAAGAATTGAGTATTCGCGTCCCCTTGGACCACCTTGCGGACCTTAGCTCGCAAAGCCCACTTCAATTCTTCTTCGCGGAAAAGTTCTTTCAGCCTCTTCTCCGCCTCACTTTTGACCTGGAGCTCGGCAGGCAGCAAAATCGTGGTTTCAGCTTTTGTGTCCAGGGCCTGTACAAGAGATAGGAGCCTATCCTTCTCAATCTTATACACGCCACTGAGCTGCTTAGCCCAACCCCTTAGGAAACTCCTCAAATGCCTAATTTTATTCTGCCAGCGCTCGACCGCCGTCCTTCCTCCTACATCCTTGGCCCATTCCCTGGCTATAAGGTCTAGGAACCCCTCGCGTTCGAACCAGGCCATCTCAAAAGAGAAGGTGTTTTTGTTTCCCATATGGTTCGGCTCCCCTGAGTCTACGAACAATGGTGTGTGATCGGATATTCCCCGCGTGAGAGCTTGCACTGTAACAAGAGGGAACTTCTGTTCCCACTCGACGCTAGCAAGAACTCGATCAAGCTTCTCATACGTCGGGTTTGGCAGAGCATTCGCCCAAGTAAACTTTCTACCAGAAAGCTCTATCTCCCTTAGATCCAAGCTTTCGATAATGGTATTGAACATAAACGACCACCTGCCGTCAAAATTATCATTATTTTTCTCCTCTCTCCTCCTAATGATATTGAAATCACCCCCGACCCAAATTGGAAGCTGTTCGGACCCACAGATTCGAACAAGGTCTGCCAGAAACTCCGGTTTAAGCTCGGGCTGTGCGGCACCATAAACCGCCACCAAAGCCCAGTTGAACCCGTCAACTTTAGACCTAACTCGAAACTTTACGGCGAAGTCACCCATTACTACACTCCGGACTTCAAGGGAATCGCATCTCACACCCAGTTAGATACCTCCCGATCTACCTCGTGGCGGGAGGCAATGCCAATCGAAATCAATACCACCCACAAGAGAGGAAGGAAACTGCGGTGCAAAATTCTCTCTACCGGTTTCTGATAGAGCAATGAAATCTAACCGATGTTCCAGAGAAGCTTCAGGAAGAAACCTTCTTTTAGCCAAGTCCTTCAGACCTCTGCTATTCCAAAAGATTCCTTTCATAGTTCATCATGGAATTTCTTAGCAGTCCGAAGCCTAGCACTCCTACGAACTGCAGAATCTGGATAAACCTTTCGTTTCCACTTACGCTTTGGCTTAGTTGGCTCCGTCACCTGGTCCTCATAACCAGGCTGAACGGAAGGACCAGCGACACCATCTAAAGGCACATCATCGTCCTCAGACTCCTGATTAGAGGGTACTAGATCCGCACACAGATTATCTAGCACTCGAACCCCTAACGCATCAATTTCCTCATCATTCATGGGTTTAACCGTAGCAATATTACGAATAGTCTCTAAGGCCCGCTCCACCTCTAAATCTAACATATCATTCACCGAATTGGATATTTCAGAATCAGTGGTGCCTAGTGAAACTCCTAATTGGTTTGCATTATTAATAATCTCCTCAGGAGCAAAATGCAATAAAGAATTGGATATGTTAACGGACATACCAGAAGAGATCGCAGCATCGTGAAGCTTGGCCGCCCTCATAGCGCACCGCTGCTGCAAATCATCCACCTCCGGAAGGTCCAACACGCAAGCACTCATCCGTCCCCCCGCCGAGACCGGGTCCGGGATCCCGCCAAAGGCAACAACCTCCTCTCGAGTGAAAAGAGGAGGAGGCTGCGGGCTCCCACGGCCCTCGGCCACGTGCCCTGCGGGTAGGACAAGAGGCGGGACAGCTGGGGCCACCTGCCCACTCCCTCCTCCTGCCCCAACCACCAGCTCAGAGCGAAGTGACGAAGTCGCCGACGGCGCGGTCCTCCTGACTGCAGACGAAGAAGGGCGGTCTAGGGCGACCTGCCCCAGCCCCCCTCCGCCAGCGCCACGGGAGACGCGGGTGCCGCAGCCAAGGCCTGAGGGGGAAGAGACGAGGCCACCTGCCTCGGGCTCCCACTCCCAGCGTCGGCTGGCCCCGAAGAGACCGGCGTCACTGACGACGGTAAAGGGAGGGGAGAGGTCAAGGCCACCTGCCCTGACCCCCCTCCCCCAAGGCCCACCTCGAGCGGAGACGACATCACCGAAACCACGCCAACCGGTGAAGCAAGGGAGATAGGAGCGACCTCCGGCTCAACTTCCCGAACTGCAATCCCATCAATGTCCAGCAAAGGAAGCGTGTGCTCAAACACATCATCTGTCTCTACCCTATCGCTCCACAGTCTGGGAGGCGCAGAAGCAGGCTCAAAGGACCCGAAACGCAATGACGTCGAAGGCACCGAAGGTGAAGGTGCTGTCTCAGCCCGGGTCCCCTCCCCAGGCAGCTGAGCCTCTTGGCGAGACCCGTTCGACCCCTCACGAGCGGACTCGGCTGGCGCCCCCTTGGCTCCTGCACCGCCGCCACCCTCGTTCATATGAACATCACCCCCATTAACCTCCTCAGCAAACATCTCAACGTCCTCAAACTAAATGTCTAGCGGGAACACCTCTCCCCTATATGTCCAGTTAATCACATCGGGCACGAACTCAACATTAAGAACACTCACCAAAATCCGAGCCACTCCATGGGCCCGAGTGAAAGCCATATCCACTCTCTCCGTCTTCCCAACCATGATACCCATACTGGCCACAACTCGAACATCCTGTAAAGGCTTAGATGGGGCCCCAGAGACTCTCAACCAGACCTGCGTAAGCGGCTTTCCTTTAGGCTCCACCTTCGTCCACTCGTGAAACTCCCAAATACACTTAGTACCAGGAACTCTCGACAAGCCAGAATTCAGCAATTTCTGCAAATCCTCAACGGAGGGGAAATCCACCTTGTAAACATTAGCGTCGAGGCTGACCAGCTCCCACTGGAAGTCATGCATAGATAAGTGTATTGATATTACATCAGACCGCTAGCATCGTCAACTCAGACAAAAGAAAATCTCACTCAACCTAAGTACCACAAACACGTTTTATTGATAACCTACATATAACCATAAAGTTTTCTTACTTCAAAAGCTACCACATTTCCATTATTCACCAAAAAAACCCTCATAAATAGACTCGTTATACTACGATACTCTCTCACAACTGGCCTATGCTGGTTCGGATCTAATAGGTGGCCAACAGAAACGAGGAGGATCACTGCTATTGGCTATGACACCTTTCAGAATTAGATGTTATCTCGCTCCTAAACCATAGGAGCACACCGATATTACTTTTGAAATCCTAAAAGTTTCAAAGTGGACCGACAGAACTGGGAGTAGGATTTTCTACAGTAGCTTACCACAGAACTAGTTAAAGTTTTCGACGGTGTAAAAGTTCTCAAAAAAATTGAAAAAAATACTGAACCAACACACCTATAATATAACATGATCCAGCGGTGGGATTGAAAAAATATGTCTGGATGTGTCCTGGACAAAAATAATAAATGTTTCAGTATATATTGATCCTGCAGTTAGCTGAAATGCTTGTTTTTTCAGCGAGGACACATAAATGCATATTTATACAATCACACCATTAGATCATCTTATTATATTAGAGTGAGGCTCTCCTATTTATGTCATATTTTTTTAATAACTTTAAACCGTTAAATGTTTAACAAGCCTTAACTAGTTCTGTGGCAAGCTATGATAGACACAGTTTTCTAGTTCAAATTCAATCTACACAGAAAACATCAAAATATAAACTATATATGTTCGTAATACTGGTACTATTTTCTACTCGCTCTGTCCCATAATATAAGAACGTTTTTGACACTAATGCAGTGTTAAAAACATTCTTATACTATGGGATGGAGGGAGTATTTTTTTTGCTACTACTTAACCGAGGGGTTATTTTTTGGTACTATGGAATTTACGTTCCTTATTCTTGTGTGTGTGTGCGCGCGCGTGTAACTTACGTTGAATGTTTTGTGACAGGGTAAATATGAAATATGTCTGTACATTAAGAAAGTTACTTTTTCTTTTTTGAGATATTTTGACTATGCTTCTATGGCTTCGGATTAGGAAGTCTAGGAGGAGTGAGCTTTGTTCTTACACTCTCTTCCGTGATGTTACTCCGGGTCGCATCCAGGACAATGTATGCAATGATTTTGTGACATGAATAAAGAGCTGCCTTAATAATGTTTTAAAAAAGTTCCTTATCACCTTATAGAGTTATCTCGGTCTCGTTTGACATGAACAATTCCCTTTCCAATACGCATTAGGTCTACACGGCTACTATCTTCACATATCTACAGCTGCCACTTTACTCACCCCTTACCTGTCTCGGCGTCACAGCACCGGCACATTTTATAAGGTTAATATGGACCGTGAAGGTATATAGATAGATGTGCCGCCATGGTAGAGAAATAATACACTAAAAGGATACACATGCCTTGTAACTTTGTGTCTCAAGTTCAAATTAGGAGAACCAAGCGTCAGTCGAGTGTCTTGCATCACGGGCATCCTCGCTGCCCACCAGTGTTCGAGTCCTGGACTTGACACTATGTGGCTCAGGAGTTTCTTCTATAAACTAAACCACCAAGGGCTAGTCTTTTTTTGGGGGAGTCACCAAGGATAATCTTGGTAGGTCTCATTTTTTTTCAGGTTCAACTTAGTACTCCCCCCTTCCTAAATATAAATCTCTTTAGAGATTTCAATGTGGACTACATATGAATAAAATTAGTGAATTTACATTCTAAAATATGTCTATATACATCTGTATGTAGTCCTTATTGAAATATCTAAAAAAAACTTATATTTAGGAACGGTGCAAGTAGCATTTTACAGGTTACATGTGTTTTACTTTTGATGTTATGTCTCTCTATTTCAAAATCGATAACAAAGGGACAAACCTGACTAAAGCCAAGTCACCGACAAGAAAAATAGCCACCTGACTCCTTTTGCAGGAAATCAAACGATCTTCCATGTTTCTTCTTAAACCAGAACACGACCTTCAATTGGTAAAAGTGTTCACCAGCGAGAAAAAACATACTCGCGTGGGAGCTTCAGGACCTGCCGTCGCATACTGCAGTGCAGATTGCACGGGCGCAAATTACTGCAGTTGTAAACACACAGTTTTCACGCTCTATTTGGACGCACAGAACATGGCCTTTTTGTGATAGAAGAAGTTGCCCTTTGCAATGTACTCCCTCCGTCCGAAAATACTTGTCATCAAAATGGATAAAAAAGGATGTATCTAAAACTAATATACGTCTAGATACATCCCCTTTTATTCATTTTGATGACAAGTATTTCCGGAGAAGGGAGTAGAAACGGCATCACTGTCCTCGTACGGCAGAGCCAGTCAATGTCGCATAGCCTTTACTAAAGAAAGGGAAAATGTCGCATGGCCGACCAGGCGGCCTTTACTTCCACTTGAGCTTGAGATTGCATCCAGCCATGATGACGAGCCCAGTACCACATGCAAAACTTGTATACGTACTACGGCTATATAGAAGGCAGGTGGCTGGCAACAAGTGCAGGCACCATCGAGCCATGGTAAATTTCTACCGCAAAGAATAGGCACTCTGTAACATGTAAAATGCAAGGTAAAAACACTCCACGGATCGTTGCTATATCTGGCCATGGGCCGGGTCGTGCCGGGCTTGGGCCGGGCCTAAAAAAGCCCACGGCAGAAAACTGAGGCCCAGGCCCTCCCAAGCCCTATCACCGGGCCTCCTTTTCAAGCCCAAGCCCAGCCCATCTGGTAAAAAGCCCTTAGGGCTTAGGGCCGTGGGTCGGGCCTCTTCCTTACGCCAATATGCCAAGACCAAGCCCGTCCAGACCCTACTAGTGGGCTCAAAACTCAGGCCCAAGCCCGGCCCATGTGCAAGCCCATCGGGCCTAGGCCCTGGATTTTAGGGCCGGGCCTGGGTGGGCCGACAGGGCCGGGCCTAAGATGGCCAGGACTAATCGTTGCAATGTCTTCCAAGAAGAAAATGGCTTGCATCCATATTAACAACATCACACGATATAATTAAGTGATGATATTTGCCAAAGTAAAGGAGTAAGTTGCAGGCAAGACCATTGGTGAGCACCCTGGCCTCTCATTAGAGCATCTACAGCCAGACTCAGTAAATCCAGCAAGACCATTGGGGAGTGGAGTGAAGTTGTTAGAATTTGCTCCGGCGAGCGGATGAGGATGAATATATGTGCGATCGGGTGGGCCAACGTCGGCCGGGTCCGATGTGGCGGGCTGTCCCGGGCGTGCTAGGACGCCCCCATATCCGCCACATTTTTCGGTTGATATGAGGGTGCCGGTCAGTGTTTGAAGCCCGTTTGAGGTGTCCGTCTGGATCTGAAAATCGTGATCGGTCAGTGCCCGGAAAGGCCGTTTGAGAAGGGTTTGAGACGCCCGACTGTAAATGTTCTTCCTCATTTGGATTTATAAGCAGCCGACATCCAGCCTACCTCCCGACATCGAGTATGCAATGGATTGTTGCCGCCAATGGAACGAGCGAGAGACCTGGGGCCAGGGGCAGGGGTGGTGGGGTTGATTCTCATACCTTCTCAAGGGCGACACACGTGAACAATTACGTTCTATATTTCTTACGTATTTCCTTATATATAGACTTAAAGTAGACACAATAAATTTATTATTTGGCACATATATGTATGCATTGGGACCAAGAGGGTAGATCTACCAATAGTCTGAGCACTCTGAATGTTACAGCTTACAGACAATTTGGCAGACAAAAATTTCGAATTTTGGGAGAGAGAATAGTAGGACAACAAGAGTTATCTACAGTGCAGACAAGTAGAAAGATATTAAAGCCATGTCCCTAAGAAAATGGCGTGACATGACCAAAGGCATTTTAAGCTGAGACACACAATCAACACATGTTTTTATTCGCGGATGATACAACAGGCACCTGAGAGGCGAGCAACAACAGACAACTCTCGAAGAAGAAATTAAAACGAAGAACAATGACGGTGATGAAACAACGACGACCGACAACAGCGTATGTATTGTCGGTATTCAAGGTGGAGCCACAGGCACGCACAAACACTGTGACAAGCTGGCTCATCATCTGAGCTTTATTTTAGACGGCACACCACGTCTGAGAGCCTGAAACCCTGAACGGATCAGTGCTTCTTGCATGGCCCGCCGCAGGTGCCGTCGACGGTGCTCTTCATGTCGGCGCACCGGAACGTCTTGTGAGGGCTCGGCGTCACCACGCGGCAGGCCGAGCAGCCCTTGGGGCACTGGGGGTGTGCGTCGTCGCAGACGTCGACCCCCGAGAAGGACCTGCAGTTGTTGCAGCACTTCGGAAAGTAATCGGCTGCACACATGCATGGCATGACATCACAATTAGTTAATCACATAAGATATAATAAGACTCAATGTAATCACAGAAGGGCAGGGAAACAAATAGAATAAACAAGCATGAACAACCACCAACCATTCACGTGTGCGAGGATTCCCATGACCATGATGGCCTGGAGGACAAGGATCGCCACGAGCTTGGTGTTCTTCATGGTTGCTTCTATGGTTTGCCGCAAAGCTCTCTCACTTCTGTCTTATGGTTGTGTGTAAAGCTATGTTGTAGTTGTTGGCCAGAGCTCGTAGCACCTCTATTTATAGGTGTAGATTTGGCACCTTGCTTGGCAATCTGCTATGCATGCATGCATGCCATCATGAGCGGGATGATAAAGTTTGAGACACATGGAACACCACTGCACACATTTGTGTTCCACATGACATATCCGCACAGGGCAATTATTAGACTTGTAGGACAAATCCAAGACTGACTTAAATTTTCTTGAAATATTTTGATCGTGGTTCTGTGGCTTTCGACCACAGAAATCTGCGAGGACAGAGCTTTGTTCTTACTCTCTCTTGCATGGTGTTAGGGCATCTCCGATGCGGACCCTCAAACCGGCCGTATACATTCAAACCACATGGCACGGACGTGTTGTGGCATCCAACACAGTCCTATATTGGTGCCCCAAGCAATTCAGACGTGTTTTTCCCCGCAAATCAAAGACAAAGTGTGGTGAGGGGGGACTTTGCGGGCGTCCGGACCGCTGTCACGACCCGCTCCTGACTCCTCTGTCCCACCTAAAACCCTCCACCTGCGCCCAGATTCATGCTGGTATAGCACGGCCTCTCCATAATGATGCTGGCCCAGAGTGAACGCGGCCTCTCACTGGGGCCGACAAATTAAGGCGACGCACCGGCCGAGACAGCTATCGGCGCAGCGTCCCCTGTGTTCGCGTCTGTTCTATGCCGGAGCGATGTTTGTTGTACGGGACGGACAGATATCAACCCTGTTGAATGCCCGTACGTCCATATGCTGCCATTAAACACACTCACCGGCCGAGAAACCAATTCTGGCGCCGCGCATTGACGCGCCCAGACGCTTGGTCTCACTGGAATCCTCTATTTAAAGGCAGCCACACCCGGCTAACTCCACACCATAACACTTCCGCTCAACATCCTCCTCCTTTGCTCCACATCCGCCATGATCGCGAGCGGGAACGCTCTGTAGCATAGTCTTTCGTCGGAGATGAAGCACGAGGTGGCCCCTCTTGCAGCCGCCTGGCAGTCCCTCCGCACCAAGCGGATCGAGCAGGGCATGCCGGCTAGCTCGGCCTAGGTCTCCAACGACGATTCCACGATGGAGATGGGCTCGAACGACAACGCAACGCCAAACCCCGTGCTGGTGCATGCCGGCCTGATCATGGCGCAGGTGCAAGCGCACTACGACGCGGCTATGGCAGAGGAGGAGCAGCTTGGGTCGTCACCTATGTCAGCGTTCCGGTAGGCGCAAGAGGAGCAGAGGTACAACATGTTCCTCATCGAGCAACAACAGCTGACATAGGGCCAGATCTACGGTGAGCGCAGAAGCGAGGATGTCGTGGCCTCCATGTTCACGGCTAACCCAAACTTCGTCGCGGAGCAGAGAGCGTTCCATGAGGCCGCACATGCTCTACGCGCTACTCGCAATGAAGTACAGCCGACACAAGCAGACGCGGAGGCGGCAACACGTGCATATGCGCTGGCAACTGAGGACAAGAACACCGCCAGCTGTGTGTCGTATGCGCCGCTGTCTAACTTTTGCGGGCGCATGTGGTAGGTGAACAGTGACGGACCGTCACATCCATCACCAACCTCACGTCCTCCGGCACTGGCGACGGGCAGGTTGCGGACTCCTCAGAGGATGAGTAAGGCATGGGAGGCGGCAGGACCGTCTCCCATGTCTTTCTTGTCGGAGACCGCACATTCACTTCACGGGTCTTAAACCCCCACCGGTGCTAATGGAGACGACAGATGAAGGACGTGGTCGCCGTTGCGGAATACAAAGAAAGTGGGTGACCGCTGGCGCCATAGGATAGGCCTAGGGTCTGGTTTCCTTTTTTTTTTTGTCCTAAATGTTCGAAATGTACATAAAAATCCGCCGTGTTTGCATCGTGTTTCATGAATTTCGTCCGGTTAGTTGAAACAATTGTTGAAATGTATGCGGGCAGCATCGGATGGTCGTCTTTAGCATCTGTGTCAGTAAACTGGTCCCTCCCTATCCGCGAACAGATGCGGAGTAAATTTACGGGTCAGCGTTCGAGATGCCCTTACTCCGGGTTGCATCCAAGACAGTGTATGCAATGACTATGATATGAATAAAGAGCTGCCTTAATAATCTTAAAAAAAAAGGTTCCTTATCACCTTATACAGGTTCTTCAGTCTCCAGTACACATCAGGTCTACACGGTTACTATCTTCACATATCTACCGTTGCCACTTTACTCACTACTATAGGAAAATTCAAAGAATGCCAATATAAAAAAAAAACTTGGCGAAGGCCAAATAAACCTTGGCAAAGTCTTTGCCGAGAGCTACACCCGAGGAGGCGAGTATACTGATAGATGGGTCGTGATGGAGAAATAATGTGCTAAAAGGATGCATATGTCACCAACAAGAAAAAATAGGCATATGGCTCCCTCTGAAGCAAATCAACAGATCTTTCATATTTTTCTTGAATGATAACACGATCGTTAATTTAATTAGCAAAACTGCGAGAAGAAACCTACCGTTGCATGCTCTGGAGTGCAGATTGGTACGGACGCAAATTACTTCAGATGTAAACACAGCTTTCACGCGCTACAGATAGATCCGCACAGAACTTGGCCCTTGCGTGACGGAAGAAGTTGCCCCTTGCATGATACTCCCTCTGTTCCGAATTATTTATCTTAGATTTGTTTAGGTATGGAGGTATCTAACATTAAAATGAGTCTAGATACATTCGTATCTAGACAAATCAAAGACAAGTAATTTAAAACGGAGGGAATAGAAAGAAACGGCATCCATGTCGTCGTACGTCATAGCCTGTCAATGTCGCATAGCCATCGTTCAAAAAAGGGAAAATGTCGCAATAGCCGGCCTGGCGGCCACTGCTTCCACGTGAGCTCGCGATTGCGTCCAGCCATGAGGAGCCCAGTACTACATGCAAAACTTGTACTATGGCTATGGAAGGCTGGTGGCCGGCAACAAGTGCAGACACCATCGATCCATGGTAAATTTCTGCCTCAAAGAGTAGACATTCTCTAACATGTAAACTGCAAGGTAAAAAGGAACACCTACTCCACTGGTCGTTCCAAAGCCTCCTAACAGTAGCATTGTTCCAAGCAATCTACGTAATGCATTGCTACGAGCAGTAGAATTGTTTATCTTCTTCATCTAACTCCAAAAACCATATGGGACGAATCAGTCACGGGACGAACCAAGCTAGCATCCATATTAGTTAGTCGTATTAATCCATCCATATATGATCCAAATGCAGGCTATACATATTAGTTAATTGTATTAAGCTACACAATTGTAATACACTATAGAGCTTGCAGTTAGATCAAGCTGTGAAGGGGATGAGGCTAGAAGAAGACGTGGCTGCAGGCGTAGCATGATTGAATGAGTGGATGTCACAGGGAAAGGGGGAGAGAAAAATGATTGTGCTCAGCATATCCGTGGAATATGCTGAAAAGAAAAAACGAACAGACGGTTATGCAGCCCAGGTCAAGGAAGGACATCGAGGAAGACGACGGAAACATGGAGGATGACATCACCGTACACAGGGCAACGCGTGCACTGGAATAGGTAGAAATTTAAGAGAGAGGCGTCGAGTAAGACAAAGGAATCATGGAGGAGGATGTCCCGTCACACTTTCTCGGCCCATTTCGTTTATCACGTTTCACCGACTGTCGGCACAATTAGCCAATAGCAGTGGCGGTACCAGAACTATAAACCTGTGATATTATGTCAACGGTAATTCCTCTCTAAATCTTGTAGTATTTCGGAAGTTATCCATGGAATTTTACTTGTATATATTTAAAAGGTTATGAAGTTGTGTAGTCGTTTGACTACAGAGCCAATTGAAGCTGCAGGACGACAAAACGTTCCCGTGCATCCGTACACATGGGAGCTCAAATCGTTGTAGATGAGCACACGTAGCTTCATTTTGTTGTCTCTTCCGTTTACAGTGATAAACTTTTTGTTCTTTTAGAAAAGGAGGAGGACCCCGGCCTATGCATCTGGGCGATGCATAAGGCCACTTTATTAATTATTCTCATGAGACCTTATAAAGTCATACAACAGTAAGACTAAAGCCACCGTCTAAGCAACAACTGTCGCTACTTCTATCCAGTTGATAAAGGGGTGCTGATAGCCTGGGCCTAATACCAAACAGACGTCGCAGCCAAACCTAAACATCTAAGACCGGAGGTCCCAACCAGGACGCCTGCCGGGTATGGGGCACCTACCAGTCCGGCGCACTCCTCAACCAGGACGTCTGCCAGGTATGATGCAGCCGCAACCACCTGCCACAAATCCATCGTCAGAGCTATACTGTTGCATCTACCGTGCCAGGTCTCTCTGACATCGACACCACCACGACGCCAGACAGCGTCGTCCTCCTACGCGAGTCCATCCTCGCACATCGAACTCCGAATCTGCACTGCGCCACGCCGTCGAGATCCGTCGCCATCAATGTGTAGGATGAAGCATCGCTCCACCAAAGATGCCGTCCACTGGTCCCGCGAAGCCGAGTGCACCTCCAAGAATGCCGCCCCCAAGGGATAAACTTTTTGTGGATCCTATTCTCCTCATATATTTCCCACGGGATTTTTGCAGGAGTCCTTCTTAAAAAGGAGATGATGAACATTTTTAAAGGCCAACACATACTAGGCGGAGTCCTTATCAAGATGATGTGTATTCACAAAGACAAACATTGATGAGGAGTGTTAGAAATTAATTAAACACATTAATTAAGGCTTAATTCCTGCTATGTCGTTATCACTTTTTAATAAATCGATGATACCCCGCGTGTTGCTGCTGAGATTGGTTGCAAAACTTTTCATGAAATTTAAATAAAAATTAAAATAGATATAATATATTGTCCTATTTGATTATTATATAGTTGAAAAATATATTAGAATGATTTAAGTTAGGATGTGTGCATGTTGAGAGAGAATGTAAATAAGAATTACATGTGTTTTAAGAGAAATAGTATGTGGGGCGATGAGGCATGTGTGCATGTTGAGAGAATTGAGATAGTGGACATCAATATTTAGGTATACTAAATGATACCCCAAGTGTTGCTGCTACGGGAATCGCTTGGAGTACATTTCAATAAGATTTGATTGTGTGAAATATAAAATTTTACATTATCACACATGAACCGAAATTAGAAATTATACCACTTATTATATTTGATTATGTATATAGTTGTAAATTGTTATTGAATATAAGTAGAATAATAGAATGGAAATATTTTCTCATGCAAGGATGCATGTGGTTGTGGGTCTTTCCCATGCATGGTTGCATGTTAAGGTGGGCTTGATCTCATGCATAATTGTATGGTAATATGGCATGTTTACATGTTGAGATAAATAAGTTAGTGGAGATGACTCTCTTATGTATATAGGATAAGATTTGTGTGGATAATAATTTATGACTAATTTGTTTGTGATATTACTCTCCATATAACCTAAATGTATTTCAATGATACAAGTGATATTATCTTGTTGGATAATAATGTGTGATTCTGATGAATCTTAGCCATATGATTTTGATTGTGCTCAATCATTCTGCTAAGCCATGCACATTTTGCAATGCCTCATATAATGTACTTGTTACATAATGATTAGTGGAAGTATCCATTAGAGTCTATTTTGATAGCTCCTGTGAGGAGGCTATTCTAGCAAATTTAGTCATTGATATGACATTGTTGGGATCAAGTAAGTAGCCAGTACCATAATGTCATATCATGGTCATATCTTTATTTCTAATAGAATTAACCAAGATAAATTGTGATCTTGATATATGAGCGGATATCCATTACATCAACCATATACCTTTTGTTGGAGTTTGCACTCGGGACAAAGATAGCGAATATAGTGCCATGCCTGATGTAGTTTGTAATTATATGAGTGACTTGGCATTAGTGAGATATGAAACTTTAGGTCCCGATATCATCACTTCATTATCACCCCTAGGTCTAAATCGATTTGTACCCTATCAGGACAGTGTGACCATAAATGTCCTTTATTGGTATGATATATCCACATTGATCTTATCATATATGTTTTGGATATATGCAGACTTATATGTATTTTTGAGAGAATGCACGAGTTGTAAACTTAAGCTAAATTTGGTTGAATCCAATTTTTCTATCTTGAGATGTTTTTGTGTATGTCTATGTTTGTAGGAGATATGCCCTAGAGGAAATAATTATACTTATTATCTATCTCCAAGTTTGTAATTAATGTTTATATTCTGTGGTATAACTGCAATAGTTCTCGGGACTGGGATAACCACGAGGTCAGAGGGAAAGTCATGTGCCCATGCGGAATATTAAACGGTAATAGATTTCTAGTCTCGCCTCTAAGACCAGCTCAAGTGTTGCATGATGGTTATATTTTCTTAATCATAAGCATGTTAGTGACGACAACTTTGAGGACACAATCTTAGAAGAACGCTCGTGTTGAACAAACCCAAATTGATTGTTATTGCTATGAGATACTATTGTCACATATTATTATGAGTTCATTCATACTTGCTCCATGCATTTTGGGGTCAGTCAAACATCATTGATTAGTCCCTTTAGAGATCCGGTAAAGGAGCAAATTGTTAGGAAACGTAGCATGCTATTTCAGAAAAAATTCCTACGCTCACGCAAGATCTATCTAGGAGATGCTTAGCAACGAGAGGGGGAGAGTGTGTCCACGTACCCTCATAGACCGAAAGTGGAAGCGTTAACTTAACGCGGTTGATGTAGTCGAATGTCTTCTTGAATCAACCGATCAAGTACCGAACGTACGGCACCTCCGAGTTTCTACACACGTTAAGCTCGATGACATCCCTCGATCTCTTGATAGAGCAGAGTGTCAATGGAGTCGATGAGTTCCATCAGCACGATAGAGTGATGACGGTGTTGGTGATGTGATCCGCGCAGGGCTTCGCCTAAGCACTACGATGATACTATCGGAAGAGTAAACGGTGGAGGGGGCCACCGCACACGGCTAAGACAATGTTGTGCCTTTGGGGTGCCCCTGCCCCCGTATATAAAGGAGGGAGGAGGAGGCCGGCCACCAGGGCGTGCGCCATGGGGGGGAGTCCTACCAGGACTCCACTCCTAGTAGGATTCCCCCCCCTTTTCTTTTTTTCCGGGGTAGCAATGGGGGAAAGGGAGAGGGAGTAGGAGAGGGAAAGGGGGGCGCCGCCCCCTCCCCTAGTCCAATTCGGACTCCCATTGGGTGGGGGGAGGGCACCCCTTGTGGGCTGTCCCCTCTCTTTGTCGTGGCCCATGTTGGCCCATTACTTTCCGGGGGGGGGGGGGGGTCCAGTAACCTCCCGGTACTCCGAAAATTATCCAAAACTTCCCGAAACTATTCGGTATCCGAATGTAACCTTCCAATATATCAATCTTCATATCTCGACCCTTTCGAGTCACTTCGTCATGTCCGTGATCTCATCCGGGACTCCGAACAACCTTCGGTCACCAAAACACATAACTCATATAATACCAACCGTCAGCGAACGTTAAGCGTGCGGACCCTACGGGTTCGAGAACTATGTAGACATGACCGAGACACCCCTCCGGTCAATAACCAGTAGCGGAACCTGGATGCTCATATTGGTTCCCACATATTCTACGAAGATCTTTATCGGTCGAACTGCAATGTCAATATAGTTATTCCCTTTGTCATTGGAATGTTACTTGCCCGAGATTCGATCGTTTGTACCTTTGATACGTCTCCAACATATCTATAATTTTTGATTGCTCCATGCTACTTTATCTATTGTTTTAGGCAATATTGGGCTTTATTATCCACTTGTATATTATTTTTGGGACTAACCTATTAACCGGAGGCCCAGCCCAGATTTGCTGTTTTATGCCTATTTCAGTGTTTCGAGGAAAAGGAATATCAGACGGAGTCAAAACGGAACGAAATCAACTGGAGAAGTTATTTTTGGAAGGAAACCCACCTGATGGACTTGGACCCCATGTCAGAAGATACGGGAGGTGCTCACGAGGGTGGGGGGCGCGCCCCCCTGCCTCGTGGGGCCCCCGTAGCTCCACCGACGTTCTCCCTGCACCCATATATACCTACGTACCCTAAAACTTCCAGAACAGAAGATAGATCGGGAGTTCCGCCGCCGCAAGCCTCTATAGCCACCAAAAACCAATCGGGACCCTGTTCCGGCACCCTGCCGGAGGGGGATCCCATCACCGGTGGCCATCTTCATCGTCCCGGCGCTATCCATGACGAGGAGGGAGTAGTTCACCCTCGGGGCTGAGGGCATGTACCAGTAGCTATGTGTTTGATCTCTCTCTCTCTCATGTTCTCTCTCGTGTTCCTCTATGGCATGATCTTGATGTATCCCGAGCTTTGCTATTGTAGTTGGATCTTATGATGTTCTTCCCCTCTACTCTCTTGTGATGAATTGAGTTTCCCCTTTGAAGTTTTCTTATCGGATTGAGTCTTTATGAGAACACTTGATGTATGTCTTGCCGTGATTATCTGTGGTGACAATGGGATATCATGTGCCACTTGATGTATGTTTTGGTGATCAACTTGCGGGTTTCGTGACACTTGGGAACCTATGCATAGGGGTTGGCACACGTTCTTGACTCTCCGGTAGAAACTTTGGGGCACTCTTTGAAGTACTTTTATGTTGGTTGGATGAATCTGAGATTGTGTGATGCATATCATATAATCATGCCCACGAATACTTGAGGTGACAATGGAGTATCTAGGTGACATTAGGGTTTTAGTTGATTTGTATCTTAAGGTGTTATTCTAGTACGAACTCTTTTATAGATCGATCCGAAAGAATAGCTTTGTGGTGGTTTCGTACCCGACCATAATCTCTACGTTTGTTCTTCGCTATTAGTGGCTTTGGAGTGACTCTTTGTTGCATGTTGAGGGATTGTCATATGTTCTATCTATGTTATTATTGTTGAGAGAACTTGCACTAGTGAAAGTATGAACCCTAGGCCTTGTTTCCTATCATTGCAATACCGTTTACGCTCACTTTTACCGCTTGTTATCTTGCTATTTTGCACTTGTATCACCATCTCTTCGCCGAACTAGTGCACCTATACAATTTACCATTGTATTGGGTGTGTTGGGGACACAAGAGACTTTTTTTTATTTGGTTGCAGGGTTGCTTGAGAGAGACCATCTTCATCCTACGCCTCCTACGGATTGATAAACCTTAGGTCATCCACTTGAGGGAAATTTGCTACTGTCCTACAAACCTGTGCACTTGCAGGCCCAACAACATCTACAAGAAGAAGGTTGTGTAGTAGACATCAAGCTCTTTTCTGGCGCCGTTGCCGGGTAGGCTAGGTAAGTGAAGGTATATCTTTAGATCTTGCAATTGAATCTTTTTCTTTCTTGTTTTAGCACTAGTCTAGTTTATAAAAGAAAACTACAAAAAAATGGAGTTGAGTTTGTCTCATACGCTTCACCTTTTTAATATCTTTCGTGAGTATGATGGAAAGGATAATTGTGCTCAAGTGCTAGAAGAAGAAATCTATAGAATGTTTGGTACTAAATATGTGAACGATTAGCATGATTGCAATGTTGTTAGTATGAATTCCTTGAATATCCATGATGCTAATGATATGCAAAGCCACAAGCTTGGGGAAGCTATGTCTGGTGAAGATGATATTTTTTGTCCCCCAAGCTTTGATGAGCAAATTTACTATGATGATAGCATGCCTCCTACCTATGATGATTATTGTGATGATACGTATGCTATAAAGAAGAAGTTTGCTTATGTGGAGAGTAGTGAATTTTCTATGCAAGTAGATCATGAAAAGAATGCTTTAGGTGCTGGTTATATTGTTGAATTCATTCATGATGCTACTGAAAATTATTATGAGGGAGGAACATATGCTTGTAGGAATTGCAATAATGTCAAGTTTCCTCTCTATCTGCTTAAATTCTTGAAACTATGCTTGTTGTGCCATCCTATGGTAGTTGACTATTGTTCCCATAAGTTGTTTGCTCACAAAATCCCTATGCATAGTAAGTAGGTTAGACTTAAATGTGCTAGTCATATGCTTCATGATGCTCCCGTTATGTTTCAATTCTTATCTTTTATGTGAGCATCATTGTCATCATCATGCCTAGCTAAAAGGCATTAAAGAAAAGCGCTTGTTCGGAGACAACCCAATATTTATCCTTACTGTTTTTGTGTGTCCACATGATTATGCTACTGTAGTAATAATGTTTTATAGCTTTTGTTTCAATAAAGTGCCAAGTAGAACCTTTGGGAAGACTTGGGTGAAGTTTATATGATATTGCTGTGAAAAACAGAAACTTTAGCACTCAGGAGATTAGCTGCCATTTTTTACTGGATAGTGCTTTTAGGTTGATTATTTTTGCAGATGATTAATAGACAAATTACTCAGGTCCAGAAATTTATTTCATAATTTTTGGGTTTCCAGAAGTATACGTTTTATACAGATTACTACAGACTTTTCTGTTTTTGAAAGATTCTGTTTTCTATGTGTTGTTTGCTTATTTTGATGAATCTATGAGTAGTATCGGAGGGTATGAACCATAGAGAAGTTAGAATACAGTAGATATTACACCAATATAAATTTATAATGAGTTAATTACAGTACCTAAGTCATGGTTTTATTTTCTTATACTAACGGAGCTTACGAGTTTTGTGTTGAGTTTTGTGTGCTTGAAGTTTTCAATTTTTGGGTAAGGATTCGATGGACTATGGAATAAGGAGTGGAAAGAGCCTAATCTTGGGGATGCCCAAGGCACCCCAAGGTAATATTCAAGGACAACCAAGCAACTAAGCTTGGGGATGCCCTGGATGGCATCCCCTCTTTCGTCTTCGTTCATCGGTAACTTTACTTGGAGCTATATTTTTATTCACCACATGATATGTGTTTTGCTTGGAGTGTCATTTTATTTTATTAGTATTCTGCTTGATTTTAGTTAGAATTGTGTTTTGCCTCTTTAGTTTCAATAAAAAGGTCAAGGATAGCCTTTGCCATGCTTATTTTGCTAGTTTGCATGTTGCTGTTTGAAAACAGAAAGTTTACCGCTGTTGCAAAAATTCCCTAGAAAAGTCAGAGATGGTATAACGTTGAATCTTTTTGCATATTGAGATCTGATAAATTTATTACAGTGGGAATTTTAGTTCATTATTTTTGGAGTCAGGGAAGTATTGATACTCTTGCATTCTTTACAGACTGTACTGTTTTGACAGATTGCTGTTATGGTTGCATTGTTTGCATATGTTTGCTTGTTTAATGATTCAATTTGATGATAGGAGTATTAAATATGCAGAGGCATTTAGTATTCAATGTTGAATAATTATTTAAGTGATTTGTTACAGTAGAAAATGATAAGGTTTTGCATTGGTTTATACTAACCTATCTCACGAGTTCTTGTTGAGTTTGTTGTGAATGAAGCTTTTGATAAAAAGAGAAACCATGATATGAGAGGAATTAAGGAGACACAAAAGCTCAAGCTTGGGGATGCCCAAGGCACCCCAAGATAATATTTCAAGAAGTCTCAAGCATCTAAGATTGGGGATGCCCTGGCAGGCATCCCACCTTTCTTCTTCAACAACTATCGGTTAGTATCGGTTGAGCCTAAGTTTTTGCTTCTTCACATGAGTTGTGCTATCCTTGCAGTGTAGTTTTCTTTAGCTTTGCTTCCTGTTTGAATAAGTATCAAGATCTGAAATTCTTTAATGAGAGAGAGCCTTACACAAATTGGAATTTGCTAGAATACTCTATGTGCTTCACTTATATCTTTTGAGCGTAATAATTTTTGCTCTAGTACTTCACTTAGATCTTTTAGAGCATGGTGGTGGATTTGTTTTAAAGAAACTTTTGATCTCTCATGCTTCACTTAGATTATTTTGAGAGTCATTAATAGCATGGTAATTCGCTTAATGTTAATATACTTGGTGTTCAAGATATGTGAAACTTTCTTTTGAGTGCGTTGAATACTAAGATAAGTTTGATGCTTGATAATTGTTTTGAGATATGGAGGTGATAATATCAAAGTCGTGCTAGTTGAGTAATTGTGAATTTGAGAAATGCTTGTGTTGAAGTTTGCAAATCCCGTAGCATGCACGTATGGTTAAAGTTGTGTAACAAATTTGAAACATGAAGTGTACCTGGCTTGTGCATCCTTATGAGTGGCGGTCGGGGACAAGCGATGGTCTTTTCCTACCAATCTATCCCCCTAGGAGCATGCGCGTAGTACTTGATTTTTGATGACTTCTAAATTTTTGCAATAAGTATATGAGTTCTTTTGACTAATGTTGAGTCCATGGATTATACGCACTCTCATCTTTCCACCTTTGCTAGCCTGTTCGGTACCATGCATTGCCCTTTCTCACCTTGAGAGTTGGTGCAAACTTCGCCGGTGCATCCAAACCCCGTGATACGATACGCTCTATCACACATAAACCTCCTCATATCTTCCTCAAAACTGCCACCATACCTACCTATTATGGCATTTCCATAGCCATTCCGAGATATATTGCCATGCAACTTCCACCATCATCATCATCATCATGACATACATTACTTTTGTCATATTGCCATTGCATGATCATGTAGTTGACATCGTATTTGTGGCAAAGCCACCATGCATTATTTTTCATACATGTCATTCTTGATTCATTGCACCATCCTGGTACACCGCCGGAGGCATTCATATAGAGTCATTGTTGGGGAACGTAGCAGAAATTCAAAATTTTCCTACGTATCACCAAGATCTATCTATGGAGAAACCAGCAACGAGGGGAAGGAGAGTGCATCTACATACCCTTGTAGATCGCTAAGCGGAAGCGTTCAAGAGAACGGGGTTGATGGAGTCATACTCGTCGTGATCCAAATCACCGATGATCCTAGCGCCGAACGGACGGCACCTCCGCGTTCAACACACGTATGGAACGGAGACGTCTCCCATGCCTTGATCCAGCAAGGAGGAGGGAGAGGTTGATGGAGATCCAGCAGCACGACGGCGCGGTGGAAGTAGCGGGATTCCAACAGGGCTTCGCTAAGCGCTGCGGGAGGAGGGAGATGTGTCACGGGAGGGAGAGGGAGGCGCCAGGCCTTAGGTATGGTTGCTCCTCTTTTTCCCCACTATATATAGGGCCAAGGGAGAGGGGGGAGGCGCAGCCCTTGCCCCTTCCTCCAAGGAAAGGGTGCGGCCAAGGGGGGAAGGAGTCCATCCTCCCCAAGGCACCTCGGAGGTGCCTTCCCCCTTTAGGACTCTCCCCTTTTTCTCTTTTCTTGGCGCATGGGCCTCTTGGGGCTGGTGCCCTTGGCCCATGTAGGCCAAGGTGCACCCCCTACAGCCCATGTGCCCCCCCGGGGCAGGTGGCCCCACCCGGTGGACCCCCGGGACCCTTCCGGTGGTCCCGGTACAATACCGATGACCCCGAAACTTGTCCCGATGGCTGAAATAGCACTTCCTATATATAATTCTTTACCTCCGGACCATTCCGGAACTCCTCGTGACGTCCGGGATCTCATCCGGGACTCCGAACAACTTTCAGGTTACCGCATACTAATATCTCTATAACCCTAGCGTCACCGAACCTTAAGTGTGTAGACCCTACGGGTTCGGGAGACATGCAGACATGACCGAGATGACTCTCCGGTCAATAACCAACAGCGGGATCTGGATACCCATGTTGGCTCCCACATGTTCCACGATGATCTCATCGGATGAACCACGATGTCAAGGACTTAATCAATCCCGTATACAATTCCCTTTGTCTATCGGTACAATACTTGCCTGAGATTCGATCGTCGGTATCCCGATACCTTGTTCAATCTCGTTATCGGCAAGTCTATTTACTCGTTCCGTAACACATCATCCCGTGATCAACTCCTTGATCACATTGTGCACATTATGATGATGACCTACCGAGTGGGCCCAGAGATACCTCTCCGTTTACACGGAGTGACAAATCCCAGTCTCGATTCGTGCCAACCCAACAGACACTTTCGGAGATACCTGTAATGCACCTTTGTAGCCACCCAGTTACGTTGTGACGTTTGGTACACCCAAAGCATTCCTACGTTATCCGGGAGTTGCACAATCTCATGGTCTAAGGAAAAGATACTTGACATTAGAAAAGCTTTAGCATACGAACTACACGATCTTTGTGCTAGGCTTAGGATTGGGTCTTGTCCATCACATCATTCTCCTAATGATGTGATCCCGTTATCAACGACATCCAATGTCCATAGCCAGGAAACCATGACTATCTGTTGATCACAACGAGCTAGTCAACTAGAGGCTCACCAGGGACAGATTGTGGTCTATGTATTCACACGTGTATTAGGATTTCCGGATAATACAGTTATAGCATGAATAAAAGACAATTATCATGAACAAGGAAATATAATAATAATACTTTTATTATTGCCTCTAGGGCATATTTCCAACAGTCTCCCACTTGCACTAGAGTCAATAATCTAGTTCACATCGATATGTGATTAACACTCAAGGTCACATCCCCATGTGACTAACACCCAAAGGGTCTACTAGAGTCAATAATCTAGTTCACATTACCATGTGATTAACACTCGATGAGTTCTGGGTTTGATCATGTTATGCTTGTGAGAGATGTTATAGTCAATGGGTCTGAACCTTTCAGATCCGTGTGTGCTTTACAAATCTCTATGTCATCTCCTAGATGTAGCTACCACATTCTATTTGGAGCTATTCCAAATAACTGTTCTACTTGGAGCTATTCTAAATTGTTGCTCCATTATACGTATCCGGTATCTCTACTCAGAGCTATCCGGATAGGTGTTAAGCTTGCATCGACGTAACCCTTTACGACGAACCCCTTTACCACCTCCATAATCGAGAAAATTCCTTAGTCCACTAGTTACTAAGGATAACTTTGACCGCTGTCCCGTGATCCATTCTTGGATCACTCTTGTACCCCTTGACTGACTCATGGCAAGGCACACTTCAGGTGCGGTACACAGCATAGCATACTGTAGAGCCTACGTCTTATGCATAGGGGACGACCTTAGTCCTTTCTCTCTATTCTGCCATGGTCGAGCTTTAAGTCTTAACTTCATACCTTATAACTCAGGCAAGAACTCCTTCTTTGACTGATCCATCTTGAACACCTTCAAGATCATGTCAAGGTATGTGCTCATTTGAAAGTACTATTAAGCGTTTTGATCTATCCTTATAGATCTTGATGCTCAATGCTCAAGTAGCTTAATCCAGGCTTTCTATTGAAAAACACCTTTCAAATAACCCTATATGCTTTCTAGAAATTCTACATCATTTCTGATCATTAATATGTCAACAACATATACTCATCAGAAATTCTATAGTGCTCCCACTCACTTCTTTGGAAATACAAGTTTCTCATAAACTTTGTATAAACCCAAAATCTTTGATCATCATCAAAGCATACGTTCCAACTCTGAGATGCTTACTCCAGTCCTCAGAAGGATAGCTGGAGCTTTGCATACTTATTAGCATCTTTCAGGATTGACAAAACCTTCCGGTTGTATCACATACAACCTTTCCTCAAGAAATTCGTCGAGGAAACAATGTTTTGACATCCTATCCGCAAGATTTCATAAATAATGCAGTAATCGCTAATATAATTCCAACAGACTCTTAGCATCGCTACGAGTGAGAAAGTCTCATCGTAGTCAACTCCTTGAACTTGTCGGGAAACATCTTAACGACAAGTCGAGCTTTCTCAATGGTGACACTTACCATCATTGTCTGTCTTCCTTTCAAAATCCATATGTACCTAATAGCCTTACGACCATCAAGTAGTTCTTCCAAAGTCTACACTTTGTTTTCATACATGGATCCTATCTCGGATTTTATGGCTTCTAACCATTTGTCGGAATTTGGGCCCACCATCGCTTCTCCATAGCTCGTAGGTTCATTGTTGTCTAGCAACATGACCTTCAAGACAGGATTACTGTACCACTCTGAAGTAGTACGTATCCTTGTCACCCTACGAGGTTCGGTAGTGACTTGATCCGAAACTTCATGATCACTATCATAAGCTTCCACTTCAATTGGTGTAGGTGCCACAGGAACAACTTCGTGTGCCCTGCTACACACTTGTTGAAGTGACTGTTCATTAACCTCATCAAGTCTCCACCATCCTCCCACTCAATTCTTTCGAGAGAAACTTTTCCTCGAGAAAGGACCCGATTCTAGAAAAAATCCCTAATTGCTTTCGGATCTGAGATAGGAGGTATACCCAACTGCTTTGGGTGTCCTATGAAGATGCATTTATCCGCTTTGGGTTCGAGCTTATCATCCTGAAACTTTTTCACATAAGCATAGCAGCCCCAAACTTTTAAGAAATGACAGCTTAGGTTTCTCTAAACCATAGTTCATACGGTGTCATCTCATCGGAATTATGTGGTGCCCTATTTAAAGTGAGTGCGGTTGTCTCTAATGCCTAACCCATGAACGATAGTGGTAATTCGATAAGAGACATCATGGTATGCACCATATCCAATAGGGTGCAACTATGATGTTCGGACACACCATCCCACTATGGTGTTCCAGGCGGTATTAATTGCGAAACAATTTCCACAATGTCTTAATTGTGTGCCAAAACTCGTAACTCAGATATTCATCTCTATGATTATGATCATTTTATCCTCTTGTCACAATGATCTTCTACTTCACTCTGAAATTACTTGAACCATTCAATAATTCAGACTTGTGTTTCATCAAGTAAATATTCTCAACATCTACTCGAATCATTTGTGAAGTTAGAACATAACGATATTCACTGCGTGCCTCAGCACTCATTGGACTGCACACATCAAAATGTGTTACTTCCAACAAGTTGCTATCTTGTTCCATCTTACTGAAACCGAGGCTTTTCAGTCATCTTGCCCATGTGGTATGATGATTTGCATGTCTCAAGTGATTCAAAATCAAGTAAGTCCAAACGGTCCATTTGCATGGAGTTTCTTCATGCATATACACCAATAGACATGGTTCGCATGTCTCAAACTTTTCAAAAATGAGTGAGCCCAAAGATCCATCAACATGGAGCTTCTTCATGCGTTTTATACCAATATGACTTACGTGGCAGTGCCACAAGTAGGTGGTACTATCATTACTATCTTTTGGCATGAACATGTGTATCACTACGATCGAGATTCAATGAACCATTCATTTTAGGTGTAAGACCATTTGAAGGTATTATTCAAATAAACAGAGTAACCATTATTCTCTTTAAATGAATAACGTATTGCGATAGACATAATCCAATCATGTCTATGCTCAACGCAAACACCAATCTCGATGGTAGAGGGAGCGTACGATGCTTTGATCATATCAACACTTGGAAACACTTCCAACACATATCGTCAGCTCACCTTTAGCTAGTCTTCGTTTATTCCGTAGCTTTTATTTCGAGTTACTAACACTTAGCAACCGAACCGGTATCTAATACCCTGGTGCTACTAGGAGTACTAGTAAAGTACACATTAACACAATGTATATCCAATATACTTCTATCGACCTTGCCAGCCTTCTCATCTACCAAGTATCTAGGGTAATTCTGCTCCAGTGGTTGTTCCCCTTATTACAGAAGCACTTAGTCTCGGGTTTGGGTTTAACCTTGGGTTTCTTCACTAGAGCAGCAGCTGATTTGCCGTTTCATGAAGTATCCCTTCTTGCCCTTGCCCTTCTTGAAACTAGTGGTTTCACCAACCATCAACAATTGATGCTCCTTCTTGATTTCTACTTTTGTGGTGTCAAACATCGCGAATATCTCAAGGATCATCATATATGTCCCTGATATATTATAGTTCATCATGAAGTTCTAGCAGCTTGGTGGCAATGACTTTCGGAGAAACATCACTATCTCATATGGAAGATCAACTCCCACTCGATTCAAGTGATTGTTGCACTCAGACAATCTGAGCACAAGCTCAACGATTGAGCTTTTCTCCCTTTGTTTGTAGGTTAAGAAAATCGTCGGAGGTCTTATACCTCTTGACGTGGGCACGAGCTAGAAATCCCAATTTCAGCCCTCAAAACATCTCATATGTTTCGCGACGTTTCAAAAACATCTTTGGTGCCTCAATTCCAAACCGTTTAACTGAACTATCACGTAGTTATCAAAATGTGTATGTCAGATGTTCGCAACATCCACATACAATGTTCGAGGTTCAGCACACTGAGCGGTGCATTAAGGACATAAGCCTTCTATGAAGCAATGAGGACAATCCTCAGTTTACGGACCTAGTCCGCATAATTGCTACTATCAACTTTCAACTAATTTTTCTCTAGGAACATATCTAAACAGTAGAACTATAGCGTGAGCTACGACATAATTTGCAAAATCCTTTTGACTATGTTCAGGATAATTAAGTTCATCTTATGAACTCCCACTCAGATAGACATCCCTCTGGTCATCTAAGTGATCACATGATCCGAGTCAAACTAGGCCGTGTCCGATCATCACGTGAGACAGACTAGTCATCATCGGTGAACATCTTCATGTTGATCGTATCTACTATACGACTCATGCTCGACCTTTCGGTCTCCGTGTTCCGAGGCCATGTCTGTACATGCTAGGCTCGTCAAGTTAACCCTAAGTGTATTGCATGTGTAAATCTGTCTTACACCCGTTGTATGTGAACGTAAGGATCTATCACACCCGATCATCACGTGGTGCTTCGAAACGACGAACTGTAGCAACGGTGCACAGTTAGGGGAGAACACTTCTTGAAATTTTAATGAGGGATCATCTTATTTACTACCGTCGTTCTAAGCAAATAAGATGCATAAACATGATAAACATCACATGCAATCAAATAGTGACATGATATGGCCAATATCATTTTGCTCCTTTTGATCTCCATCTTCGGGGCTCCATGATCATCATCGTCACCAGCATGACACCATGATCTCCATCATCGTGTCTCCATGAAGTTGTCACGCCAACTATTACTTCTACTTCTATGGCTACCGTTAGCAATAAAGTAAAGTAATTACATGACGTTTAAGTTGACACGCAGGTCATAAATAAATAAAGACAACTCCTATGGCTCCTGCCGGTTGTCATACTCATCGACATGCAAGTCGTGATTCCTATTACAAGAACATGATCAATCTCATACATCACATATATCATTCATCACATCCTTTTTGGCCATATCACATCACAAAGCATACCCTGCAAAAACAAGTTAGACGTCCTCTAATTGTTGTTTGCATGTTTTACGTGGCTGCTATGGGTTACTAGCAAGAACGTTTCTTACCTACACAAAGACCACAACGTGATATGCCAATTGCTATTTACCCTTCATAAGGACCCTTTTCATCGAATCCTATCCGACTAAAGTGGGAGAGACAGACACCCGCCAGCCACCTTATGCATCTAGTGCATGTTTGTCGGTGGAACCGGTCTCATGTAAGAGTACGTGTAAGGTTGGTCCGGGCCGCTTCATCCTACAATGCCGCCGAATCAAGATTGGACTAGTAACGGCAAGCATATTGAACAAAATCAACGCCCACAACTACTTTGTGTTCTACTCGTGCATAGTAACTACGCATAGACCTGGCTCATGATGCCTCTGTTGGGGAACGTAGCAGAAATTCAAAATTTTCCTATGTATCACCAAGATCTATCTATGGAGAAACCAGCAACGAGGGGAAGGAGAGTGCATCTGCATACCCTTGTAGATCTCTAAGCGGAAGCGTTCAAGAGAACGGGGTTGATGGAGTCGTACTCGTCGTGATCCAAATCACCGATGATCCTAGCGCCGAACGGACGGCACCTCCGCGTTCAACACACGTACGGAACAGAGACGTCTCCCATGCCTTGATCCAGCAAGGAGGAGGGAGAGGTTGATGGAGATCCAGCAGCACGACGGCGTGGTGGAAGTAGCGGGATTCCAACAGGGCTTCGCTAAGCGCTGCGGGAGGAGGGAGATGTGTCATGGGAGGGAGAGGGAGGCGCCAGGCCTTAGGTATGGTTGCTCCTCTTTTTCCCCACTATATATAGGGCCAAGGGAGAGGGGGGAGGCGCAGCCCTTGCCCCTTCCTCCAAGGAAAGGGTGCGGCCAAGGGGGGAAGGAGTCCATCCTCCCCAAGGCACCTCGGAGGTGCCTTCCCCCTTTAGGACTCTCCCCTTTTTCTCTTTTCTTGGCGCATGGGCCTCTTGGGGCTGGTGCCCTTGGCCCATGTAGGCCAAGGTGCACCCCCTACAGCCCATGTGGCCCCCCGGGGCAGGTGGCCCCACCCGGTGGACCCCCGGGACCCTTCCGGTGGTCCCGGTACAATACCGATGACCCCGAAACTTGTCCCGATGGTTGAAATAGCACTTCCTATATATAATTCTTTACCTCCGGACCATTCCGGAACTCCTCGTGACGTCCGGGATCTCATCCGGGACTCCGAACAACTTTCAGGTTACCGCATACTAATATCTCTATAACCCTAGCGTCACCGAACCTTAAGTGTGTAGACCCTACGGGTTCGGGAGACATGCAGACATGACCGAGATGACTCTCCGGTCAATAACCAACAGCGGGATCTGGATACCCATGTTGGCTCCCACATGTTCCATGATGATCTCATCGGATGAACCACGATGTCAAGGACTTAATCAATCCCGTATACAATTCCCTTTGTCTATCGGTACGATACTTGCCTGAGATTCGATCGTCGGTATCCCGATACCTTGTTCAATCTCGTTATCGGCAAGTCTATTTACTCGTTCCGTAACACATCATCCCGTGATCAACTCCTTGATCACATTGTGCACATTATGATGATGACCTACCGAGTGGGCCCAGAGATACCTCTCCGTTTACACGGAGTGACAAATCCCAGTCTCGATTCGTGCCAACCCAACAGACACTTTCGGAGATACCTGTAATGCACCTTTGTAGCCACCCAGTTACGTTGTGACGTTTGGTACACCCAAAGCATTCCTACGTTATCCGGGAGTTGCACAATCTCATGGTCTAAGGAAAAGATACTTGACATTAGAAAAGCTTTAGCATACGAACTACACGATCTTTGTGCTAGGCTTAGGATTGGGTCTTGTCCATCACATCATTCTCCTAATGATGTGATCCCGTTATCAACGACATCCAATGTCCATAGCCAGGAAACCATGACTATCTGTTGATCACAACGAGCTAGTCAACTAGAGGCTCACCAGGGACAGATTGTGGTCTATGTATTCACACGTGTATTAGGATTTCCGGATAATACAGTTATAGCATGAATAAAAGACAATTATCATGAACAAGGAAATATAATAATAATACTTTTATTATTGCCTCTAGGGCATATTTCCAACAGTCATATCTTGTTCTAGTTTCGAGTTGTAATTCATATGTTGTAATGAAAATGTGATGATCATCATTATTAGAGCATTGCCCCCCAAAAAAAAGAGAAAGGCCAAAAAAAGAAAGCCCCCCCCCCCCCAAAAAAAAAGGCCAAAAGAAAAAAAGAAAGGCCCAAAAAAAGGGGCAATGCTACTATCTCTTTTTCCACACTTGTGCTTCAAAGTAGCACCTTGTTCTTCATGTAGTGAGTCTCATATATTGTGCTTTGAAGTAGCACCTTGTGCTTCATGTAGTGAGTCTCATAAGTTGTCCTTTTCATACTAGTGGGAACTTTTCAATATAGAACTTGGCTTGTATATTCCTACGATGGGCTTCCTCAAATGCCCTAGGTCTTCGTGAGCAAGCAAGTTGGATGCACACCCACTAGTTTTCTTTTGTTGAGCATTCATAGCTCTAGTGCATCCGTTGCATGGCAATCCCTACTCCTCATGTTGACATCAATTGATGGGCATCTCCATAGCCCGTTGATTAGCCTCGTCAATGTGAGACTTTCTCCTTTTTTGTATTCTCCACACAATCCCCATCATCATATTCTATTCCACCCATAGTGCTATATCCATGGCTCGCGCTCATGTATTGCGTGAAGGTTGAAAAAGTTTGAGATTATTTAAGTATGAAACAATTGCTTGGCTTGTCATCGGGGGTATAGAAGTTGGGAACATCTTTGTGTGACGAAAATGAAGCATAGCCTAACTATATAATTTTGTAGGGATGAACTTTCTTTTGCCATGTTATTTTGAGAAGACATGATTGCTTTGATTAGTATGCTTGAAGTATTATTATTTTTGTGTCAATATGAACTTTTGTCTTGAATCTTTCGGATCTGAATATTCATATCACAATTAAGGAGATTTACATTGAAATTATGCCAAAGTATCACTCCACATCAAAAATTCTTTCTTATCATTTACCTACTTGAGGACGAGCAGGAATTAAGCTTGGGGATGCATGATACGTCTCCAACATATCTATAATTTTTGATTGCTCCATGCTACTTTATCTACTGTTTTAGGCAATATTGGGCTTTATTATCCACTTTTATATTATTTTTGGGACTAACCTATTAACCGGAGCCCTAGCCCAGATTTGCTGTTTTATGCCTATTTCAGCGTTTCGAGGAAAAGGAATATCAGACGGAGTCAAAATGGAACGAAATCAACTAGAGAAGTTATTTTTGGAAGGAAACCCACCTGATGGACTTGGACCCCACGTCAGAAGATACGGGAGGTGCTCACGAGGGTGGGGGACGCGCCCTCCCCCCTGGGCGCGCCCCCTGCCTCGTGGGGCCCCTGTAGCTCCACCGACGTTCTCCCTGCACCCATATATACCTACGTACCCTAAAACTTCCAGAACAGAAGATAGATTCGGAGTTCCGCCACCGCAAGCCTCTGTAGCCACCAAAAACCAATCGGGACCCTGTTCCGGCACCCTGCCAGAGGGGGATCCCATCACCGGTGGCCATCTTCATCATCCCGGCGCTATCCATGATGAGGAGGGAGTAGTTCACCCTCGGGGCTGAGGGTATGTACCAGTAGCTATGTGTTTGATCTCTCTCTCTCTCTCTCGTGTTCTGTCTCGTGTTCCTCTATGGCACGATCTTGATGTATCCCGAGCTTTGCTATTGTAGTTGGAACTTATGATGTTTCTCCCCCTCTACTCTCTTGTGATGAATTGAGTTTCCCCTTTGAAGTTTTCTTATCGGATTGAGTCTTTATGAGAACACTTGATGTATGTCTTGCCGTGATTATCTGTGGTGACAATGGGATATCATGTGCCACTTGATGTATGTTTTGGTGATCAGCTTGCGGGATTCGTGACACTTGGGAACCTATGCATAGGGGTTGGCACACGTTCTTGACTCTCCGGTAGAAACTTTGGGGCACTCTTTGAAGTACTTTTATGTTGGTTGGATGAATCTGAGATTGTGTGATGCATATCGTATAATCATGCCCACGGATACTTGAGGTGACAATGGAGTATCTAGGTGACATTAGGGTTTTAGTTGATTTGTATCTTAAGGTGTTATTCTAGTACGAACTCTTTTATAGATCGATCCGAAAGAATAGCTTTGTGGTGGTTTCGTACCCGACCATAATCTCTACGTTTGTTCTCCGCTATTAGTGGCTTTGGGGTGACTCTTTGTTGCATGTTGAGGGATTGTCATATGTTCTATCTATGTTATTATTGTTGAGAGAACTTGCACTAGTGAAAGTATGAACCCTAGGCCTTGTTTCCTATCATTGCAATACCGTTTACGCTCACTTTTACCGCTTGTTACCTTGCTGTTTTTATTATTTCAAATTACAAAAACCTATATCTACTATCTATTTTGCACTTGTATCACCATCTCTTCGCCGAACTAGTGCACCTATACAATTTACCATTGTATTGGGTGTGTTGGGGACACAAGAGACTTTTTGTTATTTGGTTGCAGGGTTGCTTGAGAGAGACCATCTTCATCCTACGCCTCCTATGGATTGATAAACCTTAGGTCATCCACTTGAGGGAAATTTGCTACTGTCCTACAAACCTGTGCACTTGCAGGCCCAACAACGTCTACAAGAAGAAGGTTGTGTAGTAGACATCAATCTTCATACCTAGTTCAATATCGTTACCGGCAAGTCTCTTTGCTCGTTCCATAGTGCATCATCCCGTAACTAACTCATTAGTCACATTGCTTGCAAGGCTTCATATGATATGCATTACCGAGAGGGCCCAGACATACCTCTCCGATACTCGGAGTGACAAATCCTAATCTCGTTCTATGCCAACCCAACAAAAACCTTCGGAGATACCTGTAGAGCATCTTTATAATCACCCATTTACGTTGTGACGTTTGATAGCACACAAGGCATTCCTTCGGTGTCTGGGAGTTGCATAATCTCATAGTCGGAGGAATATATATTTGACACGAAGAAAACAGTAGCAACAAAACTGAACGATCATTATGCTAAGCTAACGGATGGGTCTTGTCCATCACATCATTCTACTAATGATGTGATCCCATTATCAAATGACAACTCATGTCTATGGCTAGGAAACTTAACCATCTTTTGATCAACGAGCTAGTCTAGTAGAGGCATACTAGGGACACGTTGTTTTGTCTGTGTATCCACACATGTACCAAGTTTCCGGTTAATACAATTCTAGCATGAATAATAAACATTTATCAGGAATAAGTAAATAAAAAATAACAACTTTATTATTGCCTCTAGGGCATATTTCCTTCATTCTCCCACTTGCACTAGAGTCAATTATCTAGATTACATTATAATGAGTCTAACACCCATGGAGTCTTGGTGCTGATCTTGTTTTGCTCATGGAAGAGGCTTAGTCCACGGGTCTGCAACATTTAGATCCGTATGTATTTTGCAAATCTCTATGTCTTCCTCCTTGACCAAATCTCGGATGGAGTTGAAGCGTCTCTTGATGTGTTTGGGATTTTTGTGATACCGGGATTCCTTCACCAAGGCAATTGCTCCAGTATTGTCATAAAAGATTTTCATTGGACCCGATGCACTAGGTATTACACCTAGATCGAATATGAAATTCTTCATCCAGACTCCTTCATTTGCTGCTTCTGAAGACTCTATGTACTCCGCTTCACACGTAGATCCCGCCACGACACTCTGCTTGGAATTGCACCAACCGACAACTCCACCATTCAATAAAAATACGTATCCGGATTGTGACTTAGAGTCATCCAGATCAATGTCAAAGCTAGCGTTGACGTAAGCATTTACGACAAGCTCTTTGTCACCTCCATAAATGAGAAACATATCCCTAGTCCTCTTCAGGTACTTTAGGAAGTTCTTGACCGTTGTCCAGTGTTCCACTCCTAGATTAATTTGGTACCTCCCTGCTAAACTTATAGCAAGGCACACACCAGGTCTGGTACACAGCATAGCATACTTGATAGAATCTATGGCTGTAGCATAGGGAATGACTTTCATTTTCTCTCTATCTTTTGTAGTGGTCAGGCATTGAGTCTAACTCAATTTCACAGCTTGTAACACAGGCAAGAATCCTTTCTTTGACTGATCCATTTTGAACTTCTTCAAAACTTTATCAAGGTATGTGCTTTGTGAAAGTCCTATCAAGCGTCTTGATCTATCTCTATTGATCTTGATGCCCAATATGTAAGCAGCTTCGCCGAGGTCTTTCATTGAAAAACTCTTGTTCAAGTATCCTATTATGCTATCCAAAAATTCTACATCATTTCCGATCAACAATACGTCATCCACATATAATATTAGAAATGCTATAGAGCTCCCACTCACTTTCTTGTAAATACAGGCTTCTCCAAAAGTCTGTATAAAACCATATGCTTTGATCACCTCATTGAAGCGTATATTCCAACTCCAAGATGCTTGCACCAGTCCATAAATGGATCGCTGGAGCTTGCACACTTTGTTAGCACCTTTAGGATCGACAAAACCTTCTGGTTGCATCATATACAACTCTTCTTTAAGAAATCCATTAAGGAATGAAGTTTTGACATCCATTTGCCAGATTTCATAATCATAAAATGCGGCAATTGCTAACATGATTCGAACAGACTTAAGCATCACTACGGTTGAGAACGTCTCATCGTAGTCAACTCCTTGAACTTGTCGAAAACCCTTTGCAACAAGTCAAGCTTTATAGACAGTAACATTACCATCAGCGTCAGTATTCTTCTTGAAGATCCATTTATTCTCTATGGGTCTCCGATCATCGTGCAGATCCACCAAAGTCCACACTTTGTTCTCATACATGGATCCTATCTTAGATTTCATGGCCTCAAGCCATTTATCGGAATCTGGTCTCATCATAGCTTCTTTATAGTTCATAGGTTCGTCATGGTCAAATAACATGACTTCCAGAACAGGATTACCATACCACTCTGGTGCGGATCGTGATCTGCCAGACCTACGAGGTACTGTAGCAACTTGATCTGTAGTTTCATGATCTTTATCATTAACTTCCTATCTAGTTGGTGTAGGCGTCACGGGAATAGTTTTCCTGGATGAGCTACTTTCCAAATTGAGAGCAGGTACAATTACCTCATCAAGTGCTACTTTCCTCCCACTCACTTCTTTCGAGAGAAAATCCTTGTCGGTGTCAAAACCGGCGGATCTTGGGTAGGGGGTCCCGAACTGTGCGTCCAAGCGGATGGTAATAGGAGACAAGGGACACGATGTTTTTACCCAGGTTCGGGCCCTCTCGATGGAGGTAAAACCCTACTCCTGCTTGATTGATATTGATGATATGGGTAGTAAAAGAGTGGATCTACCACGAGATCAAGGAGGCTAAACCCTAGAAGCTAGCCTATGGTATGATTGTTGTTCGTCCTATGGACTAAAACCCTCTGGTTCATATAGACACCGGAGAGGGCTAGGGTTACACAGAGTCGGTTACAATGGTAGGAGATCTACATATCCGTATCGCCAAGCTTGCCTTCCACGCCAAGGAAAGTCCCATCCGGACACGGGACGAAGTCTTCAATCTTGTATCTTTATAGTCTTGGATTCTGGCCAATGATGATAGTTCGGCTATCCGGAGACCCCCCAGTCCAGGACTCCCTCAGTAGCCCCTGAACCAGGCTTCAATGACGACGAGTCCGGCGCGCATATTGTCTTCAGCATTGCAAGGCGGGTTCCTCCTCCGAATAATTCATAGAAGATTGCGAACACCAGGATAGTGTCTGGCTCTGCAAAATAAATTCCACATACCACTGTAGAGAGAATAATATTTACACAAGTTCAATCTGCTGATGTATTTTGTGGCGTGATGTCACTCCACAACCAAGCCTTTACTCGAATCGTTTTTATTATTCCACCTCAGCGCGTTTAGCGAAGCGGTTTCCTTGGCACGTCTTGTCAAAGCAGAGATCGTGTCCCCTTATTCCGGGATTCTCATCAATACGGACGTGGGTAACCCAACCGCGCCCCCTCTATCAAAGGCGAGTTCCAAACGGTCACGGGGACGGCTCTTGGTATTCTCCCTCTTTATAATGAGACCAAGGCCTGTCCCTTTCCTTCGATCCTCAATCGAATCCGCACCTCGCCCCGAGTTCCAACACCCAAGGCTCTAGATTTGGGCGCTTCGGACCTTCGACAATGTCCGGCTTCGACCTACAGGGCTGGTGGATGCCTTCTTCCGTCACGGAAGAAGACGTGCTGAAACTGAGAGATGCCAGGTACCTAACCTACGAGATTTCGCATAGGTTGCCCGCCCAAGGGCAAGTCATTCCCACTCCCGAGCTTGGCGAGAGCGTCGTGTTCGTGTCTCACTTCCGTCGGGGTTTAGGCCTCCCGATGGACCCCTTCGTGAGGGGGCTCTTGTTTTATTACGGGCTGGAATTCCATGACTTGGCTCCGGAGTCCATCCTCCACATCTCATCGTTCATTGTTGTCTGCGAAGCCTTCCTCCGCACTACCCCTCACTTCGGTTTGTGGCTCAAGACCTTCGATGTGGAGCCGAGGATGATCGAGGGGTGCCAGGCAGAGTGCGGAGGGGCAGTCATAAGTAAGAGGGCCGATGCTCCATGGCCCGAGGGCTCTCTCAAGAGGAGCTCGGCTTGTGGCAACAGGAGTGGTTCTATATCACCGCTCCCAGGGGCAGCAGGCAGGTGCCGCCACCCGCCTTCCGCTCGGGCCCTCCACAACGGCTGGCGTCATGGGTCAACAAAGGGCTTGACTGGGGGCCGTCCAAGGACATACCAATATTGCAGGGCCGGATTCGAGACCTCCAAGAGAGGGAGATCAATCTGGCCGTAGTGACGCAGGTTATGCTGATTCGGTGCCTTCTGCCGTGTAAATGTCGCCCCCTCCGTCTGTGGGAATTCAACCCCGAGGGACCGCGAGCTCTTCAACACTTCATGGGTACGACACCCGTGGAGATGTATAAACTGTTCTTCGGATCACAGGAGATGTGTCCGGACTTGACCGAGGACGCCGGCCTAAGCTGCAATCGCCCGGATACGCAAATAAGTAGTCCTGTGTCTGGACATACCGATCGTTTATCATATGTTTGCCTCTTAACCAGCTATCCATTGAACATGAGTGGATAGCGCAAGCAAAACTGATACGGTGTCCGGCCCCCCTCCCGGAGACCACGCCGGATCCCGTGCTAGTCAAGATGCTGGAGGTTGAGCCTTCAAGAGAGGGCGAAGGGGAAAACAGGAAAACTACCGCCTCTGCTAAGGAGGCTTTCAAGAAAGGGGGGATCGAGAATCCCTCCCTTCAGGGGGAGAAGAGGACCGCTTCCGAAGATCCGGAGGCAAAGTCCTCAAAGCGGGGGAAGAAATCTTCACCGGAGGGTCCAGCGCCAGGAGAAGCCCCGGCCGCACTATTTCCCCTAGGGAATCAGCCCTCCAGCGAGCCGTAAGTGGAAGAAAGGGGAGTTTCGTAATAAGGGACATCCCTGTTTTTATTTCTGAGGATAACTGAAGTTCTTACCTTGTAGTTCGGATCTCAGCCCTTCTCAGCAGAGCTCGTCTTCGGGGGATCTTCGTCCAGAGATGATGGAGAGCCAGACGCCTCCATCTGCCGCACCGTCAGGCGGGGCGGACGACCCTGAGGTGTCATCGCGGAGGGTCTCCCCAAGTCAGGCGGGGCCGGAGAGTTTGGCACCAACTGGTGTACGGCCGGAGGAGCTGAAGGATCTGCTCGAGAGGGCGTCTATCTCAGAAGATCACCGTACATTAATGAGTACGGTGATTGAAAGGATTTCATCCGCTGAGAGCGGGTTGCATGAGGCCTTCAGAAGTTTGCTGACGGGGTTTGAGGTACGTAAAAAATGACATACCTTTTGACAGTTTTGCACATAGAGTGCGCCCTGTATAGATAGTAGCCCCTGAGACTCGGTATGTTGTCGGAAGCGACAGCGTGCCGAGGATCATAATCTCAGTTATAAAATGTCGCCTTTCCTATGCAGGTGGCGGAATGTTCGGTGGCTAGCCGGACTGATAGAGTTGCCGAACTGAAGCGGCAACTAGACGTTGCGGATGCGGACATCGCGCTGGTCAATAAACGACTTGACGAGTCACAAGGTAGGTGGTTTCTCCGCGGTCACCTGGTAAGGGAGCTGATGCCCACACCTTACAACATGTATGCTTGATGCAGATGGCGCCGCTGCTATGGAGGACCTTCGGATAGAGCTTGCTCGAGCCAAGGAGCAAGCTAGATAAAGTGATGCGGCTGCCTCAAAGGCAGCCGAAGAGCTAAAAGCCGAAAAGGCTGCTCACTGCCGAAGCAGGGAGGAGATGGCCGGAATGGCCATGAAACTGAAAGATGCTACCGACCGCTATGAGGTTCTTGAAAGAGAACGCCAAGCGGAGCAAGAGGACCTGAAGAAGGCCACCGCTGAAGCCAAGGATGCACATTCTGCAATGCGGGCTATAAAGGAGGAGCTACGTCAAGCCGGAGACATTGCGGTTGGAAAGCCCTTTCTGCTGCATAGGAGGTTCACGGATCCGAAGTATGCTCAGTTGGGCCCGTTGTGGGGTGCGGAGGATCCTTATCTGAATTTGGCGGCGAGTGCGGCAGAGGCAGTCGTGCACTTCCGAAGCCAAAAGGATCACAAAATGGAAGAGCTTTTTTGGTCTCAATTCCATAGTCCGGAGCGTCCGCTTCCGTTAACCGATCGATTGGCTGAGTGGGCTGAGCTGAATAGGTTGTCCGGACTTGCCATGAAGGATGTCGTGGCTCATCTATGGCCGGAAAGGCCCAAGCCGAAGAGTTATTTTGGCTTGGTGCAGCAATTCCTTGATGCGAGCCGCATATCAAGGCGATGAAGCGGTCGGCATGCATAGAGGGTGCACGGATGGCTCTCGCCCGTGTCAAAACATGCTGGGCGGAGATGGACGCCACCGCTGTTGCATCCCGGGGTTCGGATAGAAGCTGATTACCCGCCGAGCACTATTTTGAGGAAGTCCTGCAGGGCGCTCATTTAATAGAGTCGCAGTGCTCAAAAAACATTATGTTCAAATGACATGTGTGATTTGTAAAACCATATTTATAATATAAGGGCTTTTTATACTTGTGAGTTCAAGTATTGAAATATCTCCTGTGCGGCCGTTAATGTATATGTATATATAACCTGAAAGATGGCAGTCTTCGGCTTCAGCCCCCACGCACATGGTGCGGGGGTGTTTGCAAAAAGGCGCATTTTCACACTTAATCCAACGTCTTGGTCCTGTGAAGGAGGTGGTAGCGTAGCAAACTAGGCAACCAGACTATAATGCTTTATCACTTTCACTTAGCCATAGGAGTTCGAAGGTGGGGCTACGATATAGCCCCTAGGGGCACCGCGCTTTCCGAATTCGGGGCGCGTGTGTGCCTGACCGGGAAACGGTCCTTCGTCAAAGCGGAGGAATTCTAAACATTCCGATGGTCGATCGAGTGGTTGACCAGTCTCTCGCTATATCATGACAGTCAGTTTTCGGCTTTCTCTACTGAGGTGCTCGCCCGGCCGAACCGGGGCACAATCGCAGTAGTTCTCCTGGTGCCGCGTTAGCCGATAGAGCGGAACGTAAGGCAGCAAAACACAGGAGCCGGGCAAACCCAGCATTTGACCAAAGACATGATTCGGAGTTGATGCATATAAGGCCTAACTCGAGACGCCGAACACTCCCTGAGGTATCCGGTCTTTATGATAACGGGCAGAACAATGCCCTAAGCCCCTAGTGTCCAGGTACGCGCGAAAAGTTCTGACACGGCCGATGCCAAAACGCCAGCCTCCTCCTCGGTTATGCTAGGAAACCGGGGGATGTGTATCAACAAGAGATAGTAAAAAAGGTTTACGCAGGGTCTTAATCTGAAAAGAATCCTTGTAACGGGTCCCTGCTGCACGTCTGCGCCTGTGTCTCCGTTGTGCTGTATCCTGGACGGGTGTAGCACGTTGTTCATTTGTAAAAAGAGAGGAACTTAGTTTGGAAAAAATATCGTGCAGAAAATGTATTTAAAACAGAGTATGATTTAAAAGATGAATAAAATTGAGCTTTATTGGTTCTCATTGTTCATGCGTGCAGACCCTTGTAAAGGGGTATGCGGCTAGGAAGCCCCTTGTTTATTTATGCCGGACTCGCCTAACCGTGTCTGGGGTCTGAATGACCTGTTTTTAGGGGCTTTGATTAGCAAGGCCGGATTAGTGTGTGGCAGTCAAGGCAGTCTCACGTTCTTCCGTGGTCGAGGAACACTCGAAGTTACCTTTTAATGAGATGATGTCGCATGGACCGGGCATTTTAAGTGTAAGAGACGCGTAATGCGGTATTGCGTTAAAGTGGGCGAAAGCTTCGCGTCCCAATAGTGCTTGATGGCTACTTTTAAATGGGGCGATATGGAAGATTAGCTTTTCGCGACGGAAGTTGTCGGATGGACCGAACACAACTTCTAGTAGTAAGGAGCCCGTGCAATTGGCGTAAGGGCCTGGCGTCACTCCTTTAAAGGAAGTGCTGCTATGGCAAATTTTGGTAGGGTCTATCCCCATTATGCGGATTGTGTCCTGATATAGTAGGTTTATATCACTGCCGCCATCCATTAGGATTCGTGTAAATTGTAGTCCGTCGATTATGGGCTCCAATATCAAAGCAGTCCTTCCTGCGTTTTGAATACTTCTGGCGTAATCCTGATGGTCGAAAGTAATTGGTTTTGAAATCCAATTTCGGGACTCCGCTGGGGTGGACCGTGTGGCGTGTACCTTAGTAGGGGCCGCACTATTTTTCCTTGTTATCACTTGAAGTGAGTTTACTGTTTTGACTTCTTGTGGGAAAGTCTTCTGTTTTCCGGTGCTCTGCTTGTGGGGTTCGTCATCGTCCTCGCTTGGCGTGTCGAGCCCCTTGTGTTCGGCATTAAGTCGGCCGGACTGCTTGAAGACCCAACAATCTCTGTGGGTATGGTTTGCAGGCTTCCCGGGGGTACTGTGGATTTGACATATCCTGTCCAAGATTTTGTTTAGGTTGGATAGCTCGTCACTGTTGTCCTTAAGAGGCAGTGTTTTGTTGTTCGGCCGAGAGCTTTTGAACCCGGCGTTGCCCGCCGTGCTCTTTGGGCCATTTTCCTTAGTCTGGCGCTGATCTTTTCTGCGTCGTGGTTTCCCATTTCCATCCCTGACCTCGGATGTACTCGGGTCGTTGGTGCTGCATCCTGCCAGCCAGCTGTCTTCTCCCATGCAAAAGCGGGTCATGAGGCTTGTTAGCGCGGCCATTGTCCTTGGCTTTTCCTGGCCGAGGTGTCTAGCGAGCCATTCATCTCGGACGTTATGTTTGAAAGCTGCTAAGGCTTCGGCGTCCGGACAGTCGACTATTTGGTTCTTTTTGGTGAGGAACCTGTTCTAGAATTTGCGTGCTGACTCTCCGGGTTGTTGAGTTATGTGACTTAAATCGTCTGTGTCCGGAGGGCGGACATAAGTCCCCTGAAAATTTGCTCGGAATGCATCCTTGAGCTCTTCCCAACTTCCAATGGTATTCTCTGGGAGGCTTTTGAGCCAATGCCGGGCTGGCCCTTTGAGCTTGAGGGGTAGGTATTTTATGGCATGGAGATCATCTCCTCTTGCCATATGTATGTGTAGGATATAATCCTCAATCCAGACTCCGGGGTCTGTTGTTCCGTCGTATGCTTCTATGTTTACGGGTTTGAATCCCGCTGGAAATTCATGATCCAGTACCTCATGGGTGAAACATAGGGGGTGTGCGGCGCCCCTGTATTTGGGTGTACCATTATTTTTGAACGCTCGACGTGTTGTGTTGCTCCCTGGAGTCTTCTTTCTTGGCCCATAGATGGATCTGACCGGGCCATCCTTTTTGCGAGGATCCTTATGTGGATCGTGTGCCGTCTTGTGTGCGGCGCCGCTTGCCGCTCTTAGCCTGTCATCTGGTCGTCTATCCAACCAAGCGGCCGCTTTGTTTTTTGACTGTGGGGGCTCTATGGCCTCCTCGCCGAATTCGGGCAACAGCTTGCGCTTCGGGTAGCTCTTTGCTTGGTGAATATTGCCATATTTATCTGCGGTCTTGAGTACTTTGCTCCTTCTCATTCTGAGTACGTCTTCCGCTGTTTTGAGCTTCTGCTTCTGCTTCTTCAAACTTCTTGCAATGGCGACGAGCCTTTTCTGGAGGTTCTTATGCTCCGGTGATGTGTTCGGCGTGAGATCGTCTGGACTGTTGTTTGCGCCGGGGATGGGTTGCTCGTCCAATTCATCCTGTTCGGATGGTTGCTTGGTGGCATGTTCATCGTCCACTGGTTCGCCCTGCTCTACGGCTGGGTCTGTATGAGTGCTGTTGTTCTCGAGGCGGGACTTCGGGCGGCGCTTGCGTCGCCGTTTTGGCTGTTTTCGGGGGAATTATCCTTCGCCGCATCCCGTTGTTCCTCGTTATCGCTTCCTTTTGGTGTATCCACCATGTATACATCGTGAGTTGAGGTGGCTTTCCAGTGCCCTGAGGGCGCTGGTTCTTGGTCGTCTCCGGCATCGTCGTCCATACCGTCGATGTCTTCGGAGTCGAAGTCTAGCATGTCGGTTAGGTCATCGACAGTGGCTGCAAAGTGGGTGGTGGGTGGACTTTGAATTTCTTCGTCGTCCGCATCCCAACCATCCTGACCGTAGTCCGGCCAGGGCTCTCCTGATAACGAGAGATATTTTAGCGAATTCAGGATGTCGCCAAAGGGCGAGTGCTGAAAGATGTCCGCAGCGGTGAACTCCATGATCGGCGCCCAATCGGATTCGATTGGTAGGAGCGCGGGAGGTTCGGAGTCCGGCGAGGAGTCCGGCACCTCGGAGTCACGAGCTTCACAAGGGACAGGGTCGGTATTCGGCTCCATCGTCGTAGAGGTAGCAGCCCCCGAGGCGGTGTCTAGCCACCCATGCTCGATCGGTGCAGTCGGCTCCGAGTTAAGGGTCGGTGCAGACTCTTGTGCGGCCTCCAGGGCACTGTCTAGCGGCAGAGCTAGATCATGCCCATCGTGATAGTGCGGCGCGCACGGCTGTGGCTCGAATCCGTTGAAGATCAAGTCTCCGCAGATGTCGGCCGTGAAGTTTAAACTTCCAAATCCGACCTGATGGCCAGGGGCGTAGCTTTCAATCTGCTCCAGATGGCCAAGCGAATTGGCCCGCAGTGCAAAGCCGCCGAATACGATGATCTGTCCGGGGAGAAAAGTCTCGCCCTGGACTGCGTCGTCGTTGATGATCGAAGGTGCCATCGGGACTATATGCGACGACACAGAGGAACTCTCAATGAAAGCACCAATGTCGGTGTCAAAACCGGCGGATCTCGGGTAGGGGGTCCCGAACTGTGCGTCTAGGCGGATGGTAACAGGAGACAAGGGACACGATGTTTTACCCAGGTTCAGGCCCTCTCGATGGAGGTAAAACCCTACTCCTACTTGATTGATATTGATGATATGGGTAGTACAAGAGTGGATCTACCACGAGATCAAGGAGGCTAAACCCTAGAAGCTAGCCTATGGTATGATTGTTGTTCGTCCTATGGACTAAAACCCTCCGGTTTATATAGAAATCGGAGAGGGCTAGGGTTACAGAGAGTCGGTTACAATGGTAGGAGATCTACATATCCGTATCGCCAAGCTTGCCTTCCACGCCAAGGAAAGTCCCATCCGGACACGGGACGAAGTCTTCAATCTTGTATCTTCATAGTCTTGGAGTCCGGCCAATGATGATAGTTCGGCTATCCGGACACCCTACAGTCCAGGACTCCCTCACTCCTTCTCTAGAAAGGTTCCGTCTTAGCAAGAAAAATCTTGCCTTCAGACTTGTGGTAGAAGGCGTGCCCAATTGTTTCCTTAGGGTATCCTATGAAGACACATTTCTCCGACTTGGGTTCGAGCTTATCGGCCTGAAGCCTTTTGACATAAGCATCGCATCCCCAAACTTTAAGAAACGACAGCTTAGGTTTGTTGCCAAACCACAGTTCATATGGTGTCATTTCAATGGATTTTGACAGTGCCCTGTTTAAAGTGAATCCAGCTCTATCTAATGCATAACCCCAAAGCGATAGTGGTAAATCGGTAAGAGGCATCATAGATCGCACCATATCCAATAAAGTGCGGTCACGACGTTCGAACACACCATTACGCTGTGGTGTTCCAGGTAGCGTGAGCTGTGAAACTATTCCACATTGTTTTAAATGAAGGCCAAACTCGTAACTCAAATATTCTCCTCCACTATCAGATCGTAGAAACTTTATTTTCTTGTTACGATGATTCCCCACTTCACTCTGAAATTCTTTGAACTTTTCAAATGTTTCAGACTTGTATTTCATGAAGTAGATATACCCATAACTACTTAAATCATCTATGAAGGTCAGAAAATAACAATACCCGCCACAAGCATCAACACTCATTGGACCGCTTACATCGGTATGTATTATTTCCAATAAGTCACTAGCTTGTTCCATTGTTCCGGAGAACGAAGTTTTAGTCATCTTGCCATAAAGCACGGTTCGCAAGTATCAAATGATTCATAATCAAGTGATTCCAAAAGCCCATCTTTATGGAGTTTCTTCATATGTTTTAAACCGATATGACCCATACGGCAGTGCACACATAAGTTGCACTATCATTATCAACTTTGCATCTTTTGGCATCAATATTATGAATATGTGTATCATCACGATCAAGATTCAACAGAAATAGACCACTCTTCAAGGGTGCATGACCTTAAAAGATTTTGCTCATATAAATAGAACAACCATTATTCTATGATTTAAATGTATAACCGTCTCGCTAAACAAGATCTAGATATAATTTTCATGCTCAACACTAGCACCAAATAACAATTATTCAGGTCTAAAACTAATCCTAAAGGTAGATGTAGAGGTAGCGTGCCGACGGTGATCACATGAACCTTGGAACCATTTTCGACGCGCATCGTCACCTCTTCCTTAGCCAATATTCGTTTAATCTGTAGTCCCTGCTTCAAGCTACATATATGAGCAACTGAACCGGTATCAAATACCCAGGCACTACTACGAGAATTAGTAAGGTACACATCAACAACATGTATATCAGATATACCTTAGTTCACCTTGCCATCCTTCTTGTCCGCCAAATACTTGGGGCAGTTCCGCTTCAAGTGACCAGTACCTTTGTAGTATAAGCACTCAGTTTCAGGCTTGGGTCCATTTTTAGGTTCTTCCCGGGAGTGACAACTTGCTTGTCAATCTTTTTGAAGTTCCCCTTCTTTTACGCTTGCCCTTTTCTTGAAACTAGTGGTCTTGTTAAATATCAACACTTGATGCTCCTTCTTGATTTCTACCTCCGCGGCCTTTTGCATCGCGAAGATCTCGGGAATAATCTTTTCCATCCCTTGCATACTATAGTTCATCATGAAGCCTTTGTAGCTTGGTGGCGGTGGTTGAAGAACTCTATCAATGACACAAACATCTGGAAGATTAACTCCCAACTGAGGCAAGTGATTATGGTACCCAGATATTCTGAGTATGTGCTCACTAACATAACTTTTCTCCTCCATCTTGCAGCTATAGAACTTGTTGGAGACTTCATATCTCTCAACTCGGGCATTTGCTTGAAATATTAACTTCAACTCCTGGAACATCTCATATGGTCCATGACGTTCAAAACGTCTTGGAAGTCCCTATTCTAAGTCATAAAGCATGGCACACTAAACTAACGAGTAGTCATCAGATCGAGCTTGCCAGGCGTTCACAATGTCAGCTTCTGCTCCTGCAGCAGGCCTTGCACCGAGCGGTGCATCAAGGACATAATTCTTTTGTGCTGCAATGAGGATAATCCTCAAGTTATGGACCCATTCCGTGTAGTTGCTGCCATCATCTTTCAACTTAGCTTTCTCTAGGAACGCATTAAAATTCAAAGGAACGGTAGCACATGCCATTGATCTACAACATAGATATGCAAAAAAACTATCAGGACTAAGTTCATGAGAAATTAAGTTCAATTAATCATATTACTTAAGAACTCCCACTTAGATAGACATCCCTCTAGTCCTCTAAATGATACGTGATCCAAATCAACTAAACCATGTTCGATAATCACGTGAGATGGAGTAGTCTTCAATGGTGAACATCACTATGTTGATCATATCTACAATATGATTCACATTCGACCTTTTGGTCTTCAGTGTTCCGAGGCCATATCTGAATATGCTAGGCTCGTCAAGTTTAACCCGAGTATTCCGCGGGTGCAAATCTGGCTTGCACCTGTTGTATTTGAATGTAGAGCCTATCACTCCCGATCATCATGTGGTGTCTCAGTACGAAGAACTTTCGCAACGGTGCATACTCGGGGATAACACGTATACCTTTAAATATAGTAAGGGATCATCTTATAATGCTACCGCTGTACTAAGCAAAATAAGATGCATAAAAAATAAACATCACATGCAATCAAAATATGTGACATGAAATGGCCACCATCTTCTTATGCTCATGATCTCCATCACCAAAGCAACGTCATGATCTCCATCGTCACCGACTTGACACCTTCATCTCCATCGTAGCGTCGTGGTCGTCTCGCCAACCATTGCTTCTACGACTATCGCTACCGCTTAGTGATAAAGTAAAGCAATTACATAGCGCTTGTATTTCATACAATAAAGCGATAACCATATGGCTCCTGCCAGTTGCCGATAACTTCTACAAAACATGATCATCTCATACAACAGTCTTTATATCACATCATGTCTTGACCATATCACATCACAAGATGCCTTGCAAAAACAAGTTAGACGTCCTCTACTTTGTTTGTTGCAAGTTTTACGTGGCTGCTATGGGTTGCTAGCATGAACCGTACATACCTACGGCACAAAAATCACAACAGTGATTTATGAAGTTTGTTATTTTAATCTTTTCAAGGACCGGGTGCAGTCAAATTTGATTCAACTAAAGTTGGAGAAACAGACACCCGCCAGCCACCTTTATGCAAAACTAGTTGCATGTCTGTCGGTGGAACCGGTCTCATGAACGCGGTCATGTAAGGTTGGTCTGGGCTGCTTCGTCCAACAATACCGCCGAATCAAAATAAGACATTGGTGGTAAGTAGTATGACGATCACCGCCCACAACTCTTTGTGCTCTACTCGTGCATATCATCTACGCATAGACCTAGCTCGGATGCCACTGTTAGGAAATGTAGCATGCAATTTCAAAAAATTCCCTACGCTCACGCAAGATCTATCTAGGAGATGCTTCGTAACGAGAGGGGGAGAGTGTGTCCACGTACCCTCATAGACCGAAAGCGGAAGCGTTAAATTAATGCGGTTGATGTAGTCGAACGTCTTCTCGAATCAACCTATCAAGTACCGAACGTACGACACCTCCAAGTTTTGCACAGGTTTCGCTTGATGACATCCCTCGATCTCTTGATCCAGCAGAGTGTCGATGGAGTCGATGAGTTCCGTCAGCACGATGGCGTGATGACGGTGTTGGTGATGTGATCCACACCGGGTTTCGCCTAAGCATTACAATGATACTATTGGGAGAGTAAACGGTGGAGGGGGGCACCGCACACGGCTAAGACAATGTTGTGCCTTTGGGGTGCCCCCCTGTCCCCGTATATAAAGGAGGGAGGAGGAGGCCGGCCACTAGGGGCACGCGCCATGGGGGGAGTCCTACTAGGACTCCACTCCTAGTAGGATTCACCCCCCTTTTCCTTTTTCGGAGTAGCAAAGGGGGAAAGGGAGAGGGAGTAGGAGAGGGGAAGGGGGGCGCCGCCCCCTGCCCTAGTACATTTCAGACTCCCATGGGGGGTGGCGCGGCCACCCCTTGTGTGATATCCCCTCTCTCTCCTGTGGCCCATTACTTCCACGGGGGGGGGGGGGGGGGGGTTCCGGTAACCTCCCGGTACTCCGAAAATTATCCGAAACTTCCCAAAACCATTCCGGTGTCCGAATGTAACCTTCCAATATATAAATCTTCATCTCTCGACCATTTCAAGACTCCTCGTCATGTACGTGATCTCATTCGAGTCTCCAAACAACCTTCGGTCACCAAAACACATAACTCATATAATACCAATCGTCATTGAACGTTAAGCGTGAGGACCCTACTGGTTCGAGAACTATGTAGACAGGACCGAGACACCTCTCCGGTCAATAAAAAATAGCGGAACCTGGATGGTCATATTGGTTCCCACATATTCTACGAACATCTTTATCGGTCGAACCGCAATGCCAATATAGTTATTCCCTTTGTCATCGGTATGTTACTTGCCCGAGATTCGATCGTCCGTATATTCATACAATTCAATGTCGTTACCGGCAACTCTCTTTACTCGTTTCGTAGTGCATCATCTCGTAACTAACTCTTTAGTCACATTGCTTGCAAGGCTTCATATGATGTGCATTACCGAGAGGGCCCAGAGATACCTCTCCGATACTCGGAGTGACAAATCCTAATCTCGATCTATGCCAACCCAACAAACACCTTTGGAGATACCTGTAGAGCATCTTTATAATCAACCAGATACGTTGTGATGTTTGATAGCACACAAGGCATTCCTCCGGTGTCCGGGAGTTGCATAATCTCATAGTCGGAGGAATATATATTTGACACGAAGAAAGCAGTAGAAATAAAACTAAATGATCATTATGCTAAGCTAACGGATGGGTCTTGTCCATCACATGATTCTACTAATTATGTGATCCTGTTATCAAATGGCAACTCATGTCTATGGCTAGGAAACTTAACCATCTTTTGATCAACGAGCTAGTGTAGTAGAGGCATACTAGGACACGTTGCTTTGTCTATGTATCCACACATGTATTAAGTTTCCGGTTAATACAATTCTAGCATGAATAATAAACATTTATCGTGAATAAGGAAATATAAAATAACAACTATATTATTGCCTCTAGGGCATATTTCCTTCACAAATTGGATTCTCGCCTTTTTCCCTAGAGGTGACCCTGAGTTATCGAACCCATGAGAGGAAGGCACCCTTGAAGTCAGAGATTTCTATGAATCGTTTGTCAGAGTATTTTCCAATTTGTGACTATATGAAAATCAAGTTGGAAGTGAAAACACTTATATAATAAAAAATAGGCATGGGTAGGAGGACTTTTTACAACATTATATTTGTGAATGGAGTCATTATGATATTAATTTGTTCCCTGGAAGTCATCCATTGAGATGTGCTTGTAAAGTATCAAAGTGGGGGATGTGTCTAAATTATGTGTTGAATGACACGTGTCATGCATCAAGAGTTAGTTGTCCAATCGAAAGGCCCTACCCATCGCGCGGGGTTGTCCCAGTAATTAGATAGAAATCACACAAAAGCATTGACCGTTGAATGACTACACATGTTGTATCCCCAAGGATAGGATCCATGTTACCATACTAAACCTTTCTGTCACTAGTGTTCAAATAACACTTCAAGGTATCCCTTCCCTTAGCCTCTCCATCACTCGCTTTCCATGATCATTGGTACCTGTAGGGATAAAGAACACAGACGAGACAAGAGACAACTATGAAGAAATTTTCATTAATGCAAAGTACTTCCATTGATACCTCCAACAAATACATCGGGTTCTAGGGCTATGCCTCAACCCATGACCTTACTAAATTACTCACACATGGAGATTAGATCACAAAGAGAAACCATTGAAGAACACATCATGAAGATTGATTGGTTGATAATATGTCTTACAATAGATGCTGGACATCATAAACTATTACAAAGTATGGCTAGTTGGATGAGTGCTACTGTGGGGGAGATGGTTAAGGCTATGGGGATGGGAAATGGCGGCGACTAGGGTTGCTGATGAAGATGGAGGTCTCGATGATGGAGTGTGGCTCATTGTGAAGCTCTTTTGGCATGGGGCCCTTTATAAAGTTTGTTTAGGTGGATTAGGCTATGCCTCTAGCAAGCCATCTAACCGTGCATACAAGCATGTGCGGTCGTATGGAACGACGTATTTTTCTTTGTTTCCTCTGGTGTGCCTCCCACTTGATCTCCTCAATATCATCTTTATTCCTTTGCATGTATTCGTTTGATTTCCTCCATAAATAGCCCATTTCATGTGGAAACAAAATAAAGATAAGATATTTGGAATCCTTTGCATTCATTAGTCATTAGTATCAATATCAGAGCGGATATCTTGTTTTTATGAAATAATTCGGTTTAAACTCAGGTTTGATGAGCGTAAAAATAACACTCTTCAGTCATCCATAACGGGTTGGCAATTACGGCAGCTTACGGGTTCACAGAAAAGTATGACAAGGGAATTGGTAGTTGAAGACTGGGATTTGCTCCCTGTCTATGGAGAGATATTCTTAGGCCCTCGTGGTGTGATGATATCCATCATCGTCTATCCAGAAAGAGCATGATTTGTTCATGGGGATGGCAAAAAGTGGGAACGTGAAAAGAGAACAAAACCGATAACGAGGTAACTTCCATAGTGGAAAAGTTGTTGATTCATGGGGATGCTGATAAATCTCACCTCAACTATTTGTAACATATCGCAAAGCAATGGGAATATCACATGGTAACTAAAGGTTAACTCGAATATCCATTTGTGTGCGTATAGGGGTCAATATGGATGTCCATGCTTCCGATGTTGGTCATTGATCGAAATGAGTTCCTCATTGAACATACATGGTCAAATGCTTAAGTGTCATCTACCTGCTGAGTACTAGGTTAGGAGCTTGAGAGAAAGTCAACAAATAAGTTTTGGAGATACTAAAATGTTTTAGAGAGAAAATCAAAAATGTTTTGGAGAAACCGGAAATGTTTCGGAGTAGACCATCTAGCCGGAAAAGTATGGAGTATGTATGAAATTTTCCGGAGGTGTTGGAAAGGTTTCAGGACCTCCCGACATTTTTTGCAAAGCTCGAAGGGGCTGCCTCCACATGGGGGGAAACACCGCCCTTTTTGTGGGATCATGTTGGGTGGGGAACCACCTTTTGGGGACACCCCCCTTTTTTGTGGAAAATGTTGGGCTGGGGGCCACCAATGGGGGTGTGCCAAATGTTGAGTGGAGGGTTTCCCTTTGGGTTTGTCCCTTCGAGGTGGGCATGATACATCTCCAACGTATCTATAATTTTTTCATGTATTCATGCCATGTTTATAATATTTTTACATGATTTTGGTATGATTTGGTTAGAACTAACCCGGACTGACGTTGTTCTCGGAATGCAATGAAAATCAACGGAGAATATTTTTGGAAAATATAAAAAATACTGGAATGAAAAGCTACCAGAGGAGAGTCCTGAGGGCACCACGAGGGTGGAGGACGCCCCCCTAGGGCGCGCCCCTTGCCTCGTTGACTCCCTGTGGGCCACCCCTGACATGAAACTGACGCCAACCCCTCCTATAAATGCCCAAACTTCCAGAACAGAACCTAGATCATGAGTTCCGTCACCGCAAGCCTCTATAGCCACCAAAAACTAATCGGGACCCTGTTCCGGCACCCTGCTGGAGGGGGATCCATCACCGGTGCCCATCTTCATCATCCCGGTGCTCTCCATGACAAGGAGGGGTAGTTAACCCTCGGGGCTAAGGGTATGTACCAGTAGCTATGTGTTCTCTCTCTCTCTCTCTCGTGTTCTTGATATGGCACGATCTTGATGTACTGCGATCTTTGCTATTATAGTTGGATCTTATGATGTTTCTTCCCCTCTATCTTCTTGTAATGGATTGAGTTTCCCCTTTGAAGTTATCTTATCGGATTGAGTCTTTAAGGATTTGAGAACACTTGATGTATGTCTTGCATGTGCTTATCTGTGGTGACAAAAGGATATTCACGTGATCTACTTGATGTATGTTTTGGTGATCAACTTGCGGGTTCAGTGACCTTGTGAACTTATGCATAGGGGTTGGCACATGTTTTCGTCTTGACTCTCCAGTAGAAACTTTGGGGAACTCTATGAAGTTCTTTGTGTTGGTTTGAATAGATGAATCTAAGATTGTGTGATGCATATCGTATAATCATACCCACGGATACTTGAGGTGACATTGGAGTATCTAGGTGACATTAGGGTTTTGGTTGATGTGTGTCTTAAGGTGTTATTTTACTACGAACTCTAGGTCTGTTTATGACACTTACAGGAATAGCCCAATGGATTGATCGGAAAGAATAACTTTAAGGTGGCTTAGTACCTTACAATAATCTCTTCGTTTGTTCTCCGCTATTAGTGACTTTGGAGTGACTCTTTGTTGCATGTTGAGGGATTGTTATATGATGTAATTATGTTATTATTGTTGAGAAAATTTGGACTAGTGAAAGTATGAACCCTAGGCCTTGTTTCGAAGCATTGCAATACCGTTTTCGCTCACTTTTTGTTACTTTCTACCTTGCTGTTTTTATATTTTCAGATTACAAAAACCTATATCTACCATCCATATTGCACTTGTATCACCATCTCCTCGCCGAACTAGTTCACCTATGCAATTTACCATTGTATTGGGCATGTTGGGGACACAAGAGACTCTTTGTTATTTGGTTGAATGGTTGTTTGAGAGAGACCGTTTTCATCCTATGCCTCAGACATATTGATAAACCTTAGGTCATCCACTTGAGGGAAATTTGCTACTGTCCTACAAACCTCCGCACTTGGAGGCCCAACAACGTCTACAAGAAGAAGGTTGTGTAGTAGACATCAAGCTCTTTTCTGGCGCCGTTGCCGGTGAGGTTAGTGCTTGAAGGTATATATTTAGATCTTGCAATCGAATCTTTTAGTTTCTTGTTTTATCACTAGTTTAGTCTATAAAATAAAACTACAAAAAAATGGAATTGAGGTTGCCACATATGCTTCATCTTTTTAATGTCTTTCGTGAAAATGATGGAAAGGAAAATTGTGCTCAATTGCGAGAGGAAGAAGTCTATAAAATGTTTGGCACTAAATATTTGAATGATGAGCATGATTGCAATGTTGTTAATATGAATTCTTTGAATATCCATGATTCTAATTATATGCAAAGCTACAAGCTTGGGGATGCTATGTTTGATGAAGACGGTATTTTCACTCCCACAAGTTTTGATGAGAATATTTATTATGATGATAGCATCCCTCCTATTTATGATGATTATATTTAAGAAAGTGGGTTTGGAAGAGCGCAATTTTAGGATAATGATCCCACTATTTTGGAGGGCGTTGAATCTTATTGTGATAATTATGGAAGTGGATTTGGATAGGTCATGACTTTATTTAGTGATGAATCCACTATTTCAGAAGAGGTTCCAATTGATTATGAGAACAAAGTATCTATCTATGATGATTATTGTGATGACATGTATGCTATAAATAATAATGATAACCATGAAACTTGTCATCTTGATTTTAATTTTCAATTGGATTATGCCTCACATGATAGTTATTTTGTTGAGTTTGCTCCCACTACTATTCACGAGAAGAAATTTGCTTATGTGGAGAGTAATAAAAATTCTATGCTTATGCATCGTGAAAAGAGTGCTTTATGTGATAGTTACATTGCTGAATTCATTCATGATGCTAATGAAAATTATTATGAGGGAGGAATATATGCTTGTAGGAATTGCAATAATATCAAGTTTCCTCTCTATGTGTTGAAAGTTTTGAAGTTATGCTTGTTTTGCCTTCCTATGCTAGTTGATTCTTGTTCCCAAAAATTGTTTGCACACAAAATCCCTATGCATAGGAAGTGGGTTAGACTTAAATGTGCTAGTCATAAGCTTCATGATGCTCCCATTATGTTTTAATTCTTATCTTTTATGTGAGCATCATTGTCATCATCATGCCTAGCTAGAAATGCATTAAAGAAAAGCGCTTGTTGGGAGAAAGCCCAATATTTATCCCTACTATTTTTGTGTGTTAACATGATTAAGCTACTGTATTAATCATTTTTTATAGCTTTTGTTTCAATAAAGTGCCAAGTAAGACCTTTGGGATAGCTTACGGTGATAGTTGTGTTGATCCTGCTGAAAATCAGAAACTTTTGCACCCAGTAAATTAGTTTTAGTAATTCACAGAAATGTGCTTTTGATCTTATTCTTTCTGATCTGTATCGGTACACAAGTTTCTCAGGTGTTCCTAATTTTGCTGGATTTTTGGAGTTACATAAGTATTCTAGAGTTACAGATTACTACAGACTGTTCTGTTTTTGACAGATTCTGTTTTTTATGTGTTGTTTGCTTATTTTGATGAATCTGTGAGTAGTATCGGAGGGTCTGAACCATGGATAAGTTTGAATACAGTAGATATTACACCAATATGAATTTAGAATGAGTTCACAACAGTACCAAAAGTGGTGATTTATTTTCTTATACTAACAGAGCTTACGAGTTTTCTGTTGAGTTTTGTGTTATGAAGTTTTCTAGTTTTGGGTAAAGATTCGATGGACTATGGAATAAGAAGTGGAAAGAGCCTAAGCTTGGGGATTCCCAAGGCACACCAAGTTAATATTCAAGGACAACCAAGAGCCTAAGCTTGGGGATTCCCCAGATGGCATCCCCTCTTTCGTCTTCGTTCATCGATAATCTTACTTGGAGCTATATTTTTATTCACCACATGATATGTGTTTTGCTTGGAGCATCATTTTCTTTTATTTTGTTTTGCTTGCTGTTTGAATAATATGCCAAGATCTGAAATTCTTAAATGTTAGAGAGTCTTCAAATAGTTGCATAATTATTCGGCTACTCATTTATCTTCACTTATATCTTCTGGAGTAGTTTGTCATTTGCTCTAGTGCTTCACTTATATCTTTTTAGAGCACGATGGTAGTTTTATTTTTGAAGAAATTGATGAACTCTCATGCTTCATTTATATTATTTTGAGAGTCTTTAGAACAGCATGGTAATTTTCTTGGGTTATAAATTTTGTCCTAATATGATGGGCAGCCAAGAGGGATATAATAAAAACTTTCATATAAAGTGCATTGAATAATATGAGAAGTTTGATTCTTTGTGATTGTTTTGAGATATGAAGATGCTGATATTAGAGTCATGCTAATGGAGTAATTGTTAATTTGAGAGATACTCGTGTTAAATTTTGTGATTCCCGTACCATGCACGTATGGTGAACCGTTATGTGATGAAGTTGGAGCATGATTTATTTATTGATTGTCTTCCTTAAGAGTGGAGGTCAGGATCGCGCAATGGTTAACTCCTACCAATCCTTCCCCTACGAGCATGCGCGTAGTGCTTGGTTTTGATGATTTGTAGATTTTTGCAATAGGTATGTGAGTTCTTTATGACTAATGTTGAGTCCATGGATTATACACACTCTCACCCTTCCACCATTGCTAGTCTCTCTAGTACCGCACAACTTTCGCTGGTACCATCACCCACCATAACCTTCCTCAAAACAACCACCATACCTACCTATTATGGCATTTCCATAGCCATTCCAAGATATATTGCCATTGCAACTTTCCACCGTTCCGTTTATTATGACACGCTCCATCATTGTCATATTGCTTTGCATGATCATGTAGTTGACATTGTATTTGTGCCAAAGCCACCATTCATAATTCTTTCATACATGTCACTCTTGATTCATTGCACATGCCGGTACACCACCGGAGGCATTCACATAGAGTCATATTTTGTTCTAAGCATTGAGTTGTAAGTAAATAGAAGTGTGATGATCATCATTATTAGAGAATTGTCCCATGTGAGAAAAAAAAGAGGCCAAAGAAGCCAATCAAAAAAATGAGAGAAAAAGAGAGAAGGGGCAATACTACTATCCTTTTTCCACACTTGTGCTTCAAAGTAGCACCATGATCTTCATGATAGAGAGTCTCCTATGTTGTCACTTTCATATACTAGTGGGAATTTTTCATTATAGAACTTCGCTTGTATATTCCAATGATGGGCTTCCTCAAATTGCCCTAGGTCTTCGTGAGCAAGCGAGTTGGATGCACACCCACTTAGTTTCCTTTTGAGCTTTCATACACTTATAGCTCTAGTGCATCCATTGCATGGCAATCTCTACTCACTCACATTGATGTCTATTGATGGGCATCTCCATAGCCCGTTGATATGCCTAGTTGATGCGAGACTATCTTCTTGTAGGATCGAAAGTATGTCTAGAGGGGGGGTGATTAGACTACTTGACCAAATAAAAATCTAGCCTTTTCCCAATTTTAGTTCTTGGCAGATTTTAGCAACTTAGCACAAGTCAAGCAATCAACCTACACATGCAATTCTAAGAGTATAGCAGCGGAATGTAAAACAATTGCATATGAAGGTAAAGGGAGGAGTTTGAGGAGGCAAACGCAATGTTGACACGGAGATTTTTTAGCCATGGTTCCGATAGGTGGTGCTATCGTACATCCACGTTGATGGAGACTTCAACCCACGAAGGGTAACGGTTGCATGAGTCCACGGAGGGCTCCACCAACGAAGGGTCCACGAAGAAGCAACCTTGTCTATCCCACCATGGCCGTCACCCACGAAGGACTTGCCTCACTAGGGTAGATCTTCACGAAGTAGGCGATCTCCTTGCCCTTACAAACTCCTTGGTTCAACTCCACAATCTTGTAGGAGGATCCCAAGTGACACCTAGCCAATCTAGGAGACAATACTCTCCAAGAAGTAACAAATGTTGTGTTGATGGTGAACTCCTTGCTCTTGTGCTTCAAATGATAGTCTCCCCAACACTCAACTCTCTCTCATAGTATTTTGATTTGGTGGAAAGAAGATTTGAGTGGAAAGCAACTTGGGGAAGGCTAGAGATCAAGATTTATGTGGTAGGAATGGAATATCTTGACCTCAACACAAGTGTAGGTGGTTCTCTCTCATAATATATATGTCGGAAGTGTAGGCATGTTTTGATGGCTCTCTCCACGAATGAAGAGTGGGTGGAGGGGTATATATATAGCCTCCACACAAAATGTAACCGTTACAAACAACATACCAAATTCGGTGTGACCGAATCCTGAAACTCGGTCGGACCGATTTAGTAAATAATGCGACCGTTAGGAATTTTGGTGGGACCGACATGTCAACTCGGTGGGACCGATATGGTTAGGGTTAGGGCTTAACGTAATCTCGGTGAGACCAATTACACAAACTCGGTGAGACCGATTTTGGTAATAGACACACAGAGGGTTGGTCAGGCAAATTCAATGGGACCGATTCGCTCATCTCGGTTGGACCGAAACGTTACGAAAGGGAAACAGTGAGTTTGCATTGCAATCTTGGTGGGACCGTTCGCTCATCTCGGTTTGATCGAAATGTTACAAAGAGAAACAAAGATATTACAATCCCATCTCGGTGAGACCGAGATCCCTATCGGTCAGACCGAAAAGACTAGGGTTTCTGGCAGTGGCTATGTCAACAGAACTCGGTGGCGCCGGATAGACAGTTTCGGTAGGGCCGAGTTTGACTTTTGGTTTGGGACATATGTGGATGTGAGAAAGTAGTTGAGGGCTTTGGAGCATATCACTAAGCACATTGAGCAAGAAACTCATTAAGCAACACCTCATCCCTCCTTGATAGTATTGGCTTTTCCTATAGACTCAATGTGATCTTGGATCACTAAAATGGAAAATGTAGAGTCTTGTGCTTTGAGCTTGAGCCAATCCTTTTATCCTTAGAATTTTGAGGGATCCACTTTTCTCATCCATGCCATGCCAATCATTGAGCTTTTCCTAAAATATTTATCTTGAAATAGCATTAGCTCAATGAGCTCTATGTTGTTAGGAATTACCAAAACCACCCATGGATAGTTGCACTTTCGATCTCCCCCCTTTTGGTAATTGATGACAATATATAGATCAAAGCTTCGATAAATGATAATAAGATTGAAAAAAATTGTCGCTTTGGGAATATGTGATAAGCAGGAGCTCCCCCCCAAATTTTGTGCACTATTTAAAATTTGCTTTGGACTGCAAATGCACAATGTGTTAGGATCATGGGTTACTCTTCCATGTCACATACATCTTGGTGGAACGCTAAAAAATGATAATAATTAAACATATGCACTCATCACCAAGCAAAGCGACTGATCATATAAGGATATAAAAGATAATATCATCCAACAAGCATTAAGGTAGCATATGATCTAACAAATGATCATCCAAGTATGTCACAAAAGGCATAGTGTATCAAGCAAGCTCACTATAAAGAAGTTCAACCACCAATAAAAAGAGAGATCAAAAGCAACACTCTCTCTCGAAGCCTATGATCTATACATTTTTCTCCCCCTTTGGCAACAAGTTACCAAAAAGTTCAAAAATGCATAGTGTTAAACGACTCTCAGGCTTGGTCTTCATGAGGTGGTGTAGAGATGACTCCAAGGACGGAAGCATCAGTTGATGTAGCTGGAGCTGGTGGAGTGGCTGCTGGAGCTGGTGGCACTGAAGCTGTGGCAGCTGGTGCAGATGATGTAGCTCTAGTATCTGGAACAGGCACTGCAGCAGATCTCTGTCCTTTGGGCACTCTAGCAAATGCATCTGTAGTACACTTGCCCTTCTTCTCCTCCACATTCTCGTGAAGTTGCTCAACTGCAGTTTGGATCTCAGTGACCTTCACATCAAGATCATAAAACTTCTGCTCAATGATCCTCTCCAAACTCTCCTGGCAGATGCCTTCTTGTTCATGCCTAGCTTGGTAGTAGTAGCTGTGCCATACTCCTTTTTCAACACTTTCTTCTTTGAAGTGGCCTCATCCTCAACAACAATGTAGTCCTTCTTCCTTGTCCTGGTGGCTGCTTTTGGCAAATTGCTGGGAGTGCTCCTACTACCCTCATCATAACTGCTTGAGGGGCTAGTGCCCTCACTCATCTGAGCTTGTTCCTCTGACTTGTTCTGGCTATCACTTTGATCAGACATTTTCAGGCAAACTTACTGACAGCAGACCCTGTGAATAGATGTAGATGAGGCAGAGTAGATGAGCATCACAAAGCACACAGGTTTTGCAAAACAATTGAGTCAAAAACTTAGTTTTAGTTTTCAACAGAAAGCATTTCGGAGCTACCGATTTGTAAACTCGGTGATACCGAAGCAGCTTTTGGAACCTAAACTAGTGAACTTGGTCAGACCGAGTCACAGTTCGGTGGCACCGAGACTGCTAGGGTTTCACAAAGAATCGATCTCGGCCACACCGATTTGCAATTCTCCATCAAACCGAAAATCACATGTGAAGTGGCCTAAGCCAAATCGGTGAGACCGATTTCTACAACTCGGTCGGTCCGAGATGAGTTCGGCGGAAGCCTAACCCTAAACTTTCAAATCAAATATAATCTACGGAATGCTTTCGTTGGACATGAAGATTTCATATGTAGCAAGAATCATGGCAAAGCAATGTGCTAGGAATCGGAGTTAAAGAATAGCACAAAGTTTCAAGTTCACACCCTAATGTGGCGACGAACTTGCTATGGCGGCAACGGCGGGGCAGAATGCCATTGACGGCGGTGGAGACCAGCGGCGGGAGGTCACTGGCGGCAAAGAGGCCGATCCGGAGACCCGAAGAGGCAGAGCAGGCTATGCGCGGGTGAAGATTTCAGGAATTTTTCCAACATTTGACCCGTGAGTATATATAGCCTGACCCTGTCGGTGTGACCGAGTGGAACAACTCGGTGGCACCAAGATGCAAAACTGCAAGCAGTTACTGCAACTCGGTGTGACCGAAAGGTTGTAATCGATTGCACCGAGGTTGAAAACCTAGATCAACTTAGTGATCTCTGTATGACCAAAAAGGGTGAATCGGTCAGACCGAAATGCAGAAAGAGGTTTTTGAAGTTTAAGTCTATGACGAATCGGGGACTCCGAGTGCTCCTCGCACATAGTGGTTTGAATCTGACTTGATCAAACTTTGTGATGTAGCATGAATAGAGTTTGAGACAAGAAAAACATAGATAGCTAGAGAAGGTTCTGAGGCATTCTTGTCCATCCACTTGGAAAAAGAAAGGAAACCAAACAATCAAAACAACAAGTGGATGTCCTCGAATGAGTAAAGTATGCAACCAACATGCTCACACAATAAAATGGCAAATGAAATATGTGGCAAAGCATGCACAACCAATTCTAGCATCTATCAAACAATTGGTGATGACTAGGTCATCTATATATGAGTATATTGACTTAGGAGTCAAATGAGAACATTTGACCATAGGTCATACTCATTGTTTAAGCGCAAGTGGGGTTACCACTTTTACATAAAGCATTGTTGTGTTCACACCATTAGAGTTTCTTTAACTCAATTCTTAGAGTAGAGCTCCCCCTAGATGTGAGATTCCCCCTAAGAGGGATGAAATAACCTTGGGTTTTGTCGATGATGACTTCATGTAGGTGTTGAAGATGTGGATGCTCAATGTTGGTGTAGATCATTTGGAGCAATCCATTGGAGTGAATTGCACTTTCAATACCTACACAGGTTAGTCCCACAAGGAACAAACAAGGATATCCATACATATAGAGTGATGCACACAGAAGATGATGTCCGTGAAAGCATTAGGTTACCTTGTCCCTTGTCTTACCAACAAGAGGGTTTGTGACTCCTTGAACTAGTGGAAGATGTGGAAGTTGATTGCACTTGTCCTTGCCAAAATGATATGAGTGAAGTATATTGGCGGAGTCACCCTCAAGAACTCTCTAGTTCTTCTTCTTTGGGATCCACATCATCTTGATGGGAATCCTTGGAGTTGTAGTTGCACTTGCTGAAGTAGAACTTGGTGTAGACTTGGGAACCCACTTGACCAAGGCCTTAAGAGCTTCTTCAAATGCATCAATCTCCTCTTGAAGCTTGTCCTTGCCTTTTTGCCTGTGGTCTTGTGGTGGAAGATCATCTTGAGCTTGTGTCCCTTTGAAAGAAGTAGGATCATACGTATCTTGTTGAGGAACAAACTTCGTCTTGGGGTATTGATCTTCTTCCCACTCAACTCCATTGGCATTGAACTTTCGTTCAAAACCAGCACCTTGATTCTTCCGGTGCCTTCCTTCCTTGCATACAATTTCCTCGAATTGCTTACATCCACCAATGCTCTTGTTAACACCTTTCTCTATAATTCCCTTCAATAAGCTATTTTCTTGCTCAAGTGTAACTTGGCTAAGAGAATCATTAGTGGAATCAAGAGAACTACTAGAAGCAACAACATTGGATTTAGCATGATTATTGTTACTACTAGAAGAAGAATCCTTCTTGTTATTGTTACTATACTTGACTTGTGGCATGTAAGTAGATAAGAGTAAACGCTTGGCAATGTAAGAAGAACTTTTCTTGTGAAGATCATCATTGATCGCCTTTAAAAACTCATGCTCTTGCTGTAACATCCCAAAATTCTAAATTTTGGAATGTTATATTAACTAGATAGTTTTGATTGATTGGTTGATTGATTGACTGAAAGTGAGTGAATTTGAAACTTTTTGAAAGTTAAATGAGAGGGAATAAAAGGATTTTCCCAAACTTTCATTTTTGCTTTTATGATCTTCATGAATTCCAATTCTTTTCAAATACAAAACCCTTGAGCGAAGATGATATGACTTCTTCAATTTAATTAAATGAAAGGATATTTGAAAATATTTGAATTTCATTTGGAAATATTTTGATTCATAAACTTCACGCAACTCAATGATTTTCATGAGAGAAGATAAAATGACTTCTTCAAATTATATGAAATATGAGTTGGGAGTTTCAAAGAATTAAATTCAAAGCTCTTTTGAATTTATTTTTCAATTTGGAGTTATTGGAGTTTTATTCAAATTATTTTTCTCCAAAAATAAAATATATGGAAAATAGGGTAACATGATTCCCTACAATAGAAAATTGGAGATAAATAAATTTGACATCATTTTGGTAGTTTTAAAATGATTTTTATTGGATTTTAGTAGGGCAGTAGCACTCTTTGAGTTATTTGAATTTTTCTAGATTTTATTTGAAGCTATATTAATGTTCGGCTTGTAGGAAATATTTTTGTGAAAATTTTGATATATTATGTGCCTATATAATATTTTTTTCTTTTCTGTTTTTATTTATCTGTGAAAATGTTTTATTTAAAAAAAAACTCTTCGGACCGACTGGGCCGAAGCCCAGCCGGCCCAGCGCCGCGCCGGCCCACCCCGGGTCGTCCCCGGTCTCCAGCGGGAGAACGAACCCCGCACAACTCCGCCGCCGCCGCCGAGTCCCGGTGGAGAACGCCTCCCGTGCCCCCTTCCCCACGCCTCCCGAGGCCACCCTCCCCCTATAAAGCCGCACCCGGGGCCCCCTGGACCCCGTTGCCGCCGCTGCACCCTCCCGCCGAGATCCACGTAGCGCCGGATCTCGCCTGCCGCCGTCGCCGCGGAATCCCGCCACCGCACTTTGCCGTGCCGCCGCCGCGGAGCGCCGCCCTCGCCACCGTGCCACCTCGCCCTGCCTCGCCGGAGAGCCACCGCCGCCGGAATCCCACCGCCAGAGCCGCCGAATCTCCACGCCGCCCCGCCGGAGTTAACCGCCGCCGCCGCCGGATTTTTTTCCCCTCGAACCGGTATAAACGGAATCAACCTGCCCCGGTTTTTTTTTCGGTTTTTCTTTTAGATCGGTTTTATGTTTTAGTTATTTTGCGAGCGTTCATTAGCTAGGGTTAGGCAGCGAACAGATTTCGTTCATTAGCATTCTGTAACGAACGTTCGGTATTTAGTTTTTTCCTTTTTCCTTTTTATTTCGGCCAGGGGCCTATCTGTGATTGTTTTTCTTGCAGATTGGTCCCTATGTTTCAAACCCTCCCAACTTTTTACTCGTTCAACCAAATCCAATGAAACCAGCGCCCACTTCTTCGTTATGATCCCCTCTATCCAGTAAAACAACTTAAACATGTTTCTAAAAGTTTAAAATTTGAATTAGATCATATTTGAATTTGAACTTCGTTTGATCGTAACTTGAGTTTTATAACTCCGTTTGAGTTGATTCTTTTTGCAAATCGAAGCTCTTGACCTAAACTTCTTGAGAAGGACAAATTCACATAATTTTGGTACTATTAGGAAATTTTTTTTGTTGCAAGAGTTATTCGCTTGGTTTTGACCTTTTCCGAATTGTACTCTTCGTTCTTTCCGATCTTTTGAGTGATTGCTTATGTGTGGTTACCTTTGCTTGCTTACGATAGATTGATCGGAGTGTGACGAGTAGAACTATCAAGAGTTTTGAGTGCGAATCATCTTCATCAACATTGCAGGCAGGTTCACACTTTGATCATACCTCCTTACTACCCAGTTTTATGCATTAGATCAATCCTCAAACATTGCATGACTAGGATCTAATTAAATTGTGGGATGAGAATTAGTTGAGGTAGTACCTATTACCTGTTTTATTATCAAACCTTTGGGAGTTACTTCTACGTTTGCTTATTATGCCATGCTGTGCTAGTAGACATGGATTGGGTGAGTGTATCCATGACAGATGTGAGTTTGTTAATTTAATGGTTGATTTAAGGTGGCAACTTAAACACACATCTGGGTGGATTGAGGCACCTGGTTTCTATTAGGACTTGCCTGTATTTCTTCGGACCGCCACCCAGGCTCAAAGGGATCATAAGATTATTCATACTAGAAACTTCCGTGTGCACCCACATGCTATTATGGGCTCTAGCATAGTTGACTAAGTCGTTCGAACTCTTACAGGGTAGACTAGCAGATGTAGGGGATGTAGGTTGGTACGGTCTACCCTATACGTAAGGTGCAAGCGCTTCTGAAATACTATGTCTCGGTTATCCATTTCTCAAACACCATGTAGTGCGAGAAACCAAACGGAGGAGATCGAGTCATGTGGGGAAAAGTGCGCAAACCTCTGCAGAGTGTATAAACTAATCATGGTTAGCCGTGTCCCCGGTTATGGACATCTTGAGTATCTAGTACTTGGATATCATGTGAATCTCATCATGTTACTTCTAAATTAATATTGTTGGGATGTTAATGAGTACTTTTAATTGGGATTGAGAATGCTGTCAACCATTCTCAATGTTTAACAACCACCATGATAGTTAAATAAATTTATTCATTTACAGTAGGGAAAAATTGGCTTTACGCAAAAACTGTAACCATAGAGCTTTTCCACCAGCCAAATATGCATATAGTGATAGCCTTTATTCATCATTTCTCTATGGTGTGAATTTGCCAGTACATTCAATGTACTGACCCTCTGTGGCTGCAATGTCTCATGTTGCAGGAATCTTACGACGAGTAAGTGATACGTTAGGGTTACAATTTCCTATACTCAACTTTGCCGTTGGTGTTGATGGGAATCCACAACCTTGTTGCTTCCGCTATTTGGATTGAGGTAATAGTATTTACGCTACTTTATACATGTGATTTACCTCTGTTATAATTCCTCGAGTACTGTGTGTGTCAGCATACCGATCCAGGGATGACACGTAAGCACAGAGACTTGACCCATTCGGGTCGGGTCGCTACAAGATGGTATCAGAGCACATGTTGACTGTAGGACATGACCCTAGAAACTGGCCAGCCCATAGGAAAGATTTTTCTCTACAACTTTCTTTTCAAAAGAATCTTTTACCTCTCTTCTCTTCTGAGCTTATTCAAAAATTCCTTTTAGTGAGACTATACCCCTTTCCCCTTTTGATCACTCGAAGGTTCGACTGATGAGACCACTCTTAGAAGTACAAGATATCGGACAACTAAGACTACTTTGGAATGAAGAGTATTTTATTGAGCATTTGTTATAATTGGAAAACTGTAACAGTTGAAACTCCAAAGACTATGAGGAATTGGAGGCTATGAAGAATTTCCAGATTTAGTATGACCTAGAAAGGCACCCCTTATGGATCTTGGCAGACTAAGGAAGTTGTCAATACCCGAGATCAAGGTGTATCGGAGAAAGACCGGAACATGGAGCATTGGAACTCAAAGTTTTTGTCAGGAAAACCCCAAGACAGGAGATAGCAACTATGGAATGATAGCTCATGGCGGAGACATAGTCATAAACATGGACATTCATGATGTTATCGTTCGCCCATGCTATTGTCACCACGCGGAGTTAAGCATGCTGATGCATGGAAAGATTGGATGGTAGAAGGCTGATGGAGCATTCGTCAGCAAAAGATGAAGTTTTAACCTTAGCCGGTGTATCACCAGGATCTGGAGTATTACATCAAGGATTTTAGGATGGACTTTTAGAAGTCATATTTGACAAGGAGGCAATTCGTGAAGAACTCAGGAACCAGAAGCTGAAGTAGCCAAACTGGAGGAACAAAACCTCGAGATACCGGAGATTTGTCAGGAGCTGAAGGATAGAAGGACATGATTCATACCAAGGATGTTGAAACCTAGAAGTTTGGAACGCAACCCCAGAAATATTAAAGGATGTCATGAGAGACTTCGCGTCAACAGAGATGATTTGGCAAAAGAACTTAAGAAGGACAAGCATGATCAGAAGGAGCTATCAGAGACATGAACAAGACTTGAAGAGTTGATGACGTTGAGATCTATAGACCATCAGAAGACCAAACCCCTGTTTTATACCTATGTTAGATGCGACGTTTGTGAGCTGTCATTTGTTTGATGTTTTTCTGACAGCCACAATAAAACCTGTCTTTTCAAAACTATTGTTTGTACCGTGTGCATCCCTATCGATCTCTCTTATCCCACCCCAAACCCATGGACCCAATAGAGGATGAATGGAGATGAGCTTATATTTTCTGGACCGATGAGTCAATTGGAGATGGACCAATGGATTCAGAACATGGAGGATCATATGGAGAGTGACACTATAGCCGGAAAGGATATGACCCAGCATACTCTATAGTGCTTTGAAAGAGATGCCACTACCTGGTAGAAGATGTACCAAACCATCAATGGATGGCAAGGAGTAACCACTTGGAAGCAATTTAAGTTGACTTTGCCAAAGTCTCAGTTTGTGCCCCAGAAAATGAAGCCTCATGGAAAGGATATGAAGAAACCTTGTGCATACAAGCTTTGTGGAGAAATAGGACACAACCATAAGGAAACCAGGACGAATACCCTCATAAGCGAAGGATTTCCAAAGGAGTAGCTGAGGATCTCAGGGAACTTTCGTTGGAGATTGTTCCCAAAGGTTTTGTTGCAGCAATGGAAGTTTAGCCTACATTGTTGGGAAAGATCCGTGAAGCTCAGAAGGATGACAATGAGATTGCTGAGGTAAAAGAGAGGATGAGCAAAAGAAAGGCCAAAGGTTTTCGTAAGGATGAGCACGGCATCTTATGGTTAGAGGACCGTGTATATGTTCCCAATAATGCAAAGATCAGGAAGTAAATACTTCAAGAGGCTTATGACTCACCATACTCGATTCACCCTGGAAACACCAAGATGTATTTAGATTTGAAGGAAACTTTTTGGTGGAGTGGAATGAAGAAGGATATTGCGGAGTATGTAGTCGTAGGTGATGTATGCCAGAGAGAGTAAAAGCAGAGCATCAGAAGAAAGCAGGATTACTACAGCCTATGCCGATACCCGAATGGAAGTGGGATAAGCTTGGCATGGATTTCTATACCGGATTTCCCAGAACCCGAACGAGATATGATTCTATCTAGGTAGTAGTTGATTCGTGAGGGAGTCCTGGACTAGGGGGTGTCCGGATAGCCGGACAATCATCATCGGCCGGACTCCAAGACTATGAAGATACAAGATTGAAGACTTCGTCCCGTGTCCGGATGGGACTTTCCTTGGCATGGAAGGCAAGCTTGGCGATACGGATATGTAGATCTCCTACTATTGTAACCGACTCTATGTAACCCTAGCCCTCTCCGGTTCTATATAAACCGGAGGGTTTTAGTCTGTAGGACACACAACCATTACAACAATCATACCATAGGCTAGCTTCTAGGGTTTAGCCTCCTTGATCTCGTGGTAGATCCACTCTTGTACTACCCATATCATCAATATCAATCAAGCAGGAGTAGGGTTTTACCTCCATCGAGAGGGCCCGAACCTGGGTAAAAACATCGTGTCCCTTGTCTCCTGTTACCATCCGCCTAGACCCACAGTTCGGGACCCCCTACCCGAGATCTGCCGGTTTTGACACCGACATTGGTGCTTTCATTGAGAGTTCCTCTGTGTCGTCACCAATAGGCTTGATGGCTTCTTCAATCAACAACAACGCCGTCCAGGGTGAGACTTTTCTCCCTGGACAGATCTTCGTGTTTGGCGGCTTTGCACTGCGGGCCAATTCACTTGGCCATCTGGAGCAGATCGAAAGCTACGCCTCTGGCCATCAGGTCAAATTTGGAAGCCTAAACTTCACGGCTGATATCCGCGGAGACTTGATCTTCGATGGATTCGAGCCGCAGCCGGGCGTGCCGCACTGTCACGATGGGCATGACTTAACTCTGCCGCCGGACAGTACCCTGGAGGCCGCACACAAGTCCGCTCTGACCCATAGTTCGGAGCCGACCGCGCAGATCGAGGACAGGTGGTTGGACACCGCCTCGGGGGCTGCAACTTCTACGGTGATAGAGCCGAATACCGACTGTCGTGGATTTGTCACGGCAAATGTCCTAGTGAAAGGACTTAGTCGTGGGGCTATCGCTACGGGTTAACTTGAAGGGGTTAAAGCGGACACAAAGACACGAGGGTTTATACTATTCGACCCCTTCGATGAAGGTAAAAGCCTACGTCTAGTTGTGATGGAATTGATGTGGTCTCGATGGCTAGGGAGCAAACAAGCTTCGCCTAGGCTCGAGTTGTTGTTGTCTGTCCTTGAACCGCCGCCGGGTCGTCCACTTATATACACGGGTGACGCCCGTCGGTCCATAGAGTCCCAACCGGTTCATACTCGTATCCCAGTTGGTATCTCTTTATTCCTAACTTACAATACAAGTTTACATATCAAGCCGGTTTACGGCTACAGGTTCTAAACCGACTATAGGCCTTGGGCCTCCATCTGCTTATACTACTATCGAAGTTAACCCGACCCAGGTAGGCCGGTTCACGCCCAGTGGTAATATCCCCGACATTAGGCCCCAGATTGATTTGAACTGGTTCATGTCAATCCTTCACAAAAATCTTTGTCTACAACATCTTCTGGTAATTGGTAAATCGCCATGTCGCCATCATCTCTGGTTGCTGTAAACCGGCATGACGTCATCACGAAGTTTACATTTATAACATCCTATTTTATTAATAGATCTGCGATATCCAGGTCATCAGCTCCACTTCCGAAATTTTGGCTCCTGGATTCGCGCGCCTGACCCACGTCTGTTGCCTTATAAATAGGACCGAAGGGTCATTTCCTTTTCTCCCCTTTGTCTCTTCCTCTTCGTCTTCCTCGTGTCACCAGCCTCGGAGCTCCGCCGCCGCCGTTGTCCTCTGCATCATCTTGGGCCGCTGCATCAACCTGAACGCACCAGAGCACCGCGGTAGCCTTCCGCGTCTTCCTCAGTTCTGGTAAACCTTCTGTTCTTCTTAACATAGATCTGTTCTAGGGTTTCCTGTTGTCGCCGTGTTCGTCGCTTGTTCATACTCGTACCCAACCTCCTGGATAAATATGTGAACCCCTGCTCTGACTAGCAGTAACTTTGTAGCATCCGCCTGTAGCTTCTCACTCAAGTTTATAGATCTCATCCACATATCTGCCCATTGGTTCACTTCCGTTCTGTTTTACCCTTTTGAATATTTTCTGTTTTTCTGAACTTGCTTCAGATCCATTGCTGCAATAAGACCTTGTGAAACCTGTTTCTGCATACTTAGCCATCTGCAACTTCGATTGCTTTCAATGTTTAGATCAGGCGCTTTAACTTAATACAGAAAAAGTTCATAAACCGGCATATACCATTAGTCCCCTTGTTGAAACGCCCGAAACTCTTTAGCCATATGATGTCACCTTATAGAAATCCGGTTTAAATGTACTGCCTTCGGTTTAACATTGTTCAGACCAGCACCTTCTTTTATCTGACATATTCTTGAACCGGAATCACCTATTTCTTGTAGATCTCACCATGGCCAAACAAGTATATGAGTGCAACTGGGTTCCTTCTCGCGTCACAGAAACTCAGCTAGATGATTTAGTCTTGATCGGTGCCTTAGACAGCAAAGATACTATCCACTGGAGGATTCCTGGTGATGAATGCCCTCCTACACCTCAAGAGGGAGAGGTTGTGATCTTTGCAGATCATTTGGCCCGGGGTTTCAAACCGCCCGGTTCTAAATTTTACCGGGATGTGTTAGCCAATTTTCAGTTCCGCCCGCAAGATGTTGGCCCCAATTCTGTTACCAATCTATGTCACTTCCAGGTGCTCTCTGAGGTATACCTTCAAGAGGAGCCTTCAGTTGAATTGTTTAGAGACTGCTTCCACTTAAACCGCCGCACAGAATTCACTGATGGCCCCAATACCGAACTGGGCGGTATGGCAATTCAGAAAAGAAAAGAGATTACTTATCCCCACGCCAGACTGCACAGTCACCCCAAGGAGTGGAATGCAACATGGTTCTATTGTAAAGACACCTCCCCTGACAATGAAAATCCTTTGCCTGGCTTTCGTCCGGAGCGGATCAGCAAAACTCACCCCTTTCCACAAAGATTAAGTGCCAAGGAGAGAAGTAAATATGCTCCGCAATTGTCCAAGCTCCGAGCCTTCATGGCCAACGATTTAACAGGAATAGATCTTGCACGATGTTGGATATCATGGAGCATACTGCCTCTCAGCCGGCGCTCCAGTTTAATGTGTAAGTATACTGGTAGCGTCGATGACCCACTCCGACACACTAAAATCCAGCTCTCCGATGATGAAGTGACAGATGCTGTGAAGAAAATGTTGAATGAACCGGAACACCTCTGCACTCAAGCTGGCCTGCTCCCCTTCTGTACTACCAACAAACCGCCAGCTGTAAGATTTTGATTGTACTTTTTATTGAACCTGTTATCACTATCTCTATCTGACATCCATTACTGCTTAACCAGGGTGATAATCCGTTTTGGAGCAAGAAGCTTTCACAAGACAAACCGGAGAAAGCAGAACGGCCAACCCAGCCAAAGACCAAGGTCATGAAGAAGCCTGCTAAAAAGAGGAAAACCACTGCTTCATTTGATCCGGCTGTTGATGATGATGTGGGTAACTCGGACCTTGAGGTAGAACTCGATTCACTAGGCTTAGTTTTTACACGCCTTATTGATGATGATACTTGTCAGGACGATGCTGAAGCCAGCAATGCTGATGTCGCTGAGGTAACTATTCTTTCTTCCGATTCAGATCCTTTGCCTTTGCCAAAATTTCGCCAGGCAAACCGGAAAGTTAATTTTCTCATCCTCTTGCTTACTTGGATCCCAAATTTCTTATGAAGACTCAGCAACATGAAGCTCGCCGCACAACCCGGCACAGCGGTCAGGTAGTTACCTCCGCCGGTTTACCAAACAGTCCGGTTCGAAAACGCCGCTCAGAGGTCTCCGACCTTTCTATTAATTTTTGTCCTAAAGCGGGTTTCTTCCGTCAACCTCTTAATCCGTCCGACTCCAATTATCAGGTTACTTCTCATTCATCCTCTGGTGAATCATCGGCCACTCAGCTGCCACCACTGAAAATGGTTCTTGGGTAAGCTAGACTGAACATATGCTTCTGGTATATTATGTTATAACTTATGTTGTTCCTTGACTCCTTGTTTCTCTTTCAGGGCTAAACCCAAACTGAGCAAGAAGGCCCGTCTGGATAAAGCGGCCGAGAAAGATGTCGCTCCTGAACAAGATAAGGCACCAGATCTTGAAGCGTTTGTTTATGAAGATGTTCCCAGCGATCCTCCTTTGCATGATGACGCTGTAACTGAGAAAAGGCCCATCAATACTTCAGTCCCCGCTGACCAGCCTACCAGCCCCGTCCGGATTGAAAAATCCCGCAGTCCTTCAAGACCTGCCGATAAACCGACCGGGCCAACGCAAACCGGTGAGTCCAAAGATGATGACGTTGTGATTACCGGCGTAGGTCGCTTTGAACCCGGGAATCCTGTCACTTTAGCCAAGCATACCATGAAAGAAGATTTTTCCGCCCTGAACAAAGGAAAATGGGATGTTGAACTGGAAACATATGCTGCTCTGAGTGCCCAAGATCTTCATTCTGGTTACTTGAACCGGCTTTATACTAGCCGTGACTGTGAAGCTGGTCTAGTAAAGATGATGAGGGATAAATTTGAGGTAACTTCCTTGTGCTCCCTCTTTCTTTAATTACTGCCACTGTATTAATCCTCCTAGCCCCCAAGGGCCGGTTTGTAACCTTCTTCAAACCGGGCTTGAATATAATCCTCAATACTTTGAAATCCGTCAATATAGCTCCCAAGGGCCGGTTCAACTTAGCATAGTTAAACCGGGACTCCAATAAAGATTCTAACATCAGAACATAACTGAGCAAATAGCCATTAGCCCCCAAGTGCCAAGTTGAATACCTGTATTGAGCTTGGGACTTTGCGATTTAGTAATAGATGAAAACTGAAGGTGCATTAGCCCCCAAGTATCAAGCGTATAACTTGTTATGTGGTTGGTACTTCAAATTCTTGTACCGTTTGCTTAAAGCCAAGCACTGCCTTTATGCAGGCTGAAGTGAGGATCAAAGAGGACCGGATTACTGATCTGCAGGAAACTTTGAAGACCCAACAAGCTGAAACCGACAAGGCAAGGGAAGAATTAACCAGCGCTTTGAGTATCACAGAACAGCTGAAGGAGGGCTTCAAGAAGGAGCGGGCTGATTGGGCCACTGAGAAGGCCGCTTTAATAAAAAGAGCTGAGAATGCTGAAGCTGCCCTTAAACCGGTGGTAGATGAGCTAACCACCGTAAAGCGGCAAGTGCACGCCATGACCGCTGCTATCTTTGGTAAGTTCCTTTTGGTTTCTTTGATAACTGTGGCTTTCTTATAATAGATCCGGTTTGTGATCATTCCTGTATTGTTGCAGGTACACGCATTGGTCACTTAGGATCAGATGTTCGGAAGAAGCTGAAGGCTGCCTATACCTTAATTGAACAGCTGTATACCGGAGCAATCTTGCGGCTCCCATGAACCGTTATTGTCCCCTTGTGGCCCGACATCTTGAGCTGCAAATAGATATAACAAGGCCGTGCCATGAATTTGGCATAAGCCGGCCGCCCAAACAAGGCGTGATATGGGCTCCGGATCTTCACCACCTCAAAGGTTAGTGTCTCGGATCGGGAATCATGCTCGTCCCCAAAAGCCGCCTCCAGGGCTATCTTACCAATAGGATATGCTGATTTGCCTGGCACCACACCATGGAACACCTTATTAGACGGTCTGAGATCCTTGTCTGTTAGCCCCATGCGGCGGAATGTCTCATAGTACAGGATGTTAATACTGCTCCCTCCATCCATGAGCACCTTGGTGAATTTATAACCTCCCACCTGAGGGTCTACCACCAACGCCAACTGGCCCGGATTGTCAACCCGGGGGGATGATCCTCTCTGCTCCACATGATAGGCTGCTCCGACCAACGCAAGTAACGTGGTACAGCCGGTTCAACAGAGTTTACTGCTCGCTTGTGAAGCTAACGATCGCGTTTATCCAAGCTAGTTGTGAAAATGTGATACTGCCCATTATTCAACTGTTTTGGCTGGCTCTGATAACCCGACTGCTGCTGCTGCTGCTATTGGTTTTAACCCCCTTGACTATTCTGATTATTCTGGTTACTATTACCGCCCTGATTGAAACCTGAACCGGAAGCTCCATCGTGACCCTGCCCATGGAAACCGGTTCCTGAGCCACCACCTGACCCACGGTCATACCGGAAGGCATTAGAGTTCTTAAATTCCTGCATAATGTAACAATCCTTCCAAAGGTGGTTAGCCGGCACCTCCTTCATCCTGTGCTTTGGACAAGGCTGATTCAACAAATAGTTTAAGCGATCCGGGTTAGGATTTGGAGCCCCATTACGATTCGCCGCGTTACCTCTGCGCCGCTGACCCTTGTCCTGCGCATTAGTGTTAGCCACAAAGTCCATGCTGCCATCCTCTTTACGCTTGCCTCTGCTTCCATGGATCGCCGGTTTGTACTGATGCCCCTTGGAGTTGCTATTCTTCTTTCCCTTCCCTGCTTCATCATCGTCAGTCTCGGGATCCTTGGTACTATCAGAATCAGCATACTTCACCAAAGCGGCCATGAGAGTTCCCATGTCATTGCAGAACCGCTTCATACGCCCCAATTTTAACTTTAAAGGCATAAACTGGCAGTTGCCCTCCAGGGTTAAGATCGCAGAGTCAGCATTGATCCTGTCAGACGAGTGCAAAACTTCCGAAACGCGGCGTACCCAATGGGTTGTTGACTCTCCGTCCTCCTGAACACAAGCCGCCAGGTCTACTATGGACTTGGGCTGCTTACACGTATCTTTGAAATTCTGGATAAACCAGGCCCGCAACTGGGCCCATGAACTAATAGAATTAGGTGGCAGGCTTTTCAACCAAGTACGGGCTGTGCCTTCAAGCATCATGGTGAAGTACTTTGCACACGCGGTCTCATCCACATCCAGCATCTCCATGGCCATCTCATAACTCTCTACCCACGCTTCTGGAGATAAATCAGCGGTGTAATTCGGCACCTTGCGTGGACCCTTGAAGTCTTTGGGCAGGCGTACATTGCGTAAAGCGGGGACTAAACAGGGCACTCCCAAAGCAGATGCGACCCCTGGCCCGGCAGAGGTGGTAGGACGTACCGGTGTAAGCTGATCCGCCTCGTTCTGTGCTGCTAACTCAGCCTCCCTTCGTGCCCGGGCCCGGTCCACTACCTCCTGAGCATCGCGAACACCACCTGCCGGGTTATTGCCACGGGCCGCTTCACGGCCTCGCGCATTGCTCGATATGGCCGGTTCATCCAGGCACCTGCTATAGCTCCGGCTTGGACGAGGTGTGGAGTGAATCCGATCGCAGCTGTATGAATATGCCTCCTGTTGAATCAAAGCGGTCCGGAGAAGTTCCTTAACCCGGCGCGTCTCTATTGCTTGCGGAGAATCTCCTTCCACCGGGATAGCTACTAATCGCGCAGCAGCTGCAACAAGATTGTCCATAGGATTAGAATAATGACCCGGAGGCGTCTGAACCGGCGGAGGAATCACAATGTTCTGTCGAGGAGGTTCCATCAGGCGGGGTTGGACCGTCGCTCCTGGCCCTGGTGCCTCAATCCGGTTTGCCTCCAGGTGCCCCGGCGGATTACTGGTTCCAGCTCCCAAAGTGTGAAAGAGATTTCGAGGGTCGAACCCTAACGGCAGGCGTGATCTGTGCTTCCGCTTCAAGACCTCCTGTGATGCGTTCTAGTCGAGCATGAGCTTATAGGCCTGGGCGTCCAAAGCGGCCCGCTCTGTGGCCATCCTGTCCTTCTCTGCTGCCAGGTCGGCTTTGGCCTGTACGATCTGCTCTCTCACCTTTGCAATCTCCGCATCATGGGCCTCCTGATCCGCCGGATTGGCCTCTGCCATAAGTGTAGCTAGTGCGTCAAACAGGTCAGACAGAACTTGAACCGGTGGGCGCACAAGGCCTCCTGCCCCTGCTGCCGCTACCGCTGCTGATCCGGAGAGCATTGCTGCTGCGGTCGAAGAGTGATTCGCCGCCTGCGTGCCTTCCATGTATATTCCAACCCGGTTGATCTGATCTGGGGGGTCCGGAATACTGTCGCCATCGGAACAGCCCCTAATCTGGTCGTCTTGCAACTGGTACAATGATTCGGTCTCTCCGGTTGAAGATTCGTCACCGGAATAGACGATGGTCTCGCTACCGTATTCTGACTCGTCCTCATGCTCTCCTCCGTGGATGACTCCCATGAAGGCACGCTTCACGGCCGGTTTAACCTGGGTAGATCTCGCACGCTGAGCCGTCTCGACGAGGTCGGTGCAGATGTCCGGCTCAGGCCTAGGCTCACCAATCTTGCCGATAAAAACGTGTATGCCACCAAAGGGGACCCGGTACCCGTACTTGATTGAATCGGCTTCGGGACCCCATCCTGCATCGTCGATGTAGATCTTGCCATGACGACTCTTGGTCATCCGGCCCACAGCATAGCCTTCGAGTCCTTTGAGCTTGCCCTCCAAGATCATCAAACCATCGTGCGATAGCCCCATGGTGGGCGCCAACTGTCGTGGATTTGTCACGACAGATGTCCTAGTGAAAGGACTTAGTCGTGGAGCCATCGCTATGGGTTAACTTGAAGGGGTTAAAGCGGACACCAAGACACGAGGGTTTATACTATTCGGCCCCTTTGATGAAGGTAAAAGCCTACGTCTAGTTGTGATGGAATTGATGTGGTCTCGATGGCTAGGGAGCAAACAAGCTTCGCCTAGGCTCGAGTTGTTGTTGTCTGTCCTTGAACCGCCGCCGGGTCGTGCCCTTATATACACGGGTGACGCCCGTCGGTCCATAGAGTCCCAACCGGTTCATACTCGTATCCCGGTTGGTATCTCTCTATTCCTAACTTACAATACAAGTTTACATATCAAGCCGGTTTACGGCTACAGGTTCTAAACCGACTATAGGCCTTGGGCCTCCATCTGCTTATACTACTACCGAAGTTAACCCGGCCCAGGTAGGCCGGTTCACGGCCAGTGGTAATATCCCCGACACCGACCTTGTCCCTTACAAAGCTTGTGACTCCGAGGTGCCGGACTCCGAACCTCCGGCGCCCCTGCCAATTGAATCCGATTGGGCGCCGATCATGGAGTTCACCGCTGCGGACATCTTTCAGCACTCACCCGTTGGCGACATCCTGAATTCGCTAAAGTATCTCTCACTATCAGGAGAGCCCTGGCCGGACTGCGGTCAGGATGGTTGGGATGCGGACGACGAAGAAATTCAAAGCCCACCCACCGCCCACTTTGTAGCCACTGTCGACGATCTAACCGACATGCTAGACTACGACTCCGAAGACATCGACTGTATTGACGACGATGCAGCAGACGATCAAGAACCAGCGCCTACAGGGCACTGGAAGACCACCTCGTCATACGACATATACATGGTGGACACCCCAAAGGATGGGGATGGCGAAGAAGCAGCAGAGGCAGATTCCTCTAAGAAACATCCCAAGCGCCGACGTCAGCGGCGCCGCTCTAAATCCCGCCACAACAAGAATGGAGATTCCGGCACCGGAGATAATAACACCCCAGAGAGTACCGAAGACAACCCCCTCCATCATGATTCAACACAGGAGGACGGAGCAGCCAGCCCTCAGGAGAGAGCGGCAGACGAGGAGGATGAAAATTACATGCCTCCCTCCGGAGACGAGGCAAGCCTCAATGAAGACGAATTCGTCGTGCCCGAGGATCCCGTCGAACAAGAGCGTTTTAAACGCAAGCTAATGTCCGCGGCGAACAGCCCAAAGAAAAAGCAACAACAGCTTCAAGCTGATCAAGACCTGCTGGCCGATAGATGGACCGACGTCCTCGCGGCCGAAGAGTATGAACTCGAACGCCCCTCCAAAAGCTACCCAAAACGCAAGTTGCTCCCCCGACTAGAGGAGGAAGCATACAAACCTTCATCACTAGCGCACAATACGGCAGACCGACCACCTCGTGGCCGCGACAGAGAGGCATCCAGGCCCTCCGCCAGAGCCGTACCCCGGCACCGCTCAAAAAGCACGAAGCCACGGGGGAATGCGCCGGACTTGCAGGATATATTGGAGGATAAGGCAAGACAATCAAGATCTATCTATGGATCACGCGGGCGCCCCACGACCCACGACGATTATCGTCGCGCCGGATACAGCAACTCCGGCCGGGCCGAACACAACAGACAAAGCTCTCTTGAGCTATGTCGTGATATTGCTCAATATAGAGGCGCCGCACACCCACTATGCTTCACAGATGAAGTAATGGATCATCAAATCCCTGAAGGGTTTAAACCCGTGAACATTGAATCCTACGATGGCACAACAGACCCCACGGTTTGGATCGAAGATTATCTCCTTCATATCCATATGGCCCGCGGTGACGATCTCCATGCCATCAAGTATCTCCCACTCAAGCTTAAAGGACCAGCTCGGCATTGGCTTAACAGCTTGCCAGCAGAGTAAATTGGGTGTTGGGAGGACCTGGAAGCCGCATTTCTTGACAACTTCCAGGGCACATATGTGCGACCACCAGACGCCGATGACCTAAGCCATATAATTCAGCAGTCAGATGAATCGGCCAGACAGTTCTGGACACGGTCCTTAACAAAGAAAAATCAAATCGTCGACTGTTCGGATGCAGAGGCCCTCGCAGCCTTCAAACATAACATCCGCGACGAGTGGCTGGCCCGACACCTAGGACAGGAAAAGCCGAAATCCATGGCAGCCCTCACATCACTCATGACCCGCTTCTGTGCGGGAGAGGACAGCTGGCTAGCTCGCAGTAATAACCTCGGCAAAAATTCTGGCAGTCCGGACAGCAAGGACTGCAATGGCAGGTCGCGTCGCAACAAAAACAAACGCCGTGTTAACGGCAATAACACTGAGGATACGGCAGTCAACGCCGGATTCAGAGGCTCTAACCCTGGTCAGCGAAAGAAGGCATTCAAAGGAACCACTCTGGGTCCGTCCAATTTGGACCGAATACTCGACCGCTCTTGCCAGATACATGGCACACCCGAAAAGCCAGCTAACCACACCAACAGGGATTGTTGGGTATTCAAGCAGGCAGGCAAGTTAATTGCCGAAAACAATGACAAGGGGCTGCATAGCGATGACGAGGAGGAGACCCGGCTGCCGAACAGTAGAGGACAGAAGGGTTTCCCCCCACAAGTGCAGACGGTAAACATGATATACGCAACCCACATACCCAAAAGGGAGCGGAAGCGTGCACTTCGGGACGTATATGCGATGGAGCCAGTCGCCCCGAAGTTCAATCCATGGTCCTCTCGCCCGATCACTTTCGATCGAAGGGACCACCCCACCAGTATCCGCCATGGCGGATTCGCCGCATTGGTTTTAGACCCAATCGTCGATGGATTTCACCTCACTAGAGTCCTGATGGACGGCGGCAGCAGCCTGAACCTGCTTTATCAGGATACAGTGCGCAAGATGGGCATAGACCCCTCAAGGATTAAACCTACAAGGACGACCTTCAAAGGTGTCATACCAGGTGTCGAGGCCTATTGTATAGGCTCGGTCACACTGGAGGTGGTCTTCGGATCCCCGGATAATTTCCGAAGCGAGGAGTTAATCTTCGACATAGTCCCATTCCGCAGTGGCTATCACGCCATGCTCGGACGAACCGCGTTCGCAAAATTCAACGCGGTGCCGCATTATGCATACCTCAAGCTCAAGATGCCAGGCCCTCGTGGAGTCATCACGGTCAACGGAAACACTGTACGCTCCCTCCGAACGGAGGAACACACAGCGGCTCTCGCGGCAGAAGTACAGAGCAGCCTCTTAAGGCAATTTTCGAGTCCGGCCGCTAAAAGACCGGACATGATTAAACGCGCCCGGAGCAACATACATCAAGACCACCTGGCACGTTCCGAGCACACGTAGCAATGCGGCCCCAACCCCATCCCTTGCATGATTGCAAGAAAAGCCCTCCGCGTACATCATTACGCTCTGGAGATACCTTGGGCATAGGGGGAGGGGCACGACCACGACAGGCCCAGAGTGCGGCTCAACCACACCAGGGGCTCCCAAGTGTGTCGCTCTTTTTCTTTTCCTTTTTTTCTCCCACAGGACTCCATTTACCATAGGCCCTGTCCGACAGTAGATCTGCCAAACTCACGATGCAACAGCCAGGGAGGAACAATGGCTACGACGAACACTCAGGGGGACATGTCTAATAGTCCAAACCCTTGCTTACCGCACTATTTGTATCGTTCTGCACTCATAGCAGAATTCCTTGAATAAACAATGCATCACTTTTCGCTTATAATTGCATTCCTTTTCTTTATATATATGTTCATTTATGACATCTTGCATTCGTACAATTTGGTACGGCCGAATACACCAGGGGCTTATGTTCCCCACATTATGGTGTGAGAATTCCGAACACTTTCACAAGTGCGGCACTCCGAACTTATAGCACTATATGCATCGGCTCTGAATCATGTCTTGGGTCAATAGTTGGGTTTGCCCGGCTCCCATGTTTTGGTACCTTACGTTCCGTTCTATTGGCTAAGGTAGCACTGGGAGAACCACTGCGATTGCGCCCCGGTTGAGCTGGGCGAGCGCCTCAGTGGAGAAAGCTAAAACTGACTGTCATGATAAGGCGAGAGCTGGTCGCTGTTCGAGAGGTCTTTTCGAGTCCCTAAAGACTTATGCCGCTTAGAGCGAGGAACCGGCTGTGTCCGGCCCAGGCGTGGATAGCGTCCCGAACTCGGTCTTCCGAACACTAGGGGCTTTGCCGAAATTTAAAATTATAGAATTCTATGGCTAAGTGAGAGTGTTCAAGCATTATAAGTCCGGTTGCCTTGTTCGTTGTGTTGAGCGCCTCCCTAGATGGACCCAAAAATGGGAACAAGAGCGCTCAAGTTTATCCCGAACACCCCAGCACTCGTGGCATGGGGGTTGAAGCCGACGACTTGCCATCTCTCAGATTTGATAAACGGCCACACAGAAGGTAATATTTTAAATCAAATAAGCGTTGCTTAGCGCATATGAACAAAGTCTTCAGCGCACAGGATAACACATTACGAGTCTACTCAAAAATTACATCTCTGGGGCACTCATCCGCAATCTTGCGGGCGCCCTTCAAGACACTCTTATAGTACATTTCGGGCGTACGATACTCCTTGCCCGCCGGCGGCGCGTCCGTGATAAGCCTCTCAGCATCCAGCCTGCCCCAGTGCACCTTCGCGTGGGCAAGGGCCCGACGGGCACCTTCAATGCAGGCAGAGCGCTTGATGACCTCCACCCAAGGGCACGCATCCACCAGCCGCCGCACGAGGCCGAAGTAGCTCCCAGGCATGGCCTCTCCAGGCCACAGCCGGACTATGATGCCCTTCATGGCCTGCTCGGCTACCTTGTGGAGCTCGACCAGCTGCTTCAGCTAGTCGCTAAGGGGCACCGGATGTCCGTCCTCAGCATACTGAGACCAGAAGACCTTCTCCGTTGAGCTCCCCTCCTCGGCCTGGTAGAACGCGGCGGCATCGGAAATGCTGTGAGGCAGATCTGCAAACGCACCTGGAGAGCTACGAATTCGGGTAAGTAACAGGTAATTCACATTCACATGCTTGCTTTGCATGAAAAATGCCTTACCCGCCGCTATTTTCTTCGCCGCCTCAATCTCCTGGAGGGCCTTATGGGCCTCGGCCCTAGCGGCTTTGGCACTTTCAAGAGCCGAGGCAAGCTCGGACTCTCGAGTCTTCGAGTCGCGCTCCAAACACTCATGCTTTTCCATGAGAGCCTGGAGCTCTTGCCGCACCGCCGCCACCCGCGCCTCCTGCTTCTCTCGCTCCGCCCGTTCCGTGGCCGCACTATGTTCGGCCGTGGACACGGCCTCCTTCAGGGTCGCCACCTCGTTTGTGGCCCCTGCAGTACCCACATTATCCTTGTCATTTCTATTGCAACCAAAATCCTTTTCTGTAAGGTACAAATTTAATGTGGTGTTACTCACCTTCTTTGTCCTCGAGCTACTTCTTGGCAAGGCCGAGCTCGTGCTCGGACCGCTCGAGGTCCTGCTTCAAAGCACCGACCTCCGTAGTCAGTGCGGCAGAGGTCAGCAGCGCAACCTGCAATCCCATATTGAAATAATTTTTAGAACTCCTGCGTGTATCTTTTTTTAGATCCTCAGTTTGGTTTTTCTTTCCGAACACCGAACCGAGCATCAGGGGATACTGTCTATGCGGTATTACATTACATATTTTAAAACTTCTTACCTCAAAGCCTGTTAAAAGGCTACTGCAGGCTTCGGTCAGCCCGCTCTTGGCGAGCTGAACCTTCTGAATCACCGCACTCATAATAGTGCGGTGTTCTTCCTTGATGGAAGCGCCGTTGAGCGCCTCCAACAAGTTGTCCGGCACCTCCGGTTGGACGGAGGCTGCCGGTGTCACGGTCTTGCCCTTCTTACGACGGGGCCACCTGCCGGACTCCGGAACCACTGCGGGTTCCGGTGTCACGGTCTTGCCCTTCTTACGGGAGGCTGCCTTGTGGCACCTCCGGAGCCTCCCCCTCCTGGCGGGTACCCTCCTGGGATCCCACCTTGGCGTCCTCAGCATCGCGAGGGGTGGAGGCGGTCGGAATGGAATCTACATCCGACGGAGCCAAGGACCCGCTGGATGAAGCGGGAAGATCCTCCTCGGCCGGGCTACAGGTAGTGTGCGGCATTAGAAGGACACTACGTGGCACAAAAGAGCAACTACAAAGCACTCAGGAATTCGGATACTTACGATCTTGCCAGGGGCTTGTCCCTTGGGGGCCACTCCTCGTCGCCGTCGTTGGCGTTGGCGGAGCTGTCCGGAGGAAGGGTCCTTCCCCTTTTGGACCCTTCGGCCTCCCCCGTTGGGGAAGCCTTCCTCTTCCTCTCTCCCCCCTCCTGGGGAGAGTCTTCTTTCTCCTCCTCGCCTTTGGGGGAGGAGTCCACCTCGGAGTCATCGGACGATGAGTCCGATACCACCTGGCGCCGGGAACTCCTTCGGGTTCCCGTGGCCTTCTTCTTGGCCTTCTTCTCCGGCACCACATAAAGTGCCGGGACTAGCAGCCCCGTTAAACGGGCATCCGCTGGTTCCTCGGGGAGGGGAGCCAGACAGTTAACCTGTCCGGACGTCCTCTGCCAGTCCTGTTAAAGGCATTGGGAATTTTAGATCCCACATAGAGTCAAACTATGAAAGAAATAGATGTCCCATAAATGATAACACATCTTACCACACCGGCCAAGCGCTTGGTGCTGAATCCACGATCTTTAGTCGTGGACGCGGGGGCTTCTCCGCCCTTGAACAGCACCCTCCAGGCAGCTTCGTACGTCGTGTTGAAGAGCCAGCTCCCGGTTCGGTGCTCTGCCGGATCGAACTCCCACAGATTGAAGGCTCGTTGTTGGCAGGGGAGAATCCGGCGGACGAGCATGACCTGGATCACGTTGACAAGCTTGAGCTTCTTGTTCACCAAGGTCTGGAGACAGGTCTGGAGTCCGGTCAGCTCCTCCGAACTTCCCCATAGCAAGCCCTTCTCTTTCCAGGAGGTGAGCTGCATGGGGGTACCAGATCTGAACTCGGGGGCCGCTGCCCATTTAGCGTCCCACGGTTCGGTGATATATAACCACCCCGATCGTCACCCTTTGATGGTTTCCACAAAGGCGCCCTCGAGCCAGAGGACGTTGGGCATCTTGCCCACCATGGCGCCTCCGCACTCCAGTTGGACGCCCTTCACTACCTTCGGCTTGACATTGAAGGTTTTTAGCCACAAGCCGAAGTGGGGCTGGATGCACACGACGATAAACGCTGAGATGGTGAGGATGAAGTTAGGCGCCAGATTGTGGAAGTCCAGGCCGTAGTAGTACATGAGCCCCCGGACGAAGGGATGAAGTAGGAAGCCCAGTCCGCGGAGGAAGTGGGGAAGGAATACGACCCTCTCATGGGGCCTGGGGGTAGTGATGAGCTGCCCCTTGTCGGGCAACCGGTGCACGATGTCGCTGGACAGGTATCCGGCGCCGTGCAGCTTCTCGATGTGCTCCTCCGTAACGGAGGAGGTCATCCACTTGCCTCCCGCTCCGGACATGGCTGGAGAAGGTCGAGACGAGATGTGCGGACTTGGGCGCTGGAGCTCGAGTGCGCGGAGATGGATAGGCAAAGGAGGAAGAAGGCGTAGGTAAAAAAGGTGGATCCTTATCCCCTTATATATGGGCGGACGAAGACTATGCGTCCCCACCGGCCTGGTAAAACTCGCTTATCTCCCAAGCGCCACCATAAATGGCGCGGTTGGGTTACCCACGTCCGTATTGATGGGAATCCCGGAATAAGGGGAACACGATCTCTGCTTCGACAAGACGTGCCAAGGAAACCGCTTCGCTAAACGCGCTGAGGCGGTATAATAAAAAATGATTCAAGTAAAGGCTTGGTAGTGGAATGACGTCATGCCACGAAATACGTCAGCAGATTGAACTTGTGTACATATTATTCTCTCTACGGTGGAATGTGGAATTTATTTTGCAGAGCCGGACACTATCCTGGTGTTCACAATCTTCTATGAATTATTCGGAGGAGGAACCCGCCTTGCAATGCTGAACAATATGCGCGCCGGACTCATCGTCATTAAAGCCTGGTTCAGGGGCTACTGAGGGAGTCCTGGACTAGGGGGTGTTCGGATAGCCGGACAATCACCATCGGCCGGACTCCAAGACTATGAAGATAAAAGATTGAAGACTTCGTCCCGTGTCCGGATGGGACTTTCCTTGGCGTGGAAGGCAAGCTTGGCGATACGGATATGTAGATCTCCTACCATTGTAACCGACTCTGTGTAACCCTAGCCCTCTCCAGTGTCTATATAAACCGGAGGGTTTTAGTCCGTAGGACACACAACCATTAAAACAATCATACCATAGGCTAGCTTCTAGGGTTTAGCCTCCTTGATCTCATGGTAGATCCACTCTTGTACCCATATCATCAATATCAATCAAGCAGGAGTAGGGTTTTACCTCCATCGAGAGGGCCCGAACCTGGGTAAAAACATCGTGTCCCTTGTCTCCTGTTACCATCCGCCTAGACGCATAGTTCGGGACCCCCTACCCGAGATCCGCCGGTTTTGACACCGACAATTCGCTTGACCAAAGTGGCTCACTTTATCCTAGTGAAAACCACCTATACAAGTGCGAAGTTGGCCAAGATATATTTGACCAGGATGTATGTCTGCATGGAGTTCCGAGGACCATCGAAAGAGGAACACGGTTTACCTCAAAGTTTTGGAATCAGCTGCACTAGACTTTGGGTTCTAGGCTAGAGTTCAGTACAGCCTTTCATCCGAGACAGATGGATAAATCGAGAGAGTCAATCAGATTCTGGAGGACATATTGAGATCGTGTGCGCTAGATTATGGATCTAGTAGTGATGATAATCTACCTTATGCGGAGTTCTCATACAACAACAGTTACCCAGCCAATTTGAAGATGGCCCCTTTTTTTAAGCTTTGTATGGGAGAAGGAGCCAGACACCGTTGATGTGGGATGACGTTGGAGACCGTCAGTGGTTTGGACCAAAGGTGATCAAGGAGTCAGAAAAGAATGTTAAGTTGCTTCGAGATAGACTAAAGGTAGCTCAGTACAGGCAGAAGAGTTATGCAGACTCAAAAATGCCAAGAATGTAGTCTATGAAATTGGAAGACAAAGCATGTCTTCGTGTGTCCCTTCTGCGAGGAGTTAAACTAATTGGAGTTAAGGGAAAGTTAACACCGAGATTTGAAGGACCTTACCGAGTTTTGGAGCGTATGGGAGAAGTGGCCAACAACATGGAGTCACCCGAAGGACTGTCAGAAGTTCATGATGTGTTTCATGTTTCCCAGTTGAAGAAGTGCCATGCAGAGATGGCCAATATTCCCCTGTAAAGACGCTTGACCCTAGAAAGGATAATGATGTTCCATGAAGTGGAGTATGGACTTCATAAGTATATGTTTTTTTATCTCGGCATGTGGGATATCCCACGAGGATGAAGAGATGAAACACTATTGGATATAAAGGAGGTATGATGTTGGAAATATGGATCAATGGAAATTCCATGATGAGTCGGAGTAATCATGCCCTAGTTTGGTGCTAATAGAAGGAAGAAAGACAATACTATTGGATGGATTTTAAGTATGCTAGGAAGTTGAAAGCTGAATGTTGGAATAATGATCAGTTGCCCAGAGGATGAGTTCTTGGTTTACAAGTGATGAGATGGGCCATAACCCACAGGCCCCAGGACCTGCCAAGAAGCAAGCACGCTCTTGCTGAAGGAAAAACCCTGGAAGAAGTTACGATTTTATTAACCGATGATTTTATAGGAGCAACACAAAACCTGAGAGTTGTGAAGGAACGATAGATGGTTGTTTAGCTTGCAGAATCAATGGATTTATCTGAACTTGGTTCGTTGACAAGAGAAATCCTGCAATGCTTGTGAGGATGACCGAGTGTTAGAATGCTAGATTCGCTAAACCATATACAAGATAATGATTTGGGTGCAGGATTGATTGATCACCATACCGACTTACTCTTATTATTTGCCTTGCTATGTGGGATGGTAAATCTGAGTGACTTACCTATAGTAGAGAGACGACGATCAAAACCTTGTTTGAACCTTAGAATGGTATAAGTATTTTTCCCTTGTACAAGGCCGCTGTTGCCAAACGTAGGTCATACGGTGAGGTTCAACCCAGACCCGTTTCCTGCAGGAGAAACCATAAATTGTTGACCACCATGAGATATCGATAGGTAATTAGTATTGGCGCCAGACCCGTCAGCCAAGAAGACCCAGTCTCGGAATAACCGTACCAAGATGAAAGGATAGAAGAATTGCGGCAAAGGTTATGCCACCACCAAAAGAGCCCAGAGAAGGAATTTTCCCGAGATCTGAGAAGACCGACACTGTCAGGAATAAGGATGGAGTATATGAGTATTGATGAGACTGTAACCATGCTTCTAAGGGTGGTAGCACCCGAGACCCTGGAGACGATCGATGGATTTTTTAGAAGACCCCAAACCTAACCTATTTCTTTCTAGCCTCTTCGAATCTCGTGGACGAGATTCATTTTAAGGGTGGTAGGTTTGTAACATCCCAAAATTCTAAATTTTGGAATGTTATATTAAATAGATAGTTTTGATTGATTGACTGAAAGTGAGAGAATTTGAAACTTTTTGAAAGTTAAATTAGAGGGAATAAAAGGACTTTCCCAAACTTTCATTTTTGCTTTTATGATCTTCATGAATTCAAATTCTTTTCAAATACAAAACCCTTGAGCGAAGATGATATGACTTCCTCCATTTAATTAAATGAAAGGGTATTTCAAAATATTCAAATTTCATTTGGAAATATTTCGATTCATAAACTTCACGCAACTCAATGATTTTCATGAGAGAAGATAAAATGACTTCTTCAAATTATATGAAATATGAGTTGGGAGTTTCAAAGAATTAAATTCAAAGCTCTTTTGAATTTATTTTTCAATTTGGAGTTATTGGAGTTTTATTCAAATTATTTTTCTCCAAAAATAAAATATATGGAAAATAGAGTAACATGATTCCCTACAATACAAAATTGGAGATAAATAAATTTAACATCATTTTTTTTGACTGTACACAGTAGGGCAAAACCCCACTGCAATTTTTTTATTAATATAGAATGAAAAAAACAAAGGTCCAACGTTACTAAGGCTTGAGTTAAGCCCTAGAAAAAAAAGAAAAAGGTATCAAAACAAACTAAAACAAAAATAGATAACAAATTACAAAACAAGATGGTCAAGCCAATCACAAAAAGCCCTAGCATAACTCCTTTTAATCCTGAATGTGAGCAAGTTAATCTCTTCAAGGAAGATTGCTTTCCACCTCTGAACTGAAGGTTGAATTGCTTGAAAGATGAGATTATTTCTTGAAATCCAGATGGCCCAAGAGGCTAGGATGATGAATTCCATGAAGAAAGGTACATGTAATTTTTGTCTGAGATCATCAAAAGCGTCAAGCACAGAAACATTAGCATGTCTTGTAGGGCATAATAGATCCCAACACTGGGAGGCAAAAGGACAGGTCCAAAAGAGATGCTGCAATGTTTCCTCCTGAGGACAGTTATGCACAGCACAGTTGTAGCTTTCCAAATGAAATGTTTTCCTGTGCAGAAGGTTCCTGGTATTAAGCCTATCATGAAGTAATCTCCAGAAGAACACCTTGTGCTTGGGCTGGCAAGAACTATTCCAAATCCAGTTAAACTGCTGAGGCACTATTTTAACTCCCATCATTACTTTATAAGCCTGAGCAACCGAGAATTGGTCATTGCCCCAAATGTAGCTCCAGGTGTCAGTGCAATCCAGGGTGGCAGAGGTTCTTAAAGCAATACAAATGTCTTCCATATTTTCAAATTCTTGGAAGGCTTGCACAGTGAGTGGAAGGTGGAATAAATCTTCCAGGAATTCAGTATGAATAATGGTGTGCACAGTAGTGTTGTTGTTCTTCACAAAGGAGAAGAGGTGTGGGAACAAGTCTTGTAAACAAGATGAGTGCCATAGATCAGACCAAAATAAAGCACTTTTACCATCCCCTATGTGACATGTGGCCAGTGATTTAAAGTTGTCAATGAGCTTGAGATTTGCCTTCCACCAAAAAGATCCAACCCAAGAATTGCCAGGTAACACACCATTACTATAGTAGGTTTCCCAAATCAAATTTACCCATGGAATGTTGTGCCTATTATAAAAATTGGCCCATGACATCATTTTGGTAGTTTTAAAATGATTTTTATTGGATTTTAGTAGGGCAGTAGCACTCTTTGTGTTATTTGAATTTTTCTAGATTTTATTTGAAGCTATATTAATGTTTGGCTTGTAGGAAATATTTTTCTGAAAATTTTGATATATTATATGCCTATATAATTTTTTTCTTTTCTGTTTTTATTTATCTGTGAAAATGTTTTATTTAAAAAAAACTCTTCGGACCGACTGGGCCGAAGCCCAGCCGGCCTAGCGCCGCGCCGGCCCACCCGTGGTCGTACCCGATCTCCAGCGGGAGAACGAACCCCGCACGACTCCGCCGCCGCCGCCGAGTCCCGGTCGAGCACGCCTCCCGTGCCACCCTCCCCCTATAAAGCCGCGCCTGGGCCCCCCTGGACCCCGTTGTCGCCGCCGCACCCTCCTGCCGAGATCCGCGCAGCACTAGATCTCGCCTGCCACCGCCGCTGCAGAATCCCGCCATCGCACTTTGCCGCGCCGCCGCCGCGGAGCGCCGCCCTCGCCACCGTGCCACCTCGCCCTGCCTCGCCGGAGAGCCACCGCCGCCGGAATCCCGCCGCCGGAGCCGCCGAATCGCCGCCCCGCCCCGCTGGAGTTAACCGCCGCCGCCGCCGGATTCTTTTCCCCTCGAACCGGTATAAACCGAATCAACCTGCCCCGGTTTTTTTCCGGATTTTCTTTTAGATCGGTTTTATGTTTTAGATTAGTTATTTTGCGAGCGTTCATTAGCTAGGGTTAGGCAGCGAACGGATTTCGTTCATTAGCGTTCTGTAACGAACGTTTGGTATTTAGTTTTTTCCTTTTTTCCTTTTTATTTCGGCCAGGGGCCTATCTGTGATTGTTTTTCTTGCAGATTGGTCCCTATGTTTCAAACCCTCCCAACTTTTTACTCGTTCAACCAAATCCAACGAAACCAGCGCTCACTTCTTCGTTATGATCCCCTCTATCCAGTAAAACCACTTAAACATGTTTTTGAAAGTTTAAAATTTGAATTAGATCATATATGAATTTGAATTTTGTTTGATCGTAACTTGAGTTTTATAACTCCGTTTGAGTTGATTCTTTTTGCAAAATGAAGCTCTCGACCTAAACTTCCTGATAAGGCCAAATTCACATAATTTTGGTACTGTTAGGAATTGTTTTATGTTGCAAGAGTTATTCGCTTGGTTTTGACGTTTTCCGAATCGTACTCTTCGTTCTTTCCGAACTTTTGAGTGATTGCTTATGTGTGGTTACCATTGCTTGCTTACGATAGATTGATCGGAGTGTGACGAGTAGAACTATCAAGTGTTTTGAGTGCGAATCATCTTCATCAACATTGCAGGCAAGTTCACACTTTGATCATACCTCCTTACTACCCAGTTTTATGCATTAGATCAATCCTCAAACATTGCATGACTAGGATCTAATTAAATTGTGGGATGGGAATTAGTTGAGGTAGTACCTATTACTTGTTTTATTATCAAACCTTTGGGAGTTACTTCTACGTTTGCTTATTATGCCATGCTATGCTAGTAGACGTGGATTGGGTGAGTGTATCCATGACAGATGTGAGTTTGTTAACTTAATGGTTGATTTAAGGTGGCAACTTAAACACACATCTGGGTGGATTGAGGCACCTGGTTTCTATCAGGACTTGGCTGTATTTGTTCGGAGCGCCACCCAGGCTCAAAGGGATAATAAGATTATTCATACTAGAAACTTCCGTGTGCAGCCAGATGCTATTATGGGCTCTAGCATAGTTGACTAAGTCGTGCGAACTCTTACAGGGTAGACTAGCAGATGTAGGGGATGTAGGTTGGTACGGTCTACCCTATACGTAAGGTGCAAGTGCTTCTGAAAGACTATGTCTTGGTCATCCATTTCTCAAACACCATGTAGTGCAAGAAACCAAACGGAGGAGATCGAGTCATGTGGGGAAAAGTGCGCAAACCTCTGCAGAGTGTATAAACTAATCATGGTTAGCCGTGTCCCCGGTTATGGACATCTTGAGTATCTAGTACTTGGATATCATGTGAATCTCATCATGTTACTTCTAAATTAATATTGTTGGGATGTTAATGAGTACTTTTAATTGGGATTGAGAATGCTGTCAAGCATTCTCAATGTTCAACAACCACCATGATAGTTAAATAAATTTATTCATTTGCAGTAGGGAATAATTGGCTTTACGCAAAAACTGTAACCATAGAGCTTTTCCACCAGCCAAATATGCATATAGTGATAGCTGTCGGTGTCAAAACCGGCGGATCTCGGGTAGGGGGTCCCTAACTGTGCGTCTAGGCGGATGGTAATAGGAGACAAGGGACACGATGTTTTTACCCAGGTTCGGGCCCTCTCGATGGAGGTAAAACCATACTCCTGCTTGATTGATATTGATCATACAGGTAGTACAAGAGTGGATATACCACGAGATCAAGGAGGCTAAACCCTAGAAGCTAGCCTATGGTATGATTGTTGTAATGGTTGTTGTGTCCTACGGACTAAAACCCTCCGGTTTATATAGACACCGGAGAGGGCTAGGATTACACAGAGTTGGTTACAATGGTAGGAGATCTACATATCCGTATCGCCAAGCTTGCCTTCCACGCCAAGGAAAGTCCCATCCGGACACGGGACGAAGTCTTCAATCTTGTATCTTCATAGTCTTGGAGTCCGGCGGATGATGATAGTCCGGCTGTCTGGACACCCCCTAGTCCAGGACTCCCTCAGTAGCCCCCGAACCAGGCTTCAATGACGATAAGTCCAGCGCGTTTATAGTCTTCGGCGTTGCAAGGCGGGTTCTCCCTTGGGCTCCATGTACCTGCCGAACAGTGTCCGGCTTCCTTATCAATGTTGCGCTTCTTGGCTTCCACGCCCCATAATGGCCATCTTCCACGCGTCGCACGAATGCGAAAAGCCAGGGTAGCTTTTATGTTTTACCCCCCAGCTGTGCAAATAACCTGCCTATAAGAGAGGCAAGAATCCAGATCCAAATCACACCATCTTCCTTCCGCGAGTACTCATCGGAGCGCTTCTGACCAAGAATCCACTCCGTCATGGACCGTCGAAGCGGCTCCTCTTCTCGCGCTCCCAGCCCTATGCCAGGAGATTGGAGGGGATGTTCTATCCCGCAGAACAAGCCGGTGACGCTCCAAGCGAAGGGATATCTCCCCCCGGCCTTCATGGTTCCGGTTCGAGCCGGGTTGGCCACCTACCAAGGTGGGAAGCAAGCGGAGGCTACCCCAAATCCCAACAAAGGGGAGCGGGTATGCTTTGTCCCCTATCTGATAAGGGGGCTCGGATTTCCTATACATCCGTTCCTTCGCGGGCTCCTGGAGTTCTACGGACTCCAGCTCCATCACCTTACACACGCCTCTATCCTGCATATCGCGTGTTACGTAGCTCTTTGTGAGCTATTCCTGGGCATCGAGCCCCATTGTGCACTGTGGAAGAGGTTGTTCTGCCTTGTGCCCCGCTCTCACGAGGGGTCCATATATCAAGTGGGCGGTGCCGAAATTTGGCGCATTGCCGGGACCGGATATCTATCCGGAACCCCTAAGAAGGCGTCCGAAGACTAGCCTTCAGAATGGTTTTATGTAGAGGACGCTCCGCTGCCGGACCCTGTTCGGATCGGCCTCCCGGAGTTCAGTAACTCTCCTTTGAAGAAGCGCCTCAGCTGGCGCCCTCGGAGCCCCCAGCTGGAGGAAGACATGAGCGTCCATTATTTGATGGGCCGGATAAGATTACTGGCCCATTCCGGGTTGACCATGATTGGAGTCATGGCAACTTGCATTACACGGGGGGTGCAGCCGCTGCAGTACAGGGGCCACCCCATGTGGGATTTCAACGGGGAGGACGATGCCACCCGTCATGGCCGCAAAGGGCCGGGATCGGCCGAAGGCCTGGCGAAGATCCTGTCCGGCCTGTACAAGGGGGAGAAGGAGGATTTCCTCCAGACGACCCCGTTGAACGGGTTCTCCATGAACAACCCTCGACGTTGGGTAAGCGAACACTTCAAGTGCCCGACCCATGCTTTCAAAGTTTAAGCTTCTTATATTATACTTTCGGCGCAGGAGCTGCGCCGGGTTGTGGAGGGCATGCTTAGTCCAGCTTCGCAACCCGAGGATCCAGAGAGATCCCAGGATCCGGCCTCCGAAGAGGATCCGGACATAAAGGTGGAGCTAATCGACGGGGTGTTCCACCAGCTCAGCATGGATAATGCTTTAGTCGCCATTACGGCTGACTACCCCGGACTATGTCCGGCTTCCCAGGTGATTGTGATCGAGGCCCTGACACCATTATTCCTTCCTTGCTCATTTTTGACCTCCGTATACGATGGCGCTTTGCAGGAGGCGCCTCCAAGGCGGGAAGCCGAGCCCGCGGCGGCTGACCAGCAGGGGTCAGTCCGGCCCAGTAGGCGGAAGAGGAGTGCGGCGCGGACCGAAACGTCGCCGCAAAGGTATAGCTCACTGCTCGTTATTTAGAGCAACGTTCCTAGGAAGCGTTTGAGTGCTCATGACTTTTTGTAGGAGAAAAAGCGACCGCCGAACTGCGGGCGTAGAGGTTGCCAATCCAACCTCTACCAGCCAGGCTCCAGCACCTGGTCTGGAGGGGGAGGCGAGCGCAAGGCGCGGGCCGGATACTCCTCCAACGGAGGATGCCGACAGACTATCCGCCACCAAGTCTGAGGTGGAGAGCACCATGAACCACAGGCGCCGCCGGACAGTTTTTCGTGACGCATGCTTCTCCCCTGAGGCGTTCAATGCCTTTAACACGGGGGATGCGCACCTCCGTGCTGCTCAAGATGGTTTGACCAGAGCCGCGGAGCAGTATGTAAAAGACATACGGGTAAAAGAATTTAATAGCTGTATATGCCAGTAGCTCCCGAGACTTAAAGTAGTTATAGTAACTGATTTAAGGATCATTTGAAACGCAGGATCTTACGGAGAAGAATACCCAACTGTCTCAGGAGCCGCAAGAGTGCAAGGCCCAACTCAAGGCCGCACTTGCTGCCGCAGGAGGAAACACAGAGACCCCTCCTGGTAAAACTTTATTTTGAGAAGATAAGTAGTGTGCGGCGTGCGCGCAAGTCTAATAATGACATTGCAGTTGCTACCGGACAAGATCCGGACAGGCAAGAACTACTGCACTAGCTAAAGGCCGGCGAGAGGGTGCTGAATAAGGTGCAGCAAGAAAGGAACAAGCTCCAGGATGCCCACGCCCAGCTTGGAGAAGAGCTGAAAGGTGTTCGGGCCGAGCTGCCTGGCTTCGTTAAGGAGAATCCGCGGCTTCGTTGCGGTATCTATAGTAAGTGCTTAAGCGAATTCCTTTGAAAAGAAGAGTTCAGCGAGGAAGTCAATTGACAAAATATGTCTGTAGGTATACTCACAGGTCGCCTTGCGGAGGAGATGCCCGTATCAACGGGTGATCAACTTCTCGAGCTGTTGTAACTGCTCGAACGAGTTCGGCAGGCAATGAGCGGCGTCGTCCAGGCTTTATGGCCAGCCCTCTCCCTACCCGAAGGCCTTGGGGAGCTTGCGGAGAAGCTTCAGGGAGTGCGGCAGCGCTTCCGTTTATGGAAGATTTCGGCCTGCCGCCAAGGTGCCAGGGAGGCCTGGGCCATGGTGAAGATGCGGTATAAAAAGGCGGATCCCAACCATATGGCCGAGGTCGGCCCTGTGGAGCCCGATGGGAAGGAGATCCCTGTGAGTTTAGTATACGGCCAAGTAGAGTTGGCCGCTAAATTTTCCCAATGGGACTGTAAATTAGACAGCCTGTTAGACGGGATTGAGGAGGAATACAGTCAGTAGATTTGGCAATGTATTTTAAAATGACATGTGAAATGCCTTCTAGCCGGATTGTAGATCGTTTGTCTTTGCCGACCTTTTCGCTTCAACCTCGGGACCCTAGAGTCCGGAGTGTGTCCGAATACCTTCTCGGTTAAGAAACAACCGGGGCATGCATGGAGACCAGGCGTAGGGGTCATTAGTGCTTTATCAGACAAGTGCCCAACTAGTTATGTTATATTACATGGTTAGTAAGAAACATCTTCCAGGCAGAATAGTTCCGTTAAGGGTTCCTTTCCCTGGGAGGCATGCCCTAAAGTGCATGTCCGGACTGCGAAAAGAGCAGAAAAACATCTGGGGGCAGATAAATAAGTATGTAAAAAATCATCTTTCGAGTCACCGACCGAATATTCCCTTAAGAACGCTAGCTTTCGGCTTCACCCAGTCTGAGGTACACATCCGGCTGACCCGGCAGTAAAAATCGTAGAGGTGCTCCCTTTACCTCCTAGCCGAACAATCGGGAACGTAGGGGTAAGCACAGGAGCCAGGCAACCCAGCTTGGCCAAAACTTAAGTCATATCGATGCATATAATGGTGAATAAAAGGTACATGTGGAAGTTTGACACATGTGTTGGGCATGAAGCCCCTATAATTAAGCTTCTGGTACAGAAGCCCCCAGGTATAAGGAGTGCAGATAGCACGTCAAGTGTGTGCGAACAATGCGCGAGTAGGCCTTTAAGGGCTTTTTAGGAAAAGGGGTGATGGAAGAAAGAGAAACAAAAGACAGATGAAATGTAAAAATTTGGACGGGGGAATGGGACGAACTCTTATTCCGGCGCTAGGCGTAGAATCTTCGGAGGCGGGCTGCGGTCCATGGGTTCGGCTCGAGTCGGTTGTCCAACGCATTTCGTAGATGGTACGCTCCGCCGGTCAGGACTTGATCGATAATGAAGGGGCCGTCCCATTTGGGCTTGAGCTTGTCCTTTTTCTTGTCCGGCAGGCGTAGAACTAGTTTGCCAACGTTGTAAGTCTTGGCCCGTACTTCTCTTCTTTGATACCTTCGAGCCTGCTGCTGATAGAATGCGGAACGAGCCTTGGCGACGTCGCCTTCTTCCTCCAATGCGTCCAAGCTGTCCTGCCGATCCAGCTCGGCTTCTCTTTCTTCATACATGCGCACTCGAGGTGAGTCATGAATGATGTCGCAGGGCAGAACTGCCTCTGCGCCGTATACCATAAAAAATGGTGTGAATCCGGTAGTACGGTTGGGCGTTGTCCGCAGCTCCCAGAGTACGGAGTCGAGCTCCTCTACCCAGTGCGTGTCAGATTTCGTATGTGACCGCACTAGTCTGGGTTTGATGCCGCTCGTTATTAGACCATTTGCTCGTTCCACTTGACCGTTGGTTTGAGGATGATAGACTGAAGCGTAATCGAGCTTAATGCCCATATTTTTGCACCGTGACTTAACCTCGTCGGCCGTGAAGTTCGTGCCGTTATCGGTGATGATGCTGTCGGGGACACCATAACGGTGTACTACCCCGGATATGAAGTCTATCACTGGTCCGGACTCTGCCGTTTTGACTGGCTTGGCCTCTATCCATTTGGTGAATTTGTCAACCATGACCAATAGGTACCTTTGCTTGTGGGTTCCCCCTTTAAGGGCTCCAACCATGTCAAGCCCCCAGACCGCGAACGGCCAGGTAATAGGTATAGTTTTGAGGGCGGTGGGTGGCATATGGCTCTGATTAGCAAAGAGCTGACAACCGACGCATCTTTGGACTAAGTCCTGAGCATCTGCCCGGGCCATCGGCCAATAAAATCCTGCACGGAATGCCTTTCCTACAAGGGCCCGAGCTGCGGCGTGGTGTCCGCCTAATCCGGCGTGAATTTCAGCCAGAAGGTTTCGCCCTTCCTCTTCGGAGATACACCTTTGAAGGACTCCAGTTGTGCTTTTCTTATATAGTTCTCCCTCATGGACCTTGTAGGCTTTAGATCGTCGAACTATGCAGCGGGCCTCGTTTTGGTCTTCGGGAAGTTCCTGCCTAAGTAAGTGGGCTAGGAATGGCTCTGTCCACGGGGCAATTACTGCCATGATGTCGTGGGCTGAAGGTGTTATTTCATTGGCTGAATTGCCGATTATGTCAGAATGCTTTGTGTCGGTTGGGGCGCTGCTTCCGGTTTGTTATTTTCGGACTCCTCTTTCCATAGTACGGATGGCTTAAAGAGCCGTTCAAGGAAGATATTTGGAGGGACAGCGTCACGTTTTGCGCCGATGCGTGCCAGTACGTCGGCTGCTTGGTTATTATCCCTGGCTACATGGTGGAATTCAAGTCCTTCGAACCGAGCTGACATTTTAAGGACAGCATTACGATAGGCTGCCATTTTCGGATCCTTGGCATCAAAGTCTCCATTTATTTGGGATATTGCAAGGTTTGAATCCCCGCGCACCTCTAGGCGTTGAATGCCCATGGAGATTGCCATCCGGAGGCCGTGTAAATGGGCCTCATATTCGGCTGCATTGTTGGAGTTCGTGTACATTATCTGAAGTACGTATTGGACTGTGTCCCCGGTTGGGGACGTCAATACGACGCCAGCCCCCAATCCGGCCAACATTTTAGAGCCGTCGAAGTGCATAATCCAATTGGAGTATGCGCCGTACTCTTTAGGGAGTTCGGCTTCAGTCCATTCAGCGACAAAGTCAGCCAAAACTTGTGACTTTATAGCTCGCCGAGGTTTGTAAGTTATATCGAATGGTAAGAGCTCAATGGCCCATTTTGCAATCCTGCCCGTCGCGTCGCGGTTGTTTATAATGTCGTTGAGGGGTACTTCAGTGGCCACTGTTATCGAACACTCTTGAAAGTAGTGTCGGAGCTTCCGGGATGCCATGAACACCGCATATGCTATCTTTTGATAGTGCGGGTAACGGGACTTACAGGGAGTTAAAACAGTGGATACGTAGTACACTAGTTTTTGAAGAGGGAATTTATGCCCTTCTGTCTCTCATTCTACGACGAGTACTGCGCTCACAACTTGATGTGTTGCCGCGATGTATAACAACATTGGTTCGCCTAGGTTAGGCGCAGCCAGGACCAGATTTGTTGCCAATATGGCCTTTATCTCTTCGAGTCCGGCCGTGGCAGCATCCGTCCACTCGAAGTGTTCGGTGCGCCTGAGGAGGCGATAGAGGGGCAGTGCCTTTTCTCCCAAACGGGAGATAAAGCGGCTTAGAGCTGCCATGCATCCAGTCAATTTTTGTATTTGTTTAAGGTCCTTTGGGATATCTAGCTGTGACAGAGCTCGGATCTTGGCTGGGTTCGCTTCGATTCCTCTGCCGGATACAATAAAGCCCATGAGCTTTCCGTCTGGTACGCCGAAAACGCATTTTTCCGGATTCAGCTTGATGTCATATGCTCCGAGGTTTTCGAATGTGAGCCTCAAGTCGTCTACTAGAGTTTCGACGTGTTTGGTTTTGACAACTACGTCGTCTACGTATGCCTCTACTGTTTTGCCGATCTGGGTGGCCAGACATGTTTGAATCATGCACTGATAAGTTGCGCCGGCGTTTTTAAGTCCGAAGGGCATCATGTTGAAGCAGAATGGTCCGTATGGAGTGATGAATGCCGTTGCGGCTTGGTCCGCTTCTGCCATCTTGATTTGATGGTAGCCGGAGTATGCGTCGAGGAAGCACAATGAATCGTGTCCTGCGGTAGAATCGATTATCTGGTCGATGCGGGGGAGGGGGAAGGGATCCTTTGGGCAAGCCTTGTTAAGGTCTTTAAAATCGACACATAGGCACCAGGATTTGTCCTTCTTCGGTACCATTACCAGGTTTGCTAGCCAATCCGGATGTTTGATGTCTCTGATGAATCCGGCTTCCAATAGTTTGGCTAGCTCTTCTCCCATTGCCTGTCTTTTGGGTTCAGAAAATCATCGAAGAGCCTGTTTGACTGGCTTGAATCCTTTTAGGATGTTTAGGCTGTGCTCTGCTAATCTGCGTGGGATTCCTGGCATATCTGAAGGATGCCAGGCGAAGATGTCCCAATTTTCCCGAAGGAATTCTCGCAATGCGGCGTCTACATTAGGGTTGAACTATGCCCTGATGGAGGCCGTCTTTGTCGGGTCTGTTGGATGGACCTGGAATTTTACTATTTCGTCCGCTGGTTTAAAGGAGGTGGACTTGGATCTTTTATCGAGTATCACATCATCCCTGTTTACTGTAGAGCGTAGCGCGGTGAGTTCCTCTGCCGCTAGGGCTTCGGATAGTGCCTCCAGGGCTAATGCGGCTGTCTTGTTTTCGGCGCGGAGTGCTATGTCCGGATCACTAACGAGAGTGATTATTCCGCCGGGCCCAGGCATTTTGAGCTTCATGTACCCGTAGTGGGGTACGGCTTGAAAAATTGTGAATGCCTCTCATCCTAGTATAGCGTGATATCCGATGTTGAATGGGGCCACTTGGAACGTGACTTCTTTGGATCTGTAATTGTCCGGCGAGCCGAACACCACATCGAGTGTGATTTTTCCGGTGCAGCGCGCTTCCCGGCTAGGGATTATTCCTCTGAAGGTTGTGCTGCTTCGCTCAATGCGGCTCCAGTCTATTTCCATTTTTTGAAGAGTTTCCTCGTAGATGAGGTTTAATCCGCTGCCGCCATCCATGAGGACCTTAGTAAGTCGAAAGCCGTCCACTATTGGACTGAGTACCAGTGCGGCTGGTGCTCGGGCTGTTCGGAATTTAGGTTCGTCACTGGCGTTGAAGGTGATGGCTGTTTCGCTCCATGGATTTGTTGTTGCTACTTGGTAGACTTCAGCGAGGCTGCGGATTGTTCGTTTCCGCATGTTATTTGATGCGAAAGTCTCGAAGACTATTGATACCGTACTGGTATAGTTGGAGTGGTTTCCCGAGGCTAGAAGCTCCTCGCCACTTTTGGCCACCTGCCATAATATCCAACATGCTCGAAGGCTATGTGTTGGGGTGGCGCCCTCTGTACTGTGAATTTTACAGGGTCCGCTGAGCTACCCCTCCAGTACGGTTCCGTGCCCTTTATGGGGTTTCTGCTTTCTAGTTTTTGTACCCGGTGCCTGAGTGTGATGCACCCTTTTGTTGCGGACTGGGGTTGTATTCGGGACCGGATTGTCCCAAAACTTGATTTCGGTTTTCCAGAAACTCTCCATCGCATAGTACTTCCGCACTATGGACGCCAGGTCGGCGAACTGTGTAACTTCACGACAGCTGATGGCCCAGTAATTATTGCAAAAGATTCCCTCATCTGTGCGTTCAATATGCGTTCAAGATTCCCTCATCTGTGCAATTATTGCAAAAGATTGTGATTGCGTTTTCCTCTCGGCAGTCCTTTATGCTGTCCATAACCAGGAGGAATCTGGCCCAGTAATGATGTACTGTTTCAGCAGGCTCTTCCCGGATTAGAGATAGAACGCATATGTCTTGGCGGGTGGGTGGAATTAAGTCCGGAACCCTACCCGTCGCGAGGCTCCAAGGCCGAGGAGCTTCCAGATTTGGGAGCTTGGATTGCTGGATGTTGTATAATGAGTCCGGTCCGGTGCCTGACTTTAGGTTCAGTGCCTGATCGAAGTCCGCCCCTCCGCGGGAATCCGGCATGGAGGGTTCGGGAGTCCGGACATGACTAGTTTTTAATACAGGAGAAGAGTCGCCGCGTTGTTCCTCTACCACTGCAACGTGGTGGGTGGCCTGGGGAGAGTTAATCTCTCTCAGATCGGTTTTAAGCCCAATCTGATTGTAGTCTGTAGCGACTCCCAGGGCGGCGATGCGGTCCAAGAGCTCGTTTACGGACGAGAGCTCCATTGGATCCAGCCGCTCGGCGAATTCCGAGCTGATGTGAAGATTGCTTTTGACGACCTGAGAGGTCATTGTCGAAGCGGTGGCCGGACAGGCGGCCATGAGAAAGCCACCTAGCCGGATAGTTTGGCCGGCGGCCAAGGCTCCTTTGGCGAAGATACCGTCCTTGAAGACGGGAAGAGGCATCCTTCCTATCGGCGACGGCACAGAGGAACTCTCAATGAAAGCACCAATGTCGGTGTCAAAACCGGCGGATCTTGGGTAGGGGGTAACAGGAGACAAGGGACACGATGTTTTTACCCAGGTTCGGGCCCTCCCGATGGAGGTAAAACCCTACTCCTGCTTGATTGACATTGATGATATGGGTAGTACAAGAGTGGATCTACCACGAGATCAAGGAGGCTAAACCCTAGAAGCTAGCCTATGGTATGATTGTTGTAATGGTTGTTGTCTCCTACGGACTAAAACCCTCCAGTTTATATAGACACTGGAGAGGGCTAGGGTTACACAGAGTCGGTTACAATGGTAGGAGATCTACATATCCGTATCGCCAAGCTTGCCTTCCACGCCAAGGAAAGTCCCATCCGGACACGGGACGAAGTCTTCAATCTTGTATCTTCATAGTCTTGGAGTCCGGCGGACGATGATAGTCCGGCTGTCCGGACACCCCCTAGTCCAGGACTCCCTCAGTAGCCCCCGAACCAGGCTTCAATGATGATAAGTCCAGCGCGTTTATAGTCTTCGGCGTTGCAAGGCGGGTTCTCCCTTGAGCTCCATGTACCTGCCGAACAGTGTCCGACTTCCTTATCAATGTTGCGCTTCTTGGCTTCCATGCCCCATAATGGCCATCTTCCACGCGTCGCACGAATGCGAAAAGCCAGGGTAGCCTTTATGTTTTACCCCCCAGCTGTGCAAATAACCTGCCTATAAGAGAGGAAAGAATCTAGATCCAAATCACACCATCTTGCTTCCGTGAGTACTCATCAGAGCGCTTCTGACCAAGAATCCACTCCGTCATGGACCGTCGACACGGCTCCTCTTCTCGCGCTCGCAGCCCTATGCCAGGAGATTGGAGGAGATGTTCTGTCCCGCACAACGAGCTGGTGACGCTCCAAGCGAAGGGATATCTCCCTCCGGCCTTCATGGTTCCGGTTCGAGCCGGGTTGGCCACCTACCAAGGTGGGAAGCAAGCGGAGGCTACCCCAAATCCCAACAAAGGGGAGCGGGTATGCTTTGTCCCCTATCTGATAAGGGGGCTCGGATTTCCTATACATCCGTTCCTCCGCGGGCTCCTGGAGTTCTATGGACTCCAGCTCCATCACCTTACGCCCGCCTCTATCCTGCATATCGCGGGTTATGTAGCTCTTTGTAAGCTATTCCTGGGCGTCGAGCCCCATTTTGCACTGTGGAAGAGGTTGTTCTGCCTTGTGCCCCGCTCTCACGAGGGGTCCATATATCAAGTGGGCGATGCCGAAATTTGGCGCATCGCCGGGACCAGATATCTATCTGGAACCCCTAAGAAGGCGTCCGAAGACTGGCCTTCATAATGGTTTTATGTAGAGGACACTCCGCTGCCGGACCTGTTCGGATCGGCCTCCCGGAGTTCAGTAACTCTCATCTGAAGAAGCGCCTCAGCTGGTGCCCTCGGAGCCCCCAGCTGGAGGAAGACAAGAGCATCCATTATTTGATGGGCCGGATAAGGTTACTGGCCCATTCCGGGTTGACTATGATTGGAGTCATGGCAACTTGCATTACACGGAGGGTGCAGCCGCTGCAGTACAGGGGCCACCCCATGTGGGATTTCAACGGGGGGACGATGCCACCCGTCATGGCCGCAAAGGGCCGGGATCGGCCGAAGACCTGGCGAAGATCCTGTCCGGCCTGTACAAGGGGGAGAAGGAGAATTTCCTCCAGACGACCCCGTTGAACGGGTTCTCCATGAACAACCCTCGGCTTTGGGTAAGCGAACACTTCAAGTGCCCGACCCATGCTTTCAAAGTTTAAGCTTCTTATATTATACTTTCGGCGCAGGAGCTGCGCCGGGTTGTGGAGGGCATGCTTAGTCCAGCTTCGCAACCCGAGGATCCAGAGAGATCCCAGGATCCGGACTCCGAAGAGGATCCGGACATAAAGGTGGAGCTAATCGACGGGGTGTTCCACCAGCTCAGCATGGATAATGCTTTAGTCGCCATTACGGCTGACTACCCCGGACTATGTCCGGCTTCCCAGGTGATTGTGACTGAGGCCCTGACACCATTATTCCTTCCTTGCTCATTTCTGACCTCCGTATACGATGGCGCTTTGTAGGAGGCGCCTCCAAGGCGGGAAGCCGAGCCCGCGGCGGCTGACCAGCAGGGTTCAGTCCGGCACAGTAGGCGGAAGAGGAGTGCAGCGCGGACCGAAACGTCGCCGCAAAGGTATAGCTCACCGCTCGTTATTTAGAGCAACGTTCCTAGGAAGCGTTTGAGTGCTCATGACTTTTTGTAGGAGAAAAAGCGCCCGCCGAACTGCGGGTGTAGAGGTTGCCAATCCAACCTCTACCAGCCAGGCTCCAGCACCTGGTCTGGAGGGGGAGGCGAGCGCAAGGCGCGGGCCGGATACTCCTCCAACGGAGGATGCCGACAGACTGTCCGCTACCAAGTCTGAGGTGGAGAGCACCATGAACCACAGGCGCCGCCGGACAGTTTTTCGTGACGCGTGCTTCTCCCCTAAGGCGTTCAATGCCTTTAACGCGGGGGACGCGCACCTCCGTGCTGCTCAAGATGGTTTGACCAGAGCCGCGGAGCAGTATGTAAAAGACGTACGGGTAAAAGAATTTAATAGTTGTATATGCCAGTAGCCCCCGAGACTTAAAGTAGTTATAGTAACTGATTTAAGGATCATTTGAAACGCAGGATCTTACGGAGAAGAATACCCAACTGTCTCAGGACCTGCGAGCCCCCTTATCAGATAGGGGACAAAGCATACCCGCTCCCCTTTGTTGGGATTTGGGGTAGCCTCCGCTTGCTTCCCACCTTGGTAGGTGGCCAACCCGGCTCGAACCGGAACCATGAAGGCCGGAGGGAGATATCCCTTCGCTTGGAGCGTCACCAGCTCGTTGTGCGGGACAGAACATCTCCTCCAATCTCCTGGCATAGGACTGGGAGCGCGAGAAGAGGAGCCGCGTCGACGGTCCATGACGGAGTGGATTCTTGGTCAGAAGCGCTCCGATGAGTACTCGCGGAAGGAAGATGGTGTGATTTGGATCTGGATTCTTGCCTCTCTTATAGGTAGGTTATTTGCACAGCTGGGGGGTAAAACATAAAAGCTACCCTGGCTTTTCGCATTCGTGCGACGCGTGGAAGATGGCCATTATGGGGCGTGGAAGCCAAGAAGCGCAACATTGATAAGGAAGCCGGACACTGTTCGGCAGGTACATGGAGCTCAAGGGAGAACCCGCCTTGCAACGCCGAAGACTATAAACGCGCTGGACTTATCGTCATTGAAGCCTGGTTCGAGGGCTACTGAGGGAGTCCTGGACTAGGGGACAAAGCATCCGGACACGGGACGAAGTCTTCAATCATGTATCATCATAGTCTTGGAGTCTGGCGGACGATGATAGTCCGGCTGTCCGGACACCCCCTAGTCCAGGACTACCTCAACAGCCTTTATTCATCATTTCTCTATGGTGTGAATTTGCCAGTACATTCAATGTACTGACCCTCTATGGCTGCAACGTCTCATGTTGCAGGAATCTTACGACGAGTAAGTGATACGTTAGGGTTACGATCTCCTATACTCAACTTTCTCGTTGGTGTTGATGGGAATCCACAACCTTGTTGCTTCCGCTATTTGGATTGAGGTAATAGTATTTACGCTACTTTATACATGTGATTTACCTCTGTTATAAATCCTCGAGTAGTGTGTGTGTGTCAGCATACCGATCCAGGGATGACACGTAAGCACAGAGACTTGACCCATTCGGGTCGGGTCGCTACACTTGCTCAAGGTTGAGCTTTTCAAAGCGTAACTTCTCATGAGTCTTTAAAAGTTCTCAATGATCTTCCAAGATAGTTTCATGAGCTAACTTAAGGGTGTTTAGTTCTTTAGTTAAGCGCTCAATCTTCTCCTTATCATTGTCATTCGTTTTATCTTGATTAGCATGATTATTTGACGTTTCATCATAGTATTCATCACTAGAGTTGTCAACAAGTAAATCATCATTACCTAGCAAGTCATCTTCATCACTATTGAAATCAACATACTCGGGTGTGATACCTTTGGGCCTTTAGCCATGAAGCATCTTCCAATTCCTTCATTTGGTGAGTCAAATATGTTGTAGGAGTTGGTTGACACAAGTGCTAGACTGGCAACACCATCATCTTGAGTATATTCGGAGTCGGAGTGATAGCTTCTCTTGAAGTGATTGTCGGAGTCGGAGCCGGATACCCATTCACCAACATGAGCTTGATGTCTTCGTTTTGTGTAGCTCCTTGATGATTTGTCCTTCCTTTACGAATCCTTGCTTCTCCGGGATGTTCTTTGTTGATAACGATTATCTCTACTCCTTCTTTCTCTTGATGGTGGTTCTTCTCTTCTACTCCTCCTTTTTGGAGAATCTTCTCTTCTTTTGTAGGGAGCTGTACACTCATTGGAATAGTGTCCGGGTCTTCCACAATTGCGCTCATGACTAGAAGATCTTTTTTCATTGTAGGACCTTGACTTGGAACTTCTTTCCTTGCTTCTACTCTTGCAGAACTTGTTGAAGTTCTTTACCATTAGGCTCAATTCTTCATTGAAGGTTTGTTTCTCACTTTATGATGTGGGAGCTTCACATGAGTCTTTGTAAGCACCACTTGACTTGTTGTGGAGCTCTTCCTTATCCTTGAGTGACATCTCATGAGCAACAATTCTTCCAATGACTTCGGTCGGCTTGAGATCTTTGTAATTTGGCATAATTTGGATCAATGTGCACACGGTATCATATTTTCCATCCAAGGCTCTTAGGATCTTCTTGATGATGAATTTGTCGGTCATCTCTTCACTTCCTAAGCCGGCAATCTCATTTGTGATGAGAGCAAGCCTAGAGTACATTTCAGCGATACCTCCACCATCCTTCACTTTGAACTTGTCAAGTTGACTTTGAAGCACATCCAATTTGGATTCCTTGACGGAGTCAGTACCTTCGTGCATGTCAATCAAAGTATCCCAAATTTCCTTTGCATTCTCAAGACGTCTGATTTTGTTGAATTCTTCGGGGCACAATCCGTTGAAGAGGATATCACAAGCTTAAGCATTGTATTGCAGCATCTTCAAATCTTCCGCGGTAGCTTCAAGGTTTGCTTCTCTCCCATCAAAGAATTCACCTTGCAAGCCAATACACACAATAGCCTAAACGGCGGGGTTATGTCCAAGAATAAGCATTTTAATCTTATGCTTCCAACTAGCAAAATTAGTACCATCAAAGTAAGGACCTCTACGGTGGTAATTTCGCTAGACGCCATATTCTCCTATGTTGTGAAACCAAGGCTATGACCACCAAAAGCTATGAAAATCAAAGCAAATGGAGACGAAAGCTCCGATACCACTTGTAGGATCGAAAGTATGTCTAGAGGGGGGGGGGTGATTAGACTATTTGACCAAATAAAAATCAAGCCTTTTCCCAATTTTAGTTCTTGGCAGATTTTAACAACTTAGCACAAGTCAAGCAATCAACCTACGCATGCAATTCTAAGAGTATAGCAGCGGAATGTAAAACAATTGCATATGAAGGTAAAGGGAGGAGTTTAAGGAGGCAAATGCAACATTGACAAGGAGATTTTTTAGCCGTGGTTCCAATAGGTGGTGCTATCGTACATCCACGTTGATGGAGACTTCAACCCACGAAGGGTAACAGTTGCGCGAGTCCATGGAGGGCTCCACCCACGAAGGGTCCACGAAGAAGCTGTTGGGGAACGTAGCAAAAATTCAAAATTTTCTATGCATCACCAAGATCAATCTATGGAGATTCTAGCAACAAGAGAGGGAGAGGATGAGTTGATCTTCATACCCTTGAAGATCGCGATGCAGAAGCGTTAAAAGAACGCGGATGAGGGACTCGTACTCGCGGCGATTCAAATCGTGGAAGATCCGATCTAACGCCGAACGGACGACGCCTCCGCGTTCAACACACGTACAGCCCGGGGATGTCTCCTCCTTCTTGATCCAGCAAGGGGAGAGGAGAAGTTGAGGGAGAGCTCCGGCAGCATGACGGCGTGGTGGTGGAGCTTGCAGTTCCCCAGCAGAGCTTCGCCAAGCACTACGGAGGAGGAGGAGGTGTTGGGGAGGGAGAGGGCTGCGCCAGGGGAGAGGTGAAGCTCCCATGCACCTCCCCACTATATATAGGGGTGGAGGGGGCTGGTTTATTTCCCTCCAAGTCCATTGAGGCGTTGGCAAAGGTGGGAGGAAAGAAATCCCATCATTTCCTTCCCCACCGATTGTTATCCCCCTTTTTTAGGGATCTTGATCTTATCCCTTCGGGATATGATCTTATTCCTTCTAAGGGGCGATCTTGGTGCGCCTTGACCAGGGGTGTGGGGCCTTGACCGCACTACCCATGTTCATGTGGGTCCCCCCATGCAGGTGGGCCCCACTCCGGAACCTTCTAGAACCTTCCCGGTACAATACCGAAAAATCCCGAACATTTTCCGGTGGCCAAAATAGGACTTCCCATATATAAATCTGTACCTCCGGACCATTCCGGAACTCCTCGTGACATCTAGGATCTCATCCGGGACTCCGAACAACATTCGGTAACTGCACACTAATTCCCATAACAACTCTAGCGTCACCGAACCTTAAGTGTGTAGACCCATAACAACATTCGGTAACTGCACACTACGGGTTCGGGAACCATGCAGACATGACCGAGACGTTCTCCGGCCAATAACCAACAGCGGGATCTGGATACCCATGTTGGCTCCCACATGTTCCATGATGATCTCATCGGATGAACCACGATGTCGAGGATTCAATCAATCCCGTATACAATTCCCTTTGTCCATTGGTATGTTACTTGCCCGAGATTCGATCGGTGGTATCCCTATACCTTGTTCAATCTCGTTACCGGCAAGTCACTTTACTCGTTCCGTAATGCATGATCCCGTGACTAACTACTTAGTCACATTGAGCTCATTATGATGATGCATTACCGAGTGGGCCCAGAGATACCTCTCCGTCATACGGAGTGACAAATCCCAGTCTCGATTCGTGCCAACCCAACAGACACTTTCGGAGATACCTGTAGTGCACCTTTATAGCCACCCAGTTACGTTGTAACGTTTGATACACCCAAAGCATTCCTACGGTATCCGGGAGTTGCACAATCTCATGGTCTAAGGAAATGATACTTGACATTAGAAAAGATTTAGCAAACGAACTACACGATCTTGTGCTATGCTTAGGATTGGGTCTTGTCCATCACATCATTCTCCTAATGATGTGATCCCGTTATCAATGACATCCAATGTCCATGGTCAGGAAATCATAACCATCTATTGATCAACAAGCTAGTCAACTAGAGGCTCACTAGGGACATGTTGTGGTCTATGTATTCACACATGTATTATGGTTTCCAGTTAATACAATTGTAGCATGAACAATAGAAAATTAACATGAACAAGGAAATACAATAATAACCATTTTATTATTGCCTCTAGGGCATATTTCCAACAGAAGCAACCTTGTCTATCCCACCATGTACGTCGCCCACGAAGGACTTGCCTCACTAGGGTAGATCTTCACGAAGTAGGCGATCTCCTTGCCCTTACAAACTCCTTGGTTCAACTCCACAATCTTGTCTGAGGCTCCCAAGTGACACCTAGCCAATCTAGGAGACACCACTCTCCAAGATGTAACAAATGGTGTGTTGATGATGAACTCCTTGCTCTTGTGCTTCAAATGATAGTCTCCCCAACACTCAACTCTCTCTCACGGGATTTGGATTTGGTGTAAAGAAGATTTGAGTGGAAAGCAACTTGGGCAAGGCTAGAGATCAAGATTTATGTGGTAGGAATGGAATATCTTGACCTCAACACAAGTGTATGTGGTTCTCTCTCAGAAAATGTGTGTTGGAAGTGTAGGCATGTTCTGATGGCTCTCTCCACGAATGAAGAGTGGGTGGAGGGGTATATATAGCCTCCACACAAAATCTAACCGTTACACACAACTTACCAAACTCGGTGGGACCGAATCCTGAAACTCGGTCGGACCGATTTAGTAAATAATGTGATCGTTAGATATTTTGGTGGGACCGACATGTCAACTCGGTGGGACTGATATGGTTAGGTTAGGGCATAACGTAATCTCGATGAGACCGATTACACAAACTCGGTGAGACCGATTTACGTAATAAACACACAGAGGATTGGTCAGGAAAACTCGGTGGGACCGAATCACTCGTCTCAGTTGGACCGAAACATTATGAAAGGGAAACAGTGGGTTTGCATTGCAATCTCGGTGGGACCGATCGCTCATCTCGGTTTGACCGAAACGTTACGAAGGGAAACAGAGAGATTACAATCCCATCTCGATGAGACTGAGATCCCTATCGGTAAGACCGAAAAGATCAGGGTTTCTGGCAGTGGCTATGTCAACAGAACTCGGTGGCGCCGGATAGACAGTTTTGGTAGGGCCGAGTTTGACTTTTGGTTTGGGACGTATGTGGATGTGAGAAAGTAGTTGAGGGCTTTGGAGCATATCACTAAGCACATTGAGCAAGAAACTCATTAAGCAACACCTCATCCCTCCTTGATAGTATTGGCTTTTCCTATAGACTCAATGTGATCTTAGATCACTAAAATGGAAAATGTAGAGTCTTGTGCTTTGAGCTTGAGCCAATCCTTTTGTCCTTAGCATTTTGAGGGATCCACTTTTCTCATCCATGCCATGCCAATCATTAAGCTTTTCCTGAAATATTTATCTTGAAATAGCATTAGCTCAACGAGCTATATGTTGTTAGGAATTACAAACCACCCAGGGATAGTTGCACTTTCACTTCTCCTTTTTGTCTTCTCCACAACCACCATTCTATTCCACCTATAGTGTTGTATCCATGGCTCACGCTCATGTATTGCGTGAAAGTTGAAAATATTTAAGAACACTAAAGTATGAAACAATTGCTTAGCTGAAACCGGGGTTGTGCATGATTTAAATAGGTTGTGTGATGAAGATAGAGCATAGCCAAACTATATGATTTTGTAGGGATATCTTTCTTTGTCCATGTTATTTTGAGAAGACATGATTGCTTTAGTAGGATGCTTGAAGTATTATTGTTTTTATGCCAATATTAAACTTCTGTTTTGAATCTTATGGATCTGAATATTCTTGCCACAATAGATAAGATTACATTGATAAATATGTTGGGTAGCATTCCACATCAAAAATCCTGTTTTTATCATTTACCCACTCAAGGACGAGCAGGAATTAAGCATGTGGATGCTTGATACGTCTCCAAAATATCTATAATTTTTGATGTATTCATGCCATGTTTATAATATTTTTACATGATTTTGGTATGATTTGGTTAGGACTAACCTGGGATGACGCTGTTTTTAGCAGAACTACCGTTGTATTGTTTTTGTGCAGAAATAAAAGTTCTCGGAATGCGCTGAAAATCAACGGACAATATTTTTTGAGAATTTAAAAATAGTGGAATGAAAAGCTACCGGAGGAGAGTCCCGAGGGCACCACGAGGGTAGAGGGCGTTCCCCTAGGGAGCGCCCCCTGCCTCGATGACTCCCTATGGGGCCACCTAACGTGAAACCGACGCCAACCCCTGCTATAAATCCCCAAACTTCCAGAACGGAACCTAGACAGGAGTTACACCGCCGCAAGCCTCTATAGCCACCAAAAACCAATCGGGACCCTATTCCGGCACCCTGCTGGAGGGGGGATCCATCACCGGTGGCCATCTTCATCATCCCGGCGCTCTCCATGACAAGGAGAGAGTAGTTAACCCTCGAGGCTAAGGGTATGTACCTCTAGCTATGTGTTTGATCTCTCTCTCTCTCTCTCTCTCTCTCGTGTTCTTGATATGGAACGATCTTGATGTACCGCGAGCTTTGCTATTATAGTTGGATCTTATGATGTTTCTCCCCCTCTATTTTATTATAATGGATTGAGCTTTCCCTTTGAAGTTATATTATCAGATTGAGTCTTTAAGGATTTGAGAACACTTGATGTACGTCTTACATGTGCTTATCTGTGGTGACAATGGGATATTCACATGATCTACTTGATGTATATTTTTGTGATCAACTTGCGGGTTCAGTGACCTTGTGAACTTATGCATAGGGGTTGGCACACGTTTTCGTCTTGACTCTCCGGTAGAAACTTTGGGGCACTCTATGAAGTTCTTTGTGTTGATTCGATCGGCGGTATCCCTATACCTTGTTCAATCTCGTTACCGGCAAGTCACTTTACTCATTCAGTAATGCACGATCCCGTGACTAACTACTTAGTCACATTGAGCTCATTATGATGATGCATTACCGAGTGGGCCCAGAGATACCTCTCCGTCATACGGAGTGACAAATCCGAGTCTCGATTCGTGCCAACCCAACAGAAACTTTCAGAGATACATGTAGTGCACCTTTATAGCCACCCAGTTACGTTGTGACGTTTGATACACCCAAAGCATTCCTACGGTATCCGGGAGTTGCACAATCTCATGGTCTAAGGAAATGATACTTGACATTAGAAAAGCTTTAGCAAACGAACTACACGATCTTGTGCTATGCTTTGTATTGGGTCTTGTCCATCACATCATTCTCCTAATGATGTGATCCCGTTATCAATGACATCCAATGTCCATGGTCAGGAAACCATAACCATCTATTGATCAACGAGCTAGTCAACTAGAGGCTCACTAGGGACATGTTGTGGTCTATGTATTCACACATGTATTACGGTTTCCAGTTAATACAGTTATAGCATGAACAATAGACAATTATCCTAAACAAGGAAATACAATAATAACCATTTTATTATTGCCTCTAGGGCATATTTCCAACAGTCTCCCACTTGCACTAGAGTCAATAATCTAGTTTACATCACTATGTGATTGTAATGAATTCAACACCCATGGGGTTTGATCATATCTCGCTTGTGAGAGAGGTTATTAGTCAACGGGTTTGAACCTTTCAGATCCGTGTGTGCTTTACAAATCTATATGTCATCTTGTAGATGCAGCTACCACGCTCTATTTGGAGCTATTCCAAATAACTGATCTACTATACGAATCCGGTTTACTACTCAGAATCATCCGGATTAGTGTCAAAGTTTGCATCGACGTAACCCTTTACGATGAACTCTTTTACCACCTCCATAATCGAGAAAATTCCTTAGTCCACTAGTTACTAAGGATAACCTTGACTGCGGTCCTGTGATCCATTCCTGGATCACACTTGTACCCCTTGACTGACTCATGGCCAGGCACACTTTAGGTGCGGTAAACAACATAGCATACCGTGGAGCCTATGTCTAAAGCATAGGGGACGACCTTCGTCCTTTCTCTCTCTTCTGCCGTGGTCAGGTCTTCAGTCTTACTCAATACTCACACCTTATAACACAACCAAGAACTCCTTCTTTGCCGATCTATTTTGAACACCTCCAAAACCTTGTCACGGTGTGTATTTATTTGAAAGTACTATTAAGCGTTTTTGATCTATCCTTATAGATCTTGATGCTCAATGTTCAAGTAGCTTAATCCAGGTTTTCCATTGAAAAACACTTTTCAAATAACCCTATATGCTTTCCATAAATTCTACAACATTTCTGATCGACAATATGTTAACAACATATACTCATTAGAAATTCTATAGTGCTCCCACTCACTTCTTTGGAAATACAAGTTTCTCATAAACTTTGTATAAAACCAAAATCTTTGATCATCTCATCAAAGCATATATTCCATCTCAGAGATTCTTACTCCAGTCCTTAGAAGGATTACTGGAGCTTTGCATACTTGTTAGCATCTTTCAGGATTGACAAAACCTTTTGGTTGTATCACATACAACCTTTCCTCAAGAAAATCGTTGAGGAAACAATGTTTTGACATCCTATCTGCAAGATTTCATAAATAATGCAGTAACTGCTAATATAATTCCAAAAGACTCTTAGCATCGCTACGAGTGAGAAAGTCTCATCGTAGTGAACTCCTTGAACTTGTCGAAAAACATCTTAACGACAAGTCGAGCTTTCTTAATGGTGATACTTACCATCATTGTCCGTCTTCCTTTTAAAATCCATATGTACCCAACAGCCTTACGACCATCAAGTAGTTCTTCCAAAGTCTATACTTTGTATTCATAAATGGATCCTCTCTCGGATTTTATGGCCTCGAGCCATTCGTCGGAATCCCGGCCCACCATCACTTCTCCATAGCTCGTAGGTTCATTGTTGTCTAGCAACATGACCTCTAAGACAGGATTACGTACCACTCTGAAGTAGTACGCATCCTTGTCGACCTACGAGGTTTGGTAGTGACTTGATCTGAAGTTTCATGATCACTATCATCAGCTTCCACTTCAATTGGTGTAGGCGCCATAGGAACAACTTCCTGTGCCCTGCTACACACTAGTTGAAGTGATGGCTCAATAACCTCATCAAGTCTCCACCATCCTCCCACTCAATTCTTTCAAGAGAAACTTTTCCTCGAGAAAGGATCCGATTCTAGAAACAATCCCTTTTGCTTTCGGATCTGAGATAGGAGGTATACCCAACTGTTTTTGGGTGTCCTATGAAGATACATTTATCCACTTTGGGTTCGAGCTTATCAGCCTGAAACTTTTTCACATAAGCGTCGCAGCCCCAAACTTTTAAGAAACGACAACTTAGGTTTCTCCAAACTATAGTTCTTACGGTGTCGTCCCAACTGAATTGCGTGGTACCCTATTTAAAGTGAATGCGGTTGTCTCTAATGCCTAACCCATAAACGATAGTGGTAATTCGATAAGCGACATCATGGTATGCACCATATTCAATAGGGTGCATTTATGATGTTCGGACACACCATCACACTATGGTGTTCCAGGCGGTATTAGAAACAATTTCCACAAGGTCTTAATTGTGTACCAAACTCGTAACTCAGATATTCATCTCTATGATCATATCGTAGACATTTTATCCTCTTGCCATGATGATCTTCAACTTCACTCTGAAATTGCTTGAACCTTTCAATAATTCAGACTCGTGTTTCATCAAGTAAATATACTCAGAATCAACTCAAATCATCTGTGAAGTAAGAGCATAACGATATTCACTGCGTGCCTCAGCACTCATTGGACTGCACACATCAAAATTTATTACTTCCAACAAGTTGCTTTCTTGTTCCATCTCACTGAAAACGAGGCCTTTTAGTCATCTTGCCCATGTGATATGATTTGTATGTCTCAAGTGATTCAAAATCAAGTGAGTCCAAACGATCCATCTGCATGGAGTTTCTTCATGCATATACACCAATAGACATGGTTCGCATGTCTCAAACTTTTCAAAACGAGTGAGTCCAAAGATCCATCAACATGGAGCTTCTTCATGCGTTTTATACCAATATGACTCAAATGGCAGTGCCACAAGTAGGTGGTACTATCATTACTATCTTATATCTTTTGGCATAAACATGTGTATCACTACGATCGAGATTCAATAAACCATTCATTTTAGGTGCACGACCATTGAAGGTATTATTCAAATAAACAGAGTAACCATTATTCTCCTTAAATGAATAACCGTATTGCGATAAACATAATCCAATCATGTCTATGCTCAACGCAAACACCAAATAACAATTATTTAGGTTTAACACCAATCCCGATGGTAGAGGGAGCAAGCGATGCTTGATCACATCAACCTTGGAAACACTTCCAACACACATCGTGATCTCACCTTCAGCTAGTCTCCGTTTATTCCGTAGCTCTTTTATTTCGAGTTACTAACACTTAGCAACCTAACCGGTATCTTAATACCCTAGTGCTAATAGGAGTACTAGTAAAGTACACATTTAATACAATGTATACCCAATATACTTCTGTCAACCTTGCCAGCCTTCTCATCTACCAAGCATCTAGGGTAGTTCTTCTTCAGTGACCGTTCCCTCATTACAGAAGCACTTAGTCTCGGGTTTGGGTTCAACCCTGGGTTTCTTCACTAGAGCAGCAACTGATTTGTCGTTTCATGAAGTATCCCTTCTTGCCCTTGCCCTTCTTGAAACTAGTGGTTTTACTAACCATCAACAATTGATGCTCCTGCTTGATTTCTACTTTGGCATTTCAACATCGCGAATTGCTCAAGGATCATCATGTCTATCCCTGATATGTTATAGTTCATCACGAAGCGCTAATAGCTTGGTGGCAGTGACTATGGAGAACCATCACTATCTCATCTGGAAGATTAACTCCCACTCGATTCAAGTGATTGTAGTACTCAGACAATTTGAGCACATGCTCAATGATTGAGCTTTTCTCCCTTAGTTTGCAGGTTAAGAAACTTGTCGGAGGTCTCATACCTCTTGATGTGGGCACGAGCCTAAAATCCTAATTTCAGCTCTTGGAACATCTCATATGTTCTGAGACGTTTCAAAAATGTCTTCGGTGCCTCAATTCTAAACCGTTTAACATTATGCACTGAACTATCACGTAGTCATCAAAACGTGTATGTCAGATGTTCGCAACATCCACAGACGACGTTCGAGGTTCAGCACACCGAGCGGTGCATTAAGGACATAATCCTTTTGTGCAGCAATGAGGACAATCCTCAGTATACGGACCCAGTCCGCATAATTGCTACTGTCAACTTTCAACTAAATTTTCTCTAGGATCATATCTTAAACAGTAGAACTAAAGCGTAAGCCACGACATAATTTGCAAAGACCTTTGACTATGTTCATGATAATTAAGTTCATCTAATCAAATTATTTAATGAACTCCCACTTAGATAGACATCCCTCTAGTCATCTAAGTGATACATGATCCGAGTCAACTAGGCTGTGTCCGATCATCACGTGAGACGGACTAGTCATCATCGGTGAACATCTTCATGTTGATATTATCTACTATACGACTCATGTTCGACCTTTCGGTCTCTTGTGTTCCGAGGCCATGTCTGTACATGTGAGGCTCGTCAAGTCAACCTAAGTGTTTCGCGTGTGTAAATCTGGCTTACACCCATTGTATGTGAACGTTAGAATCTATCACAGCCGACCATCACGTGGTGCTTCAAAACAACGAACTTCCCCAATGGTGCACAGTTAGGGGAACACTTTCTTGAATTTTTTTATGAGGGATCATCTTATTTATGCTACCGTCGTTCTAACCAAATAAGATGTAAAAACATGATAAACATCACATGCAATCAAATAGTGACATGATATGGCCAATATCATTTTGCACCTTTTGATCTCCATCTTCGGGGCGCCATGATCATCATCGTCACCGGCATGACACCATGATCTCCATCATCATGATCTCCATCATCGTGTCTTCATGAAGTTGTCTCGCCAACTATTACTTCTACTACTATGGCTAACGGTTTAGCAATAAAGTAAAGTAATTACATGGCATTATTCAATGACACGCAAGTCATACAATAAATTAAGACAACTCCTATGGCTCCTGCCGATTGTCATACTCATCGACATGCAAGTCGTGATTCCTATTACAAGAACATGATCAATCTCATACATCACATATATTTCATTCATCACACCCTTTGGCCATATCACATCACACGGCATATGCTGCAAAAACAAGTTAGACGTCCTCTAATTGTTGTTGCAAGTTTTTACGTGGCTGCTATAGGTTTGTAGCAAGAATGTTTCTTACCTACGCCAAAACCACAACGTGATATGCCAATTGCTATTTACCCTTCATAAGGACCCTTTCCATCGAATCTGATCCGACTAAAGTGGGAGAGACAGACACCCGCTAGCCACCTTATGCAACTAGTGCATGTCAGTCGGTGGAACCTGTCTCACGTAAGCGTGCGTGTAAGGTCGGTCCGGGCCGCTTCATCTCACAATGCCGCCGAATCAAGATAAGACTAGTAGTGGCAAGTAAATTGACAAAATCGATGCCCACAACAACTTGTGTTCTAATCGTGCATAGAAACTACGCATAGACCTAGCTCATGATGCCACTATTGGGGAACGTAGCAGAAATTCAAAATTTTCTACGCATCAACAAGATCAATCTATGGAGATTCTAGCAACAAGAGAGGGAGAGGATGAGTTGATCTTCATACCCTTGAAGATCGCAATGCGGAAGCGTTAAAAGAACGCGGATGAGGGAGTCGTAGTCGCGGCGATTCAAATCGCGGAATATCCGATCGAACGCCAAACGGATGACGCCTCCGCGTTCAACACACGTACAGCCTTGGGACATCTCCTCCTTCTTGATACAGCAAGGGGAGAGGAGAAGTTGACGGAGAGCTCCGTCAGCACGACGGCGTGGTGGTGGCGCTTGCAGTTCTCCGACAGAGCTTCACCAAGCACTACGGAGGAGGAGGAGGTGTTGGGGAGGGAGAGGGCTGCGCCAGGGGAGAGGTGAAGCTCCCATGCGCCTCCCCACTATATATATAGGGGTGGACGGGGCCGGTTTCTTTCCCTCCAAGTCCATTGGGGCATTGGCAAAGGTGGGAGGAAATAAATCCCATCATTTCCTTCCCCACTGATTGTTATCCCCCTTTTTTAGGGATCTTGATCTTATCCCTTCGGGATATGATCTTATTCCTTCTAAGGGGGGATCTTGGTGCACCTTGACCAGGGGTGTGGGGCCTTTCCCACACTACCCACGTTCATGTGGGTCCCCCCATGCAGGTGGGCCCCACTCCAGAACCTTCTAGAACCTTCCCGGTACAATACCGAAAAATCCCAAACATTTTCCGGTGGCCAAAATAGGACTTCCCATATATAAATCTTTACCTCTGGACCATTCCGGAACTCCTCGTGACGTCCAGGATCTCATCCGGGACTCCGAACAACATTCGGTAACTGCACACTAATTCCCATAACAACTCTAGCGTCAAGTGTGTAGACCCTACGGGTTCGGGAACCATGCAGACATGACCGAGACGTTCTCCGGCTAATAACCAACAGTGGGATCTGGATACCCATGTTTGCTCCCACATGTTCCACGATGATCTCATCGGATGAACCACGATGTCGAGGATTCAATCAATCCTGTATACAATTCCCTTTGTCCATTAGTATGTTACTTGCCCGAGATTCGATCGGCGGTATCCCTATACGTTGTTCAATCTCGTTACCGGCAAGTCACTTTACTCGTTCCGTAATGCATGATCCCGTGACTAACTACTTAGTCACATTGAGCTCATTATGATGGTGCATTACCGAGTGGGCCCACAGATACGTCTCCATCATACGGAGTGACAAATCCCAGTCTCGATTTGTGCCAACCCAACAGACACTTTCGGAGATACCTATAGTGCACCTTTATAGCCACCTAGTTACGTTGTGACGTTTGATACACCCAAAGCATTCCTACGGTATCCGGGAGTTTCACAATCTCATGGTCTAAGGAAATGATACTTGACATTAGAAAAGATTTAGCAAACAAACTACACGATCTTATGCTATGCTTAGGATTGGGTCTTGTCCATCACATCATTCTCCTAATGATGTGATCCTGTTATCAATGAGATCCAATGTCCATGGTCAGGAAACCATAACCATCTATTGATCAACGAGCTAGTCAACTAGAGGCTCACTAGGGACATGTTGTGGTCTATGTATTCACACATGTATTACGGTTTCCAGTTAATACAATTATAGCATGAACAATAGACAATTGTCATGAACAAGCAAATACAATAATAACCATTTTATTATTGCCTCTAGGGCATATTTCCAACAGAAGCAACCTTGTCTATCCCACCATGTCTGTCGCCCACGAAGGACTTGCCTCACTAGGGTAGATCTTCACGAAGTAGGCGATCTCCTTGCCCTTAAAAACTCCTTGGTTCAACTCCACAATCTTGTCTGAGGCTCCCAAGTGACACCTAGACAATCTAGGAGACACCACTCTCCAAGAAGTAACAAATGGTGTGTTGATGATGAACTCCTTGCTCTTGTGCTTCAAATGATAGTCTCCCCAACACTCAACTCTCTCTCACGGGATTTGGATTTGGTGGAAAGAAGATTTGAGTGGAAAGCAACTTGGGGAAGGCTAGATATCAAGGTTTATGTGGTAGGAATGGAATATCTTGACCTCAACACAAGTGTAGGTGGTTCTCTCTCAGAAAATGTGTGTTGGAAGTGTAGGCATGTTCTGATGGCTCTCTCCACGAATGAAGAGTGGGTGGAGGGGTATATATAGCCTCCACACAAAATCTAACCGTTACACACAACTTACCAAACTCGGTGGGACCGAATCCTGAAACTCGGTCGGACCGATTTAGTAAATAATGTGACCGTTAGGAATTTTGGTGGGACCAACATGTCAACTTGGTGGGACTGATATGGTTAGGTTAGGGAATAATGTAATCTCGGTGAGACCGATTACACAAACTCGGTGAGACCGATTTACGTAATCAACACACAGCGGATTGGTCAGGCAAACTCGGTGGGACCGATTCACTCGTCTCGGTTGGACTGAAACATTACGAAAGGGAAACAGTGAGTTTGCATTGCAATCTCGGTGGGACCGATCGCTCATCTCGGTTTGACCGAAACGTTACGAAGGGAAACAAAGAGATTACAATCCCATCTCGATGAGACTGAGATCCCTATCGGTGAGACAGAAAAGACTAGGGTTTCTGGCAGTGGCTATGTCAACAGAACTCGGTGGCGCCGGATAGACAGTTTTGGTAGGGCCAAGTTTGACTTTTGGTTTGGGACGTATGTGGACGTGAGAAAGTAGTTGAGGGCTTTGGAGCATATCACTAAGCACATTGTGCAAGAAACTCATTAAGCAACACCTCATCCCTCCTTGATAGTATTGGCTTTTCCTATAGACTCAATGTGATCTTGGATCACTAAAATGGAAAATGTAGTTTCTTGTGCTTTGAGCTTGAGCCAATCCTTTTGTCCTTAGCATTTTGAGGGATCCACTTTTATCATCCATGCCATGCCAATCATTAAGCTTTTCCTGAAATATTTATCTTGAAACAGCATTACCTCAATGAGCTATATATTGTTAGGAATTACAAACCACCCAGGTATAGTTGCACTTTCACTTCTCCTTTTTGTCTTCTCCACAACCACCATTCTATTCCACCTATAGTGTTGTATCCATGGCTCACGCTCATGTATTGCGTGAAAGTTGAAAAAGTTTAAGAATACTAAAGTATGAAACAATTGCTTGGCTGAAACCGGGGTTGTGCATGATTTAAATAGTTTGTGTGATGAAGATAGAGCATAGCCAAACTATATGATTTTGTAGGGATATCTTTCTTTGGCCATGTTATTTTGAGAAGACATGATTGCTTTAGTAGTATGCTTGAAGTATTATTGTTTTTATGTCAATATTAAACTTCTGTTTTGAATCTTATGGATCTGAATATTCTTGCCACAATAGATAAGATTACATTGATAAATATGTTGGGTAGCATTCCACATCAAAAATCCTGTTTTTATCATTTACCTACTCAAGGACGAGAAGGAATTAAGCCTGGGGATGCTTGATACTTCTCCAACATATCTATAATTTTTGATATATTTATGCCATGTTTATAATATTTTTACATGATTTTGGTATGATTTGGTTAGAACTAACCCGGACTGGCGCTGTTTTTAGCAGAACTACCATGGTATTGTTTTTGTGCAGAAATAAAAGTTCTCGGAATGCGCTGAAAATCAACGGACAATACTTTTGGAGAATATAAAAAATAGTGGAATGAAAAGCTACCGGAGGAGAGTCCCAAGGGCACCACGAGGGTAGAGGGCGTCCCCCTAGGGAGCGCCCCCTGCCTCGTTGACTCCCTATGGGGCCCCCTAACGTGAAACCGACGCCAACCCCTGCTATAAATCCCCTAACTTCCAGAACGGAACCTAGATCAGGAGTTACACCGCCGCAAGCCTCTATAGCCACCAAAAACAAATCGGGACCCTGTTCCGGCACCCTGCCGGAGGGGGGATCCATCACCGGTGGCCATCTTCATCATCCTGGCGCTCTCCATGACAAGGAGAGAGTAGTTAACCCTCGAGGCTAAGGGTATGTACCTCTAGCTATGTGTTTGATCTCTCTCTCTCTCTTTCTCTCTCTCTCTCTCTCTCGTGTTCTTGATATGGCACGATCTTGATGTACCACGAGCTTTGCTATTATAGTTGGAACTTATGATGTTTCTCCCCCTCTATCTTGTTATAATGGATTGAGCTTTCCGTTTGAAGTTATCTTATCAGATTGAGTCTTTAAGGATTTGAGAACACTTGATGTACGTCTTACATGTGCTTATTTGTGGTGACAATGGGATATTCACATGATCTACTTGATGTATATTTTGGTGATCAACTTGCGGGTTCAGTGACCTTGTGAACTTATGCATAGGGGTTGGCACATGTTTTCATCTTGTCTCTCCGGTAGAAACTTTGGGTCACTCTATGAAGTTCTTTGTGTTGGTTTGAATAGATGAATCTGAGATTGTGTGATGCATATCGTATAATCATACCCACGGATACTTGAGGTGACATTGGAGTATCTAGCTGACATTAGGGTTTTGGTTGATCTGTGTCTTAAGGTGTTATTTTACTATGAACTCTAGGGCTGTTTGTGAAACTTATAGGAATAGCCCAATGGATTGATCAGAAAGAATAACTTTGAGGTGGTTTAGTACCCTACAATAATCTCTTCATTTGTTCTCCGCTATTAGTGACTTTGGAGTCACTCTTTGTTGCATGTTGAGGGATTTTATCTGATCTAATTATGTTATTATTGTTGAGAGAACTTGCACTAGTGAAAGTATGAACCCTAGGCCTTGTTTCGAAGCATTGCAATACCGTTTTGGCTCACTTTTGTTACTTGCTACCTTGCTGTTTTATATTTTCTGATTACAAAAACCTATATCTACCATCCATATTGCACTTGTATCACCATATCTTAGCCGAACTAGTGCACCTATATAATTTACCATTGTATTGGGTGTGTTGTAGACACAAGAGACTCTTTGTTATTTGGTTGCAGGGTTGTTTGAGAGAGACCGTCTTCATCTTACGCCTCCCACGAATTGATAAACCTTAGGTCATCCACTTGAGGGAAATTTGCTACTATCCTACAAACCTCTGCACTTGGAGGCCCAATAACGTCTACAAGAAGAAGGTTGTGTTGTAGACATCAGGATACCATAGGAGGGAGGGGAGCCCCATATGGGAAAGCTTCCCCCTTTAGTTTTGTAGGTTGATGTTGGTGAGGGGGGGGGGGGGCTTTGGGCAGACATCCTCATGCTTCCCCCACCATTTTCTTCCCCTATAAATAGAGAAGGAGAGGAGCTCTCCATTCAAAACTTAAGCTCACCACCAATGACATGCAATGATCTACCCTTCTCTTTCTCATCCTCCATAGAATAACTTCGTTCTGCCGCAAGGCTGCCTATACTCTGGTAGCGATTATTTCTGGATAGGGAAGAGCTACTGGATCAGTTACACCATATGTGTGCAACCCGGTAGAGAGATCATGCATTCGATCTTCTATTCAAGGGACTATTTGAGGGAGGAAATATTCTCGTGGTTGGGAGGTTGAAAAATCCTATCTGCGGAATCTACACCGATGATCTTCACCAACTCTCCTTCCGCTGCTGCTAGGAGTTGGTAATGATCATATCAAGCCTTGTATGCATCTTCATAGTGGTCCTGGGCATTTATGCAGTACATAATTTTTTTGTTTTCTACTGTGTTACCCCACAAGGTTTGGTATAGACATTGATAATGACGTCATTGATAAATACTAAGTGATATAAAGAAATCAGTTTGGGATTCTTTTATTAAACACATAAACAATCATAATTTTGCGAGTAATCCTTTTTAAGAAGGAACTCGTTTGGCCAGTAGTACCATATAATTCTATGACTATATGAACCCACGAAGTGACTTCTGTAGTTTTACACAAATAGATATTGCTATTTATATTTGGATTTAGAATTGTAAGCCGTTAAGGGACATTAATATGTATATCTGAAATGAGTGATTCGTATGAGTATGTAGTCACTGCATCCATCAGCTGCATGTATAATATTGTTTGTATTGCCAATGATATTTAGTATCGAAACATAATTCCACTTATACCAACAGGGTATGTTACATCATAAGCGATGTCGGGTCTTTGCATGAAGCCATTTTGCTACAAGCCTCGCATTCTCACAACCTCGTAGATTTTGTTTATGAATGAGAAGTTATGTATATTCCATATGAGAGATACTTATGAGGAGTATGTATTACTTTGGCAAATACAACTCTTTTGTTGATCGAGTGCTATTCTCCTATAACTTTCCTCCTTTTATGTGAACCAATATGAGTGCAAGAGACACTCTACCTTATATTTTGGTTCCGTGCCCAAAAGGTTTTTGCATTTTTTCAGAAGAAATATATGTCGACAAATGTATTCTTTAATTTATATGATTCTGATGGAACCATTGAAGTTTACGGATAATATTTATTGATTTTTAGCTCCTTGTGATTTCCTACAAGAAATGAGTCAAGGTGTTTTGATGTCTCGATGCCGAAACAATTGTGCAAATTTATACTGGGCTTTCGATAATGAGCATCCTGTGAGGTGTCTTTTAACTTTATGTTGAATTACATTTACTGGTTGAGGATATAATTTTCTCTTTTTCTGTGAAGCATGTGTCACGCCCATTATGCGATACTATCCTAAAGAGACTTGAAGGTCCCACCAAGGATAGAACCACATATTGATACGCTTTTGGAAGGTGGATATCATTACATCAACATTACATAATAAATAGGGATACATACAAAAGGCATACAATGCCACACGAATACAACATCCTCTTACATAAGAGCACCATCCGACTACGGATGAAACACAAACAGAAACTCAAACGACATCCACCCTACTAGCCCAGGCTGCCGACCTAGAACCTATCCCCTGATCGAAGAAGAACTCCAAAACAAGCAAACATCGCACTCGCGTCATGATCATCGCATAACCTGTACCTGCAACTGTTGTTGTAGTAATCTGTGAGCCTCGAGGACTCGGCAATCCCATAACCATGGGTATCAAGACTAGCAAAGCTTAATGGGAAAGGAAGGGGTAAAGTGGTGAGGTTGCAGCAGCGACTAAGCATATATGGTGGCTAACATACGCAAACAAGAGCGAGAAAAGAAACAACGGAACGGTCGAGAAGTTAGAAGTGATCAAGAAGTGATCCTGAAACTACTTACGTCCAGACATAACCCAAACCCGTGTTCACTTCCCGGACTCCGCCGAAAAGAGACCATCACGGCTACACACGTGGTTCATGCGTTTTAATTCGGATCTGGTGTCAAGTTATCTTCAACCGGACATTAATAAATTCCCATCTACCACATAACCACGGGCATGGCTCTCGAAAGTTTATACCCTGTAGGGGTGTCCCAACTTAGCCCATCACAAGCTCTCACGATCAATGAAGGATATTCCTTCTCCCAGGAAGACCCGATCAGTCTCGGAATCCCGGTTTACAAGACATTTCGACAATGGTAAAACAAGACTAGCAAAGCTGCCCAATGCGTCGAGAATCTCGATAGGAGTCGCACGTATCTCGTTCTCAGGACCACTACAAAAAAATACACTTCCGTGATGATACGTGTTTGTCACAGTATGTCGCATTTTTTGTCATGCATGTACATCCATGACAAATTTATGACAGAATCAAGATAGTCATACCTGTGTTGTCGTAAAAGTGTTCCATGACATTACCAAAATTATCATCACGGAAGTGTCCACTTCCATGACGATAAATCGCACGTCACAGAAGTGCTTTCGTCAAGGGTGGCCGACACGTGGCATCCACCATACAGAACGCCGTTAAGCTATCGGGTCGGGTTTTGGATCCGATAACCCGTTAACAGCCCCGACCAATGGGGATTTTCCATGTGTAAAATCATCATTGGTTGGAGGAGACACGTGTCGGCTCACCGTTGGGACAGATGTCATCCACTCATTGGACAGAAGGCGCCTATGATACGTCGACACGTGGCCCGGCCCAACAGAGGCCCATTCCTTTGAAAAGGCCGGCGCGTTTGACTTGGTCAAAAGGTGACGGGCTGGCCCATGGAAAGCCTGTTAATGGCATGTATGCATATAGCCCATTTACAGCCTGCTAACCCAAGGCCCGTTACGCCCTACCCGAATTAGGCCCAGTAGCGTCATCTGGGCCATCCAATATGATTCCAGCCCGTTTTCACTTTTGGCCCATGTATGGCCCATGACGTCTTTCAGCCCATATGAGGCCCTATGTAACTCTTGGCCTATTAACGACCCGTGGTGAAACTGGCCCGCAATGAATAGTGTATCACTTTAGACCCATGAATGGCCCGTGGTGAAACTGCCCCGTAATGAACAGTGTATCACTTTATACCCATTAATTGCCCGTTATTCAGTTGGGCCGTTTCCAGCCCATGTTATCTTTCGGCCTTCTTAGAGCCCATTTATTCTTGGGCTCATTTCGAGCATTCGTTTACTTACGGCCCGTTACTGTAATTTTCTGCTTGTGGGCCAAATTCAGCCCGTGGTTACAGTCGGCCCGTTTGTGGTCTGTTAATACATTGGGCAGTTTCCGTAGCGTCATCAAATACAGCCTATTAACGATGGCCCGTTATGGTCAGCCCATGAATGGACGATTCCAACTCTAGCCCGTTTACAGCCATAATGCGGCCTGTTATTGGCCCATGTTTGGCCAATTCATCATACGGCCCGTATAAGGCCCATTGATGATAGGGCCCGTAGAAGGCCCATTGTTTCTACGGCCCATAGAAGGCCCAATGTTTCTACGGCCCGTAGAAGGCCTACTGTTTCTACGGCCCGTAGAAGGCCCACTATTTCTACGGCCCGTAGGAGGCCCAGTGTCACTACAGTAAATATTAGCCCATGGTTATTGTGGCCTAGTTTTAAAAATAGGTTATTGTAGCCACTAGCAAACCATGGAAAAAGAACTGCACTGACTACAAGCAAACAAATAAACAAGACAACAAGGAAATAAATAAGTAAGAAACTTATGCTAGGATATCACGGCTATTACACATATTACATCCACTGGGCATCAAAGTTCACCACCAGTGCAAATATAGGGAACACAACAGCATATAAACGCCGCAGCAAAACAAGTCCAGAACTGAAACCACTTCAGAAGAGTTCATGAAACAATATCCTGGGTACCCATAATGCTGGCAAGATGCTTAGCAAGCTTATTAACTTTCTCTTGTTTGGCGCTTAAATCCTCCAGCGCTTGCTGTTGCACAAGAAAGTACGCATCTGAATTCTGCAGGGAATTCCTCAGTCCGTCGGCTTCTTGCCGCAGCACAGATGACTGATGCCTTTCAGCTTGTAGCTGAGACTGAAGAAGCCGAAGTGATTCAGGCAGCGAGTTCGAAGAGCTTGTGCCAGCGGTACTGGCCAGTAACTCGAACACTACATCAACGCAGGACTGTGGGGTTTTCTCACTGTCTACAAGATCATTTTTATCACCTTTCTTGGAGACCAACAGGGTTGTCTCACTATCTTGAACCTTATCTGCATTACTTTCTCTACCATTGCATAGTGGGGTGCTCTTCTCCAATATTCTGTTTGCATACTACAAGAGAAACAAGCAGACACATCACAGGTTTAGCTTGTAGTATACCAAACTCATTTTGGTAAACCGGTTCAGTAGTAAGGTGGACAGGATAACAGCATGAAACAAACATATATCTATGTACTATGGTCACTATATTGTCCATATCATTCTAGTTTATTTTCCCTAATCAACATAGAGACACAGTTCAACTCATATATTTTTAAGACACAACAGCATAGACAGAATATAAGTGTGAGAAACTACACAGCATTGGCAGCACTTGTAATGTGCATCACATGAGAACATAACTGTTTATACAACTTAAACTGAAATCAACATAGAGCAAGAAGTTACAACAATAATCCATTTAAAGAAATAGGTTCAAAACATACCTGTTGCGCTATTGGAGTTTCAATTGGATCCTTCAAATTCGTAAGTAGTTGGTATGAGTAAATACAGTGATGCAACAGCAAAGGATTATGGACCATAGCTACGGAATCTGACCTGAGAACAGTTGCTCTTCTGATTTAAACGTGGAGTTTGGGTTAGCTGTGGTGGTCTTCGTGCTTTGGGCACTGCAATAGCTTTACAAACTGCTCGTGTGGTGGACATGGTGCTTTGTCAACTATAAGTGGGTTACTATCCGCTGGGGTTGCGGTTAGATGGGTTGTAGCTGGTTCTCTGCCCAACGGTGTAAGTGTGCAATCTGGAAGAGTCTCGATTATGTGTGGTGGGGCTAGTTTGTGGGCCAGTACAACCATGGTTCTATCTGCATCGATGGGTAGCACCGTCTTTTGTGAAGAACGGGTTTTTGCTCCCTTAGATACTGCCATCACCCCCTCCAATTCAAATGGATGATAAACAAGAAAAGAAATTGAACGTACAGACATTGTATGATAGACATATGTGGTAATTCACATATATGTTGTCTAACCAAACAGGACAGCATGACACAATTTCACATATATGATGCCTAACTAAACAGGATAGCATGACACAGTTTCAGATATATGATGGATAACTTAACAAGATATAATGGCATAATTCAACATATGATGAGTACCTAAACAGGATGACATGACAAAACTATATGATGTCTTTCTAAAATAGGTTGGGATGAAATAATTCACATACATGTTGTCTAAGTATACAGGATGGCATGATATAATTGACATAATTGATTCATATAGTAAGCAGCTGGCACTCGCATGTTTGATCTCTAACTAAGCAGATAGAATTCAATATTGTGCATATGATGTCTAAACTAAGCAATGCAAGACACCATATGGATCATATGAGAAATATAAACATTACAACTTAGAGCATACACCTCAGGTGGGATATAGGACTGGTCATCTGTCTCTGAATCCTCCTCTGAGGAGCTCCCTGTAACCATTGAGATATATGCTTCAACAGGTACCATTTCCTGCTCTGAAGACCTTGTTTTCACTCCAGATTTTTCCATAACCGGCTCAAATGGCTGATACACATGAAGAGTAGTTCAATATACACAGATTGTCGACAAATGGAATACGTAATGAAAAAAAAGATGGCATGAGATAATTCACATATATGATGCCTGGCTCCATGGCGGTGCATAATTCACATATATGATAACTGGCTGAAAAACATGGCATTGCATAATTCACATATCTGATATATAAACCAAATAGGAGGCATTCACACAAAGCATGTCTAATCTAAGCAGATGGCATGGCAATGCAAGACACCATATGCATGATATGAGCAATATAACCCAGCCAAGTTAGAGCATGCACCTCGGGGGGGGGGGGAATACGACTAGTCATCTCTCTCTAAATCCTCCTCTGAGGAGCTATCTGTAACCAGCAAGAAATCTGCATCGACAGGTAGCACTGACTGCTCAGAAGACGTTGTTTTCACTCCAGATTTTCCCATGACCAACTCAAATGGCTGGTGCACAGGAAGAGTAGATGAATGTATAAACATTGCTGACAAATGGAACACATTATGGAAAAAAATATGGCACGATACAATTCACATATACGATGACTGGCTAAACAGGATGGCATTGCATGATTCACGTATATGATGCCTGGCTAAAGAAGATGGCATTGCATAATTCCCATATACTCCCTTCGTTCCTAAATATTTGTCTTTTTAGAGATTTCAAATGGACTACCACATACGGATGTATATAGACATATTTTAGAGTGTAGATTCACTCATTTTGTTCCGTATGTAGTCACTTGTTGAAATCTCTAAAAAGACAAATATTTAGGAATGGTGGGAGTATGATATAGAAACCAAACAGGTGGCATTCACACAAAGCAAATCTAAACTAAGCTGATGACATATAAGATGTATAATGTAAGCAATGCAAGGCGCCATATGCATGATATGACCAACATCAACATGCCAGGTTAGAGCAAACACCTCAGGTGGTAAACATGCATGGTCGGCTCCTTCTGAATCTCCATCTGAACAGTTATCTTCCTCTGGAATACAATCTAGAAATGCAGGAGAGGGGGGGGGGCACTTCACCCACCATGGAGCAGAGTCTGCATGACATCATATTCGCACGCAACGGTCTTCTCCTTTTCTCTACATGTTCAGTACGATTGTGTACAATATCTGACATGCATAATAAAAAAAGTAGTTAGATTTTGTAAGGCCTAAGGGGTGCATGCAAAAATCAAGACTGATGGTAGCAAATGAGTGGATGGATCCAAGACTAATGATAGCAGGTAGATTATAGCTTCAGTTTAAAAAGATAGACAATGGATCATCTATTGTTTGTTGCCCACCCAACATGAACCACATAGAAGACCCCAGATGAACCAGATAGTAGACAGATACTATTCGTTGCTGGCTCGATATGAGACCCATGGGCAATTCAAAACTCAAGATTGAACGATAAAGTAGCAGGTAATAATAACCGATGTATAACGTAAGCAAACACTAAAGACTGCGACCTCTCTTCCGGAACTATCTAGTCCTCAGGTTCATCTGCTCAGTCGATGATGGTAATGCAGTTGGCGTGGCTGCCGGCAACGGGGAAGATTATCTGAGGCGGCGAAAGAAAGTCTGCAGGGGGGATCTCTGCTGCAGTGAACGCTTCTGTCGATGGTGCACCTCAGGTGGGGTGGATGACGGCACGGCAGGAGCAGGACATAACACACAGAGTTTTCTTTCACGCCAATCTGAAAATGAAGTAAATCTGTAAGGGCTCCTTAGAATTGGAGGATTCTATAAACGCAGGGACAGGAAAAACACAGGAATAGGATAGGAATGCACGTGCAAAACAGAGGATTTGGAAACATAGGATTTCAGTCAACCTGGGTGTTTGGCTCACATGAATTGGAAGAACAGAGGAATGGAGAAACAAAGTGATGCGACGAGTGTACAACCTCTTTGGCATAGCCTTGTGGACCTCAGCATCATTGGGTTGGACGTGGAGGATGGTGATGATGCTGGTGTGACTGTCAGAGGCGGGGAAGAAGATCCGAGGCCTCTGGAAACGGCGCCGAGGGTACTGCTCCGCTATGATGGACGGTTCCATCGTTGGAGCAGCTCTACTAAGGTGTACAACGACGAGGCTGAAGCATGACAAGACAGACAACTTTAATCTGAAGTGGGACCCTAATATCATCTACAATAGATGATGTAAAATACATTACCAAAAAGTGCTAGATGTAAAATGCATCAGCCGCGCCACGGCCGCTCCAACAGATGATGTAAGTACTATTCACTCTGAACTTAACTGAAGAAAATGAACTTCACAGTCGAAACTGAATTTTACTGTCGAAACTGAATTTTACTGTCGAATCTGATTGAACTAGTAACAGAGCATTGCAATAGATGTTTAGGGCGTTCGAGCACTAGTAGCAGAGAAGCAGTGATCTAAATCAGCAGACGCTCGAGCAGGGAATGCACTAGCAGAGAGCAAGTTGTGCAGTAGCACCGCCAATGAGTGCGAAAGCAGCAACTCCTGTAGCTGCCGGAGGTCGTGCAACAGTAGCAACAGCGCAAGTGAGAGCAAGAGCAGAGCAGCAGAACGAACGAAAGCAGGAGCAGCGCAGCAGCGCGACCGACAGCAAGAACAGAGCCGCAGCGCGAGCGAGAGCCAGAGCTGCTGTAGCTAGTGCCGTTGTGGAAGTCGCCGCTGAGGAAGCAACGACATGTGGGAGAGACGCCATGGATGATGTGGCCGGCGATGGCGCTGTCGATGGAGATGCCATGTCTGCTCGGTATCGAGCACCGGCATCCCCGTGAGATCGAATAAAAGATAAAATGCAGCGGTGAGTGCAGAACCTCCTGGTGGCACCGAGTTGGCCTCGGCTTCATCGGAGGAATTGGTGAGGGTGCTGCGGTTCCGGTAGGGCAGGTCAAGACGGCGCTGTGGGGATTGAGGTGGCGCGATAGACGAGGCGAACGTCGGGGCAGCTCCTTGGAGGTGGAGGACGGGGCGGCTGATCCGACGGGATGAAGAGATCGACAACGGATCCTCATCTGGTGCGATGGATGAGGGACGGCGAGCTGTTGCGGTGGACGACGTAGTCAGGGAAGAGTCTCCGGCTGGGCGGCGGTCGGGAGGCCGACGGAGGAGCGTGGGGTTTCGCGGGTTTTGGCGGCCTTGGTGTACGAATGGGGGGGAGGGGGGTGAAGGGGGAGGGGGGGCCAAGCTTGGGGACGCGCTTGTCCGAAATGTAGGGAAAGTTACCAGCGTACCCCCACCGGTTTTGACACCACGACATGGAGCTTCATTTCCGGCTGAGAGGTAGAAGGGGGATTTCGCGTGTCTGGGCTGCGGGAGCGATTTCGGATGAGGAGGGAGTTCTCGCGCGCGTCCAAATTTCGGGATAACAAGGCGCGGCGCGGGTTGAAGAAGCAGGAGTTTCAAAGCAGGTGAGACAAAAGATACTCGAGCTTGAAAATTTCGGGATAACAAGGTGCGGATTCCTTGTTCGGCAGAACAAACTTAACGTGTAAAAAAAATCATACAAGGCACAAGAGAGTCATGTTCCCTTTTACTATATAGCTATAGATGCCATTGAAAAAACTACAAGAAAAATGCAAAAAAAAATCAGGAGAACATGATTACCCTGCACAGTACCAAATCAATTCGCACTTCCCTCAACAACAACAAAAAACAAATCAATTCCCACCAAAGAAAGAGTAATGTCCTTTTTTATATGATTATAGATGCCATGATCTCGAATTTCAATTTTTGAATCCACGTTATGTTGAATTTGAATAATTGATGACCTTGCGGTTTATAATTGATGTAGTCATACATTTTGATCTTCCATCATATATGAACATTTTACTCCACCATGTGAACATATATATTGTCGTCTACCATGTGGACTAAATTTGAATCAATTTTCCTTATTTGAATACGATTGTTGTCAAGTTATACAATAACTTAAATATTATCTTGATAACAAAAAGACATGCATATAGTAGTAATCATATTTCACTATGAACTACATGTACCATACGCTCTCCAATTCAAATATCTGTATCCATTTTATGTTGAATTCAAATCATAGTACATTATTGGTCTAGGTAGCGAGATGTTCGGGATAATCTAAACCCTATTTTCATACGTATAATTTTTGGCTGAATTGGGACAAGTTTTGGTATAAGCCTCTTGCAAAACCGGAGATTCTCTCAACAAGCCTCGTGGTTCCGAGAGGGAACGTGTCATCTTTGTGTGCGAAACGATATACGCTGCCTCCCCCCTGATTTTATTTATAGAGGCAACATAGAACTATATGAGTGCCCTGTTAAATTTTGGAATTATTTCGGGTTCATTTGGCCTTTTTATACATTAATTGAGTTTCTGGACTTTTAATGTGCATAATCTAAATATGAATTGCATGCACATGCTTCGGTGCACCAAAGTGGGTTGAAAAATCACATGTGTGTCCTTGGTTGAATTTCTAGGTCCCATGGAAGAAATGAGAATGAAATTCAAACATCTGGCCGTCATGACTCTGCCGAGAACATCGAGAAACTTAGATTTTAAATTCATGCAATGAAACTTTGCATGGTGTCATGTCATGGCACTAACATGTTGTGGTAAAAAATTGGGCCGATTTGGAATCTCGTGGTTCTAAGAGGGAACGTGCCACCCCCCCCCCCCCCCCGCCCTTGAGTTTCTTAACAAAGGCAATATAGAACTACATTAGTGCCATGTTAAATTTTGGAATTACTCCGGGTTTGTTTGTCGTTTTTTATACATTAATGGAGTTTCTGGTCATTTAATGTGCATAAGTCAAATTTCAACTACAAGCACATGCTCTCGTGCACCAAAGTTGGTTGAAAAATCACATTTGTGTCCTCGGGTGAATTTCTAGGTCCCATGCAAGAAATGAGAATAAAATTAAAACATCTGGGCATCGTGGCTCGGCCGAGAACATTGAGAAACTTGGTTTTAAAATTCTTGTAAATCCAAAACACGTCTGAAAATCATGAAACTTGGTATGGATGTCAAGTCATGGTACTACCATGTTGTGGTAAAAAAATGGCCGAATAGGAACATATTTTGGTATAAGCTTCTTGCAAACCGAAGCTTCTCTCAAGAAGGCTCGTGGTTCTGAGAGGGAACGTGTCACCTTTGAGTGCGAAATGATATACGTTGTCCCCCTTGAGTTTATTTACAACGGCAACATAGAACTACATGAGTGCCCTATTTAATTTTGGAATTATTTCGGCTTCGTTTGGCCTTATTTACACATTAATTGAGTTTTTGATCATTTAATGTGCATAATTCAAATTTGAACTACAAGCACGTGCTCCCGTGCACCAAAGTTGGTTGAAAATCACATTTGTGTCCTCGGGTGAATTTCTACTCCCATGCAAAAAATGAGAATAAGATTCAAACATCTGGGCATCGTGGCTCGGTCAAGAACATTGAGAAACTTGGTTTTAAAATCATGAAACTTGGCATGGTGTCATGTCATGGTAGTACCATGCCGTGGTAAAAAAAATTGGCCGAATAGGAACAAATTTTGGTATAAGCTTCTTGCAAATCGGAGCTTCTCTCAAGAAGGCTCGTGGTTCTGGGAGGGAACGTGTCACCTTTGTGTGCATAATTCAAATTTGAAATACAAGCACATGTTCCAGTGCACCAAAGTTGGTTGAAAAATCACATGTGTGTCCTCGGGTAAATTTCTAGGTTCCATGCAAGAAATGGGAATGAAATTCAAAATTCTGGGCGTCGTGGCTGGGTTGGAAAGATTGAGAAACACGCATGAAAATAATGAAACTTGGCTTGGTGCCATGACATGGCACCAACATGCTGTGGTAAATTTGCAGTCCGATTTGCGAAGGCGCACACATTAACAATCAACAAAGTCATTTTGGAACAAGTGCTGTCACGTTACAATCGGAAAAACAAGTATTACTGAAACCATGGGCGTTCTACTTACTAGTACCATTTACGTGCCGCCACGCATCCCCATTTTTTATTAGCTAGGAGGCGCCGTGCAGGGTAGTTATTTGAGTACGAGAGGCGTGCGATCAGACCCCTGCGCTTGCTTATCGGGAGGAGAGCCCTTTGACCTCCATCTGCTATCCACCTCTCTCCCAAGGTCTCCATTAATGGCGCCCGAGCCTCTGTTTAATGGCGTGGCTATGTCTCACTCGACTGAGATTTAAGAGAGAAAAAAGAAAATCTGACAGCACGGATCTTGATGTAAGATCCGACGGACCTATATAGCATCTACTGCGACTTATAGCAAGACTGATGAATATATAAGGACGAGTTTTTTTTATCAAAGAAGGGCTTGCCCCTTCCGATTTTCATTACTGAAAACCACCACAATTTGCAAGAAGTTTAGCACAACTCTAGCCTAACACGAAGGACTAAAAGTACCAGATTGAAATCGCAACATCCCAAGAGGCCAACAAAGGCCAAACATCCGTGCTAGAACCCAACATTTCACAACCGACGACACAATCGACATCCTAAACCGACTATTACATCAAAAGAAACCAGGAAACTGAAGGAATCCTAGTAGCAACTAGAAGAACAGCAATGCCAGGGTCGCCACAACAAGAGTTTTCTTCAGTCCAGCCTCGCAACATTGATCTTCCACAGAAAGATAAGGACGATTAATTGTCTTACATAATTAGAAAGATAATTTAAAAATCCACATGCGGCTATGCCCGAAATACACAAGGGCAAAAGAAGAAGGAAGACAAGGATCTGGCTCGCTGATCTCTACTTTCTTGATGCGTTGCTGCAGGCCGCGGGAACTAGTCTCCGCGGCGAGCGACGATGAGCTCTTTCTTGTCCTCAAGACGGTGCTTGAGAACATCCACGGATTCCTCCACCAGCCTTTGGCACTCTTTGCGGAGCATGTCATTCTGGTCCATAAGTTTCTTAACAATGACGCCGGTCCTCTTCAACAAGGCACTGGTCTCCTCCTGCTAGTCTGCACTTCGGACGATCTTCTCCCTCAGCAGGTCGCGCTCAGCCCGAAGCCTCTCATTGCCCTCCCTTAGTTGTCGGATGACGCCGGTAGCCTGTTCAAATGACGCTTTCACGTCGTCCTGCAACCTCGCCAAGCCGGAGATCTGATCCATCTGGCTATGGATGATCGCATGCATGCGCCTGTAACAGTCGTCGCCTGCCCGCGAGAAATTTTCCCAGGCCGCCGCGGCGCGGCGGGACATCTCTGCTGTATTCGTGGCGCGACGGGTGTCGGTGTCAAAACCGGCGGATCTCGGGTAGGGGGTCCCGAACTGTGCGTCTAGGCGGATGGTAATAGGAGACGAGGGACGCGATGTTTTACCCAGGTTCGGGCCCTCTCGATGGAGGTAAAACCCTACGTCCTGCTTGATTAATATTGATGATATGGGTAGTACAAGAGTGTATCTACCACGAGATCAAGGAGGCTAAACCCTAAAGCTAGCCTATGGTATGATTGTTGTAATGTATGTTGTGTCCTACGGACTAAAGCCCTCCGGTTTATATAGACACCGGAGGAGGCTAGGGTTACACAGAGTCGGTTACAATGGTAGGAGATCTACATATCCGTATTGCCAAGCTTGCCTTCCACGCCAAGGAAAGTCCCATCCGGACACGGGACGGAGTCTTCAATCTTTTATCTTTGTAGTCTTGGAGTCCGGCGGACGATGATAGTCCGGCTGTCCGGACACCCCCTAGTCCAGGACTCCCTCAACGGGACATCTCTGCTGCTTCCGCGGCGCGGCCGGACCAGTCTACTGCATCGATGGCGCGGCGGATCCTCTGTGCTGCTTCAGCGGCGCGGCGGGACCTCTGTGCTGCTACTTCCGCGCGGCGGGACATGTCGGCTGCTCTTGCAGCAAGGCGGGACATCTCTCGTGCTTCCGCTTCCATGCTCGCCTCTCCCCGGTAGCAATCTCTCGACCCAGAACTCACGCTGGCCATGGCAGACGCAAGGGAAGGATGTTGAATGACCTTTTGTTTTTGTGGATGAGGAGTTGAGGAGGAATGTGCAGTCATCTTGGCATACTAGTATTTATAGCCAAGTACTAATACGCTCCTAAGTGGGAAACCGTTTAGGTTGTGATCGGTCTGAACATGTTTGGAATTCAATATACTAGCGTGGTACTAATACGCTCCTAAGTGGGAAACCGTTTAGGTTGTGATCGGTGCGAACAGGTTTGCAATACAATATAGCGTGGAGTAATTTGGAATGTGACGAGAAGGAAGCTCAAAAACTTGTACTCTGAGTTTAGTAGTACGTTATACAGGAAGAGAAGAGGTGCACGCACGCACTCGTCCTCTCACACACGCGTCTGTTTTTTCTCGAAAAGGAGGATGATGACCCCCGGCCTCTGCATCTGGGAGTCACACACGCATCTATAGCTACGAATTGTAGTGTTCTCAACCATCCGATTGGCTCCATCATGGATGTACCTATATACTAAAACATGTCTAGATACATCTATATTTTCACAAATGGAAGGCATGTCTATTGTGGAACGGAGGGAGTGCTTGTCATCAAAAATGGATAAAAAGGGACGTGTCTAGAACTAAAATACGTCTACATACATCTCCATTTATCCATTTTGATGACAAGTAGTACTCTTACCCAAAGGAACTTTATATCCAACAGACACAAAATATCCGTTCGACTGTTGGAAATTACTGATCTGATGTCGAAGTAATTGCTGCAGCGCCACCAAAACCCACCATTTCTTAAGCTAAAGTAGACCAAGGTAATACCTATATTAGCATATTACTAAGATAAACAGAAGGCACTGTCAAAACATTTAGGACGTGAGCTTGTCAATCTGAATGTGGAGGGACACAAGCTTAGCCCCGGCCAGTAGCTCGGGCGGAACTATCAAGAAGGTCAGCTCCTGCACGTCGACGTCGCCGGGATCCTTGCTGCTTGTCACCTCCATTTCCACCTTGACGGCGTCGGTCGTGCCTTTGGGCTCCCCCGGCGGGCCGTTCGCCCACAGCTTGGCCAAGTAGTGCGGCACTGGGGACGCCCCCGCTCTGATGCAGACGACTGACACGGCGATAGGCGCGCCGATGTCGAGCACGCCGCCGACCAAGAAAAACGTGCGGCGGTCCTCCTCCACGAACAGCAAGAGCCGTGGCTCCGACAGTGGCACTTGCAGCTGGAGCACCTTGCCGTACTGGATCCTGTGCATGGGCATGGGATGCGTGGTGCTGATGTGGTGGTAGAGCGCCGGCGGCGGGCCTTCATAGCCGCAGACGGGCACGGGGCATTTGCAGGGCACGAGCGGACACACGCTCTGGTGATCGGCGAGCTTGTGGTAAGTGACGTAGAGCCCACAGCCTTCGTGCGGGCACTCCACCCTCACCGACGAAAGGACGGAGTCCACCACCGTGTTCCGCACGTCGAAGCCACCACCGTGCTGGCACTTCTGGCACTGCCGCTAGTTCCCGGGGCGCTCGACGCGGCAGTCCGTGCAGGACAGGTGCCCTCCCTTGCACTGCAGAAATCAATCCAACAACACATCAATCAAGAAACCTGCACCTTGCTCAATCAGCCGAACGGACGAGGTGTATTCGAACCTCATACACTGGAGGCGTCAAGGGGCGGAGGCACAAGGGGCAGTGGAGCACGGTGAGGTCCATCGAGACCTTAGAGAGCTCCATCGTCGGGTCCTTCCTGTTCGGTCCTGTTCCTGTTCGGTCTGCATGAGCTTCAAGGTGCATTAAATCAACACATGCAAGTACTATCAAAAGAAGAGTCACGGCATGCATGCATGCGGAGTAATTAATGCATCGGTAAAATATATCAAGTGCAGTGCTTTGATGTGTCCCGTCAACTCGTACATCAACGAGAAGTTTGATTATCCTCTCCCTCGCGGACTTAACTGCACCTACCTTTGGCTGTATGACAGGTTGGCCACACACCTGTCGGGCCCACCAGTCATACACGCAAAGACAGGAGCGTCCCTCCCTCGCCCATGAGCGTGGTGGCTGGCAAGACTAGGAGAAGCTTTCGCTACACGCTCTCCCTCCCGCACGCGGTGGACATGCAGCAGTTCAATCGGTGCCAGATGGCCAGAAGCGTACTGTAGTACTCCTCCAGTGCAGTAGTACACCATCATTATTCGACTTCCCGAAGAGGCGAAGAGCCAAGCGCAGCCCGGACGCTCGTGTGGCAGTTTCATGTGTAGAGTAGTCTAGATAGCGTGTACCGTGCCTGTAAGCTTAAAATCGTTGGGGTCGGCTCCATTCTATGTGGTCGTCTCGAAGTTTTTTTAAAAAAATTAAAATAGTCTTCTAGACCTACCTGTCACCCTGGTGATTGTAGTTCGCACGCTCATCTAGTCAAGACAGGAATATATATTTTAATTTGTTTTTTTCGAAAAGGGGGGACTCCCCGGCCTCTGCATCAGAACGATGCATACGGCCACATATATTTTAATTTGTGGTGGGTAAATGTTAGAGGTTGCAGCAAATATATTGTACACTGCGGGTCATTCAGCCAAGTTTAGAGGCAACCATGTGGGGCCAGTGCTATGATGTGTCGCGCCAACTCGTAGAACGAGGAGAAGCTTGATTTTACTACACGCCTTCTCCCTCGCCCATGCGCGCGGTTGCTCGCAAACTAGGACAGGCTTTTGCTTAGTAGTAGTACTTCCACAACAAGCTATCCGTTCCGCTCGCGGTGGACGGACATGCAGCAGTGGATTCGACACTGTAGAAGCAGCAGTAGTAACATCATTGTTCGTCTTCTCGAAGAGACGAAGAGCCAGGCGCAAACCGAACGTTGCAGTTGTGAACATTGGAGCACCCATATAGCCAGGCTCTTGCATGAGACATAATTGCTATGTGAGCCCACTATTGTACTAGTACGTACAACTGCTTGCTAATATAGCCCTGTAATCCAAAAAGGAGTATTTGCCCTTCTAGAGATTTCAACAAGTGACTAGACTACACCGAGAAGGAGTACATATGGAGCAAAATGAGTGAATCTGCACCGTAAATAAATACGTACTAGTTCTATCATTTTCCTCTCCGAGGTGCACAATATTGAGTATACTGACTAGTCTCTTTTTGACACGCATTTACGTTTTTTTTGAGACAGTACAGACGCAAGCGCTCATATACACGGGCATACACTCACCCCTATGAACGCACACACGCACATCACTATCATCTTGAAATTTACGAAGTCACCATAGGCACCTCGCCGTCGACGGGTCCATAGGTGCTTGAATGGCAAGGAGGAAGAGGGTAGCGGTTCCCGAGACGTTGAACAGTCAATGATGCATCCTCAATTACATGCAGAGGGAATTAATTGGAGAAGCAGACTAGAGCCAGCACGATGTGAATGCAAAATAGGAGTGTTACTGTACATGCTACAGTGTGGACCGTAGCACATTGTTTTTATGGCCATATCACCACATTATTGTTTTCTACTGCTGGTTCACTGGGCTACCGTGGTTCGCACGGCTGGTTCACTGGGCTGCCGTGGTTCGCACTCCTCCGACCTGAGTAGTACTGCCTCCGTTCCTAATAAGTCTTCGTAGATATTTCACTGTGGACCACATACGGATGTATATAGATGTATTTTATGTGTAGATTCACTCATTTTTCTCCATATGTGGTCCATAGTGAAATCTCTCCAAAGACTTATATTTAGGAACGAAGGGAGTAGTATAGTACTTGTATATACCACATCATTCTTTGCTCCTTCTTACTACTCCGACATGTGGGAGAGCCAGCATCCGGGTCGACGTGTCATGCACCAGATTAGAGCACGAAACGGAAGGGGGGCATCACCCCGGTCGGAGCGCCAGTAATTCATGACTATAGTGAGTGGTCATATCACAAGTCTTTCCAGCAGTAACGCGCCGTCAAATCGCATAGCCCCACTCGCTCACCCTCCTCGCCTCTCTGTCAAACCGCCTACCCAAAAACTGCCGCGGGTACTGCCCGGGAAGAGCCCCGCCCTCAACTTTTAACTACGCGAAAATAGTTCGAGCTTGTTCGTTCTATATAAATACAGTACTTACTATATGTTTATTCACCCGTGGGGTTGTTCAATGAATGGAGGGGCGGGGAGCACAAGTGAACAATACTGTAGTACTACTAGTAGTAAGTAGGAGTCGTACAGTAGTCACCTTAAATAGAGAGTTTCTTTTCTTTAATGCCACATACACAAATTGAAACGCTTGTTGTGGAGAGAAAAAAGATAATCACTCCACTATATATGGACGCAGGGGCCTGAGCGCTTGCTTTACTAGGGTTGCTCTCTTCATTCTCTCATCCTCTCCAGATATAAACAAGACAGCGGTAGCGATATTTTCTCTCTGCTCACCGCTGGTCACAGATCCGGCCGGATCCCTTCGGCCGGTGTGTGTAGAGGACTAAAAGGTGCATCGTTCACGCGGTCATCGCCGCCGAGGGAGGAAACCCACAGCTGCTGGAGGGGGCCGATCCTCTGCCCATGCCGTTCTCTCCGACACAGCGCCGGCTCGGGAGGTCCTCCGACTCTTCTTCCTCCCTGTCGTATTGTCCGCAGATCCGACCTGCCGCCGCCGACATCCCGGCGACCCTCAGGTATAAGTTCTTTGAAAGTGGCCTTGCTCTACTGCCCCAGCTCCCCATGTGTCTGCATGTGCATCTTTTTCTATTCCCATCAGCTCTTCCAAAGCCACCTAAATTTTTAGTATTACTAGAGGTAAAGCTACTTCATGCATTCGAATCTAGGGCTTTGTTCAAACAACGAAGAAAGGGGGAAAGTTGTAGCATGAATCTAGGACTTGATTCAAAGAGAAAATAATATGGTGAAAGTAGTAGAGACCGGATACCCAACCGGTCTCTTGGTTGAAAAGGGAAATAATGGGAAAACGCAGTACAAACTGGGTAAGGAACAGATCTATTATTAGTTGAAAAAAGGATAGAAAGTGGCGGATGGTGGACAAGTCAACAGAGTACGTCCAGGATTAGATTTGCTGCCATCACATAGTAAAAGGTCTCCAGGATTAGATTTGCTGCCCTCACATAGTAAAAGGTCTCAGGATTAGATTTGCTGCCCTCACATAGTAAAAGGTCTCAGGATTAGATTTGCTGCCCTCACATAGTAAAAGGCCTCCAGGATTAGATTTGCTGCCCTCACATAGTAAAAGGTCTCCAGGATTAGGTTTGCTGCCCTCACAAACCATGAACAAGCTCGGCATCACCACTTTATGCCTCCTTGTAGGTACATTGTGCTGATGCGTCCACTGTCGCATGTCCTTATACCAACCTTTTGCTGTTTTTTTGCGGGTAAACCAACCTTTTGCTGTAAGAGCGCATGTAAAATGAAGCGATCACACTGTTACCTTAGGGACATGTCTAACCAGTGTTATTGTTAATCTAATGCCTCCAGTGATAAGATGCAATTAAACTGTGTTACAAATGGCACTCCTGCTGTTTTCCCCAGTATGATAAGTAAGTTGCTCCTTTACGCTGCTGAGTGTCCTGGTGTCCCCACGGTCCCATGCCCTTAAAGCAACTCTTTTGCTTCTGTTGATTTACTGTGTCTGGTAAACAAGCAATGCCACCATTAAAGTAATCCCATATCTGAGGAATCTCATTGTTGATCGTAATGCTTCTAGTAACATGAAGCATTGCTGACGTTTTAAAATTTCTACTATCCTTGCGTGATTGCCATGAACATAATTAAGATGCTTCTTTTCATTTTGTATATGTTTCGTGTATTCTTATTGACCAGCAACTGTTTACTTTCTATCATTTTGTGCAGATAGGGATATCCATTTCACCTTGTTGCTATTGTGACCTTTTGGTGAACTGCACAAAACACTTCTTTTTGGAATGAGTGTCTTGTGCAGTTCAACTAAAATGTCACGTGGGCAACATCTCTCAGTTTTGGTGGAACTGCACAAAATGGTTAAACTAAAGTGAAAGCATGCTCTCTTGTCTCCTTGTTTGTGCTTATGCAAACATGCTGCGCAAACAGGAATACTCTACTACAGATGTTGTGACGGTCAAGAGCAGCATCTCTCAATTTTGGTGGAACTGCACAAAATGGTTCAACTAAAGCGAATCATGCTCTCATGTCTCCTTGTTTGTGCTATGCAAACATGTTGTACAAATAGGAATACTCTTCTACAGATGTTGTGACGGTCAAGAGCATTCGCCATGTTCTTCGATTGTATGACATGGCTAGCCAAGATGGATTTAATCCCGATATTCACTTTATCAAAAGGCTCTAATGGGTTGGTTCTGAATCTTGCAATCTGGGAATTAGTGAGATGTGTAGGCATCTTTGTTGTACTTATTATTTGAATATTATTTGTTGGTTCTGAATCTTGCAAGCTAGGAATCAATGAGACGTGTAGGCATCTTTTTTGTACTTATTATTTGGATCTTATTTGTTGGTTCTGAATCTTGCAAGCTGGGAAACACGGCATGATGATGTAGAGGACAACAACCATAACAAACAATTCAAACTTGGTAGTATTATCTTTGTGAAAGTGCGACAAATGTGCTGATCGTGTGCGTCCTGAGAATAATAATTCTAATTGTTGTGCATGTTGATCCCGTGGCACTGATAGAATGAGCCAATGAATTTCTTGTTTTAAGTATAAATTTCTACTAAAGCTAATTAAATTTAAGTAAAGTGACCACTAACTCCTGTTATTACAGTACCAATACAGACCCGCTCGTGAACCGACGTGTGGCCGGAGTAGGTTTCTTAATGGAGGCGTTTGAATGGGCCGAGGGTGCATCTTCTGCCGGGCGTGCAGCGAACGAGGGAGGGGTAGTAACTGTTGTCGCCTGTACACACTCTGCTTACTGTTGAATCCAGTTCCCCAAGAGCTGAAAAACGAAGTGCTGCCGCCGCCTACACACTCATTCACTCAAAGAGACTCCAATGGCGATCCGAGGGGTGAGCCTGCTGGATATGGACTTCAGCAAGGAGTTAGTTCGCCGTTCAGTCCTATGGCTGCAGCAAGTTGGATGTGATGTACACCAACGATACGGACTCGGTGAAGCTCCGCCTCGCCTCAGTCCTATGGCTGCACCAGGTTCTGGAGCATTCGCCCGTTTCATCGGCAGCGCCGACTGCACCTTCGCTACGGTGGAGAGAAGGAAGAACGCGACGATTCAGCCATCTGGTGCAACAAGCTTGTCGACATCCAGAAGAAATACAAGATCATCAGCAAGGGGCAGGAGAAGGACTCCGTGGTTGACCTCGCTGAGACCATCATCGACCCCTGATACGCCAACATGAAAGAAGACGACCTGAACACGTGGGAGGTACCTCTAAATCTAGCCTACATAACCTACACGGCCAAGGATGCATACGCATGCTACGACATGTACAGGCAGATCTTGGACATGAGGGCGTGTCTGCTTCCCGTAAGCGATGAGTACACGGACAGCCGCAGCGTTATGATCAAGCGTGCCAGGAAGGTCTAGATGTTGTACTTTATCTGTTTATAAGCACCTTTATCATCTCAGTGTTTCATGCATTAGCCTATGTGTCGTAATTATCTGTTTTGTCCGAAATATTTCTTTTAAGAACCCATTAACCTGATTGCTTTTTTAGTGGCTATTTGCTAATGTATGTAAACTAGTTCACTTGTCCGTAAAAAAACTAGTTCACTCGGCTGCCGTGCTTTGAATCTCCTTCCTCCCAACATATTCCTCTCCTCACGTGGACCCAGCAGGTCTCTGAATTTTCTCCCACTTTATTTTTCGATGTAAACTGAGTTTTCTCCCAGTACTTTCCCCTAGAACCAACTCAACTGTCCCACGTCTAGCCTAAAAAATAATAATACCCCACGTACTATTAACTCATCAAATTAAAATGATATTTTATTTCGTAAGTTGAAAGTTCTTACAAAATAATAATAATAATTGTTTATATATAACTTGCCAAGTTAACTCCCAGTGATTGCGTACATAAGTTTGCAAAGATTTTACTGACGTGCAATCATGTGTTTATGTTTTTATAACATTTCTCCGTCTAGCCCAACATGATATTTTCACCCAGCCAAGCAAGTCCGCGGATTTCGAGAAAAATGTAAATGGGATTTAAACGGGCTGCATAGATGCTACATCGTTGTTTCACCCAGCCCACCAAATGGACTAAAAAAGCAAATGGACTGGCTGACATGTGGGCCAGTAGGTCGAAGCCTAAGAAGGCGTTGGATTTACATCCAACAGCCGGCATTCTTCTTCAATCTCTCGTCTTCTTCCCCCAGCACAGCCGGAACCGCCTGCTCCAGCCTTCGGCATCCAGCGGCGTTGTTTGTGCTCCTCAGCGAAACGCTACCTCGCCGACGGCCAGGCCATCCCTCCCTCTGCACCTCCTGTTATTCTCTGCCGAGTGTAGGCCCACCCCGCACCCGAACCAGTCAAGTTTCCAACTCCTCTCCGTCTGCGACTCCACTGCCGCGTCTTCCCCATCTCCGGGTCGTTCCAGTCTGGGGCCTTGCCATCGTCCACCCCCTCGGTGCGCTCAGCGCGGCGTGGTCAACATACGAGAGTCATCGGAATAGGACAGTACGTGGAGAGCCTGACAGCTGGGACCCACGAGGTCCATGGTCGCACGCAAGGAAAGTTCCTCATTATTACGCATTGTACGTGCACTGTACGTGGGAAGGGCATCTGTATTTCGCGAAAAAAACATCCCCCCGCTCACAGGTCGGACCCACCAGCTATATCTTCGCACGCAAGGAAGTGCCTCCTTATTACGCACCAAAAAATGAATACCCCCTGCTAGCTGGGACCCACCATAGTGGGTAGCTGACTTGTGGGCCTACTAAGTTGACGAGGATGGAGGGCTTTGTCAACTTAGTCAATATGAACGATTCTAGCTCCAGTGACCGTACGATGTCCATCCAACGACCATAGTGCTTCTTCAACCTCTGGCCTTCTTGCTCCAGCCGCCCAAAGCAGCGCTGGTCGTGCCGCGTGCTCCTGCCTCTCGTGGCCGGCTGTGATGCCGCGGAGGCCTCACCGCCCCCTACTACTCCCACCGCTGGCCCAGGGTATCCCTCTACTCACCGACACCCCCTGTTATTCTGCGGCGACAGCAACCTCACGCCGCAGCCGAACAAGTGAACCTTCGTACTCCTCTCCGCGTGGGCATCCACTGCCGCGTCTTCCCCGGCTCCTCGGCGTCCCCTTCCTAGGCCTCGCCGTCGTCCACCGCCTTGGTGCTCTTGGCGCGGCGTGGTCAATGTGGTCAACAACCAACTTCCATCGGAAGAGTAATGTATGTGGAGAGGCTGACAGCTGGGTCCAAGGCCACAGCCTAGTCTTTTTTTGTGATTTGCCAAGTAAGTCACTTTGTCAGGCCTGTTGGGCTACAAATCTTTCAAGACGAGGAGAGCTTCATTCGGCTGGCCGAGAAAATGGCCTATCAGTAATGAGAAATGGGCTGTACATTTTTTTCATTTCGAGATTTTAAATTACATTAATTTTTATGCGTGGAGAATTTGTTGGATTTTATATTGATATACATTTATTTTTTAAATCAGTTTGAATGTGAGTCGAAATTTCGCGATTAAAAACAGTTCGGACCGCACCGAAATATGCAAAATTTCATATAATTTTTTAACCGTGGCCACAATATGGGCTGTAATGCTAACAAAAAGAATATGGGCTCCAAACAAAACCTTAAGAATTAGCAAATGCGCTGTAAATTATTAGAAATAATGGCAGATGGGCTGTATGCTGTTTTCCACAGATTTGAGGCTTTCCTAAAAAAAAGGTTGACACACAAGTAGTGACTGTTGGATGGCCATCCAACGGCCTTCGTGCTTCTTCAATCTCTGCTCTTCCTGCTCCAGCCGGTCAAACAAGCGCCGGCGGGACTGCCTGCTCCCTCCTCCCCACGGCCGGCTGTGCTGCCGCGCAGGTCTCACCGCCCCACCGTACTCCCATCGCTGGCCTAGCCATCCCTCTACTCTCCCACACCTGTTGTTATTCTCCGGTGATGGCAGACGAACCAGTAAACCCTCGTTCAGTCGTACTCCACTCCGCGTGGGAAACAACTGCGGAGTCTTCCCTGCCTCTGTGTCGTTTCCTTCCTAGGCCTCGCCATCGTCCACCGCCCTGGTGCTCTCGGCGCGGCCTGGTTAACGTGGTCAACGACCGACATGCATCTGAAGTGGACTGTACGTGGAGAGGCCGACAGCTGGGTCCACGGCCGCACGCAAGGGAATGCCTCCTTATTACGCCCAAAATAATGATTCCTCCACCTGACATTGGGGACCCACCGAAAGGGCCTCAATATTTCGTGAAAAAACGTTACCACCGCTGACACCTCGGACCCACCATCTATATCTTCGCACGCAAGGAAGTGCCTCCTTATTACGCACAAAAAAATGAATACTCCCCCTGTTAGCTGGGACCCAGTATAGTGGCACGCTGACTTGTGGGCCTACTAAGTTGATGGGGACGGAGGGCTTTGTCAACTTAGTCAATATGCACGATTCTAGCTCCAGTGACCGTACGATGTCCATCCAACGGTCGTAGTGCTTCTGCAACCTCTGGTCTTCTTGCTCCAGCCGCCCAAACCAGCGCCGGTCGTGCCTCGTGCTCCTACCTCCCATGGCCGGCTGCGATGCGGCGGAGGCCTCACCGCCCCCTACTACTCCCACCACTGGCTAGGCCATCCCTCTACTCACCCACACCCCCTGTTATTCTGCGGCGACGGCAGCCTCACACCGCAGCGAAAAAGTGAACCCTCGTACTCCTCTACACCTGGGCATCCACTACTGCGTCTTCCCCGGCTCCGCACTACAAGAAATATGTCAACTTATGACCTTCTGTCAGTGACCCTGGAAGAATTGGTCATAGATTTATGACCATTTGAGACCAATTGGTCAAAAGCTGTTCGAGGGGCTCCAAACCCTAAACCATTGCGACCATTTTGGTCAGAAAGGTCATAATTTCCTTACATGAAATGGTCATAAAGCTAACAGATATAGATGGTCAATATAGATGGTCATAGCCTTGTAAATTGTGGTGGGTTGCTATGACTAGGCGCCACCTCATGAGTTTTGCCTATGTGTCATGTCCATGTGGCAGTTTTTGCCCTAGGTTGTGAAGCAACCTATATTTCTGTCATTCCCAAAATTCCCAAAAAAATCTCATAAATTTGGGTCATATCTTCGTCAAATATGTAAAAACCTTCCTTGCCTAGTTCAAAAATAATTCAAAAATATTCATTTTCCTATTCTGTTCAGAGTAATAGTTTGTGAAGGAAGTACCACTTTGGCATGTCCAAATAGTATCCATTTTCTACAGTGCTTTCCTATGCCCAAATAACCATCCTCCACCAAATGTCAGCTCAATCCATTCATTATTTTGAGCCGAGCTTCAACATTCGTATTTATGTCCAGTGTGGTGGTTTGCAAAGCAAGTACCACCTAGGCTCCTCCTTTTGAGCTGAAAATTTGTGAAAACGGTCTTCTTAGTAATTGATCATCCTCAGCCAAAACTCACTCCCATTAGCCATGTACATTTCCCGTACCGCTAATCAAACACTTGGCTGCTAATTCATGTTTGAGCATCGATTGGTCTCCTCATGAGAATCTTATGTTGTAATTTTCTTCCTAGCACCAACCTGGGGAGTGCCCAACCCACTAGACATGGCTAGGCCGCCCAGAACACATGGCAACGCCACGGTCACGCGGTGACCACGCGGCGGACATGCGAGTTTACGCGCTCTAGAGTTGGGGCCCTCGGCCACCGCCCAAACCTCGACGTATCGCCACCAAACCATGTATTTATGATTAAATAGGTCCTTATCTAACTAGAAATGATTTTTGGAAAAAATAAATAGCAAACTATGAGGCAGCTGCAGTTCAAATCTGACCCGCTTCCACCTGAATCGACAGAAATTTGTCTTTTTCACGAGAGGTGGATCAAAAATTTTTACACCAGACCATTTTGTCAATTGTGCATTAAATATGGCCTAGTATTTTATAAAAACGATTTGGTCCAATTTTGCAACAATTATTTGGTAGTTCCTTCACAAAAATACCTCCTTTCGGGCACTCGAAAAATGGAAAATGGTTTTTTCGTCCAACGAAAATGAAAACTTCCTTAGGCAACATTGTTTGCTATTCCAATATGCACCCTTGTGCACAATATGAGATCATTTGAACAAACTATGCCATGAATGTGGCCATAAGATTGATCATTTGGCTGGAAAGCCATGAATCTTCACATTTGATACCTCCTTTCTGAGAACACTTTTTTAAAATAATTACCGTATTACAAGTTTATTATTTTTCCTGAAAACTTGGTCACATATAATGACACAATGCGAAGGTTTTCCAATTTTTTGATTTTTTTTGAATTTTTTATGCCCGTTTCAAAATGCGGTCAAAACGGCGGGCTTGACCGTTCCTAGCTAGTGGTTGAATCTTGGAATTTTTTTGGTGTTTCTATGATTAAATAGATACTTATGTAACTAGAAATGATTTTTGGAAAAAAATAAATAGCAAACTATGAGGCAGCTGCAGTTCAAATTTGACCCGCTTCCAACTAAATCGGCAGAAATTTGTCTTTTTCACGAGAGGTGGATCAAAAAATTTTACACCAGACCATTTTGTCAATTGTGCATTAAATATGGCCTAGTATTTTATAAAAATGATTTGGTCCAATTTTGCAACAATTATTTGGTAGTTCCTTCACAAAAAAACCTCCTTTCGGGCACTCGAAAAATGGAAAATGGTTTTTTCGTCCAACGAAAATGAAAACTTCCTTAGGAAACATTGTTTGCTATTCCAATATGCACCCTTTTGCACAATATGAGATCATTTGAACAAACTATGCCATGAATGTGGCCATAAGATTGATCATTTGGCTTGAAAGCCATGAATCTTCACACCTGATACCCCCTTTCTGAGAACACTTTTTTAAAATAATTACCGTATTACAAGTTTATTATTTTTCCTGGAAACTTGGTCACATGTAATGACACAATGCGAAGGCTTTCCAATTTTTTGATTTTTTTTGAATTTTTTATGCCCGTTTCAAAATGCGGTCAAAACGGCGGGCTTGACCGTTCCTAGCTAGTGGTTGAATCTTGGAATTTTTTTGGTGTTTCTATGATTAAATAGATTCTTATGTAACTAGAAATGATTTTTGGAAAAAATAAATAGCAAACTCTGAGGCAGCTGCAGTTCAAATTTGACCCGCTTCCAGCTAAATCGGCAGAAATTTGTCTTTTTCACGAGAGGTGGATCAAAAATTTTTACACCAGACCATTTTGTCAATTGTGCATTAAATATGGCCTAGTATTTTATAAAAATGATTTGGTCCAATTTTGCAACAATTATTTGGTAGTTCCTTCACAAAAAAACCTCCTTTCGGGCACTCGAAAAATGGAAAATGTTTTTTCGTCCAACGAAAATGAAAACTTCCTTCGGCAACATTGTTTGCTATTCCAATATGCACCCTTGTGCACAATATGAGATCATTTGAACAAACTATGCCATGAATGTGGCCATAAGATTGATCATTTGGCTTGAAAGCCATTGATCTCCACACTTGATACCTCCTTTCTGAGAACACTTTTTTAAAATAATTACCGTATTACAAGTATATTATTTTTCCTGGAAACTTGGTCACATATAATGACACAATGCGAAGGTGTTCCAATTTTTTGATTTTTTTGAATTTTTTATACCCGTTTCAAAATGTGGTCCAAACGGCGGGCTTGACCGTTCCTAGCTAGTGGTTGAATCTTGGAATTTTTTTTTGGTGTTTCTATGATTAAATAGATACTTATGTAACTAGAAATGATTTTTGGAAAAAATAAAGAGCAAACTATGAGGCAGCTGCAGTTCAAATTTGACCCACTTGCAACTGAATCGGCGGCAATTTGTCTTTTTCACGAGAGGTGGATCAAAACTTTTTTCACCCAACCATTTGGTCAATTGTGCATTAAATATGGCCTAGTATTTTATAAAAATGATTTGTTCCAATTTTGCAACAATTATTTGGTAGTTCCTTCACAAAAAAACCTCCTTTCAGGCACTCGAAAAATGAAAAATGGTTTTTTCGTCCAAAGAAAATGAAAACTTCCTTAGGCAACATTGTTTGCCATTCTAATATGCACCCTTGTGCACAATATGAGATCATTTGAACAAACTATGCCATGAATGTGGCCATAAGATTGATCATTTGGCTTGAAAGCCATTGATCTCCACACTTGATAGCTCGTTTCTGAGAACACTTTTTTAAAATAATTGCCGTATTACAAGTTTCTTATTTTTCCTGGAAACTTGTCCACAAATAATGACACAATGCGAAGGTTTTCCAATTTTTTGATTTTTTTTTGAATTTTTTATGCCCGTTTCAAAATGCGGTCAAAACGGCGGGAATGACCGTTCCTAGCTAGTGGTTGAATCTTGGAAAAGTTTTGGTGTTTCTATGATAAAATAGATACTTATGTACCTAGAAATGATTTTTGAAAAAAATAAATAGCAAACTATGAGGCAGCTACAGTTCAAATTTCACCCGCTTCCAGCTGGATCAGCGAAATTTCTCTTTTTTACCAGATGTGGATAAAATCTTTTGACACCCAACTATTTGGTCATTTGTGCATTAAATATGTCTTAATAGTTTATAAAATTGATTTCATACAATTTTGCAATAAATATATTGTAGGTCCTTCACGAAAAAACTCATTTTGGGCACCCGAAAAAGGGAAAATGTCTTTTTTTGCAAAAAACTCATTTCCGACGACACCTTTTTAAAGATATTTATCTTATTCCATGTTGTTATTTTTTTTTTGAAAACTTGTTCAAATTTTGGTGACACAATGAGAAGGTTTTCCATTTTTTTAGAATTTCTCAGATCATAAAGTAGCTTAAATGATTTTAACACATTATTTTAAGTCAACTACGACCAATTTAGATGGTCATAAAATCGTACTGCATTCTGATTGGTCCGTGGACATATCACGCGGATCGTGCATCCAACACCGTCGGATGCTCGGGGATCCAACGGCTGTCCTCGACCCATCCACACCAACCCCGAAACCCTAGCTATGTTCTCCGGGTAAATTTCCATCCACCCCCCGCCTGCTTTATTTCCCTTGCTGCCTCCACTCCTCTCGCCGATCCAGATCCCTCCCCGCCTCCACTCCTTTTCCCGATCCAGATCCTTCCGCCGCCGCCCCGTCCTCCCCTTCCTTCCGCCGCCCATCTCTCCCCTCGCCTCCGCCACCCACCTCTCCCCTCGCACTCAGCCCCCAGCCACTCCCGCTCCCTTTTCCCCATCGCCGCCGCCGCTCCCTTCTGCACCCGCAAGTTCATGACCAACCGCCTGCTCGCTCGCAAGCAGTTCGTGCTCTTCCACCGCGGCCGCGCTGGGCTGGATCCACCATGGCCACTCCCTAGACGGAGATCCACTCGATTCCTCTCCCTCCCCTGATTCCTCTCCAATCCCGCTGGCTGGAGAAACACTCGAGCTCCCCCGTGATTCATCTCCAATCCCGCCGCCGTCCCCGGCTCCTTACCACAAGCTCCAGCAAGCCCGCCCTCCCCGCGCCCCTCGGCAGCGGCCGCCGCGCCCTGCGGCTCGCGAGGCGACGAGCTCCGCATTGCCTCCGACGACCGCGCCCGGAGGCTGCTGCGTCCTCCCCGACAAGGCCGCTGCCGTCCTGGCAGCGTGCCTAGGCCCCGCGGCGGCGGACCAGCCCGGGTGGGTGCCCCTTGTCCCCGCTTGTTTTCCCCCTCCGAGAGGCTATAGCTGACCCCCTCCCTCACCTCGCCTTATGGATGCAGATCCATCGAGGGATACACCATCGCTGGTTGGGGAGCAGGATCTGGCACTGGGGTTCAAGGTCAATGCCAAGGGCACTGCTGCTGCACACCTTCATCAGCGTCTTCTCCTGGCGCAAGGAGACCATCAACGAGAGCAAGGGCTCGACTTCTTCTCGTTCTATGGAATTTTTAGAGTAGCATTTCTTTTCACCATTGACGAACATCTCATTCTGGTGTGCTCCCTTGTGGATCGGTAGGAAGCCGCTACACATTTTTTTTGGGGTCTGAATACGATTCAAGTATGTTAAAATTCCCCTGTTGAGGATCGTTGATTCTCGTACAGCGAAACTTGCCTTACTAGGTGGTTAGGTGTGATTAATTAGCACCATTTGTAGCACTCGCGAAGTTATATCTTCAGTTATGAACTTTCATTTGCTCATGAAATTCAGTTACCATCCGTCTATGTAAATCTACACAAGAAAGCATAAACCTTATGTATCTTTGCAAGCTTTTACCTATAAGATGTCGCTGATATCTGCATTTACTTATGTGTGTTGAATTAGTAAGGTGGTATGACATGAGGACTTAGGCTTGGTCAACATTCCTGCAGGTTTAGGCATCTCATAAGAAATGCTACTCTAAAAATAACCTACATTCCTGCAGGCTTATACCAAAAATTCAGTGCAATTTTGTTTAGGTATCGAATCAGCCATGAGTTATTGCCTTTTCTGTGTGCTGCTCTACTTATTAACTGTGGTTATGGTAGCATTGTGGCGCTGTTGCTTAATTAGTGGCTATAGTTGCTAACTAGCATGTGATCTGGAGTAAAATCAGCTGTCTCTTAAATGGTTTCTATAAGCTGGATGTCATTAGTTATGTCCAAGTTGTGTTAATGGGCTGCTGCTTTGTGATGTAACCACCAAACTCCTGGTTTTGCAGTTTGATTGCTGCATTTATCTCAACTTCTGGTTGACATTTCTACTGATTATAGAATTTTACAGTGGTACTTATGCTGAAATTTCTGTATCTGATTCTGAGTATGATGCTTCTCTGATGACATATATCCTGTTGCTTTGTTGCATAGGATTCTTGATCTTGGTCGTGGATCTGTGAGTGTCAGTATGTGACCTTCCCTAGCTTGGTGAGATTTGCGGATTCCACCGGTGAGGTAACCATGCCCTTCCTCATGCATTGATGAACTAGTAGCTGAATTGCTGTTGTGATCACTTGCAATTGAATCACCCTGGAGTTGTTACCCTTGCTGTATCCTGTGCACTGCTCTCCTTATTAACCGTGGGTGTGGTTGCACCTCTGCAATGCTGTTGTTTAATTAGTGGCTACTGCTACTAACTAGTATTTGCTCACTTGGAACAAAATCAGCTGGGTGCTGTTGGCCTTGAACGATCTGGTGAAGGACAAGTTGGTCCATAGGTCCTCCTGCCTGCTATCTCTCTCTTTGTAGCTGACGGGTTGGGCTGTGCTTGGATGGGCCATGTTGTAGCTTACAGACATTCTGCATACTAACTCAGCCTCCGTATTACAAGTTTAAAAGAATTGCTGCATAGTTCACAAACCTGGGACTAAACATTTCATTATTTTTGCTCTTGACGACTTTTACTTGGACTTTCAGTTTCAATAAGCCACATCCTTGTATAAAACTTAACACTGTCATGCACCTGTTTGCGCGTATGCCTATGATAGGGTTAGGACCTGCCGCACCTTTAGAGTTGAAAATGTGATGATTTAGCTCACTTTCTTAACGTGATGTTGCTGCTGTACTCCATAAATTACTGAACATTTGTTAAAACTCCAAAAATATAATATTTGCTACTGGCATATTAGTGTTCGCAGTATTTGCAGCTGGAGTATTTAGAGATTTAGTTTCCTATTCCAAATTTTGTATGTTTTTGATGTGAAACGCTTATGCATGACTAAGTGTTAAGTTGATACAATTTTGAGTCTGCACTGCTGTATGTTTTTGATGTGAAACACTTATGCATGACTAAGTGTTAAGTTGATACAATTTCTTTGATAGACAAGCATGGAAACATGTATTAACTTTCCTGAAAGTAGATAAGCATGACAATTCTGTTCAATTCTAATTTCTTTTGTAGTCAATTATGTTCAACTGATTTCTGAATATTTCTGATGTGACCAGTGGCCAGGTACCAGAGGCGATCGGCGTCCTCCTGGTGGCGCTGCTCCTCACAAAGTGTTGAAGTTGGATTACCGCCTCATGTTGATGGCATTGTTTCTTTTTGGTGATCTAATGTCGCTTAGGTTGCTGCTGCTGTGATGGAAGCGCACCACAACTTTAGTTGATGTGTATCTGTTTTTGCTTGTTTTAGTTGAGGTTGGACGTGCAGACTTGTATGTGCTGTTGTGTGTATTTGGATGAATGATTTCTGAATTTAATCATTTAATTGAGAGAATTAACGAGTCTTTGTTGTTCAAATGTGTAAACTGGAAATCAGGGAATAATAAAAAGACCAAATGGTCTACTGGATAAAAAATGCTACAGCCCAAATAATAGTGGGCTGGAATATTGTGCATTTCTATAAAACCTTACAAAAAGGCCTAATGAAATGGTTTGCAAAAGGGCCATGGCCTAGAAAATTAAAAGGCCGAATTGTAGGGCGTGGCCCATGTAGCCGACCAAAAATTCACATGAAAAAAATATAGAAAGGCTGAATTAATGGGCTCGGCCCATGTGGAAAATCGAATTGGACTGGGCTGAATCTTGTGCCACATCAGCTTGCCACGCTGGATGCCTACGTGGCTTGGGGAGGTTGCTAGTGACCAAAACGCCACAGTAGGAATATTTTGGTCGTAAACGTCTTTGACCATTCCAGAAGAAAGGTCGCTATAGTCAGTTTACGACGGCCAGCTTTTGACCTTCTATTTTTGGTCACAAAAAGGTCATAAATGGAAATATGTGACCTTTCAGTGACCAATAGTGGTGGTCACAAGTTGACATATTTCTTGTAGTGCCGCGTCGTCCCCTTCCTAGGCCTCGCCGTCGTCCACCACCCTGGTGCTCTCGGCGCGGTGTGTTCAACGTGTTCAAGGAACGGCTTTCATCGGACGTGGACTGTACGTGGAGAGGCTGACAGCTGGGTCCACGGCCGCAGCAAGGAAGTGCCTCCTTATTACGCGCAAAATAATTATTCCTGCACCTGACAGCAGGGACCCACCGGAAGGCCCACCATATTTCGCAAAAAAACGTTTCCCCCCTGACTGCTGGGACCCACCAGCTACACCTTCGCACGCAAGGAAGTGTGTCAGGGCAAAAAAAATGATTCGCCCCGCTGATTGCTGGGACCCACCAGCTACATCTTCGCACGCAAGGAAGTGCATCCTGGCAAAAAAACGATTTGCCCCCCTGACTGCTGGGACCCACCAGCTACATCTTCACACGCAAGGAAGTGCCTGACAGTCGGGACCCACCTGGTCGAAGCGTACGTAGCCTTGTCATTCTGGTCGCGAACGTGTACGTACATACTGGTCGATGTAGAGGCGCGCACATGTCATAGATGTAGAGGCGTGCACGTGTCGTAGTAGAGGCGCGCACGTAGCATGTACACGTACGTACAGCGGCGAGGGTGCAAGAAAGAAAATACGGCCACATACGTACATACGGGCAGGGGCTCTCATGCCTATCGCGCATACGTACATGGCTGGGTCGGAACAAAGAAACAGCGTCGTCGTCGTGTTCATGGGGAGGCAACGGAATGCGTCGTGTTCATCAGGAGGCAACGGAACGTGTGGGAGCCAACCGGCTGGGTCAGAATGAAATGCGTGGTCATGTTCATTTGGAGGGCTTGGACGGAACAGACGATGGAAACGAGGCCTGGCGTATCGCAAAACGGAGGAAATGACCTTGTGTTCGACCGGCCACGTTCGAAACGGGGTCCTGTTGATCGGGAGGGGCCTGGCGTACCGCAAAACGGAGGAAACGGACCTCCTACGGTCGAAACGGGGGTCCTGTTCATTGGGAGGGGTGTGGCGTACCGCAAAACGGACGAAAGGGACTTTTGTTAGAGCGCTACGGTCGAAACGGGGGGGGGGGGGGGGGGGGGAGGGGTGTGGCATATCGCAAAATGGGACTCCATGGGATACTGTTCATCTCCACCGTCGACCTCCTCCTGCCTCCACGGGCTACCGTCGACCTCCTCCAGCCTCCACGGGCTCCTGTTCATCCAGCCTCCACCGCGCGCTACACCACCGGCTACTGTTCAACCACCCCTCCACGGGCACCCCTCCATCGTCTACGGTTCATCCAGCCCTCACGGGGTCCTGTTCAAGCACCCCTCCACGACCACCCCTCCACCGTCTACTGTTCATCCAGCCCTCCACACCACGGGGTCCTGTTCAAGCACCCCTCCACGGCCACCCCTCCACCGTCTACTGTTCATCCAGCCCTCCACACCACGGGTTCCTATTCATCCAGAGGCAACGCCACCGCTCACTGTTCATCCAACCCCCCCCCCCCCCCCCCCGCAACGCTCACTGTTCATCCCAGAGGCAGCATCGATCGGCTTCAGTTAGCAGCAGTAGCGAAGGAATCGCTCCATCGGGTTCAGTTAACAGCCATCGATCGATCGCTCGGGTTCAGTAACGCGTAGCCTGCAATGCAATCGCTCGGGTTCAGTTAGAGCCCAACGCCTCGCTCGGCTTCAGTTAGAGCCAACGCCTCGCACACACGCGCATACCTGTACGAGAGAAACGCGCATCGCTCTCCCACCATAACCGGCAACTCCCCGAAATTTTCCTCCCCCTCTCTTCTACCATGGTTTTTTCCTTCATGGACGACGCAAAGAATGTCATGCAGCTGCGTCTCCGGCCCGCCCAGGACGAAAAGCCCATTTTCTATCATGATTTTTGTCATAGAAGTAGGAGCCCACCACATCTATGATGATACCGGGTTTTGTCACAATTATCATGATAGAAGTGTCATATGTATGATAGAAAAAAAATTCGTTCGGCCCAAAATGTCACGGATGTGTCTTTTTTTTTGTGGTGGACACACCGGATAGGTCAAGCTACGAGTAAAACCAGCCCTCAAGTTGCCCCGAGGTGGCCCCACAGGTTGCCCGGTTCAGACCAACACTTAGAGAAGCACTGGCCCGGGGGGTGGGGTTAAAATAAAGATGACCCTTGGGTTGGCCGACCCAAGGGAAGGGTAAATAGGTTGTTAAGCAAATGTAAAACCAAGGTTGGGCCTTGCTAGAGTAGTTTTATTCAAAGCGAACTGTCAAGGGGGTCCCATAAATCACCCAACCGCGTAAGGAACGCAAAATCAAGGAACATAACACCGGTATGACGGAAACTAGGGCGGCAAGAGTGGAAGAAAACACCAGCATAAGGCCGAGTCTTTCACCCTTTACCAAGTATATAGATGCATTAATTAAATAAGAGATATTGTGACATCCCAGCCATAATCATGTCCATCATGGAGAAATCTTCAACTTCACCTGCAACTAACAACGCTATAAGAGGGGCTGAGCAAAAGCGGTAACATATCCAAGCAACGGTTTACTAGGAAGGGTGAAAAGGTTAGAGGCTGACATGGCAATTTGGGAGGCTTGAAGAACAAGTGATAGGTAGCGCAGCATAGCGATAGAACGAAGCAACTAGCATAGCAATGATAGTAGTGAGATCCAAGGTGATGGTCATCTTGCCTGAAATCCCGCTAGGAAGAAGAACGAGTCCATGAGGAAGATGAACGGATGAAGTCAAACCAAGCGTAGATGAATGAATCCTCATGATCGCAACGAAACGGGAACTATTGAGAAGAAGCACACAACATAGTAAACACACCACACATATACATGACATGATGCTCAACCAAGTATGATGCATGACAAAGGCTACATGAAGCTACTCAAGGCAAGAGATGATGCATACAAGAACAACACATCAAAGCAAGGTTAAATGAGGCCGGAAACAACATATAACAATTCCGGTAAGTCCTCATATGCACATTTAGAAATTGGTCCAGAACTGAATAAACCTTATGTTCAAGTTGTTAAACAGCAAGTTAAGATGCACCAAGATGATCTACACGAGATTCTAGTCAAGTTACATATAAAGTTCATTTAATTCGGAGCTACAACCTAGAAGATATGAGCAAAACAAGTTAAACAAAATGCACCCAAACATCAAGCAAACACCTCAAAACAAGGACTCAACAAGGTCATATGAAACTACATGCAAAACTAAGCAAGTTTCATATAGAGCACACTCAAAACGGAGCAACGGTTCAACGCATACACTCCAAACAAGATATGACAACAATCTGTCCAAAACAACTAGGCATCTTGCAAACATCTAAACAACATGCTACAACATCTCAATGTGAAAACCAAAGGCATGGGCATGAATTACAAGTAAATCATGACAAAAGATGAACACTGAGCTATCAAACAACATGTTACAGGAACTTAACATGGCAAACAAAGGCGTGGCATGCTAATACCAAAGACAAAGAACAAAACTCCCTTACTGAACATATTCCAAAGATCAACAGAAAAGATGGTAGCATCCATGCAAACATGGCAAGTGATATGACAGATTCAGACATGGCACGAGCAACGATAAGTAGGTATGTTGGTGAGCTTGTACCAGTCCCCACAGAGCAATACATGGCATGACAAGGAGACCAACAGTAATATGACATATTTATGAAGCTAATCATGTCAAGAGCAAGTTCAAAGGCTGCATGGATCACTAGCAAAGCTCATGGCAAAAGTGAACTTAATGTTAACAGGCTGACAACAACATTATTTAGCAATTTGAGAGCAAGATAACAACAAGCTGCAGCAGGCCATAAATACAACCAGTAGCATGGATGGATAGAGCATGACATTTAAAACAAAACATCCTTAGTGAACATCTCCAGATTATGCATAGAATGACTTGTAGCAGCAGGGTTACAAAGCATCATGATATAGCAGATTCAGCCTAGCAAAACAGCAACATCCAGTACCCTACTTCACGAGCTCGATGCACTCACTACAAGACTCACAAAAATATACGGATTGCGCAACAGTAAAGATAGCATGATGTAGCTCAAAATTCATGTAGACATCAAGCTCATAGGATGCACACACAAAATGCAACGAAAAAGACAAAACAGTAAGTTCTGTTAACTGACAGCAGATTAACATCATATAGCACTTTTGCAACAATGATTTGGGCATCAAGATGAACTCAAACAGACATGTCACAATGTAAAAAAATTAAGATCATCTCATGGTGAACATTTTGATATATTACACGCACAAAACGGATAAGCACACATGAATTTATGGCACGATGAACATGGCAACAAAATGCAAAAATTACAGGACTTGGAAGAAAAATCAACCTCGCAGAAACTGGACGGAGGGGTACGGGGACGAGGAGATCCGGACTCGGGCGTGGGCATTTGGTAGGGCGGGATGGTGGATCTGATCCACCCCAACTCCGGCAATGGCGGGGCGGTTCCCGCGAGGAGCTCTGACGAGGAGGAGGTCGGAGGAGGCGCGGGAGGTGGCCGGGGAGGTCGGGGACGACTGGATCCGGTCCGGCCCAACCGGATCCATGGTGAGGCGGCACGGCTGCCGGCGATGAGGGGCGGCGGAGAGGTGGCGCGAGGCGCGGCTCCGGCGAGCTCAGGCGGGGCCGGCGGGGAAGGCAGGCGGCACCGAAGCGTCGCGCGGGCGCGGGCACGGGAGTAGCCGAGGCGGCGGCTTCATCGCGCCGCTCGGAGGCGCCGGGCGGCGGACGACGGGGATTATGTCCAGCGGCAAAGAGGGGAAATTGCTAGGGTTTGATCTGCGTGAAAAATGGAGGGGGAGGACCTATTTATAGCTAGAGGGAGCTAGGAGAGTCCAAATGGGGAGCGGTTTTGGCCCACACGATCGTGATCGAATGACCGAGAGCATGGAGGGGGTTAGGATGGGCTCACGGGCTGTGGTGAAGAGGGGCTGGGCAGCAAAGGGAGAGGGGCTTCGGGCTACGCGATTAACCGTTGGGGCATCAAACGACCTCCAAATGGAACGAAATTTGACGGGCAGTCTACTCGGCAAATCTCGGTCCATTCCGAGAATGTTTTTCTCCCGCTCACGAAACAAGGTCTGAGAGGGGCGACGGTGAGAGTGTGTGGACTTCGAACGGACAACAGAGAGAACCAGGGGAACCCGAATGGATGAAAGTTTTGAAAAAACATGCAGATGATGATAAGGCAAAATGCAACACGCAAGCAAGTGACATGGCAACAATGGCGAACAACTAGATGACACCTGGCGCATCGAATCCGGGGCGTTACAACATGTGAGAAATATATCTCGTGTGGTCAGATATCTCCCCTCTTCCTCTCATTCCGGGGAGATGAGTGATTTATTAGGTGCCTCCACTCTTACCTACACTTTACCATCGTAATATAAAATTTAGTGACATGTTTGTCATCAGTAAATGATTGTGGCGGATTTGCAATGTGTTACAAATATACGATTCTCTAGACTTCTGATTCAGATTCTGAAGTATGTGGACATAAGGATTGAATGCCAATAACATTCCTATTTTATTTCTTGACATTCCTTATTGCTGGTGCAATCAACATACAGGCTATGATTAATTTTTAGTTGATGGATAAATTTTTATTCATCACATAGATCCCTAATTATCCGTGAGGGCGTATTGATGTATGCTGGAGTAGTGATATCATTATGTAACTGAATTATCGTTGATGCGAAATACTTTGTTGATTTCACATACTTACTACAAAGGGAAAGTAGTATCATATGCAGTTGGTATGATTTAAATCATACATACGGTGTGTAAGGCCATATGTGCCAGCAAGAGGATGGTAAATTATGATTCTGTAAGTGTGGTCATGTAATGAATTTCACAATCTTTGACAAGAGATTTAACTAAACCATTCTGGGTATGTACATAAGGTACCAAATATAACAAGACACAACTCGTGAAGTGACTTTAGTGATGCTTTCCATTCGAACGAGTTTATCCTGTGTTGACAAGTTGAGAAATTAATTTAGTAAGATCATGCATGGTTGTGTGTGATAAGAAACACACTTGAAATCATTTTACATATTTTTCTATGAGTATCATGTATCTAAATGATCCCATGTAATGGTTAAGTAATCTACATATATCTTCTGAATGTGTTCAAGGAACAAATGGATCATTCAGAATTTAAAGGTGACAGTGCATTCAAAATGAGTTCCTCTATGACATATGTGGTGCACATAAAATATAATGATTTGGAGAAATTTGTAACTTGGTAAGTTGTGACCAACAAAATTGTCAATAACTTTATAATGATCACGAAACAAGGACGGCTAAGGGTACCAAGAAAAATATTTAATTTACTAATCATTGTGTACGCAACAATATTGAGTATTAATTGAACCATACATTCAAATTTATCAAATATTGTATCCAAGGGATAGGATATTGGACATCCCATTGCATGTATAGTAGTATAAGTATAACCTAATGAGATTTTGGGATAATTAGGAGATTACCCGAGGTCTCTGATATTTACCGAGTACAAATGAGTTCATCCTCCTTTTGTTCCACTAGATTTTGCTCCTTCTTCTAATGAAGATTATGAGAATAATCATTTGCCAGAATATTTTCTAGTTGTATGTTTGTAAATTTCAAATTTATCCCACTAAACTTATTGGCCTTTTTCCAATAAATTTGTGGTGTGGTTTGACCATATGTTTGAGGGTATTGTAATCGTAGGTAAGATGCTTGTATAACCACACTTTGACAAACTTGAGAATTGTCCTTGTGATCGTTTGAAAATGATACATTCCCTATGAAGAGGTAATTCTATCTTTGGTTGATCATAACATTGTGCTCACATAGTCTTTCTTGCACTGAACACTAGTGTACAAAGAAGGATATTGTAAAGCAAGGGGCGTGTCCCCAAGCCAAGTATCCTCCCAGACATAGTTGTTCGGCCACCACCAATATTTAAAAAAGCAAACTTAGTTTTCATCAAACCCTTCCTGAAAGCGTAATTAAATGGTTGCACCGTGATTTGAGACAACGTCCTTGAGTGTGTAGGGATTCTAGGTCATTCATAGGTTTTTTAAGGACTAGGTCGTTTGTAGTTTTTTAGGTTACAATTTTACTTTTGGGTCATTGATACGTCTCCAACGTATCTATAATTTTTGATTGTTCCATGCTATTATATTACCCATTTTGGATGTTTATGGGCTTTATTTTACACATTTATATCATTTTTGGGACTAACCTACTAACCGGAGGCCCAGCCCATATTGTTGTTTTTTTGCCTATTTCAGTATTTTGAAGAAAAGGAATATCAAACGGAGTCCAAACAGAATGAAACCTTCGGGAGCGTTATTTTTGGAACAAATCTGATCCGGAGAGCCTGGAGTGCAAGTCAAGAAAGCTCCGAGGGCCCCACGAGATATGAGAGCGCGCCCCCCTGTCTCGTGGGCCCCTCGGGCGGCCACCGACGTACTTCTTCCTCCTATATATACCTACGTACCCCGAAAACATCCAGGAGCACCATGAAACACAATTTCCACCGCCGTAACCTTCTGTATCCCCGAGATCCCATCTTGGAGCCCTTTTCGGCACTATGTCGGAGGGGGAAGCAACCATGGAGGGCCTATACATCAACATCCTTGCCCCTCCGATGAGTTGTGAGTAGTTTACCACAGACCTACGGGTCCATAGTTATTAGCTAGATGGCTTCTTCTCTCTTTTTGGATCTCAATACAATGTTCTCCTCCTATCTTGTGGAGATCTATTCGATGTAAACTCTTTTTGCGGTGTGTTTGTCGAGATCCGATGAATTTTGGGTTTATGATCAAGTTTATCTATGAATAATATTTGAATCTTCTCTGAATTCTTTTATGTATGATTGAGTTATCTTTGCAAGTCTCTTCGAATTATCAGTTTGGTTTGGCCTACTAGATTGGTGTTTCTTGCCATGGGAGAAGTGCTTAGCTTTGGGTTAAATCTTGTGGTGTTCTTACCAAGTGACAGAAAGGGTTGCAAGACACGTATTGTATTGTTGCCATCGAGGATAACAAGATGGGGTTTATATCATATTGCATGTGTTTATCCCTCTACGTCATGTCATCTTGCTTAATGCGTTACTCTGTTGTTATGAACTTAATACTCTAGATGCATGCTGGATAGCGGTCGATGTGTGGAGTAATAGTAGTAGATGCAGGCAGGAGTCGGTCTACTTGTTATGGACGTGATGCCTATATACATGATCATGCCTAGATAATCTCATAACTATGCGCTTTTCTATCAATTGCTCGACAGTAATTTGTTCACCCACCGTAATACTTATGCTATCTTGAGAGAAGCCTCTAGTGAAACCTATGGCCCCCGGGTCTATCTCTTATCATATTTGCTTTCAATCTACTTTATTTGCATCTTTACTTTTTGCATCTATATTACAAAATACCAAAAATATATTTATCTTATCATACTATCTTTATTAGATCTCACTTTTGCAAGTGGCCGTGAAGGGATTGACAACCCCTTTATTGTGTTGGTTGCGAGTTCTCAGTTTGTTTGTGTAGGTGCGTGGGACTTTTGAGGAGCCTCCTACTGGATTGATACCTTGGTTCTCAAAACTGAGGGAAATACTTACGCTACACTTTGCTGCATCACCCTCTCCTCTTCGAGGAAAACCAACGCAAGCTCAAGACGTAGCAAGAAGGATTTCTGGCGCCGTTGCCGGGGAGGTCTTCGCTCAAGTCAAGACATACCAAGTACCCATCAGAAACCCATCTCCCACGCATTTACATTATTTGCCATTTGCCTCTCGTTTTCCTCTCCCCCACTTCACCCTTGCCGTTTTATTTGCCCTCTCTTTCCCAATCTCCTCCTCTCTTTTTCGCTTGCCGTTTTTCTGTTTGCTTGTGTGTTGGATTACTTGTTGCCATGGCACAAGATAATACCAAGTTGTGTGACTTCTCGAATACCAATAAATAATGATTTCCTTAGTACCCTGATTGCTCCTCTTAATGATGTTGAGTCTTGTGAAATCAATACCGCTTTGCTGAATCTTGTTATGAAAGATCAATTTGCCGGCCTTCCTAGTGAAGATGCCGCTACTCATCTAAACAATTTTGTTGATTTATGTGATATGCAAAAGAAGAAAGATATGGATAATGATATTGTTAAATTGAAGTTATTTCCGTTTTCACTTAGAGATCATGCTAAAGTTTGGTTTTTGTCTTTGCCTAAAAATAGTATTGATTCTTGGAACAAGTGCAAAGATGCTTTTATCTCTAAGTATTTTCCTCCCGCTAAGATCATCACTCTTAGGAACGATATTATGAATTTTAAACAACTTGATCATGAGCATGTTGCCCAATCCTGGGAAAGAATGAAATTGATGCTTCACAATTGCCCTACTCATGGTTTGAATTTATGGATGATCATACAATTTTTTATGTTGGTTTGTACTTTGCTTCTAGAAATCTCTTAGATTCGGCCGCGGGAGGCACCTTTATGGAAATCATATTAGGAGATGCCACAAAATTGCTTGATAATATTATGGCTAATTATTCTCAATGGCACACTGAAAGATCTTCTTGTAAAAAACTGCATGCTATAGAAGAAATTAATGTTTTGAGTGGAAAGATGGATGAACTTATGAAGATGTTTTCTACTAAAAATACTCCTCTTGATCCCAATGATATGCCTTTGTCTTCCTTGATTGAGAATAATAATGAATCTATGGATGTGAATTTTGTTGGTAGGAATAGTTTTGGAAACAATGCTTATAGAGGAAATTTTAATACTAGACCGTTCCCTAGTAATCCCTCTAATAATTATGGAAATTCCTACAATAATTCTTATGGTAATTTTAATAAGATGCCCTCTGATTTTGAGAATAGTGTGAAAGAATTTATGATTTCTCAAAAGAATTTTAATGCTTTGCTTGAAGAAAAATTGCTCAAAGTTGATGATTTGGCTAGGAATGTTGATAGACTTTCGCTTGATGTTAATTCTCTTAAACTTGGATCTTCTTCTCCTAAGCATGATATCAATGAGTCTCTCAAAGTAATGAGAAATTCCAATGACAAGTGCAAGGAAAGAACCGCCAGATTGCGTGCTAAAAAAGAAAGCTTTATAAAAGCGTGTTCTTCTAGTTTCCACGAAAATAATGATGAGGATCTTAAAGTTATTGATGCGTCTCTGATTAGATCTATGTTTTGAAATATGAATTTTGATGATTATGGGAGTTATGATGAATCAACTTTGCCTATAAGGCGTCCCAAAAATTCGGAGTCTTTAGATCTTGATGTTAAATTTGGTAAAAGTGAGATTGGAGAATCCTCTACTTCTAATAATATTGAACTTACTATCTCAGATTCAAGGAATTTAATTATGATAATTGCTCTTTAAAAGGTTGTATTTCCTTGTTGCAATCCGTTGTTAATTCTCCTCATGCTTATAGTCAAAATAAAGCTTTTACCAAACATATTGTTGATGCCTTGATGCAATCTTATAATGAAAAACTTAATTTGGAAGTTTCTATACCTAGAAAACTTAATGATGAGTGGGAACATACTATAAAGATTAGAATTAAAGATTATGAGTGTCTTGCTTTGTGTGATTTGGGTGCTAGTGTTTCCACGATTCCGAAAACTTTATGTGATATTCTAGGTTTCCATGATCTTGATGATTGCTCTTTAAATTTGCACCTTGCTGATTCCACCATTAAAAAACCTATGGGAAGGATCAATGATGTTCTTATCATTGCAAATAGAAATTTGGTGCCCGTAGATTTTATCGTTCTTGATATAGATTGCAATCTTTCTTGCCCTATTATTCTTGGTAGACCTTTCCATAGAACAATTGGTGTGATAATTGATATGAAGGAAGGGAATATTAGATTCCAATTTCCATTAAAGAAAGGCATGAAGCACTTTCCAAGAAAGAAAGTCAAATTACCTTATGAATCTATCATGCGTGCTACTTATGAATTTAGAGCCAAAGATGGCACTCGTTAGATCTATCTTTGTTTCTATGCCTAGCTAGGGGCGTTAAACGATAGCGCTAGTTGGGAGGCAACCCAATTTTTCTTTATGTTTTTTGCTTTTGCTCCTGTTTAGTAATAAATCTTGCATATACCTTCTGGATAGATGTTTTTTATCTTTTAATTAGTGTTTGTGCCAAGTAGAACCTATAGGATAACCTACGATGATAGTTGATTTGATTCTGCTGAAAAACGGAAACTTTGCACGCACGAATATAATTTTGTTAAATCACAGGAACGTGCTTTTGCGTTGATTCTTTTTGATGCTGTTCAGTATACAAATTTTCAACGACTTCCTATTTTGGTAGGATTTTTAGAGTTCCAGAAGTTTGAGTTAGTTGCAGATTGCTACAGACTGTTCTGTTTTTGACAGATTCTGTTTTTCGTGTGTTGTTTGCTTATTTCAATGCATCTATGGCTAGTAAATTAGTTTATAAACCATAAAGAAGTTGGAATACAGTATGTTTAACACCAAATTAAATAAATAATGAGTTCATTGCAGTACCCTATGTGGTGGTTTTGTTTTCTTTCACTAACGGAGCTTATAAGATTTCCTGTTGAGTTTTGTGTTGTGAAGTTCTCAAGTTTTGGGTAAAGCTTTTATGGACTATGGAATAAAGGGTGGCAAGAGCCTAAGCTTGGGGATGCCCATGGCACCCCAAGATATTCAAGAATAGCCAAAAGCCTAAGCTTGGGGATGCCCCGGGAAGGCATCCCCTCTTTCGTCTTCGTTCATTGGTAACTTTACTGGGAGCTATATTTTTATTCGCCACATGATATGTGTTTTTCTTGGAGCGTCTTGTATTATATTAGTATTTGCTTTTTAGTTTACCACAATCATCCTTGCTGTACACACCTTTTGGGAGAAGCCTATTTGATTAGAATTTGCTAGAATACTCTATGTGCTTCACTTATATCTTTTGAGCTTGATGCTCTATGTGCTTCACTTATATCTTTTAGAGCACGGTGGTGTCCTAATTTTGAAGAAATTGCTAGTCTCTCATGCTTCACTTATATCATTTTGAGAGTCTTTTAGAACAGCATGGTATTTGCTATGATCATAAAGTTGGTCCTAGAATGATGAGCATCCAAGTTGGGTGTAATAAAAACTATCATAGAAAGTGAATTGGATGCTATGATCAATTTGATGCTTGATAATTGTTTTGAGATATGGAGGTAGTGATATTAAAGTCATGCTAGTTGGGTGATTATGAATTTAAAGAATGCTTGTGTTGAAGTTTGTGATTCCCGTAGCATGCACGTATGGTGAACCGCTTTGTGATGAAGTTGGAGCATAATTTTATTTATTGATTGTCTTCCTTATGAGTGGCGGTCGGGGACGAGCGATGGTCTTTTCCTACCAATCTATCCCCCTAGGAGCATGCGCGTAGTACTTTGGTTTTTGATGACTTCTAAATTTTTGCAACAAGTATATGCGTTCTTTTGATTAATGTTGAGTCCATGGATTATATGCACTCTTTCACCTATTATGGCATTGCCATAGCCATTCCGAGATATATTGCCATGCAACTTTCCACCGTTCCATTCATATCACACACATTACTTTTTATCATATTGCTTTTTGCATGATCATGTAGTTGACATTGTATTTGTGGCAAGGCCACCTTCATAATTTTCATACATGTCGCTCTTGATTCATTGCATATCCCGGTACACCGCCGGAGGCATTCATATAGAGTCATATCTTGTTCTAGCTTTGAGTTGTAAATCCATAAAAGTGTGATGATCTTCATTATTAGAGCATTGTCCTAGTGAGGAAAGGATGATGAAGACTATGATTCCCCCACAAGATGAAACTTCGGACTTTACAAAAAAAAAGAAAAAGAAAAAAAGAAAAAAAAAAGAGAAAGGCCAAAAGAAAAAAAAGAAGGCCAAAGAAAAAAAGAAAAAAAGAAAATGAGAGAAAAAGAGAGAAGGGACAATGCTACTATTTCTTTTTCCACACTTGTGCTTCAAAATAGCACCATGATCTTCATGTTAGAGAGTCTCATATGTTGTCACTTTCATATACTAGTGGGAATTTTTTATTATAGAACTTGGCTTGTATATTCCAATGATGGGTTTCCTCAAAAGTGCCCTAGGTCTTCGTGAGCAAGCAAGTTGGATGCACCCCACTTAGTTTCTTTTATTGAGCTTTCATATATTTATAGCTCTAGTGCATCTGTTGCATGGCAATCCCTACTCACTCACATTTATATCTATTAATGGGCATCTCCATAGCCCATTGATACGCCTAGTTGATGTGAGACTATGTTCTCCTTTTTTTCTCCACAACCACCATTCTATTCCACATATAGTGCTATGTCCATGGCTCACGCTCATGTATTGCGTGAAAGTTGAAAAAGTTTGAGATTATTAAAGTGTGAAACAATTGCTTGGCTTGTCATCGGGGTTGTGCATGATTAAATACTTTGTGTGACGAATATAGAGCATAGCCAGACTATATGATTTTGTAGGGATAAGTTTCTTTAGCCATGTTTTTCAAAAGACATGATTACTTTGATTAGTATGCTTGAAGTATTACTATTTCTTATGTCAATATGAACTTTTATTTTGTATTCATTTGGATCTGAACATTCATGCCACAATAAAGAAAATTACATTATGAATTATGCTAGGTAGCATTCCACATCAAAAATTTCTTTTTTATCATTTACCTACTCGAGGACGAGCAGTAATTAAGCATGGGGATGCTTGACACGTCTCCAACGTATCTATAATTTTTGATTGTTCCATTCTATTATATTACCCCCTTTGGATGTTTATGGGCTTTATTTTACACATTTATATCATTTTTGGGACTAACCTACTAACCGGAGGCCCAACCCATATTGCTATTTTTTTGCCTATTTCAGTATTTCGAAGAAAAGGAATATCAAACGGAGTCCAAACGGAATGAAACCTTCGGGAGCATGATTTTTGGAACAAATCTAATCCGGAGAGCCTGGAGTGCAAGTCAAGAAAGCTCTGAGGGCCCCACGAGATAGGAGGGCGCCCCCTGTAGGGCGCCCCCCTGTCTCGTGGGCCCCTCGGGCGGCCACCGACGTACTTCTTCCTCCTATATATACCTACGTACCCCGAAAACATCCAGGAGCACCATGAAACACAATTTCCACCGCCGTAACCTTCTGTATCCCCGAGATCCCATCTTGGAGCCCTTTTCGGCACTATGTCGGAGGGGGAAGCAACCATGGAGGGCCTATACATCAACATCCTTGCCCCTCCGATGAGTTGTGAGTAGTTTACCACAGACCTACGGGTCCATAGTTATTAGCTAGATGGCTTCTTCTCTCTTTTTGGATCTCAATACAATGTTCTCCTCCTATCTTGTGGAGATCTATTCGATGTAAACTCTTTTTGCGGTGTGTTTGTCGAGATGCGATGAATTTTGGGTTTATGATCAAGTTTATCTATGAATAATATTTGAATCTTCTCTGAATTATTTTATGTATGATTGAGTTATCTTTGCAAGTCTCTTCGAATTATCAGTTTGGTTTGGCCTACTAGATTGGTGTTTCTTGCCATGGGAGAAGTGCTTAGCTTTGGGTTAAATCTTGTGGTGTTCTTACCAAGTGACAGAAAGGGTTGCAAGACACGTATTGTATTGTTGCCATCGAGGATAACAAGATGGGTTTATATCATATTGCATGTGTTTATCCCTCTACATCATGTCATCTTGCTTAATGCGTTACTCTGTTCTTATGAACTTAATACTCTAGATGCATGCTGGATAGCGGTCGATGTGTGGAGTAATAGTAGTAGATGCAGGCAGGAGTCGGTCTACTTGTTATGGACGTGATGCCTATATACATGATCATGCCTAGATAATCTCATAACTATGCGCTTTTCTATCAATTGCTCGACAGTAATTTGTTCACCCACCGTAATACTTATGCTATCTTGAGAGAAGCCTCTAGTGAAACCTATGGCCCCCGGGTCTATCTCTTATCATATTTGCTTTCAATCTACTTTATTTGCATCTTTACTTTTTGCATCTATATTACAAAATACCAAAAATATATTTATCTTATCATACTATCTTTATTAGATCTCACTTTCGCAAGTGGCCGTGAATGGATTGACAACCCCTTTATTAGATCTCAGTTTGTTTGTGTAGGTGCGTGGGACTTTTGACTAGCCTCCTGCTACGTCTCGAGCTTGCGTTGGTTTTCCCCGAAGAGGAGAGGATGATGCAGCACAGTAGCGTAAGTATTTCCCTCAGTTTTTGAGAACCAAGGTATCACTCTAGTAGGAGGTCACGCGCAAGTCCCTTGTACCTGCACAACACGATAGTAACTCGTAATCAGTGCTTAGGGGTTGTCAATCCCTTCACAGTCACTTACGAGAGTGAGATCTGATAGAGATAATATTTTTGGTATTTTTGATATATAGATGCAAAGTAAAAAGTAAAGTCAAAGTAAAACAAAGCAAGTAAATAAAGTGATATAGATTGATATGATGAGAATAGACCCGGGGGCCATAGGTTTCACTACTGGCTTCTCTCAAGAGCATAAGTATTCTACGATGGGTGAACAAATTATTGTTGAGCAATTGACAGAATTGAGCATAGTTATGAGTATATCTAGGCAATGATCATGTATATAGGCATCACGTCCGAGACAAGTAGATCGAAACGATTCTGCATCTACTACTATTACTCCACTCATCGACCGGTATCCAGCATGCATCTATAGTATTAAGTTAAAAAGAGAGTAACGCTTTAAGCAAGATGACATGATTTGGAGGGATAAATTCATGCAATATGATAGAAACCCCATCTTGTTATCCTCGATGGCAACAACACAATACGTGCCTTGCAACTCTTTCTCTCACTGAGTAAGGACACCGCAAGATTGAACCCAAAGCCACGCACTTCTCCCATTGCAAGAACTACCAATCTAGTTGGCCAAACCAAATGGATAATTCGAATAGACTTGCAAAGATAACTCAATCATACATAAAAGAATTCAGAGAAGAATCAAATATTTTCCGTAGATAATACTGGATCATAAACCCATAATTCATCTGTCTCAACAAACACACCGCACAAAGAAGATTACATCAAATAGATCTCCACAAGAGAGGGGGAGAACATTGTATTGAGATTCAAAAAGAGAGAAGAAGCCATCTAGCTACTAGCTATGGACCCGAAGGTCTGAAGTAAACTACTCACACTTCATCAGAGGGGCTATGGTGTTGATGTAGAACCCTCCATGGTGGATGCCCCCTCCGGCGGAGCTCCGGAACAGGACCCAAGATGGGATCTCGTGGATACAGAAGGTTGCGGCGGTGGAATTAGGGTTTTGGCTCCCGTTCTGATCATACGGGGATACGTAGGTATATATAGGAGGAAGGAGTATGTCGGTGGAGCTCCGAGGGGCCCACGAGGTAGGGGTGCGCCCAGGGGGGAGGGCGCACCCTCCACCCTCGTGACCGCCTCATGGCGTTCTTGACGGAGGGTCCAAGTCTCCTGGGTCTTATCTGATGAGTAAATCACATTCCCGAAGGTTTCATTCCGTTTGGACTCCGTTTGATATTCTGTTTATTCGAAATACTGAAAAAGGAAAAAACAACAATTCTGGGCTGGGCCTCCGGTTAATAGGTTAGTCCCAAAAATAATATAAAAGTGAAAAATAAAGCCCAATATAGTCCAAAACAGTAGATAAAGTAGCATGGAGCAATCAAAAATTAAGATACGTTCGAGACGTATCAAGCATCCCCAAGCATAATTCCTGCTCGTCCTCGAGTAGGTCAATGATAAAAAAGAATTTTTGATGCGGAGTGATACTTTGGCATAATTTCAATGTAAATCTTCTTAATTGTGAAATGAATATTTAGATCCAAAATATTCAAGACAAAAGTTCATATTGACACAAAAAATAATAATACTTCAAGCATACTAATCAAAGTAATCATGTCTTCTCAAAATAACATGGCAAAAGAAAGTTCATCCCTACAAAATCATATAGTTAGGCTATGCTTCATTTTCGTCACACAAAGATGTTCCCAACTTCTATACCCCCGATGACAAGCCAAGCAATTGTTTCATACTTAAATAATCTCAAACTTTTTCAACCTTCACGCAATACATGAGAGTGAGCCATGGATATAGCACTATGGGTGGAATAGAATATGATGATGGGGATTGTGTGGAGAAGACAAAAAAGGAGAAAGTCTCACATCAACTAGGCGTATCAATGGGCTATGGAGATGCCCATCAATAGATATCGATGTGAGTGAGTAGGGATTGCCATGCAACGGATGCACTAGAGCTATGAATGCTCAACAAAAGAAAACTAGTGGGTGTGCATCCAACTTGCTTGATCACGAAGACCTAGGGCATTTGAGGAAGCCCATCGTAGGAATATACAAGCCAAGTTCTATAATGAAAAATTCCATCTAGTATGAACAAGACAACTTATGAGACTCACTACATGAAGAACATGGTGCTACTTTGAAGCACAAGTGTGGAAAAAGAGATAGTAGCATTGCCCTTTTTATTTATTTTTTTATTTTTTATATATATATATTTTTGGGCCTTTTTTTGGCCTTTCTCCTTTTTTTATTTGGGCAATGCTCTAATAATGATGATCATCACACTTTCATTACAACATATTAATTACAACTCGAAACTAGAACAAGATATGACTCTATATGAATGCCTCCGGTGGTGTACCGGGATAGTGCGATGAATCAAGAGTGACATGTATGGAAAATAATGCATGGTGGCTTTGCCACAAATACGATGTCAACTACAAGATCATGCAATGGCAATATGAGAAAAGTAATGCATGTCACGATGATGATGGTGGAAGTTGCATGGCAATATATCTCGGAATGGCTATGGAAATGCCATGATAGGTAGGTATGGTGGCTGTTTTGAGGAAGATATAAGGAGGTTTATGTGTGATAGAGCGTATCGTATCACGGGGTTTGGATGCACCGGCGAAGTTTTCGCCAACTCTCAAGGTGAGAAAGGGCAATGCACGGTGCCGAAGAGGCTAGAAATGGCGGAAAGGTGAGAGTGCGTATAATCCATGGACTCAACATTAGACAAAAGACCTCATATACTTATTGAAAAAATTTAGAAGTCATCAAAAATAAAAATACTACATGCATGCTCCTAGGGGGATAGATTGGTAGGAAAAGACCATCGCTTCTCCCCGACCGCCACTCATAGGGAAGCACAAGCCAGGTACACTTCATGTTTCAAATTTGTTACACAACTTTAACCATACGTGCATGCTACGAGACTTGCAGACTTCAACACAAGTATTTCTCAAATTCATAATCACCCAACTAGCACGACTATGATATTATCACCTCCATATCTCAAAACAATTATCAAGGATCAAACTTATCTTAGTATTCAACACACTCAAAAAAAAACTTTCACATATCTTGAATACCAAGTATATTAACATTAAGCAAATTACCATGCTATTAAAGACTCTCAAAATAATCTAAGTGAAGCATGAGAGATCAAGTTTCTTTAAAACAAATCCACCACTGTGCTCTAAAAGATCTAAGTGAAGCACTAGAGCAAAAATTGTCACGCTCAAAAGATATAAGTGAAGCACTATGAGCAAAACTATCAAGGTCAAAAGATATAAGTGAAGAACATAGAGTATTCTACAAATTATAATTCATGTATGGCTCTCTCAAAAGGTGTGTACGGCAAGGATGATTGTGGTAGACTAACAAGCAAAGACACAAATAATACAAGACGCTCCAAGCAAAACACATATCATGTTGGTGAATAAAAATATAGCTCCAACTAAATTACCGATGGAAGTGGACGAAAGAGGGGATGCCTTCTGGGGCATCCCCAAGCTTTGACTTTTTGGTGTCCTTCGATTATCTTGGGGGTGCCATGGGCATCCCCAAGCTTAGGCTCTTGCCACTCCTTGTTCCATAATCCATCAAAAGAATTCACCCAAAACTTGAAAACTTCACAACACAAAACTCAACAGAAATCTCGTGAGCTCCGTTAGAGAAATAAAACAAAATACTACTTCAAGGTACTGTAATGAACTCATTCTTGGTGTTAAAACTACTGTATTCCAACTTCTCTATGGTTTATAAACTAATTTACTAGCCATAGATTCATCAAAATAAGCAAACAACACACGAAAAACAGAACAGTCTGTAGTAATCTGTAACAAACGCAAACTTCTGGAACTCTAAAAATTCTACCAAAATAGGAAGTCCTGGACAATTTTTTTATTGATCAGCAGCAAAAAGAATCAACGCAAAAGCACTCTCCAGTAAAAAATGGCAGCTAATTTCGTGAGCGCTAAAGTTTCTGTTTTTCAGCAGAATCAAATCAACTATCATCGTAGGTTATCCTATAGGTCCTACTTGGAACAAACACTAATTAAAACATAAAACCACAGACAAACAGAAGGTAGATGTATTATTTATTGCTAAACAGAATATAAAACAAAAAACACAAAATAAAATTGGGTTGCCTCCCAACAAGCGCTATCGTTTAACACCCCTAGCTAGGCATTGAAATTATGATGATGCTCACATGAAAGATAGGAATTGAAGCGCAAAGAGAGCATCATAAAACCTGTGACAAACACACTTAAGTCTAACATACTTCCTATGCATAGGCATCTTGTAAGCAAACAAATTAGCAAGGCAAGCAAAAACTAGCATATGCAAGGAAGAACAAAGAGATGATAGCAATCTCAACATGAAGAGAGGTAATTTAGTAACATGAAAACTTCTACTACCATATTTTCCTCTCTCATAATAATTACATGTAGGATCATAAGCAAATTCAACAATATAGCTATCACAAAACATATTCTTAACACGATCCACATGTATGCAAAGTTGACACTCTTCCAAAATAGTGGGATTAACATTGACTGAAGTCATGACCTCTCCAAACCCACTTTTATCAAAAACTTCATAAGATTGAACATTATCCAAATATGTGGGATCTAAAGTTGACACTCTTCTAAACCCACCTTCAATATTATTGCAAACACTATTATCAATCTCATATTCATCATGGGGATTAAATAAATTTTCAAGATCATAAGAAGAATCACCCCGATCATGATCATTGCAACAAGTAGAGGACATAGCAAAACTAGCATCCCCAAGCTTAGGGTTTTGCATATTATTAGCACAACTGACAACAAAAGATTTTATAATAAAATCATTCCAATCATGCTTTTTATTCAAAGATTTATCGTGAGTCACTTCACGGATTTCGGGCAAAACCTTATAAAGATAATCTAGTGCATCCAAATTACTAGGAATTGGTTCATCATAATTGGATCCCTTAAAAAGATTGGCAAGTGGATCAAGATCCGTGGACTTTTAGCAAGCGAAGATGCAAGCAAAAAGAAGGTACAAGCAAACATAAGATCGAACGGAAGAAGGGCGAATAAAATGGCAAGGGCGAAGTGGGGGAGAGGAAAACGAGAGGCAAATGGCAAATAATGTAATGCGAGAGATAGGGATTGTGATGGGTACTTGGTATGTTGACTTTTGCGCAAGCCTCCCCGGCAACGGCACCAGAAATTCTTCTTGCTACGTCTCGAGCTTGCGTTCGTTTTCCCCGAAGAGGAGAGGATGATGCAGCAGAGTAGCGTAAGTATTTCCCTCAGTTTTTGAGAACCAAGGTATCAATCCAGTAGGAGGTCACGCGCAAGTCCCTCGTACCTGCACAACACGATAGCAACTCGCAACCAACGCTTAGGGGTTGTCAATCCCTTCACGGTCACTTACGAGAGTGAGATCTGATAGAGATAATAATTTTGGTATTTTTGATAGATAGATGCAAAGTAAAAAGTAAAGGCAAAGTAAAACAAAGCAAGTAAATAAAGTGATATAGATTGATATGATGAGAATAGACCTGGGGGCCATAGGTTTCACTAGTGGCTTCTCTTAAGAGCATAAGTATTCTACGGTGGGTGAACAAATTATTGTTGAGCAATTGACAGAATTGAGCATAGTTATGTGTATATCTAGGCAATGATCATGTATATAGGCATCAAGTCCGAGACAAGTAGATCAAAACGATTCTGCATCTACTACTATTACTCCACTCATCGACCGCTATCCAGCATGCATCTAGAGTTTAAGTTAAAACAGACTAACGCTTTAAGCAAGATGACATGATGTAGAGGGATAAATTCATGCAATATGATAAAAACCCCATCTTGTTATCCTCGATGGCAACAATACAATACGTGCCTTGCAACTCTTTCTGTCACTGAGTAAGGACACCGCAAGATTGAACCCAAAGCCATGCACTTCTCCCAGTGCAAGAACTACCAATCTAGTTGGCCAAACCAAACGGATAATTCGAAGAGACTTGCAAAGATAACTCTATCATACATAAAAGAATTCAGAGAAGAATCAAATATTTTCCATAGATAATACTGGATCATAAACCCACAATTCATCGGTCTTAACAAACACACCACAAAAAGAAGATTACATCGAATAGACCTCCACAAGAGAGGGGGAGAACATTGTATTGAGATCCAAAAAGAGAGAAGATGCCATCTAGCTACTAGCTATGGACCCGAAGGTCTGAAGTAAACTACTCACACTTCATCGGATGGGCTATGGTGTTGATGTAGAAGCCCTCCGTGGTGGATGCCCCCTCTGGCGGAGCTCCAGAACAGGCCCCAAGATGGGATCTCATGGATACAGAAGATTGCGGTGGTGGAATTAGGTTTTTGGCTCCCATTCTGATCATACGGGGATACGTAGGTATATATAGGAGGAAGAAGTACGTCGGTGGTGCTCCGAGGGGCCCACGAGGTAGGGGGCGCGCCTAGGGGGGAGGACGCGCCCTCCACCCTCGTGACCGCCTCGTGGCTTTCTTGATGGAGGGTCCAAGTCTCCTGGGTCTTATCTGATGAGTAAATCACGTTCCCAAAGGTTTCATTCCGTTTGGACTCCGGTTGATATTCTGTTTCTTCGAAATACTGAAAAAGGCAAAAAACAGCAATTCTGGGCTGGGCCTCCGGTTAATAGGTTAGTCCCAAAAATAATATAAAAGTGAAAAATAAAGCCCAATATAGTCCAAAACAGTAGATAAAGTAGCATGGAGCAATCAAAAATTATAGATACGTTGGAGATGTATCACCTCCTACTGGATTGATACCTTGGTTCTCAAAACTGAGGGAAATACCTATGCTACACTTTGCCGCATCACCCTCTCCTCTCCGAGGAAAACCAACGCAAGCTCAAGACGTAGCAGTCATGCCTTATTTGGTGTGTTTTAGTGATGTCATCTTTAGGGAATCTCTGACGTGGAACCTAAAATTGCCCCTATATGTCCTTCGCGATAGTCCAAACATTTTTTCCATCCAATGCTACCCCTCAAATGTCCGCAGACCGATCCAGAGGTACAAATTCCATCAAACTAGAGGCAAACTGGCAGGAGGGGGCTTTCGGGGAGTCCGAACATCCATTTAGCCTACTGAAAGCCACCCCTATCGGACATCCGAACATTCCCTCTCTCTCTCTCTCCTCAACCGTGACATACACATGCGTAGATGGACATTTAGGGGAAATGGTTGGATGGTTGACTCCCGTATCAATGTCCACGAACTGGTTCGCACCACTCGCGGACAAATAGTGTCCGTTTTAGGGGTTTGGAGATGCCCTAACATTGTACTTTCTACATATGTAATGAATATCAAATCTTCTGTGAGCTTTTGAAAATATATATTCAAATAGTGGCCAGTTATCGCTTGGCTGTGGCAATAAAAATGTGATTATTATTTTATAAAGGGCGGTTTTAGTAACTTCAAATGTAGAATCGAGCAGATACAAAGCATAAAGAGGCATACCCGGTCTCTGCATAACTAAGATGTATACAACCATCAAACGAACCATCCTACATAGAATTTAAAAACAACAAATTGGAAACAGTAAGCCCTATGAGACCAAAACTATGCCGATGTCGACGGAGAAGGTGGACTTCTACTCGTGAGTTGTGTTGGGATTTCCTCGAAGAGGAAAGGATGATGCAATACAGTAGAGATAAGCATTTCCCTCGGTTAAGAGCCAGGTTATCAATCTAGTAGGAGAACCACGCGAAACCTCATTAACAACACCTGCACACACAAAATCAAGCACTTGCACCCAACGCGAACAAGGGGGTTCTCAATCCCCTCAGCGGTTATTTGTAAGGATCAAATCTCGTAGTGGTAGATAGATAAAATAAAACACAAAATAAAATAACGATAAATAAATTTCAGCAAGGTATTTTTTGATTTTATATATGATAAAAGTAGACCCAAGGGTCATAGTTTTCAGTTTTCACTAGAGGCTTCTCTCTTGAACAAAAGCATATAGTGGGTAAACATATTACTGTTGGGAAATTGATAAAAAGTGCATCGTTATGACGATATTCAAGGCAATGATCATGTATATAGGCATCATGTCTGAGACAAGTAGACCGACTCCTGCCTGTATCTACTACTATTACTCCACCCATCGACCGCTATCCAGCATGCATCTAGAGTACTAAGTTAATAAAAACGGAGTAACGCCTTAAGAAACATGACATGATGTAGACAATGTAAACTCAAGCAATATGATTAAACCCTGTCGTTTTCCCCTTAATGGAAATAATACAAATACGTGTCTTGTCCCCTTCTTTCACCGGGATATAGAGCACCGCAAGATTGAACCCATTGCAAAACACCTCTCCCACTGCAACATAAATCAATCTAGTTGGCCAAACCAAACGGATAGATTGGAGAGAAATACAAAGCTATAATAATCATGCATAATTGAATTCAGAAAAGAGTCAAATATTTCTACAAATACGTGTCCTGTCCCCTTCTTTCATCGAGATATAGAGCACCGCAAGATTGAACCCATTGCAAAACACCTCTCCCACTGCAACATAAATCAATCTAGTTGGCCAAACCAAACGGATAGATCGGAGAGAAATACAAAGCTATAATAATCATGCATAATAGAATTCAGAAAAGAGTCAAATATTTCTCATGAATAATCTGGTCATAGACCCACAATTCATAGGATCCCCACAAACACACCGCAAAAGAAGATTACATCAAATAGACATCCAAGAACATCAAGAAGAACATTGTATTAAAGATCAATGAGAGAGAATAAGCCGTCTATCTAATAGCTATGGACCCGTAGGTCTGTGGTGAACTACTCACGCATCATCGGAAGGCAGCAAGGATGATGTAGAAGCCCCCGTGATTGATTCCCTAATACGTCTCCAACGTATTTATAATTTATGAAGTATTCATGCCATGTTTACAACAATTTTATATGGTTTGGTATAATTTTATATGATTTAAATGGAACTAACCCGGACTGAACCTATTTTCAGCAGAACTACCATGGTGTTGTTTTTTGTGCAAAAATAAAAGTTCTCAGAATGGGCTGAAACTTTCTGACGATTTTTTTTGGAACAGAAGAGACCCCCGAAGCTTCGTGGGAGGACCAGAAGAGCCATGAGGTGCCCACGAAGCGAGCTTTGGGGAGGACCAGAAGAGCCATGAGGTGCCCATGAAGCACTAGGGCGCGCCTAGGGGGGTGGTCATGGCGTAGTGCCTTGTGGGCCCATCTTAGCGCCTTTTCGCGTGATTCCAACACTGAAAAATCCTATAAATAGAAAAACTCCTAGAAATAACCCTAGAACTTTGACTCTGCCTCCGCAAGCCTCTGTAAATCTGAAATACCATCGAGAGCCCTGTTCTGGCACCCTACGGGAGGGGGAAATCATCACCGGAGGCCATCTTCATCATCCTGGCGGTCTACATGACGAGGAGGGAGTAGTTCACCCTCAGGGCTGAGGGTATGTACCAGTAGCTATGTGTTTGATCTCTCTCTCTCTCTCCTGTTCTTGATTTTGCATGGTCTTGATGTACCGCGAGCTTTGTTAATATAGTTGGATCATATGGTGTTTCTCCCTATCTATATTGTTGTGATGAATTGAGTTTTTACCTTTGAGGTTTCACTATTATCGGATTGAACACTTTTATAGATTTGACAGCACTTGATGTATGTCTTTCTTATGAATACCCGTGGTGACAATGGGGTATTATATTGATTCACTTGATGGATGTTTTGGCACTCAACTCGCGGATTCCCGAGGTGACATTGGGGTAATCTATGCATATGGGTTGATGCACATTTTCGTCCTACATTCTCTGATAGAAATCTTGGGGCACTCTTTGTAGTTCTTTGTGTTGGATTGAATACTATTAACCTGAAGTTGTTTGATGCATATCGTATAATCAACTCACAGATACTTGTGGTGACATTGGAGTATCTAGGTGACATTAGGGTTGTGATGTGTCTCATATGATGTTATTTCAATACGAACTCTATGGTTGTTTGTGACACTTATTGGAAGGGATAACTTTGAGGTGGTTTTGTACCCTGCTATCAATTTCGTCTTATGTTCTTCGCTAGATAAGAACCTTGGAGTGATTCTTTGTCGCATGTTGAGGGGTTGTTATATGATTCTATTATGTTAGCACTATTGAGAGATTGCACTAGTGAAAGTATGAAGCCTAGGCCTTGTTTCTAAGCATTGCAATACCGTTTGTCCTCTATTTTATCACTTAAAACCTTGCTATTTTTATATTTTCATATTACAAAAAGCTATATCTACATCCATACTACAATTGTATCACCATCTCTTCGCCGATCTAGTGCACCTATACAATTTACCATTGTATTGGGTGTGTTGGGGACACAAAAGATTTATTGTATTTGGTTACAGAGTTGTTTGAGAGAGACCACCTTCATCCTATGTTTCCCATGGATTGATAAACCTTAGGTCATCCACTAGAGGGAAAATTGTTACTGTCCTACAAAACTCTGCACTTGGAGGCCCAACACGTGTCTACAGGAATAAGTTGTGTAGAAGACATCAAGCTCTTTTTTGGCGCTGTTGCCAGGGAGGTGAGTGCTTGAAGGTATATCTTTAGATGTTGCAATTGAATATTTTAGTTTCTTGTTTTATCACTAGTTTGGTTTACAAAATAAAACTACAAAAAAATGGAGTGAGGTTGCCTCATATTCTTCATCTTTATAATGTCTTCCGTGAAAAATATGGATCGAAAAATTATGCGAAAGTGCTAGAAGAGGAATTCAATAAAATGTTTGGCATAAAATCTATGAATGATAATCATGATTGCAATGTTGCTACTTGCTAGTATGAATTCTTTGTATATATATGATGCTAGTGATATGCAAAGAAATAACAACTAGCACTTGGCACTAGGTTAATAGGTTAGTTCCAAAAAATTGATATATAATTGCATATAAAACATACAAGATTGATACAATAATAGCATGGAACAACAAAAAATTATAGATACATTGGAGACGTATCATGGAGCGGTCCAGAGATTAAGTTGCCCCCATGTTGGGTAAAAACCTCTCTAGCGTCCCGCTCCAACCCTATAGACACCATCTTGAAATGAGATTGCTACTCCGTTTGGTGTAGCGCAGACCACAAACGAAGCCAATGCATACAAGGTAAATAACCTGCATTGGAGAAGATGCTTTGCCATTAAAAACATAATCATTTCTATATAGCCAAAGCGGCCACAGTAAGGCATACACTCTCACTTATATTAGTGTACTAAACATATTTGGTATTCCATAAAGCTAGTGACCACACATATTGGCAACCCTTGTTGGCAGATACAAATTGGACGCTAATTGCATGAATGGCCATGTAGAACACCTGAACGCGCATTGAAAGAAGAGATGTTTGATTGCCTCATCAAGAGTTCAAAAGCTATGCTTCTTGCTTCCTTGCCAGTTGGATAGAGCGAGGTTCGCTTTAGTTAGCACAACTCCTCTCTAAAGTTACCACATGAAAAACTTAACTTCTAGAGGCATCTTTGATTTTGAAATTAGTTTATTACTGTTCGATGTAATTTCTGAGTGTCTGAGTACACAGACCCAGATGCACTAAGATTCTAACAAAAACATCCCGCCTTGTGTCAAGTTAATTAAATCCAATCTCGAGTAGAAGATGTTGCCCTGACAAAAGGTGGGGCCAATCAAGTCCCTCTTAAATGATAGATCTGGCGGGGCAGAGTTGAGCACGTGTGCAAGAGTATCATCACTATCGCGTACAATGTAGTATAAGGCTGGATACCATTCCCGGAGAGTGGATTGGTGACTTAACCATTCAGTGACTTTGGCATTGGACGTTCCAAAAATGGGTACTGTCGGATCGGGTGAATTAGAGAATAGACAGAGGTCCATTAACGTTTTAGCACTTCTTCTCCTTTCAGGGCCTATCCGAAAGAGAATCCAGTACCTCTTGGTCCTGAATATTAGAGTAAGACAAACAAACCAGCCTCCGGGGATATCTTTGTTAGGGAATGTTGCATGGAAAACAAATATTTTCTGCACACACAAAAGATCCATCCATGGAGATGCATAGCTATGAGAGGGAGAGTGTGTCTACGTACCCTCATAGACCGTTAAGCGGAAGTGTTTATTGCTACGTCTTGAGCTTGCATTGGTTTTCCTCGAAGAGGAGAGGGTGATGCAGCAAAGTGTAGCGTAAGTATTTCCCTCAGTTTTGAGAACCAAGGTATCAATCCAGTAGGAGGATCCTCAAAAGTCCCACGCACCTACACAAACAAATTGAGAACTCGCAACCAACGCAATAAAGGGGTTGTCAATCCCTTCACGGCCACTTGCGAAAGTGAGATCTAATAAAGATAGTATGATAAGGTAGATATATTTTTGGTATTTTATAAGATAGATGCAAAAAGTAAAGATGCAAATAAAGGTAGATGAAAAGCAAATATGATAAGAGATAGACCCGGGGGCCATAGGTTTCACTACAGGCTTCTCTCAAGATAGCATAAGTATTACGGTGGGTGAACAAATTACTGTCGAGCAATTGATAGAAAAGTGCATAGTTATGAGATTATCTAGGCATGATCATGTATATAGGCATCACGTCCATAACAAGTAGACCGACTCCTGCCTGCATCTACTACTATTACTCCATACATCGACCGACTCCTGCCTGCATCTAGAGTATTAAGTTCATAAGAACAGAGTAACGCATTAAGCAAGATGACATGATGTAGAGGGATAAACTCATGCAATATGATATAAACCCCATCTTGTTATCCTCGATGGGAACAATACAATACGTGTCTTGTAACCATTTCTGTCACTGGGTAAGAACACCGCAAGATTGAACCCAAAGCTAAGCACTTCTCCCATGGCAAGAAAGACCAATCTAGTAGGCCAAACCAAACTGATAATTCGAAGAGACTTGCAAATATAACTCAATCACACATAAAAGAATTCAGAGAAGATTCAAATATTATTCATAGATCAACTTGATCATAAACCCACAATTCATCGGATCTCGACAAACACACCGCAAAAAGAGTTTACATCGAATAGATCTCCACAAGAGAGGGGGAGAACATTGTATTGAGATCCAAAAAGAGAGAAGAAGCCATCTAGCTAATAACTATGGACCCGTAGGTCTATGGTAAACTACTCACAACTCATCGGAGGGGCAAGGATGTTGATGTAGAAGCCCTTCATGGTCGATTCCCCCTCCGGCAGAGTGTCGGCGAAGGCTTCAAGATGAGATCTCACGGATACAGAAGGTTACGGTGGTGGAAATTGTGTTTCGTCCTCCTCCTGGATGTTTTCGGGGTACATTGGTATATATAGGAGGAAGAAGTACGTCGGTGGCCGCCCAAGGGGCCCACGAGACAGGGGGCACGCCCTACAGGGGGGGCGCCCTATCTTGTGGGGCCCTCGGGAACTTCTTGACTTGCACTCCAAGCTCTCCGGATCAGATTTGTTCCAAAAATCACGCTCCCGAAGGTTTCATTCCGTTTGGACTCCGTTTGATATTCCTTTTCTTCGAAATACTGAAATAGGCAAAAAAAACAGCAATATGGGCTGGGCCTCCGGTTAGTAGGTTAGTCCCAAAAATGATATAAATGTGTAAAATAAAGCCCATAAACATCCAAAAGGGGTAATATAATAGCATGGAACAATCAAAAATTATAGATACGTTGGAGAAGTATCAAGCATCCCCAAGCTTAATTCCTGCTCGTCCTCGAGTAGGTAAATGATAAAAAGAGAATTTTTGATGGGGAATTCTACCTAGCATAATTCATAATGTAATTTTCTTTATTGTGGCATGAATGTTCAGATCCAAATGAATACAAAATAAAAGTTCATATTGACATAAGAAATAGTAATACTTCAAGCATACTAATCAAAGTAATCATGTCTTCTCAAAATATCATGGCAAAAGAAAGTTCATCCCTACAAAATCATATAGTTAGGCTATGCTTCATTTTCGTCACACAAAGATGTTCCCAACTTCTATACCCCCGATGACAAGCCAAGCAATTGTTTCATACTTAAATAATCTAAAACTTTTTCAACCTTCACCTAATACATGAGCGTGAGCCATGGATATAGCACTATGGGTGGAATAGAATATGATGATGGGGATTGTGTGGAGAAGACAAAAAAGGAGAAAGTCTCACATTGACGAGGATAATCAACGGGCTATGGAGATGCCCATCAATTGATGTCAACATGAGGAGTAGGGATTGCCATGCAATGGATGCACTAGAGCTATAAATGAATGCTCAACAAAAGAAAACTAGTGGGTGTGCATCCAACTTGCTTGCTCACGAAGACCTACGGCATTTGAGGAAGCCCATCGTAGGAATATACAAGCCAAGTTCTATAATGAAAAATACCCACTAGTATGAAAAAGACAACTTATGAGACTCACTATATGAAAAAACATGGTGCTACTTTGAAGCACAATATATGAGACTCGCTACATGAAGAACAAGGTGATACTTTGAAGCACAAGTGTGGAAAAAGAGATAGTAACATTGCCCTTTCTATTTGTTTTCTTTTTTTTCTTTTTCTTTTTTTCTTCTTTTTTTTCTTTTCCTTTTTGGGCCTTTTTTTCTTTTGGCCTTTCTTTTTTTCTTTTTTTTCTTTTTTTTCTTTGGGCAATGTTCTAATAATGATGATCATCACACTTCTATTGATTACAACTCGAAACTAGAACATGTATGAAAAATAATGCTTGGTGGCTTTGCCACAAATACGATGTCAACTACATGATCATGCAATGGCAATATGACAAAAGTAAAGTATGTCATGAAAATGATGAACGGAACGGTGGAAAGTTGCATGGCAATATATCTCGGAATGGCTATGGAAATGCCATAATGGGTAGGTATGGTGGCTGTTTTGAGGAAGATATAAGGAGGTTTATGTGTGATAGAGCATATCGTATCACGGGGTTTGGATGCACTGGCGAAGTTTGCACCAACTCTCAAGGTGAGAAAGGGTAATGCACGGTACCGAAGAGGCTAGCAAAGGTGGAGAGGTAAAAGTGCGTATAATCCATGGACTCAACATTAGTCAAAGGAAATCATATACTTATTGCAAAAATTTAGAAGTCATCAAGAATCAAGTACTACGCGCATGCTCCTAGGGGGATAGATTGGTAGGAAAAGACCACCGCTCGTCCCCGACCGCCACTCATAAGGATGCACAAGCCAAGTACACTTCATGTTTCAAATTTGTTACATAACTTTAACCATACGTGCATGCTACGGGATTTGCTAACTTCAACATAAGCATTCTTTGAATTCATAATCACCCAACTAGCATGACTTTAATATCACTACCTACATATCTGAAAACAATTATCAAGTATCAAGTTGATCATGGCATCCAATTCACTTTTCTATGATAGTTTTTATTATACCCAACTTGGATGCTCATCATTCTAGGACCAACTTTATGACCATAGCAAATACCATGCTGTTCTAAAAGACTCTCAAAAATATATAAGTGAAGCATGAGAGACTAGCAATTTCTTCAAAATTAAGGCACCACCGTGCTCTAAAAGTTATAAGTGAAGCACTAGAGCAAAAATTATCAAGCTCAAAAGATATAAGTGAAGCACATAGAGTATTTTAGCAAATTCTAATCAAATAGGCTTCTCCCAAAAGGTGTGTACAGCAAGGATGATTGTGGTAAACTAAAAAGCAAAGACTAATATAATACACGACTCTCCAAGCAAAACACATATCATGTAGCGAATAAAAGTATAGCTCCAAGTAAAAGTTACCAATGAACGAAGACGAAAGAGGGGATGCCTTCCCAGGGCATCCCCAAGCTTAGGCTTTTGGCTATTCTTGAATATCTTGGGGTGCCATGGGCATCCCCAAGCTTAGGCTCTTGCCACTCCTTATTCCATAGTCCATAAAAGGTTTACCCAGAACTTGAAAACTTCACAACACAAAACTGAACAGGAAATCTTATAAGCTCCGTTAGTGAAAGAAAACAAAACCACCATATAAGGTACTGCAATGAACTCATTATTTATTTAATTTGGTGTTAAACCTACTGTATCCCAACTTCTTTATGGTTCATAGACTGAATTACTAGCCATAGATGCATTGAAATAAGCAAACAACACACGAAAAACAGAATCTGTCAAAAACAGAACAGTCTGTAGCAATCTGTAACTAACGCAAACTTCTGTAACTCTAAAAATCCTACCAAAATAGGAAGTCCTGGAAAATTTGTTTATTGAACAGCAGAAAAAATAATAAACATAAAAGCACGTTCCTGTGATTTAACAAAATTATATTCGTGCGTGCAAAGTTTCTGTTTTTCAGCAGAATCAAATCAACTATCATCGTAGTTTATCCTATAGGTTCTACTTGGCACAAACACTAATTAATAGATAAAAACACATCTAAACAGAAGGTAGATGCAAGATTTATTACTAAACAGGAGCAAAAACAAAAAACATAAAGAAAATTGGGTTGCCTCCCAACTAGCGCTATCGTTTAACGCCCCTAGCTAGGCATAAAAGCGAAAATAGATCTAACGAGTGCCATCTTTGGCACTAAATTCATAAGTAGCAGTTATGATAGATTCATAAGGTAATTTGACTTTCTTTCTTGGAAAGTTCTCCATGCCTTTCTTTAAAGGAAATTGGAATCTAATGTTCCCGTCCTTCATATCAATAATCGCACCAATTGTTCTAAGGAAAGGTCTACCAAGAATAATAGGGCAAGAAAGATTGCAATCTATATCAAGCACGATAAAATCTACGGGCATCATTTATATTTGAAACAATAAGAACATCATTGATCCTTCCCATAGGCTTGTTAATGGTGGAATCCGCAAGGTGCAAATTTAAAGAGCAATCCTCAAGATCATGGAAACCTAGAATATCACATAAAGTTTTCGGAATCGTGGAAACACTAGCACCCAAATCACACAAAGCAAAACACTCATAATCATTAATTCTAGGCAAAGTTGATTCATCATCACTCCCATAATCATCAAAATTCATATTGGAAAACATAGATCTAATTGGAGACGCATCAATAACTTTAAGATCCTCATCATTATTTTCATGTAAACTAGAAGAACACGCTTTTATAAAGCTTTCTTTTTTAGCACGCAATCTAGCGGTTCTTTCCTTGCACTCGTCAATGGAAATTATCATTACTTTGAGAGACTCATTGATATCATGCTTAGGAGAAGAATATCCAAGTTTAAGAGAATTAACATCAAGGGAAAGTCTATCAACGTTCCTAGCCAAATCATCAACTTTGAGCAATTTTTCTTCAAGCAAAGCATTAAAATTCTTTTGAGAAATCATAAATTATTTCACATTATTCTCAAAATCAGAGGGCATCTTATTAAAATTACCATCAGAATTATTGTAGGAATTTCCATAATTATTAGAGGGATTACTAGGGAACGGTCTAGCATTAAAATTTCCTCTATAAGCATTGTTTCCAAAACTATTCCTACCAACAAAATTCACATCCATAGATTCATTATTATTCTCAATCAAAGAAGACAAAGGCATATCATTGGGATCAAGAGGAGTATTTTTAGTAGCAAACAATTTCATAAGTTCATCCATCTTTCCACTCAAAACATTGATTTCTTCTAAAGCATGCACTTTTTTACGAGAAGATCTTTCGGTGTGCCATTGAGAATAATTAGCCATAATATTGTTAAGAAGTTTTGTAGCATCTCCTAACGTGATTTCCATAAACGTGCCTCCTGCGGCCGAATCTAAGAGATTTCTAGAAGCAAAGTTCAAACCGGCATAAAAATTGTGTATGATCATCCATAAATTCAAACCATGAGTAGGGCAATTGCGAAGCATCAATTTCATTCTTTCCCAAGATTGGGCAACATGCTCATGATCAAGTTGTTTAAAATTCATGATATCATTTCTAAGAGTGATAATCTTAGCGGGAGGAAAATACTTAGAGATAAAAGCATCTTTGCACTTGTTCCAAGTATCAATACTATTTTTAGGCAAAGACGAAAAACAAACTTTAGCACAATCTCTAAGTGAAAACGGAAATAACTTCAATTTGACGATATTGTTATCCGTATCTTTCTTCTTTTGCATATCACACAAATCAACAAAAATTGTTTAGATGAGTAGCGGCATCTTCACTAGGAAGGTCGGCGAATTGATCTTTCATAACAAGATTCAGCAAAGCAGTATTGATTTCACAAGACTCAACATCATTAAGAGGAGCAATCGGAGTACTAAGGAAATCATTATTATTGGTATTCGAGAAATCACACAATTCGGTATTATCTTGCGCCATGGCAACAAGTAATCCAACACATAAGCAAACAGAAAAAGGCAAGTGAAAAGAGAGGAGGAGATTGGGAAAGAGAGGGCGAATAAAATGACAAGGGTGAAGTGGGGGAGAGGAAAACGAGAGGAAAATGGCAAATAATGTAAATGCGAGGGAGATGGGTTTGTGATGGGTACTTGGTATGCCTTGACTTGAGCGAAGACCTCCCCGGCAACGCCGCCAGAAATCCTTCTTGCTACGTCTTGAGCTTGAATTGGTTTTCCTCGAAGAGGAGAGGGTGATGCAGCAAAGTTTAGCGTAAGTATTTCCCTCCGTTTTGAGAACCAAGGTATCAATCCAGTTGGAGGCTCCTCAAAAGTCCCACACACCTACACACAAAAAATGAGAACTTACAACCACCGCAATAAAGGGGTTGTCAATCCCTTCATGGCCACTTGCGAAAGTGAGATCTAACAAAGATAGTATGATAAGATAGATATATTTTTGGTATTTATAAGATAGATGCAAAAAGGAAAGATGCAAATAAAGGTAGATGAAAAGCAAATATGATAAGAGATAGACCCAGGGGCCATAGGTTTCACTAGAGGCTTCTCTCAAGATAGCATAAGTACTACGGTGGGTGAACAAATTACTATCGAGCAATTGATAGAAAAGCGCATAGTTATGAGATTATCTAGGCATGATCATGTATAAAGGCATCACATACATAACAAGTAGACCAACTCCTGCCTGCATCTACTACTATTACTCCACACATCGACCGACTCCTGCCTGCATCTAGAGTATTAAGTTCATAAGAACAGAGTAACGCATTAAGCAAGATGACATGATGTAGAGGGATAAACTCATGCAATATGATATAAACCCCATCTTGTTATCCTCGATGGCAATAATACAATACGTGTCTTGCAACCCTTTCTGTCACTGGGTAAGAACACCGCAAGATTGAACCCAAAGCTAAGCACTTCTCCCATGGCAAGAAAGACCAATCTAGTAGGCCAAACCAAACTGATAATTCGAAGAGACTTGCAAAGATAACTAAATCATACATAAAAGAATTCAGAGAAGATTCAAATATTATTCATAGATGAACTTGATCATAAACCCACAATTCATCGGATCTCGATAAACACACCGCAGAAAGAGTTTACATCGAATAGATCTCCACAAGAGAGGGGGAGAACATTGTATTGAGATCCAGAAAGAGAGAAGACGCCATCTAGCTAATAACTATGGACCCGTAGGTCGATGGCAAACTACTCACAACTCATCGGAGGGGCAAGGATGTTGATGTAGAAGCCCTTCGTGGTTGATTCTCCCTCCGGCAGAGTGCCGGCGAAGAATCCAAGATGAGATCTCGCGGATACAGAAGGTTACGGTGGTGGAAATTGTGTTTCGTCCTGCTCCTGGATGTTTTCGGGGTACATAGGTATATATAGGAGGAAGAAGTACGTCGGTGGCCGCCCGAGGGGCCCACGAGACAGGGGGCGCGCCCTATAGGGGGGGGCGTGGCCCCCTATCTCGTGGGGCCATTGGGAGCTTCTTGACTTGCACTCCAAGCTCTCCGGATCAGATTTGTTCCAAAAATCACGCTCCTGAAGGTTTCATTCCGTTTGGACTCCGTTTGATATTCCTTTTCTTCGAAATACTGAAATAGGAAAAAAAACAGCAATATGGGCTAGGCCTCCGGTTAGTAGGTTAGTCCCAAAAATGATATAAATGTGTAAAATAAAGCCCATAAACATCCAAAAGGGGTAATATAATAGCATGGAACAATAAAAAATTCTAGATACGTTGGAGACGTATCATTTATCAACGCGGTTGATGTAGTCGTACACCTTCACGATCCGCCCGATCAAGTACCAAATGTACGACACCTCCGCATTCAGCACACGTTCAGCTCGTTGACGTCCTCGCCTTGTTGATCCAGCAAGATGAGCGAAGTAGTAGATGGGTTCCAGCAGCACGACAATGTGGCGACGGTGGTGATGAACCTATCTCCATAGGGCTTCACCGAGCACTACGAAAATATGACCCAGGATGAACTAGAGGGAGAGGGGCACCGCACACGGCTTGGGAATCGTGGTGTATGTTGCCCCTCTCCCTCCTCACATATATATAGGTGGAGAGGGGAGAGGAGGCAGCCCTAGGGGCGCCCCAAGGTGGCCGAAGGCCGCCCGGGGCTCCCCCTTTCCTTATTTAGGTGTGGAGGAGATGGTAGGAGAGGGGCCGGCGGCTGCCCTACCTTGGCACCCCCCCCCCCTTTTCCTCCCTTGGCACATGTCCAGGGGTGTTGGAGTGCACCCAGACCCCTAATGTGCTGGTGCGCCTCACTCCTTTGGCCCATGAGGTCCACAAAGTGTCAGTGGCCTCTCGAAACCCCTTTCGGTACTCCGAAAAAACCTAGTACATTCTGAAACCTTTCCGGTGACCAAATAACACAATTCTATATATCAATCTTTACCTCCGGACCATTCCGGAGCTCCTTGTCATGTCTGTCATCTCATCCGGGACTTGGAACACCATTCTGTCACCAAATCACATAAGTCATATAATACTATATCGTCAACGAATGTTAACCGTGCGGACACTACGGGTTCGAGAATGATGCAGACATGACCGAGACACCTCTCCAGTCAATAACCAATAGCGGGACCTGGATGCCCATATTGGTTCCTATATATTCTTAGAAGATCCTTATCGGTTAAACCTTTATGACGACATACGTAGTTACCTTTGTCTACGGGTATGTTACTTGCCCGAGATTCGATCGTCAATATCTTCATACGTAGTTCAATCTCGTTTCCAGCAAGTCTCTTTACTCATTCCATAAAACATCATCTTGCAACTAACTCCTTAGTCACTTTGCTTGCAAGCTTCTTATGATGTGTATTACCGAGAGGGCCCAGAGATACCTCTCCGTCATACGGAGTGAAAAATCCCAGTCTCGATTCATGACAACTCAACGGAAACCTTTGGAGATACTTGTAGAGCATCTTTATGATCACCCATTTACTTTGTGACATTTGATAGCACACAAGATATTCCTCCAGTATCCAGGAGTTGCATGATCTCATGGTTGAAGAAACATGTATTTGACATTAAAAATGCAGTAGCAATAAATTGAACGATCATCTGCTAAGCTAACTGATGGGTCTTGTCCATCACATCATTCTCGTAATGATGTGATCCCGTTATCAAATGACAACTCATGTCTATGTCTAGGAAACCTTGACCATCTTTTGATAAACGAGCTAGTCTAGTAGAGGCTCACTAGGGACACAATATTTGTTTATGTATCCACACATTTATTTAAGTTTCTGGTCAATACAAATCTAGCATGAATAATAAACCTTTATCATGATTAAGGAAATATAATAATAACCATTTTAATATTGCCTCTAGGGCATATTTCCATCAGTCTCCCACTTGAACTAGAGTCAATAATCTAGTTCACATCGCCATGTGATTAACACTCAAAGAGTTCACTAAGGTGTGATCTTGTTTTTCTTGTGAGAGAGGTTTTTAGTCAACGGGTCTACAACATTCAGATCTGTATGTATTTTGGAAATTTCTATGTCTACAATGCTCTACATGGAGCTACTCTAGCTAATTGCTCCCATGTTCAATACATATCCAGATTGAGACTCGGAGTCATCTGGATCGGTGTCAAAGCTTGCGTCGATGTAATCCTTTACGACAAACTCTTTATCACCTCCATAACCGAGAAACATTTCCTTAGTCCCCTTTAAGGCACCTAAGGATATTTTTGACTGCTTTTCAGTGATCCACTCCTAGATCATCTTGTACCCCCTTAGCCAGATAAGTGGCAAGTCACACATCAGGTGTGGTACACAGCATGGCATATCATATAGAACATATGGCTGAGGCATAGGAATGACTTTCATTCTCTCTCTATCTTCTATCATGGTCGGGCTTTGAGTCTTACTCAACTTCACACCTTGCAATACAGGCAAGAACCCTTTCTTTGCTTGACCCATTTTTGAACTTCTTTAAAACTTTATCAAGGTATGTGCTTTTTGAAAGTCCTATTAAGCGTCTCGATCTATCCCTATAGATCTTGATGCCCAATATATAAGCAGCTTCACCGAGGTCTTTGATTGAAAAACTCTTATTCAAGTATCCTTTTATGATATCCAAAAATTATATATCATTTCCAATAAGCAATATGTCATCCACATATAATATCAGAAATGCTACAGAGCTCCCACTCACTTTCTTGTAAATACAGGCTTCACCTTAAGTCTATATAAAACCAAATACTTTGATCACCTCATCAAAGCGTATATTCCAACTCCGAGATGCTTGCACCAGTCCATAGATGGATCGCCGGAGCTTGCACACTTTGTTAGCATCTTTAGGACCGACAAAACTTTTGGTTGCATCATACACAACTCTTCTTTAAGAAATCCATTAAGGAATGCAGTTTTGACGTCCATTTGCCAGATTTACGATAATCATAAATGTGGCAATTACTAACATGATTCAAATAGATATAAGCATCGCTACGGCTGAGAAAGTCTCATCGTAGTCAACCCCTTGAACTTGTCAAAAACCTTTTGCGACAAGTCAAGCTTTGTAGACAGTTATATTACCATCAGCGTTTGTCTTCTTGAAGATCCATTTATTTTCAATGGATTGCCGATCATCGGGCAAGTCTACCAAAGCCACTTGATTCTCATAGATGGATCCTATCTTAGATTTCATGTCCTCGAACCATCTTCAGAATCTGGACTCATCATAGCTTCTTCATAGTTCATAGGTCTGCCGTGGTCTAATAACATGACTTCCAGGACAGGATTACCATACCACTCTGGTGCGGTACGTGTTCTGGTTAACCTGTGAAGTTCGGTAGTAACTTGATCTGAAGTTTCATGATCATCATCACTAGCTTCCTCTCTATTTGGTGTAGGCATCACGGAAACGGTTTTCCTTGGTGTGCTACTTTCCAATTCGAGAGGAGGTACAGCTACCTCATCAAGTTCTACTTTCCTCCCACTCACCTCTTTTGAGAGAAACTCCAGCTCTAGAAAGGACCCTTTCTTGGAAACAAAGATCTTGCCTTTGGATCTGTTGTAGAAGGCATACCCAATGGTCTCTTTAGGGTATCCTATGAAGATGCACTTCTCCGCTTTGGGTTCGAGCTTACCAGGCTGAAGCTGTTTGACATAAGCATCGCATCCCCAAACTTTAAGAAACAACAGCTTAGGTTTCTTGCCAAACAATAGTTCATACACTGTCGTCTCAACGGATTTAGACGGTGCCCTGTTTAACATGAATGCAGCTATCTCTAATGCATAACCCCAAAAATGATAAAGGCAAATCGGTAAGAGACATCATAAAAACACACCATATCTAATAAAGTATGGTTACAACGTTCGGATACACCATTACATTGTGGTGTTCCAGGTGGCGTGAGTTGTGAAACAATTCCACATTGTTTTAAACGGATGAACTCGTAACTCAAATATTCACCTACACGATCAGATCGTAGAAACTTTATTTTCTTGTTATGATGATTCTCTACTTCACTCTAAAATTCTTTGAACTTTTCAAATGTCTAAGATTTGTGTTTCATCAAGTAGATATACCCATATCTACTCAAATCATCTGTAGATGTTAGAAAATAATGATACCCACCGCGTGCGTCAACACTCATTGGACCGCATGCATCGGTATGTATTATTTCCAGTAAGTCATTAGCTCGCTCCATTGTTCCAGAGAATGGAGTTTCAGTCATCTTGCCCATGAGGCATGGTTCGCAAGTATCAAATGATTCATAATCAAGTGATTCCAGAAGTCCATCCGCATGGAATTTCTTCATGCGATTTACACCAATATGACCTAAACGGCAGTGCCACAAGTATGTTACACTATCATTATCAACTTTGTATCATTTGGCATCGGTATTATGAATATGTGTATCACTACGATCGAGATTCAATAAACCATTTACATTGGGTGTATAACCATAGAAGGTTTTATTCATGTAAACGGAACAACAATTCTTCTCAGACTTAAATGAATAAACATATTGCAATAAACATGATCTAATATTGTTCATGCTCAATGCAAACACCAAATAACATTTATTTAGGCCCAACACTAATCAAAAAGGTAGAGGGAGTGTGCGATGGCGATCATATCAATCCTGGAAGCACTTCCAATACACATCGTCACCTCACCCTTAACTAGTCTCCGTTTAAACTCCTATCTCGAGTTTCTAATCTTAGCAACTAAACCGGTATCAAATACCCAGGGGTTACTACGAGCACCAGTAAGGTACACATCAATAATATGTATATCAAATATACCTTTGTTTACTTTGCCATCCTTCTCTTCTGCCAAGTATTTGAGGAAGTTCCGCTTCCTAGTGACCATTGTCGTGGTTCTAAGTCTGACAGTAGAGTGGGGGGTAAGTATGGAGAGGCAAGGTCCTAGCTATGGAGCAGTTGTAAACACAAGGGATGTACGAGTTCAGGCCCTTCACGGAGGAAGTAACAGCCCTACGTCTCGGAGCCCGGAGGCGGTCGACTGGATTATGTGTGTATGGATTACAGGGGTGCGAACCCTTTACACTGAGGAGGGGGGTGGCTTATATAGTGCATGCCGGACCCCTCCGGCCCTCAGTAATGCGGGGTTTAAAGTACATTAAGTCTAGGCGTTACTGGTAACGCCTCACATAAAGTGTCCTAAATGCCATAAAGTCTACTTAATTACAGACCGTTGCGGTACAGAGTGCCTCTTGTCCTTCCGGTGGTCGAGTGAGTCTTCATGGTCGAGTCCTTCAAGTCCGTCGAGTGAAGTCCCTCTTGGTCGACTGGAAGGCAGTTTCTCCCGAGGGTGTCCTTGGGTAGGATACTTAGATCAGGTCTATGACCCTACCCTAGGTACATGGCTACATCATTAGCCCCCGAATGGATTGAGGTTTGAGTGAGGAAGGAGTTGATATTATTTTCGACCTGCTTTTGCGTTATGGATATGTATCGTCTTGGACCAATAATCTCTTTGTTGATAATCAGCAACTTTTCTTCAGTCGCCTTGGTCCATTCTTTTCTCTCGTCGAGTGAAATTTTGAACTTAACAATCTCCGAGCAACGGATCGCAGGAAATCTCTCGTCTGACAGATCGATCTACCGTTCGCGGATTTTGTGGGATCCAAATTTTGGGGAAGCGCACGAAGCGGGGCGGACCGCGGCGCTCGGATGGGATAGGGCATAGACGCCTCGATTTCCGCGCCACCTTTTTCGCCACGTATCGCGTACGCGCGACTGTTTCGGGATGTGATTGGATCGCCTGGGCCCACCTATCATCCACTCGGAAGTGTTCTTATAAAGGCGTCCGACGAGGGTTTTTGAACAGTATCTCTCCATTCTCTCCCTGCCTTCTCTGCTGCCGCCCACTGCGCCCGCTCTCGCCCCCGCGCAATTTCTCCTCATAAGCTTCACCGGCAACAATGGTGAAGGAGAAGACGGCGGCGCTGGAGCGCGCGAAGAAGGCGATGGCGACGGGGAAGGCGAAGGCGAAGGGGAGAGCGACCAGTCGGAGCGGGTCTTCTTCGAGATCTCATCTGCCGCACAGCTGGGTCCAAGGGGATTGGGTCCGGTCGACCATCACCGAGAAGGATCTCACGGAGATGGCCAACGAAGGTTTGATCCCCCACGGGGCAGCGAGGCTCCCGGGGGACGAGTGGCAACCACAGCCGGAAGAGGGTGAGTGCGTTCTTCTGGCCACTCACGTCGACCGTGGGTTCTCTCTGCTTGCGAGTGTCTTTTTTCGTGGTTTCTTGAACTTCTTTGGGGCACAACTCCACCACTTCAACCCGAATTCCATCACCTATCATGCTGCCTTCGTGTCCATGTGTGAGAACTTCCTAGGCTGCCGACCGCACTGGGGTCTGTTCAAACACATATTCACCTGTCATTCTCAAACGGTGAAAAAGGCGAGTCCTGATGACGATAGAACTAAGATTATCCAGATGTGCGGGGGTCTTGGGATCCAGGTGAGAAACAAGAGTACTTTTCCGGCCATGACCCTTCCTGAGTCGGTCAGAGGATGGCAGTCGACCTGGTTCTATTGCCAGAATGAGTCGACGCCGGGGCAGTCAAGTGGTCTCCCTCCGTTTACCATGGACCGAGCGAACAAGCCTTCTTCTCTGAAGGTGCTCCCGGAGGAGAAAGCCGACGTGAAGATGTTGATGGAGCGCGTAGTCCGGTTGGTACGGGAAGGAGTGACGGGTATGGATCTTCTGGAGGTCTTCCTTAGACGGCGCATCCAGCCACTCCAGTACCGAGGCCATTGCATGTGGCTGTACTGTGGAACCGAAGATGACACTCGGGTCCACCCAGAAGTAGTCAACAATGCTACACTGGAGAGGTGGATGGCCGCGGTCACAGGGAACAAAGACAACCCTCGAGGAGCCAGGAGGGATCCACCACTCGACCATTCTAGCATTCCGGACAAGGTATGCCCACTTTATCTCCAATTGTATTCTTGCCATACTTATTCTGTTTTCGCCGCAAATTAGTCGATTGATCTTTGTCTTGATGTTTGGCAGGCCCTCACCGAACTATACTCGATGCCCAATGGAGCGCAGACTCCAATTGAAGAGGGGGAAGCGAGTGGGGGCAAAAGCCAGGAGGACTGGGATTCAGACGCTGCTGATGATGATGATGATGCCGACTCCGATGGGGAGGAAGAAGAGGAGGAGGAGGAGGACGTTGCACCGCCGCACTCGGAAAGGCGATCGAAGCTTGTCCATGACCATGCGACTGAACGCGGCAAGGGGGTGGCGACTGTCGTGCAGTAGACCAAGCGTCCTCAGACCACTTCTCCGGCGCCGACTGAAAAGGCTCCGAAGCAATCCAGGGTGGCACCGTCGAAGCCGGCCAAGGTCCTGCCGAAGATGAAGGTGTCGATCCCCACCATATCAGGGTAAAAATGCTGCTTGAGTCTTCTTGTTTTATATGAGTTTATCTTTGGTCGACTCTTGAGTTAACCGACTGATTTTTGGAATTGCAGTGCTGCTACTTCTGATACTTCAGCTAGGGGTGACGACCATGAGATGGAAGATGCTGCTACCTCAAAACCTGGTATGACTCGTAATTCTGTCTTCTAGTCGATCGACTCTTAGTCTCTAATTCTTATTCTTTTCTGTAGCTCCATCCAATGTCGTTATCACTCTTCCTGATGACGACGACGATGAGGAACCGCTGAAGCACAGGAGGAGCAGGAAAGCGTCTACTGGCAGGGTGGCTCAGGACGTGACGGTGCCTGAGACACTAGTCGCAGAGGAGGAGACCACCACTCAGCACACCGTATCTTTCGCGGTGCCACTGACGAGTGCTCATCCCGCGTCGTCGAGTGCTGCACAGCCTTCGCTCTTCTCGACCCACTACGTCCCAGAGGACCAAGCCATTGCTGCAAAAGAAGTGATACGCCAAGCGGGAGTCATGATGGAGTAGGTGAAGGCCATCCGGGAGGCTAGCCAGGCAGCCTACGACGCCAGTTTCTGCTCTTCAAAGCAACGTTCAGGTCAGTCGATCATCGCATGTTCTGTTAGGATATGCTATCTGAAAATTCTTCTTTCTGAAATCCGTAGCGGTCCTACACCCACTGGGTCGGGTTAGTGGGGGCACGCTGAGTGCACCCACTGGGTGTAGTCCCCAAGGCTATTGTGGACTGCTGGCATTCGACCATAGGCTTTATAAATTTTCCTTCATTCGACCGGGTCGAATGGATTTCTCAAACCAGTGGGGGCACGCTGAGTGCACCCACTGGGTGTAGTCCCCGAGACTGTGGTCGACTGCTGGCAGTGGACTACAGTCTGAAGAGCAACTCCTGTTTTTTTTTGGTTGTCGACTGGTCGACTCTTTCCTGATAGAACTAGTGGGGGCACCCTGAGTGCACCCACTGGGTGTAGTCCCCGAGACTTCGGTCGAATGTTTGAATTCGGCTGAAGTCTTAGAAACGTGTGATTTTTCCTCAGTCACTCGGAAGTGAATTATCTTTGACATTTTGTCGATTGGTTCTTCGTAGAAATCCTGCGACCTGGCGACTCGTTACATGGAGTTGGAGAACCAACATATCCAACTTGAGCTTGATCTGAAGCTGGTCCAGGAGAACTTGGCGAAGGCAAAGGAGGAGAGCAAAGGTATGTTTGGTGAGGACTCGACGACTGTTTGTGCCCCTTAATCGTTTCAAAGTCTGACCTTGCTGTAACTTTGCAGGCAAAGTGAAGGAGGCCCAGAAGAAGAAAGATCTTGAGCTAGCTGAGATGCAGAAGATAGCCTTAGAGAAGACCAAGCTCGCGGACGAGAAGTTGGCTTCGGTCACTAGGCTTGAAGAAGAAAACACCAATCTGAAAGCTGCTCTTGATATTGCCAACAAAGAAGTGCGTCAACTGAAAAGCGACAAGATTGCTCTGAATGACAAAGCCAGTGAGCTGGTTGGGAAGAAGAAAGATTTGGAGGCTTATCTGGGCGGACTCGCCAAGAAGCTGTTCCTCATGCTCGAAGGTAAACCTTTGCATTATGCAAGTATTTTTTACAGTGTTCTTTCCATTCGACTGTTGTCTTGACTCGGTGGTTGTGCTTGCAGAATTTTGCCAAAACATTGAAAAAGAGACCAGTCAACTAGAACCAAACCTGGACCCCATCAACTCTCCGGTGAATGATGAAGTTGCCATGAATGTGTTCCGGCTCGAGTCTCGTGTTGCTGCTGTCACTGACTATCTCGCAAGGCTGAAGGTCGCCACTTCCCGCATTGACACTACGCTCTGGCCCAGGGAGACGCTCCAGAACGACCTCGAGTCTCTGATGGCTCGATTAAACACAGTTCCTGGTCGAGTGCAGGAGTGGAAAAAGTCCTCTGCTAGGTGTGGTGCAGATGTTGCTCTGTGTCTGGCTCGAGTCCATTGCAAGGATGCACGAGAAGACAAGCTGGCGGCTCTTCGGGTGGCCAACACCAAAAAACACGACTTCCGGTCCTTCATGGAGACCTTCATTGCCGCTGCCACTCGGATTGCTGACGGAATCGACCTCGACGAATTTGTCGCACCTTCCAGCCCTCCACAGGAGGGGTAAAAAACTTCTTGAGCTCAACACTTTAAATTTGCCTCGGTATGCCGAGTGATTTTGTAACCGATAAACCTTAACAGGCTTATTGCCTGAGCACTTTCGGTTCTGTTAGATTTTTATCCGAACTTGGATTTGACGTTTTGAATATGCTTGCCTTTGGTCTGAAATGCCTTTTGCAGGTTTAAAGCGAGATGTTCACTGCAGTCGACTTATTCTTCAAATCGCTTAGGCAGGCACTGGGCTGCGGCTAAGCCTCCGAGTGGGAAACATATTCTCCACTCGGTAGGATTTTCAAAAACTTAGACGAGCACTGGGCTGCAGCTAAGCCTCCGGGTGGGAGGTCTGCTCTCCACTCGGTAGGATTTTTTATAACTTAGGCGAGCACTGGGCTGCAGCTAAGCCTCCGGGTGGGAGGTTTGCTCTCCACTCGGTAGGATTTTTGTAACTTAGGCGAGCACTGGGCTGCAGATAAGCCCCCGAGTGGGAGGTTTGCTCTCCACTCGGTAGGATTTTTTATAACTTAGGCGAGCACTGGGCTGCAGCTAAGCCCCCGGGTGGGAGGTCTGCTCTCCACTCGGTAGGATTTTTTATAACTTAGGCGAGCACTGGGCTGCAGCTAAGCCTTCGGGTGGGAGGTCTGCTCTCCACTCGGTAGGATTTTTATAACTTAGGCGAGCACTAGGCTGCAGCTAAGCCCCCGAGTGGGAGGTTTGCTCTCCACTCGGTAGGATTTTTTATAACTTAGGCGAGCACTGGGCTGCAGCTAAGCCTCCGGGTGGGAGGTCTGCTCTCCGCTCGGTAGGATTTTTTATAACTTAGGCGAGCACTGGGCTGCAGCTAAGCCACCGAGTGGGAGTTTTGCTCTCCACTCGGTAGGATTTTTCTAACTTAGGCAAGCACTGGGCTGCAGCTAAGCCCCCGAGTGGGAGGTTTGCTCTCCACTCGGTAGGATTTTCACGTGGGTTTTCACGTTGTACTTGTGGCGTAGCTCAGAGGAGAGGGTCGCAGTCGACCTGCACCTCGTCCTCCTTGTAACCGCACATTGTACTTGTGGTGTAACTCAGAGGAGGGGGTCGCAGTCGACCTGCACCTCGTCCTCCTTGCGACCGCACATTGTACTTGTGGAGTAGCTCAGAGGAGAAGGTCGCAATCGACCTGCACTTCGTCCTCCTTGCGAGCGCACGTTGAATTTGAACTTAGGCGAGTGCTTAGACTGCAGCTAAGCCCCCGAGTGAAAGTCTGGCTTGTCACTCGGTAGGATTTTATTGAAACTTAGGCGAGTACTTGGACTGCAGCTAAGCCCCCGAGTGGGAGTCTGGCTCGCCACTCGGTAGGATTTTATTGAAACTTAGGCGAAACGGGTTCGCAGCTAAGCCCCTGAGTGGGAGTCTGGCTCGCCACTCGGTAGGATTTTATTGAAACTTAGGCGAAACAGGTTCGCAGCTAAGCCCCCGAGTGGGAGTCTGGCTCATCACTCGGTAGGATTTTATTGAAACTTAGGCGAAACGGGTTCGCAGCTAAGCCCCCGAGTGGGAGTCTGGCTCATCACTCGGTAGGATTTTTTTACAAACTCAGGCGAAACGGATTCGCAGCTAAGTCACCCACTGAGGGGGAAAATTTTAATGAACAAATAAAAGTGACAAAAAATCAGCGGGGAAATTATGACACTATTATTTTGCAAGACGTGAACTACAGAAGTACTTTTATTACATCTCACTCCGAGTGAAAACTTAAGTGTAAAATGGGCAGAGTAGTTCCGCATTCCAAGCTCGGGGCTCGTCGATATTATGCTTGACATTGTAGAGACGGTACACTCCGTTGTGGAGAACCTTGGTGACGATGAAGGGTCCTTCCCAAGAAGGAGCAAGCTTGTGTTGTTTCTGCTGGTCCACTCGGAGAACCAAATCTCCTTCCTGGAAGGCTCGACTCTTCACGTTTCTGGCGTGGAAGCGACACAAGTCTTGTTGGTAGATGGTCGATCGGATCAGAGCCATCTCCCTTTCTTCCTCTAAAAGGTCGACTGCGTCCTGCCGCGCTTGTTCAGCTTCAGCTTCGTTGTAAAGTTCAACTCGAGGAGCATTGTGGAGGAGATCACTCGGCAAGACTGCTTCAGCTCCATAGACCAAGAAGAATGGAGTTCTTCCGGTCGACTGATTAGGCGTGGTCCGCAGACCCCAAAGTACTGAGGGAAGTTCGTCGACCCATGCTCCAGCCGCATGCTTGAGATCACGCATCAGTCGGGGTTTCAACCCTTTGAGGATCAAGCCATTAGCTCGCTCCGCTTGTCCATTCGACTGTGGATGGGCGACCGAAGCGTAGTCGACTCGTGTGCCTTGAGAGGTGCAGAAATCCGTGAATTCCTCCGAGTCGAAGTTTGACCCATTATCCGTGATGATGCTGTGCGGGACTCCATATCTGAATATCAGTTCCTTGATGAAGCTAACAGCAGTACCGGCGTCAAGGTTCTTGATGGGTTTAGCCTCGATCCACTTGGTGAACTTGTCGACTGCCACCAGTACATGCGTGAAACCGCTTCGACCTGTTCTCAAGGGGCCTACCATATCCAACCCCCATACAACGAAGGGCCAGACGAGTGGTATGGTCTTCAGAGCTGACGCAGGCTTGTGTGACATATTGGAGTAGAACTGACATCCTTCGCACTCGTCCACTATTTCCTTTGCCATCTCATTTGCCTTTGCCAGTAAAATCCGACTCGGTATGCTTTGGCCACGATGGTCCGAGAGGACGCATGATGACCACAGGTCCCCGAGTGGATATCATCAAGAATGATTCGACCTTCTTCTGGCGTTATGCACTTCTGACCAACTCCAGTCGCGCTCTCTTTGTACAACTCCAGTCTAGCCTCTTCCTCATCCTCCGGGAGCTCTTTTCTCAGGATATACGCGATATATGGAACTGTCCAGTCGGGAACGACCACTAAGACCTCCATGACCAAGTCGACCACTGCTGGGACTTCTACTTCAGTCGGATCTGTGGCACTCTTGGGTTGCGGAGCTTCTTAGGTGAAAGGATCTTCTTTTACCAACGGAGTATGGATATGCTCCAAGAACACACCACTCGGAATGGCTTCTCTCTTGGAACCTATCTTTGCTAGATCATCAGCTGCTTGATTTTTCAGTCGGGGTATATGATGGAGCTCTAACCCCTCAAACTTCTTTTCCAACTTCCTCACTGCATTGCAGTATCCAGTCATGGCTGGGCTTCTCACGTCCCACTCCTTCATCACTTGGTTGACCACCAAATCTGAGTCGCCATAGACCATAAGGCGACAGACGCCAAGTGAAATGGCCATGCGCAACCCATACAAGAGGGCCTCATACTCTGCCTCATTGTTGGAGGAATCAAAGTAATCTGAAGCACATATCTGAGCTTATCTCCTCTGGGGGAAACCAAGACAACCCCAGCACCGGAACCATTCAACATCTTAGAGCCGTCAAAAAACATGGTCCAATGCTCCGAGTGAGCTTGAGCTGGCTGCTGTTGTTCAATCCACACGGCAAGGAAATCTACTATTGCTTGGGACTTAATCACTTTCTTTGCCTCAAACTTGATATCAAGGGGAAGAAGTTCAATCGCCCATTTCGCCACTCGGCCAGTTGCATCTCTGTTGTGCAGAATCTCTGAAAGTGGAGCGTCGCTGACGACTGTGATGGAATGATCAGAGAAATAATGAGCAACCTTCTTCGTGGTCATGTAAATCCTATACACAAGCTTCTGATAATGAGGGTATCTTTGCTTGGATGGAGTCAAAACTTCGGACAGATAATACACTGGGCGCTGAACTTTGAAGGCTTTCCCTTCTTCTTCCCGCTCGACCGTAAGTACTGTACTGACGACTTGTCCTGTGGCTACAATATAAAGCAACAGAGGCTCTTTGCTGATTGGAGCAGCAAGCACCGACTGGGTGGAGAGCAGAGCTTTTAGCTCGGCAAACGCTGCATCGGCTTCTGGAGTCCACTCGAACTTGTCTGCCTTCTTCATCAGTCGGTAAAGAGGCAGTGCCTTTTCACCGAGTCGTGAGATGAATCGACTTAATGCAGCCAAGCATCCAGTAAGCTTCTGGACATCGTGCACCCGCATAGGGCGTTTCATTCGGAGTATAGTGCCAATTTTTTCTGGGTTAGCGTCGATTCCTCGTTCGGAAACGAGAAAACCGAGTAACTTTCCACCAGGAACTCCGAACGTGCACTTTGATGGATTGAGCTTGATATCATACCTTCTGAGGTTGGCAAATGTTTCGGCGAGGTCAGTCAGCAGGTCGGAACCCTTTCGCGACTTGACCATGATATCATCCATATACACTTCCACATTCCGACTGATTTGAGTGAGCAAACACTTCTGAATCATTCGCATGAACGTGGCTCCGGCATTCTTGAGGCCGAATGGCATGGTGATATAGCAAAAGCACCCGAATGGAGTGATGAAAGCTGTTTTTATCTCGTTGGGTCCATACAGACGGATCTGATGGTACCCGGAATAGGCGTCTAGAAAAGACAATCTCTCGCATCCCGCGGTCGAGTCAACAATTTGATCGATGCGAGGGAGAGGAAAATGATCTTTCGGGCAGGCCCGATTGATGTGCTTGAAATCGATGCACATTCGGAGTGAGTTGTCCTTCTCAGGAACCATGACAACATTGGCGAGCCACTCGGAGTGGTATATCTCTCGGATAAATTCTGCAGCCAATAGTCGAGCCACTTCCTCACCAATAGCTTTTCTCTTCTGGACGGCGGACCGCCGCAGATGTTCTTTGACCGGCTTCGCGGTTGAACCGACTCTAAGGCGATGCTCAGCCAGTCCCCTAGGAACACCTGGCATGTCAGCTGGTTTCCATGCAAAGATGTCCTAGTTCTCACGGAGGAACTGGATGAGCGCTTCTTCCTATTTCGGGTCGAGTGTGGTGGAGATGTGGGTCGGAGCTGCATTGGGGTCGGTCGGGTGAATGTGGATGGGCTTCGTCTCACCGGACGACTGAAATGCTGACTCCGTGGCTGGCTTCTTGGCTTGCAGCAAATCACTCGGATCTGCATTTTGTTTATATTCTTCAAACTCGATCGCTTTCACCTGCGAATCGGCAATTTTTGAGCCTTTCTGGAAACACTCTTCTGCCTTTTTCCGACCGCCAGTGACAGTGATCACTCCTTTGGGGCCGGGCATCTTCAGTTTGAGGTACACATAACATGGTCGAGCCATGAACCGTGCGTAAGCTGGTCTCCCCAAAATAGCGTGGTAAGCGCTCTGAAAATCCACGACCTCAAACGTCAACTTCTCTTTGCGAAAATGTTTCGAATCCCCGAACACCACATCCAGAGCTATTTGGCCGAGTGACTCGGCTTTCTTTCCTGGTATGACTCCGTGAAAACTCATGTTACTGGTGCTCAGTCGGGACATCGGAATACCCATTCCTTTCAACGTGTCTACATACAATAAGTTCAGTCCACTACCACCGTCCACTAGCACCTTCGTGAGTCGAGTGCCTTCGACCACCGGGTCGACCACCAAAGCTTGCCTCCCAGGGGTGGCTATATGAGTCGGATGATCAGACTGGTCGAATGTAATGGGAGTTTGGGACATCTCAGATAACTTGGTTTCGCCGGGGCGACCATGTTCACCTCACGGTTAATAACCTTCAGTCGGCTCTTGCTTTCCACATCCGCAAAGATCATCAGAGTGGAGTTAACATGAGGATATCCTCCCTCACTGTCCTCCGTGTCTTCGGCTTTATCCGACTCCTTTTCCTTGTCCTTGGACTGTTTTCCTTGGAACTGCTGGATCAGGAGTCGACACTGGCGAGTGGTATGCTTCGGGTAGATGATATTACCCTCTTCGTCTTTCTTCGTGTGGATGTGACACGGCATATCCATCACGTCATTTCCTTCTTTATCCTTCACCTTCTTGGGGTTCCAGTATCCTTTGGGTTTCCCTTTGAACTTGCCCTGAGTCACGGCCAGAGCCTCTCTAGGAGCTGCTGGTTCGGCCTTCCGCTTCTGCTTCCGACTGGTGTTTCCCTTCTCCGACTGACTCGGCTTGTACTTGCCGCTTCGGAGTTGGTCTTCCTCTTCGCCGTTGGCATACTTGGTAGCAATCTCCATCATTCGACTCAGGGTCATGTCTCCGGTTCGACCAAACTTCAAACTCAATTCTCTGTTCTTAACACCATCCTTGAAGGCGCAAACTGCCTGATGATCAGACACGTTCTCCACGGTATGATGCAAAGTGATCCATCTCTGATATACTCTCTTAGAGTCTCATTCGTCTTCTGCACACAAACTTGCAGCTCGGTCAATCCAGCTGGTCGCTTGCAAGTTCCCTCAAATGTTCTAACGAACACTCGGGACAGATCCTCCCAAGTGTAAATGCTGCTTGGAGATAACTGATTCAACCATGCTCTGGGAGAACCTTCCAACATGAGTGGCAAATGCCTCATGGCCACCTCGTCATTCCCGCCGCCAATCTGTACCGCCACTCGGTAGTCTTCAAGCCAGGTTTCAGGCTTAGACTCACCAGTGAACTTGCTTACTCCAGTTGCCAACCTGAAGTTGGGGGGAATCACCGCGGCTTTGATAGCCCTGCTGAAACATTCTGGACCAGAAACATGCACTCGACTGCTAGTGGGCGCATCTCTGTCAGGGCCACCTCGATGAGCTCTGTTCCGATCGACCAAGCCTTGCACGATGATGGATCGCGCGTCAAAGCCTGGTTCCCTGGGGTCGACTGGAGCTCTTCGCCCCACACTGAGTTGACGCTTGTCATCCTGCTGCCGAGGAGCGTAAGACCCACCCCTCGGGGGAGGAGTGGGCACTCGACGCCTATCATCACGATCATGTCAGTCACCATACTGGTCTCGCCGATTCTCGCGTCCTTCACTCCGCGGAGGCGATCTGGGACTGTGAGCCGACTGAACCGTATTCGCAGCGACGGATCGACTGTGAATTCTGTTACGTGACTGCGACACGGCTGAATTCTGATCTCCTACTGCCCGGAGCAAATCTCTGATCTGCATCAAGCCCCTACCAGCCTCCGACTGAGAGGGCTGGATGGACTCTGCTATACGGGTTGTAGCTGCTAAATTCTGAATCGGGGTTCGATATACCTGAGTCGGCGGGAAGAGTTGACGTCGATTGGAGTCGGGTACTCGTTGCCGCGCGCGCTCGTCGAGTGCTCGCTGAAGGTTCTCCAGACGAGCGCGTTCAGCCAAGTTGGCCAAACGTGCTTCCTCCAAGGCGCGAGTCTCGGGGGTTTCTCCCGCGATGGGAGTATGCAGAGCATCCATGTTCCTGTGGCGAAGTTCTTCCCTCTGCAGGGAATTAAGTGGCTCGGGCTGGTACTCTTCATGGACTTGAGCGGGGTCGCCTCCACCGTCTACCCCGTCCTCGCGAGGAAAACCGGGAGGGCTGTGAGGCCCGTTGACCATCAAGACCTCTGCCGCTGGATCACTGCTATCACACTCGGATGCAGTCTCTACGGAGCCAGTCGACAGATCGAACAGGCCGTAGAGAGATTCGTCGGGCTCGATTGCCGCAACTTGGGTGGTGGCCGTCTGGTGAGCCACCGCGTGCCTCACCCACCGCTGGAGCCTCGACCGACCAGAGCACTTGCGCTGGCGGGAGACCGGGAGGGTGACTGTTAGGGGAGTCGACCGATATGGAGTCGACGGTTGCCGCAGCAGAACGCCGCGGACACATGCGCGAAAATGCGTCGCCCCGCGGACGGAGAGCGCATCAGCGTCGAGTGGAGCCTCCTGGAGCCAAGCGGAATCGTCGGCGATGAAGGTGAGAGCGCCGAGACGGATCTCGCGGCCCTCGACCAAAGCTCCACCAGCAACCATGATGAAAGTACTCGGAAGAATCGCAACTTCTCCAAGAATCGCTAAGACACCTGCCCCAAGGTGGGCGCCAACTATCGTGGTTCTAAGTCTGACAGTAGAGTGGGGGGTAAGTATGGAGAGGCAAGGTCCTAGCTATGGAGCAGTTGTAAACACAAGGGATGTACGAGTTCAGGCCCTTCTCGGAGGAAGTAACTACCCTACGTCTCGGAGCCCGGAGGTGGTCGACTGGATTATGTGTGTATGGATTACAGGGGTGCGAACCCTTTACACTGAGGAGGGGGGTGACTTATATAGTGCATGCCGGACCCCTCCGGCCCTCAGTAATGCGGGGTTTAAAGTACATTAAGTCTAGGCGTTACTGGTAACGCCTCACATAAAGTGTCCTAAATGCCATAAAGTCTACTTAATTACAGACCGTTGCGGTACAGAGTGCCTCTTGTCCTTCCGGTGGTCGAGTGAGTCTTCATGGTCGAGTCCTTCGAGTCCGTCGAGTGAAGTCCCTCTTGGTCGACTGGAAGGCAGTTTCTCCTGAGGGTGTCCTTGGGTAGGGTACTTAGATCAGGTCTATGACCCTACCCTAGGTACATGGCTCCATCAACCATTTCCTTTGAAGTGGAAGCACTTAGTCTCGGGATTGGGTCCAGCTTTGGGCTTCTTCACTGGAGCGGTAACTTGCTTGCCATTCTTCTTGAAGTTCCCTTTCTTTCCCTTGCCATTTTCCTTGAAACTAGTGGTCTTATTAACCATCAACACTTGATGCTCTTTCTTGATTTCTACCTTCGTCGATGTCAGTATCGCAAAGAGCTCAGAAATCTTTTTAGTTATTTCTTGCATATTATAGTTCATCATGAAGCTCTAGTAGCTTTGTGATAGTGACTGGAGAAATCTATCAACAACTATCTTATCTAGAAGATTAACACCCACTCGATTCAAGCGATTGTAGTACCCAGACATTCTGAGTACATGCTCACTGGTTGAGCTATTCCCCTCCATCTTGTAGGAAAAGTACTTGTCAGAGGTCTAATACCTCTCAACACCGACATGAGCCTGAAATACCAATTTTAGCTCTTGGAATATCTCATATGTTCCATGGCGCTCAAAACGTCTTTGGAGCCCTAATTCTCAGCCGTAAAGCATGGCGCACTAAACTATCAAGTAGTCATCAGGCTGAGCTGTCAAACATTCTTAACATCTGCATCAGCTCCTGCAGCAGATCTGTCATCTAGCGGTGCATAAAGAACATAATTATTCTGTGCAACAATGAGGATAATCCTCAGATCACGGACCCAGTCCGCATTATTGCTACCATCCTCTTTCAACTTAGTTTTCCCTAGGATCATATCAAAAAAGGGGAAGCTACATCGCGAGCTATTGAACTACAACATAATTTGCAAAGACATTTTGACTATGTTCTTGATAAATCTTAGTTTAATTAATCAAATTACTAATGAACTCCCACTTAAATCAACATACCTCAAGTTGTCTAAGTGATACATGATCCAAATAAACTAAACCATGTCCGATCATAACGTGAGATGGAGTAGTCTTCAATGGTGAACATCTTTATGTTGATCATGTCTACTATATTGACTCGTGTTCGACCTTTCGGTCTCCAGTGTTCCGAGACCATGTTTGTACATGTTAGGCTCGTCAAGTTTAACCCAAGTATTCTACTTGTGCAAAATAGGCTTACACATGCTGTATGTGAATGTAGAGTCTATCACACCTGATTATCACGAGGTGCTTTGAAACGATGAACTTTAGCAATGGTGCATACTTAGGGAGAATATTTTTATCTTTAATTAAGTGAAGGGATTATCTTATAATGCTACTATTGTTCTAAGCAAAATAAGATGCATAAAGGATAAATATTACATGCAATCAAAATATGTGACATGGTGTGGCTTGATAAACCGCTAGTATACGGGATAGTTGTAGCCTCTTTCGATAAGTAAGAGTGTCGAACCCAACGAGGAGCTAAAGGTAGAACAAATACTCTCTCAAGTCCTATCGTCCACTGATACGACTCTACGCACGCTTGACGTTTGCTTTACCTAGAACAAGTATGAAAGTAGAAGTACTTCGTAGGTGTTGTTGGATAGGTTTGCAAGATAATAAAGAACAAGTAAATATAAACTAGGGGCTGTTTAGATAAAGATGCAATAAAGTAAATATAGCGAGTGTGGAAAAGTGGTGGTGGGAGTTGTGAAATTGTCCCTAAGCAATTGACTACGTTACTAGACCGGTAATCACTATTGCAATTCTATTTGAGGGAGAGGTATAAGCTAACATACTTTCTCTACTTGGATCATATGCACTTATGATTGGAACTCTAGCAAGCATCCGCAAATAGTAAAGATTCATTAAGGTAAAACCCAACCATAGCATTAAAGTATCAAGTCCCCTTTATCCCATACGCAAACAACCTACTTACTCGGGTCTGTGCTTCTATCACTCACGCCACCCACCATAATCAAATCATAAACATATTGCAAACCCTACAGCGGGAATCCCTCATGCTTGCGCGACACGGGGGGCACAATAGGATAGCACCAATAATAAAACATGCAACTCAAACCAATCATAGCAATTCATCAATCACCGATAGGACAACGAAAATCTACTCAGACATCATAGGATGGCAACACATCATTGGAAAATAATATGAAGCATAAAGCACCATGTTCAAGTAGAGGGTACAATAGGTTGCGGGAGAGTGGACTGCTGGATATAGATGGGGGAAGGTGATGGAGATGTTGGTGAAGATGGCGGAGGTGTTGGTGAAGATCGCCATGATGATGATGGCCCCCGGCGGTGTTCCGGCGCCACCGGAAGCAAGGGGGAGAGAGCCCCCTTCTTCTTCTTCTTCTTCCTTGACCTCCTCCCTAGATGGGAGAAGGGTTTCCCCTCTGGTCCTTGGCTCCTATGGCGTGGGAGGGGCGAGATCCCCTCCGAGATTGGATCTATCTCTCTGTTTCTGCGTTATCAGATTCTGCCCCTTCACCGTTTCTTTTACATCCAGAGATCCGTAACTCCGATTGGGGTGAATATTTCGCCCAGATCTTTCTCATAAAATTAGCTTTCTTGCGGCAAAAGAAGAGAGTCAACCGCCTTACAGGGGGCCCAGGAGAGTCCACGGCGCGCCTGCCTCCCTCGGGCGCACCCCCTATCTCCTGCCCCCTCGGGCACCGTCTCGCGTTGATTTTACTTCCCAAAAATCACAAATATTCCAAAATAATTCTCCGTCCGTTTTTATCCCCTTTGGAATCCGTTTGATATTGGGTTTCTGCGAAACAAAAAACATGCAACAGACAGGAACTGGCACTAGGCACTTGATCAATATGTTAGTCCCAAAAAATAGTATAAAAAGTTGCCAAAAGAATATAAAAGTTGAATAATATTGGCATGGAACAATCAAAAATTATAGATACGACGGAGACGTATCATGGCCATCAACATCTTGTGCTTTTTATCTCCATCTTCAAAGCATCGGCATGATCTCCATCGTCACTGGCTTGACACCTTGGTCTCCATCGTTGTGTCATGGCCGTCTCTCCAACTATTGCTAACACATAGTGATAAAATAAAGCAATTACATGGCGCCTGCAATTCATACAATAATTAAGAGACAACCCTAAGGCTCCTGCCGGTTGTCGATATTAAAAAACATGATCATCTCATACAACAACGATATCACATCACGTCCTGACCATATCACATAACAACATCCCCTGCAAAAACAAGCTGGACGTCCTTTACTTTGTTGTTGCAAGTTTTACATGGCTGCTACGGGCAACTAGCAAGAGCCATTCTTACCTACGCAAAACCACAACGGTGATTATCAAGTTTGTTGTTTTAAACTTCTTCAAGGACCGGCCATAGTCAAGTTTGATTCAACTAAAGTAGGAGAAACAGACACCCGCCAGCCACCTTTATGCAAAACAAGTTGGATGTTAGTCGGTGGAACCGTTCTCATGTACATGGACATGTGAGGTTGGTCCGGGCCGCTTCATCCCACAATGCCGCCGAATCAAAATAAGACATTGGTGGTAAGCAGTATGAACATCACCGCCCACAACTCCTTTGTGTTCTACTCGTGCATATCATCTACGCATAGACCTGGCTCTGATACCACTGTTGGGGAACGTTGCATGAAAAAAATCTACGCACACGCAAGATCTATCCATGAAGATGCATAGCTACGAGAGGGCAGAGTGTGTCTACGTACCCTCGTAGACCATTACGTGGAAGCGTTTAACAACACGGTTGAAGTAGTCGTACACCTTCACGATCCACCTGAAAAAGTACTGAACATACGACACCTCCGCCTTCAGCACACGTTTAGCTTGATGGCATCCTCGCCTTCTTGATCCAGCAAGACAGGCGGAGTAGTTGATGAGTTTTGGCAGCACGACGGTGTGGTGACGATGGTGATGCAACTATCTCCACAGGGCTTCACCGAGCACTTCAAAAATATGACCGAGGATGAACTAGAGGGAGAGGGGCATCGCACACGACTTGGAAGTCATGGTGTGTTTTCCTCCTCTCCCTCCTCAAATATATATAGGTGGAGGGGGAGGGGAGGCATCCCTATGGGCACCCCAAGGTGGCCGGTGGCCGCCCGGGACTCTTGCCCTAGGCGCCTACCCCGTTTCCTTATTTATGGGTAGAGGAGATGGCAGGGAAGGATCCGGCGGCTGCCCCGCCTTGGCGCCCCCTTTTCCTTCCTTGGCACGTGGCCAGGGGAGGTGTAGTGTGCCCGGCCCCTTAGTGGGATGGTTCGCCTCCCTCCTTTGACCCATGAGGCCCACAAAGTGCCGATGGCCTCCTGAAACCCCTTTCGGTACTCGAATAAAACCCGGTACATTCTGAAACCTTTTCGGTGACCAAATAGCATCGTCCTATATATCAATCTTTATCTCGGAACCATTTCGGACCTCCTCACCATTTCCGTGATCTCATCCGGGACTCCGAAAAAAATTCGGTCAGCAAATCACATAACTCATATAATAATATATCATCAACGAACGTTAAGCATGCGGACCCTACGGGGTCGAGAATGATGTAGACATGACGTAGACACCTCTTCGGTCAATAACCAATGGCAGGACCTGGATGCCTATATTGCTTCCTACATATTCTACAAAGATCTTTTCGGTCGAACCTTTATGACAACATAGGTAGTTCCCTTTGTCTATCGGTATGTTACTTTCCCGAGATTCAGTTGTGGTATCTTCATACCTAGTTCAATCTCGTTACCGACAAGTCTCTTTACTCATTCCATAATACATCATCTTGCAACTAACTCCTTAGTCACTTTGCTTGCAAGCTTCTTATGATGTGTATTACCGAGAGGGCCCAGAGATACCTCTCTGTCATACGGAGTGACAAATCCCATTCTCGATTCATTCCAACTCAATAGACGCCTTCATAGATACATGTAGAGCACCATTATGATCACCCAATTACGTTGTTACGTTTGATAGCGCAGAAGATATTCCTCTGGTATCCGGGAGCTGCACGATCTCATGGTCGAATAAACATGTATTTGACATTAAGAAAGCAGTAGCAATAAACTGAACGATCGTATGCTAAGCTAATGGATGGGTCTTGTCCATCACATCATTCTCCTAATGATGTGATCCTGTTATCAAATGACAACTCATATCTATGGTTAGGAAACCTTAACCATCTTTTGATCAACGAGCTAGTCTAGTAGAGGCTCACTAGGGATACATTATTTGTTTATGTATCCACACATGTATTTAAGTTTCAGGTTAATACAATTCTAGCATGAATAATAAACCTTTATCGTGATTAAGGAAATATAATAATAACCATTTTATTATTGCCTCTAGGGCATATTTCCATCAATCTTTGCTTCAGAACAAGATCCTGGAATCAAATAGATTGTCCCAAGGGCGCCATATTCTAGGAGCCCAAGTCATGCTATTGAAAATTTGTTCCTCTAGCAGTTCCGGTTTGAGCTGTCCGTTCCCTTTTTAAAACTCCACTTCTTTTAATATAGAAATCCCTGATCAAATAGAGAACAATATCCATTGCATTTCATAGCCACTTTTCATCCCAGAAATGTATCTCTGAGCCATCCTATATAAGGAATGATCCGGAGCAAAAAATATATTTCCTTACCGCCACCAGTCCAACCCAGAAGTGTGAGTCGTCGGGCTTCCAATATGCCCAGGACATCGCCTTTTGGCCTAGATACTTGTTTCGTAGAAAAGTTTGCCAAACACCATCTTCGGTAAGTAGCTTGAACAACCATTTACTAAGTAAGGCAGATTCTTGGCCTGGAGGTCTTGGACACCTAAACCTCCCTGGTCTTTCGATCGACAAAGAATCTGGATCTAAAGTAATCCAGTCTTTGTAGAACCCCTTTGGAAGTTGGATAAATGAGAGAATGTAGAGAAGCATGTTTGTGAGGACAGAATTGATGAAAACTAGTTGTCCTCCAGCAGAGAGCAAGTTGCATTTCCAAAGGAGGTGGTTAGATAAGTTAATTTTTAGACCTGACATTTGCTAAAAAGCTAAAAGCAAGAGTTTTAGATTTGTAGTCTTATCAAAGTCATGTTTCATAAAGAGAATTGTATCATCATCATATTGCAAAATAAAGTCCTCCATTGACAAGATGTGGTACTACTCCTGCAATTTGGTCGTCGCGCATTCGATCAAACTAGCCAACATGTCAGCGATTATTAAATAACATTGGAGACGGTTGGTCACACTGACGTGATCCCTTTTTGTCTAGAAGTAAAGGCCTACATCATCATTGACTTTGATAGCCACACTGCCTCCAGTAACAAAATTTTGGGTCTACTCGCGCCATCTGTCGGAGAAACCTTCATTCTCAGAGTCCATTAGAGAAACAACCATTTGACTGCCTTTTCAAAGTCATTTTTTAATACTATCCTAGTCGTGTTCTTTCATGTATCTAGTGAACGGTCTCATGAAGGATAACTACTCCGTCAAGCTTACATGAAAGTCTTTTGGGATGGTCGAACAACATGGTCAGCAACTGGATCCTATTACTCGCCACTTTGGTCTGTATTGCTGGATATGCTCATCGTCCTTCATCATGGGAAACAAAAAATCTCGCCTAAATTAAGTCGGGATGGTTCAAATTGGCCGGCATGAAAAATGAGTAACTCCATTAGGCCAGTCTTGATGACATCCCAGAAGTTTTGATAGAACTCTGCTATGAAGCCATCATGGCCTAGAGCTTTGTTATATTCGATTTGAAACATCACAACTCACACCTCCTCTTCAGAGAAAGGGCCATCAGGATGTCGTTTTCCTCTATCGTGACTTGTGGAATATCATCTGTTCGGATCTCATCGAGAGTGAAGTTCCCTTCATCTGGAGCCCCAAATAGAAACTTGTACTACTACCTCCGTCCCAGCGTATAAGTCATTCACGTAGTTCTAGGTCGACAATTTAACTATCTAAATATTTATTATATGTGACAAAAAATATATATTTAGAAACTACATCCGTGTAGAAATCTAGTGATATACTTTCATGACATGTAACACATATTTAATTCCTCAAATCCATAACCTAGAAGTACGCAAATGACTTATACACCGAAACGGAGGTAGTATATGGTTATATAACGCTTGAGATCTTCTTGACCTGTGATCCATTCCTCATCCTATTGGAGTCTAAAACTGCACTGCTTACGGTTCCGCTCATTGGTGACCAATTAGAAATATCGTGTATTGACATCTCCATCCAAAGGAAATTGCGCGCCGAATCTTCAGTACCACTTGAGTTTTTCTTCTCTCAATAGACGCGTTATCTGCTGATTGAATTATTTTTTATATCAATCTCTTGTTGAGACAAAGTGTGAGTCTCTGCGATTTTGTCGAGGTCATCAATAATGATGAAAAGACGCTGCTTTTCTTTTTCTAAACATACCTAAAAATTGGGAGAGAATTTCAATTTCCGGCCTCTATACCAATTAGGGATGCACACAACCTTTTTAGTATGAGTACCAAGATACTTATCTTATATGCAGTCGCACCACAGATCAGCCTGATCCTAAAAGAATTTTTATGTACCATGATTTTATTTGGATGAGTGGTTCCACCATACACCGAACTTAATCCTCAATAAATGGTGAAAACTATGTGCATCACCTGTCAATCCTAGGAATTTAATCCGGATGGTTATGCACAACTACATGCCAAACTTGACCGTCAATAAAATTGCGATTAGCTAAACAAATAAAACGTATTCCCTCTGTTATGAATTATAAGATGTTTTATTTTTTTCTGAATTGGATGTATATAGACATATTTTAATGTGTTTGTTTACTTATTCAGTTTGTATGAACTTTATATTAAAATATCTAAAACATCTTATAATTCGAAACGGAGGTAGAACTGTGTAATATGCAAATGACGGATGCCATATCAGAGGGTCAGTGCAATATGTATAGGTTACTCTTTGCATCTCATTAGGCAGAGACACACTTTTTTAGTCATATTTATAGCTTATTTCATGGCGGGTACAACAGGCACCTGATAGGCGATCAACAACAACTTACTCTTGAACAGAAAACAACAACAATGGTGATGATGAAAACACGGCGATGATACAACGCAGGGCAAATGCACACACAAACACGGTGACCGTGCTCATCTTGTGTGAGCTTTTATTTTGGGCGAAACATTTCGTGATCTGAGCTTAACCCATCAGTTTTTCTTGCAGGGCGGGCCGCACGTGTCGTCGGAGTCTCGGCGGTAGTCGGCGCACCTGAACGTCTCGGTAGGGCTCGTCTGCACCACGCGGCACCATGGTTTTCAATTTCAGTTTCAGAAAAATTTCAGCACCAACCGAAATCACTGAAATTCAGTGAATTTCAGTGATTTCAGTTTCCATTTCAGCCAAATGACCGAAATATTCACTTGAATTCAATTAAAATTTTGAAAAAAGTTAAAAATATTTTGAAAAATATTGGAATTGTTGTGCTATACTGAAATTGCTCAAATATTTTGGCCGAAACGTAATATTTCAGTGTCTGCTGAAATTACTGAAATTCAGTGAATTTCACCGAAATCTCACTGAAAGTGAAAACCATGCGCGGCACTTCAAGCAGCCCTTGGGGCACTCAGGATGGGCGTCGTCACATACGTCGATCCCCGAGAAGGACCTGCAGTCGTCGCAGCACTTGGGGAAATAGCCCGATGGCTGCAGCATGGATAGCAATTATTCACTTGTAAGATACGACCTCACCGGTATCACGCAAAGGCAATCGGACTTCCTTCAGGAAACAAATAGAATGACTAAGCGTGACGACCAGGCACCATTTACCTGGGCGAGGATCCCCGTGAACAGGACGGCCAGGAGGACAAGGATCGCCACGAGCTTGGTGATTTTCATTGTTGCTTCTACCTTTTCGCTCAAAGCTCTCTCACCCGTCCCGTCTGGTTTTTGGAGTCGAATGTTTTTGTTGTAGTTGTTGTCCACGGCTGAAAGCACCTCTATAAGTAGCCGTAATAATTTGACAACTTAATTGGCAATCGAGCATCGACTATGTCTGCATGCCATCAAATGCCCGTGCCCAGCGGCATGATGAAGTCCAATACGTCGGCGCACACTACACACATGTTCATTGGACGTATGCAACCGGCCCTTATTAGACTTGTCGGCCAGATCTAGGCCAGACCCATTGTCAAATATCCATCTATATTTTGTGATGAGCTCCAGGAACAACATCTTCGAGTATATGTTGCACGCAGCTCCTCTGATTTCCTCGCCTCTTTCTCAAGCACAAAGCATAATTGCAGCAGTGGATACATGTAACTTTCTTGCAGTTTTGTTGAATAAATCTTTTGAGATATTTAATTTATGTTAGTTAACTTATTACTGTGCCATTTTATGTGTCATCGTCAAGATTTATGCCACAGGAAGAATTAAATCGTCTACTTAGACAATGTTAGAAGGGAGAGAGAGGGATTGTTGCGGAATATGATGTATCTATTACTGAGCCTCGAGTGCGAGTATATATTGAGTACAAAGCTTGGAGGGCAAGACGCCTCTCCTAGAGATAAGGTAGGAGACGGATTACAAATCCTAGACTACCAAAACATATGTAATCCAAATATATCTCTAACATCCCCCCGCAGTCGTAGCAGTAGCGTTGCGAACAACAGGAGCGACGCTGGATGGTCAGACTGGAGAGAATAGCAGCCGACGGACTGACATCCCCCCGCAGTAGCGGGAGCGTCGTGGACGGTGTCGCATCGCGGACGCATTGACTGTAGAGGAAGCCGACGAGTTGCTCAAGCGGATGATAACCCTTTGTGCCGATGTCGATGTAGCCGAGAGCGTAGGGTGGTGTAGCCTTGGTCGAGATAGCCGTGCGAAGAACGCCGTGGTCAATGTCGAGTCGGGGTAGCCGGTGTCGAGGGAGTCACCGTGGAGCCACGGGCGCAAGGAGGCGCCGAGTTAGCATGGGCCCGATGGTGTTGAAGTAGGGTGCGCCGGGAAGAAAATGTTGTTGACGACGTGTCACGGCGGGTTTGCCAAGCCCGGGGACACATCATGGATGAAGGCACGCACCGGTGTTGCCAGCATCGGGCATGCGTAGACGGACGAAGACGAAGTTGACGAAGCGCCGACCAGGCTTGCCAGGCCTGGGGACACCTCGTGGATGAAGGCACGCATTGGTGTTGCCAGCACCGGGCATGCATAGACGAGGGACCTACACGAGCTGTACGCCATGTCGGAGAAGTCGGAGAGGCCAGCAGAGAAGGACTCGACGACGGTTGCGGCACCAATCGGCGAGGGGCCAATGTCGCCCGCGGTTGTCGAAGTAGATGAAGCGGTCGGGGTAGATGACGGCGACACTGGCGACGAGCTGGTGCTGGACGAAGAAGAAGGGGGTGGACGGGCGGCGGTGGCGGCTACGGAGGTAGCGGCGGCGGTGCTCGAAGTAGGCGAAGAACCCTGACAGCGTGACGAAGACCGGCGCGGACGGTGGCGTCCCCGCGCCAAGGAAGACGGCGCGACGCATACCACGGGAAGTCGACGCGCAGTGACGGCGGAGCGGACCGCGGGCCGCGGCGCTGCGGCCCGAAGGGGCGACACAGCGGCGGCTGGCGTGTCGGTGCGATGGCGGGAAGACCTCGGGGCGGCGGTGGGGACCGCGGGCCGCGACACTACGGCCAGAAGGGGCGACGCAACAGCGGTTCGCGAGTCGGTGCAACCGCAGGGACGGTCTTAGGACAGCGGCATGGACCGCGTGCCACGCTCGCTACGGCCGGATGGGGCGACGCGGCGGCGGCGCGAGGGTCAGTGCAGCCACGGGATGCCCTGGAGTGGACGGCCTCGGGGCGGCGGGGGACCACGGGCCACGACACTACGGCCCGAAGGGTCGACGCAGCGGTGACGCGGGTCGGTGCAGCTGGAAAAAAAAACACGGGGCGGCGGCGCTGCGGCCCGACGGGGCGAGGCAGCGGCAGCCCGTTGCTCGACCGGTGGAGAGGCCCGCTGTACTCAGAGTTGATCTTCACAGGACCCGTGGAGGCGCGCGCAACCGACGGGCCAGATCGGTCGCACGACGTAGATGAGATGGATTGCATGCGCCCAGGTGATCAGTCCAAACATCTGCAAGTCGAAGCATCCGTTCCCTCGGTGTGCATTGTCGGACTTAGTAGTGTTGAGTATTACGTTTAGTTAGGAAATACGAGATAGACTAGGATATGTTCCGGCTTGTCTTGTACTCCAACTAGACCATGTACTCCTATATATATGCCAATGAGGCTCAAGCAATACAACGGATTATTCCACCAAACCTCTCTCTCCCTTCTAACATGGTATCTATCGCAAGTCGATCCTAAACCCTAGCCGCCGCCGCTTCCGCACCTGCGCGCCGCCCCAGGGCGGTCGGCCTCCCTGACCACCGCCGGGGGCCGCGCCGCCCGTACCTAGGGTTCGTCCGCCGGCCGTGTCGGCCGGCTGCCCTAGAGAGTCTTTTTTTCCCGATCCTTTGATCCGGGTTTTCTCTCTCGCCGGTCGCTTTGATCGGCGTCTCCTTTTTGGCTTTCCGGTCTATGTGATCCGGTTTACGTCGTCCACCGCCGCCGTCGACCCCGTGCGCCTCTACTCCAACACTGGCGCGATCTGCCGGCTTCTTCAACGACCCGACGGCCTCACATGTCGTCTGCGCGTCTGCCCGTCGGTCGCCCCGACCCGGCGGCCTCGCGCATCGTCTGTGCGTCGGCCCGCCGGTCGCCCCGACCCGGCGGCCTCGCGCCATGCGGCGGCCCTTCGCCGCCGCCATTCGCGAGCCGGCCCACCCGTCGATCTACCCCGACCGTCACCGCCCTGCTCCGTGCGGGACTCCTGCATCACCCCGATCCGGCGGCCTCGCGTCATGCAGCGGCCAATCATAGCCGCCCTGCTGACCGCCGCCGCCGGCTTCATCTCGGACACCGCCTCCACCGAGCAGCATCCCCGACCTCACGCGCGATCAGCTTGATCACCCGCTCGCCACCGTGATCCGCCTCATCTACGCCGCATGATCGACCTGGCCCGCCGGTTACGCGCGCCTCCGCAGGTCCCGTGAAGATCGTCCCCGAGTTCAGCGCGCCTCCCCACCGATCGAGCATCGGGCTGCCGCTGCGTCGTCCCGTCGGGCCGCAGCGCCGCCGCCACGTGGTTCTCCTCGCGGCTGCACCGACCCGCGTCACTGCTGCGTCGCCCATTCGGGCCGTAGTGCAGCGGCCCGCGGTCCACCGCCGCCCCAGGACCGTCCGCTCCAGGCCGTCCCCGTGGCTGCACCGACCCTCGCGCCGCCGCTGCGTCGCCCCGTCGGGCCGTAGCGAGCATGGCACGCGGTCCACGCCGCCGTCCCGAGGCCGTCCTCGCGGTTGCACCGACTCGCGAACCGCCGTTGTGTCGCCCCATTGGGCCGCAGCGTCGCGGCCCGCGGTCCCCGCCGCCGCCCCGAGATCTTCCCGTCGTCGCCCCGACCCGCCTGTCGCCGCTGCGTCGCCCTTCGGGCCGTAGCACCGCGGCTCGCGGTTCACTCCACCGTCACCGCGCGTCGACCTCCCGTGGTATGCGCCGCGCCATCTCCCTTGGCGCGGCAACGCCACTGTCCGCGCCGGTCTTCGTCCCGCTGTCGGGTTCTTCGCCTACTTCGAGCACCGCCGCCGCACTCCTAACCTAGCCGCCGTCGCCGCCGTCAGGCCGCCGCCGCCGCACTTCTTTGGCCGCCGCCGCTACCTTCGTAGCCGCCGCCGCCGCCCGTCCAGCCCCTTCGTCTTCGTCCAAGCACCAACCCATCGCCAGCGTCACCGTCATCTACTCCGACCACCGTTGGTGACATCGGCCCCGCGCCTATGGACACCGCAATCGTCGTCGAGTTCTTCTTTGCTGGCTCCTCTGACTTCTCCGACATGGCGTACAGCTCGTGCAGGTCCCTCGTCTACGCATGCCCGGTGCTGGCAACACCGATGTGTGCCTTCATCCACGACGTGTCCCCGGGCCTGGCAAGCCTGGTCGGCGCTTCGTCAACTTCGTCTTCATCCGTCTACGCATGCCCGGTGCTGGCACCACTGGTGTGTGCCTTCGTCTATGATGTGTCCCCGGGCTTGGCAAACCCGTTGCGACGCGTCGTCAACATCTTCTTCCCGGCGCACCACTACTTTGACACCAATGCGCCCATGCTAACTCGGCGCCCTCTTGCGCCCGCGGCTCCACGGCGACTTCCTCGACACCGGCTCCACCACCTACGCTCTCGGCTACCTCGACAAACGGCTCCACCACCTACGCTCTCGGCTACCTCGACAAACGGCATAAAGGGCTACCGCCTTGCTTGAGCAACCTCGTCGGTTTCTACTCCAGCCATGACTTCCGCGATGCGTCGACCATTACGACTGTGGGGGGTGTCCGTCGGCTTGCCTTCGGATTCTTCTCCAGTCTCACCGTCTGCGTCGCTACCGTTGTGACTGCAGGGGGATGTTGAGTATTACGTTTAGTTAGGAAATACGAGATAGACTAGGATATGTTCCGGCTTGTCTTGTACTCCAAGTAGACCATGTACTTCTATATATATATGCCCATGAGGCTCAAGCAATACAACGGATTATTCCACCAAACCTCTCTCTCCCTTCTAACAAGTAGCACACGACGGCCGGCCAGGGATCACACGTTGTACCAAGCCACAAGTCCAAGCATCACGTTTGACCAGGCCAACTAGAGGCCTGTATGCCTTAGACGTCCCAAGTGAAAAAACGCATGCTGGGCTAGCGTAGCACGCACGCACGCACGCACGGGGCGTTGGACGCGCGGTGACCTGCGGTTACACGGCATGGCGGCCATGAGTTGAACCAAGACGCACCATCTTGTAGGAAGAAGCATGATGCAGCCGAGGTAGATGGACGTGGGGTTGATGAAGAAGTCCCGATCCGATTGAGGTGACGACGGTTGGCGTAGTGACTTGCGAACAGAGGCGCGGACGGCGGCCATTCGAGCCGCCGTGTGCCGCGTGAGGACACCGAGTCGAAGAAGATGTCGGTGGAGTCGATGCCAAAGTTGAAGTAGAGGCGCAGGGGTCGACGGCGGCGGGGGGCGATGCAAACCAATCGTAGATCGAAAAGCCAAAAAGAAACGTCGATCAAAACGGCCGGCGAGAGAGAAAAACCCGGAGCAAGAGCTCGGGAAAAAGACTCTCTAGGGCAGCCGGTCAACACGAACGGTGGACGAATCCTAGGTACGGGCAGCGCGGCCCCCGGTGGCGATCATGGAGACCGACCGCCCCGGGGGCGTTGTGGAGCGGAAGCAACGGCGGCGGCTAGGGTTTGGATCGTTTAGGCTGATACCATGTTAGAAGGGAGAGAGAGGGATTGTTGCGGAATATGATGGATGTATTACTGAGCCTCGAGGGCGAGTATATATTGAGTACAAGGCTTGAAGGGCAAGACGCCTCTCCTAGAGATAAGGTAGGAGATGGATTAAAAATCCTAGACTACCAAAACATATGTAACCCAAATATATCTCTAACAAACAAGATAAATCTCACTTGACCTATGTACTCGACATACATATTTAGCTAACAACATGCAAATAATCAGAAAACTTCCACTTATTAGAAAAGTATAATATTTTGTGTACCCATCAACCATCATTCACCGGCGTGGTCCATCATGTAAGTTGACAGTATTTCCACTTTCCTCGCCCCTTTACTAGTACCACTTACAACACCGCCACATTTTTCCAGATTAATTACTTTGAACTGTGATAGTATATTGACATATGTGTTGTGGTTGATAAATATTAGTCATCCTCGCCTCCTAACGATGTCAAGAAGCACCGTTACAATAAAAACGTGGCGAGGATGACTTATTTCATGCCGATGCCGGTGTCATGGCCTCACAAGCGACCACTTGTGAACAAAACATAACCTAAAAACCTCGGGACTGGCTAGGTGTCGTTGCTCGGAATTTTAATTTGGGTTAGTTGAATCAATCTTTTCCCTTGATTCCGATCTAACCGTGAGATTGCATCTTCTTCCTTCAACCGTCTTCTTCATTCAAAACATATCACAACTCCTTTTCCTCCTACCGCCTGCTGCCATCCCCGGGCCGGCAGCGCCCCAGCGCCAGCCTCGCCGCCCCACCCTTCCCTCAACCTCTCCCGACCACTATGCTGCCGCCGCCACCGGCCATCCCTCTAAGCCAGTGAACCCCCTGAAATTCTCCGGCGAACCTGCACCACCCCAACCCCTAGGATAGACATGGAGGCACCTACTGTGAAATATTGTGGAAGCGTCTCAATGCCCATACACGAGCACATGCATGATTTATATTGATATGATTGTTTGGGTTACAAGTCAAGGTTGTTGGGAAACAACCACAAGAGATATACAGGAGGTTCAAGATAGAGATAAAGAAGATCTAGACTAATCTCTAGTTACAATAACAACCAATACACCTGACGCATAACCTCCTGAACATATGGCGCATAGCCTCCTGTACATATATTTTTAACACCCTCCCATGTCATAACTTCACCAAATTAAGATTACGTTTAAATTCTAAAGCACTTCTCGTGGGAAGTGCTTTAGTAAAACCATCCGCAACTTGATCTTTTGAGTGAACAAACCGTATCTCTAGCTCTTTGCTTGCAACTCTTTCCCTCACAAAATGATAATCAATTTCAATATGTTTGGTCCTTGCATGAAAAACAAGGTTAGTTGAGAGATACGTAGCACCAAGGTCATTACACCAAAGACAAGGGGTTTGAGAATTGTATATGCCAAGTTCCTTAAGCATGGATTTGACCCATATGATCTCTGTCGTTGCATTAGCCAATGCTTTGTATTCTGCTTTAGTACTTGACCTGGATACTATGGCTTGCTTCTTTGCACACCATGAGATGAGATTGGGTCCAAGGAATACATCAAAACCACCTGTAGACCTTCTATCATCCAGACAACCAGCCCAATCAGAATCAGAAAAAGCACTCACAAGTGTGGATGATGACTTGTTAAAAGTTAAGCCAAGATTTAAAGTACTCTTCACATATCTAAGTATGCATTTGGCACCTGTCCAGTGTGATGTTGTGGGTGCATGAAGAAATTGACAAACTTTGTTCACAACAAAGGAAATATCTGGTCTAGTCAAAGTCAAGTACTGAAGTGCACCAACCATAATTTTGTACCTTGTGCTATCCTCTTGATCGAAGAGTTCTCCTTCTGCAAGAGACAACTTTTCTGAGCTGGATAGTGGAGTTGGTGATGGTTTACAATTTTGCAGACCAACTCTGCTCAAAAGATCAGTTGCATATTTTTCCTGTGACAAGTGAAGTCCTCCTTCTTTGTTTCTTTTAACTTCTATACCAAGAAAATAATGCAAATCTCCTAAATCTTTAAGAGCAAATTCTGAATTCAAGTCCTTCAACAAGGCTGTCACAGCTTCATTTGATGAGCTTGTACCAATGATATCATCAACATAAATAAGCACAAAAATAGACGTACGTGACTTATTATAGATGAACAGTGATGTATCAGACCTTGAAGGAACAAACCCAAGTGCTTGCAAATTTGAGCTCAAGCGTGAGTACCAAGCCCTGGGAGCTTGTTTCAGTCCATACAGAGATCTATGCAGCCTGCATACATGAAAGGGTTTGTTTTTCTCCTCAAAACCAGGAGGTTGTTTCATGTAAACTTCCTCTTCCAAAACACCATGCAGAAACGTGTTCTGCACATCTAGCTGTCTAAGACTCCATCCTCTGGCTACGACAGTAGACAAAACAAGACGTATAGTGGCAGCTTTAACAACAGGACTGAATGTGTCTTCATAGTCTATGCCATACCTTTGCTTAAACCCCTTTGCAACTAGTCTGGCCGTGTATCTATGTATAAGACCATATGACTTTTTCTTTATTCTAAACACCCATTTGCAATCAATCAAGTTTTTACCTTGCTCTGAAGGAACGAGGTGCCATGTTTAATTTTTTTGAAGTGCTTGAAATTCTTATTCCATAGCTTTCATCCACTTTGCATCCTTGCATGTTTCCTAAAATGTAGTAGGCTCTCCTGTAGAACAAGTTAAACCATACTTAACTTTATAATTAACAGGATGAATGACACCTGCTCGTAGTCTGGTTCATGGCTGTGTTTGTACAGGTTGAGCCACCGCACCAGAACCAGACGCAGAGGATCCAGGATAGACAGCTGCAGGGGATCCCATCAATCCTGGCGCAGATCCGCTGCTATCAGCTGCGACCGGATCTTCTAGGGCCATGCTTCCACGCGGTCAACAAGAGAGCAGCGCAGAAGATCCCGTGGCTCCCGACTCCACGCCAGATCCACGCGCCGCTGTATCCGGGTGGAGATTAGCGCCAACACCTGATTGGTGGGCAGTGCGCCTGATGTAAATGTGTGGTGTTGTGCAGAACTGGTCGGTTGCGGGTTGGCTAGGCGCGCATGCCGGAGACCCCTATCAAGGCCTCGAGCCCGAGGCTGATGCTGCTGGGTCTGGCGCCCCTGATCCCGAGCTTGATGTTGTCGGATCTGACGCGGGTGCGGATCCCGACGCAGATTCGGCGGCGTTGTCACATAGCGGACACATAAAATGTAGTCCATTCTGAACGTTTTCTGCACTGTTTTGCATTGGATTTTTTTTGTTCCTTCTAGATGAGATCCTGTAGCATCACAAGCCTCATTTGCAAGGTTAGAAGCATTAGTCATATGATCAATACAATTGTCATCCCCGTGCTAAGAACAGGTTAAATGAGAAGGTAAAAGGAGAATTTCTTTGCGAAGCAAAGCACCCGCATTAGGATGAAGATTGGCAAAAGGAAACACGGTTTCATCGAAGACAACATCGCGGGAAATATAGACACGACCAGTAGAGACAACTAGACATTTAACCCCTTTGTGTTTGGCACTATAACCAAGAAACACACATTGTTTGGATCTGAACATAAGTTCGCGGTTGTTATAGGGACGTAAATTGGGCCAACAAGCACAGCCAAACACATGAAGAGAGGTATAATCTGGTCTAGTATTGAGCAGTCGGTGCATGGGTGTATCATTTTGGATGACTCGGTTAGGAAGCATATTGATGAGATGGACCGTGGTGAGGAAGGCCTCATCCCAAAACTTGAGGGGCATGGAGGCACCGACAAGTAAGGCTAGCCCAACCTCAAATACGTGTCGGTGCTTGCGTTCAGCGGAGCCGTTTTATTGGTGGGCGTGGGGGCAGGACACGTGATGTGAGATGCCCAAGGTTTGGAAAAACGAATCTAGTTTCTCATATTCGCCACCCCAATTGGATTGGACGGCAAGGATTTTGCTATCAAATTGACGTTCAACAAGCGCTTGAAAATGTTGGAAGACTTGGAAAACTTCAGAGCATTTTTTAAGAAGGTAGATCCAAGTATACTTACTAAAATCATCTATGAAGCTAAAATAGTAAGTATGGCGACCAACAGACATAGGGGCAGGACCCCACACATCAGAGAAAACAAGTTGCAAAGGTCTAGTAGAAATACTAGATGAAACTGGATAGGGCAACTGATGTGACTTTGCTTTTTGACAAGAATCACATATACTTTCAAAATTATGCTCACCAACACATGGGAGTTTATTATTTCTAAGCACTTGTTGAAAAATGATAAAAGATGGATGTCCTAATCTTGCATGCCACCGCTTGGGAGAGAGTCTTATGACACCACAAACTTGTTTATTGAAGCTTCTAAAATGGGGAATCAACGGATACAGCCCATGCACGCATCTACCTCGATAGAGAATGTTCCTCGTGACCTGATCTCGGATCAAAAAGAAATAAGGGTGATATTCCAGAAACACTTTGTTATCAATGGCAATACGGTGAACAGAAAGAAGGTTTTTTTGCTGTTTCTGGAACATGCAAGATATTTCTAAGATGAATATTACGATGAGGGGTTTTGACAATTGCATGACCAATATGATCAATGTTCATACCTTCACCATTGGCATTGTGGACTTGATCATGGGCATGATACTTCTCGCTCATTGTCACCTTCTCAAGCTCGTTGGTGATGTGATTTGTGGCACCGGAGTCGACATACCAGTTGGTGTCAACCCCATATGATGTGTCTGCAGCCACTGCAACCTTTTTTCTGGAGTTGTTCTCAGCATAACGCCAATCACAGTCCTTTGCAATATGATTATTTTTCTTGCAAATTTGACATTTATTTTCATACTCCTCATACCCTTGAAAGGGGCGCCCTCTATTGTTGTTGTAGTAGGGACGCCTGTTGTTGCCGCCGCCGTTCTGGTAGTGGCCTCCGCCACCACCGCCGCCGTTGGAGTTGTTGGTGTTGTAGTGGCCGCTGCCACCACCGTTGTTGGAGTTGTTGTAGGAGTCGTTGTTGTTGTAGGAGCCGCCGCCGCTGCTACCACCGCCGTGGGAGCTACCTCCACCACCACCCCTGTTAGGGTTGCGGTAGCCTTGATAGCCTCTGGAGTTGTTGCCGCGACCTCGAGCTGCAACATTGGCAGAGGATTTGAAGGCACCTGCCCCTGTCCCGTGGAACATCTCAACACGTTGGTCAAAATTTGCAACCATGCCGAAGAGGTCATCCACCGAGAGGGGTTCGGTGCATACGTCCAGCGCTGAGATCAGCGGCTGATAGTCCATGTCGAGCCCTGCAATGATAAAGGAAAGAAGTTCTCCTTCTTCGATGGGTTTCCCAGCCATAGCTAGTTCATCAGAGAGGGCCCTCATCTGACCAAAATAGGTTGTGGCACTCTGCAAACCTTTCTGAGCATTGGAGAGGGCTATGCGGCAGTTGTTTACACGGGAGAGAGATTGTGCGGTGAACATCTTTGCTAGGGCTGACCATATGGTGTGGAAAGTTTCTAAAGAAGCAACCTGGATGAGTACCTCCTTTGAGAGATTTCGAAGGAGAAAGGCTACAATCTGCTGATCTTGAATCAACCATGGGTGATAGGCAGGGTTTGGAACCATGTGTTCCTTTCCTTCTGAGTTTTTGGTGATGATGGTTTTGGCTGGCTCGGGTGTGGTTTGATCTAGGTACCCATATAGTCCGGAGCCCATGATTTGGGAGAGAGCTTGGGCTTTCCATAGGATGTAGTTGGTTCTTGTGAGAGGCTCGGATGTGGTATTGGACAGGCCTATGGATGGAACTTGGGTGGAGGAAGACATGGTTTGATTTGGTGGAGAGGATGATCAGGAGATGCGCAGGGAGGAAGATAGATGCTAGATGTGGCGGAAGAGGGAGGCTCTGATTACCATGTGAAATATTGTGGAAGCATCTCAATGCCCATACACGAGCACCTGCATGATTTATATTGATATGATTGTTTGGGTTACAAGTCAAGGTTGTTGGGAAACAACCGCAAGAGATATAGAGGAGGTTCAAGATAGAGATAAAGAAGATCTAGACTAATCTCTAGTTACAATAACAGCCAATACACCTGACGCATAACCTCCTGAACATATGGCGCATAACCTCCTGAACATATATTCTTAACACCTGCCACCCCATCTGCACCCCTTGCACACTAAGATAGAGAGGGAGGCTGCTTCTTCTCACTACACCCTAAGATAGATGAGATCAAACTTGCCTTGGTGCTCTGCGTTTGTTGCTTTCTTCTCCACCAAATCAACTAACCCAAATTCATTTATCAGGAGACTGAGGTGAGGCAAAAGTGAAAAACCTCACCCTACCATGTTTGAAACTGTGTGTTTTAGTTTTTCTTGTAAGTTTTTTTCGTAATGTCTCTCTTTAATTAACGTAAAATCATATGCAAAATAGTGGTGCAAATCAATTTCCCAGTCATTCAATATTTATACACCGACTCTCCAACCATCTTCCTTAAGCAACAAGCTCGCTCCTTCCTCCCCTCCGGCGAAGAAGTTGTGGCCAGCCGCGATGTCTCCAGCTTGAGCTCGGACATGGACACTGTCTAGTCTGAGCAGCATCAAAACTTAAAAGGCCTCCACCCACACCAGCCTATCTTCTTTTCCGCCTCCGTCGACTATGCACATCCCATGTTCGGCCGCTTCGGCATAATTCTAGCGAGGCCTCGCCGTAAAGTAGTTCAGACTAGTGCAGAATCAGGCAATAGTCCCAGTTCGTAAGGACCTTTAGTGTCGACTCTGCAATTGGCAACATATCTCGTGAATCCGGTGCCTATTGTGTATCCATGCATCCGTGCAATCTCAGCATCTCACTCTAAATCGTGCGCCTCACCGAAAGCCAAACAATTTTTTACATTTAGCCGCCCGCTTTACCACTTGACAACAATTTCTTTTACAAAAGACCCCCTTAAGTCTCTCATCCATGATCCGCAGCCGAGGCCCCACGTCACTTCGCCTCTTTCCTCTCTTGCAAAATCCCTAGCGCCGTTGCTCCAAAATCTAAATCCCAATCGGAAGGCCTCCTGTGATGGCAACCTTGGCCTACTCAACTCCCGTGAAGTCCTCTAGCGACGGCAACCAAGTAGCGACGATGACCGCCAGCCGACGGCCACTGGCGATGTCAGGGAAGGTCCAGGCGGCCGTCCCAACGATGAAGCCATGGCGAATTGACGACGTTCCAAGACGGTGATGACTCGTCTCAGATGAGGCGCCAACACCCCTTGCACGGCCTCTTGTGACTACAAAAATTCCCCTCATAGAAAGTTGTAGGCTGAAGCCTGTCGTCGGTAGGAAGCTGACTGTAGGTCTGTAGCAGATGTATTACAGTATTAGTGCAATGCTCATATTACTGTAATTCCTTCGAAGAAGTTGTACCATTTATCCTGTAGCAGATGTATCCATGCAATGCTTATAGCCTGTAGCATGTCTCCCTTGATAGTTTGCTTGGCATTTGGCAAAATGTATTCTTTGTTATTGCGAAAAAATCAGTGACCTTCAGTTATGCGTTGAAAAAATAAGTGACTTCATGTGGTGAAAACATGTTTTGTTCGGTAAACCTTCTGACTTGCAGGAAGTACCATGTGATAGCGTTGTCTAGTTTTGAGATATGCAACTAAATGGTGCTTCCTGATGCCAAATTTGCCAAGCAAAGAATGATTTTATTAATGTTATGATTTACTCTTTGATATACAAGAGACATGTAATGGATGGTAATTTGCATTATGTTAAATCATATTTGACTTGATTTATTACAAGTCTGATGATTTTCAAATTATTACATTATATGAACATCAGTCGGCAGATGATTGTTGAATGTGCATTATGTTAAAATAAATTCTTTGCTCAGACCTGCATCATGCTGGAGCACACAATGCAGTTTGTCAATTTACTTGTTATACATGATCAATCAAGAACTACAGTAAATTTTTAGGAAACTTTGGATAGGACTTGTTTCTTATAGCCTTTTTATCTTATAACTGGTTACGGCTATCCCAGACCACTTCCGGAGTTCCGGTAATTCAGAAGATTTTCTAAATAAATCACCGATTTTTTTCAACACATACAGAGCCTAGTCAGTAAACTTTGTGAATGTCGGATTTCGGGTTTCGGCAGACCCTGGAGGTTCGAACACTGGGGTGCGTGCGGAGATCACACCCTCAGCCTACCCATGTTTCACCGCCTCGCTAGGATCTAAACTACACGAAGAACAGCACTAGGGACACAAGATTTATACTGGTTCAGGCCACCATTGTGGTGTAATACCCTACTCCAGTTTGTGGTGTGTGGATTGCCTCTGGGGATGATGAGGAACAGTACAAGGGAAGAACAGCCTCGCGAGGGTCTGTTCTTGGTTGGTGCAACAACTACTAGGGGGGTTCAGTCGCCTCTCTCTCTCTCTCTGTGTGTGTCTTGGGTGCGGATCCGATCAGATCTCCCTCCCTACCCTGTGGGTGGCTAGTCCTATTTATAGGCGAAGGCCCCGGGCCTCTTCCCAAATATTGAGCGGGAAGGGTGCCAACAATTGGCCATTTTGAAGGGGAACATCTAGTACACTTATCCTGACTAAAGTTGGTCCTCGCCTGCCAAAAGCCCTGATGATGACGCTGGCTTGGGCTCCACGATGACCTCCGTTCTGCCGTCCTGCTGGTCTTGGTCTTGTTGCACCGAAATGGTTGCCTTTGCTTGATACCTTTGCCTGCGCTTGCCCCCTTTGCACCAAAGGGGAAACAAGGACTCTGCATAGGCCGGCGCCCGCCTGGCGCCCTCCTGGCCTCGGTCGTCATGGCTTGCGTCACGGGCACCTCGTGAGGTACCCCACCTTGATCTCTCCGCCTCCTCGCGAGCCAGCCTGACGAGGCCGTGCCCGAGGAAGCCTCCTGTCGTGCACCCCGCAAGACTTGGCCCCTCGCGAGGGTCTTGAGCATGTGTTGATGAAGATGGGCCACTCCTTGAGCCACGTCGCAGGCCGCAGGCAGGCAACTCTGGGTACCCCCGTTCCCAAAACGCCGATAGTGAATGCTTAGGATATTTTGGATAGTGACTTGTTGCTCATAGCTTAGATATCCCAGCCTACTTCTGCAACTCAAAAGCTTTACTGAACAATATTGGTAACTAGTCACTGAATTTTTTGGCAACAACAAACAGTATATTTTAACAAGGGAAAAGCTCAACCAAAGCCTATAATCTTAACAAGGCATATCACGTATTGGTAAGGAATTTAGAAAAGACGAGAAGCATGTAAAAACATCACACATGATGTCATTCATTTAGGTGCAAATACGGATACAACTTTACTATGGACGAGACGCTGCAGCATCCCTATGGACGAGAGGCTGCAGCTTTCCTATGATAGAATCATCGCCAGCGGGGGAGGCCATCCAGAGTGCCGTTGGTGCCTCATTGTTCAGTATCATCACGGCCGTAGAACGTCGTCGGTCGTCATCGCTTCGCCGTCGAGACGACCGGCCGGCCGGGTCCAAGTGACCGTCGAGTCGTTGTTGTTGCTACTTGCTTGTCGTCGCCAGAGATATTCGAGGAAATCATCCGGGCATTGCCGTCCTATGAGGCCTTTGGATTGAGATTTGATTTGGGAGCCGATGTGAGAGATCTGGCAAGGAAGAATATGGACCAGGAGTCGCAGGAAGCACGACTTGGAGCTTTGTTTGGGGATGATGGATTAGCGGGATTTGTGCAAACAAAAAAAATTCTTAAGTTAGAAAGCGGGCGGGTGAGTGTAAATATTCACTTCGCTGCACCTGAGGCGAAGGATCTAGATCGGGCAGCTAAGAAAGAAGGGGATGCAGGGATACATATACTTAGCGGATTCACAGGATATGTTGCCATCATTGAAATCATCATCCCTAGCTAAAAAGGCATTAAAGAAAAGCGCTTGTTGGGAGACAACCCAATATTTACCCTTACTGTTTTCTGTGTGTTCACATGATTAAGCTACTGTAGTAATCATGTTTTATAGTTTTTTTTCAATAAAGTGCCAAGTAAAGCTTTTGAGATAGTGTGGATGATAGTTGACTTGATTCTGTGCAAAAACAGAAACTTTTGTGCTCAGTCCAGGAAATTTTAAAATTCACTGGAACGTGCTTTTCATCTGAATTTTTTACACAAGATTGATATACAAATTGCCTAGATTGTCCTAATTTTTTCAGAACTTTTGAAGTTACAGAAGTATGGAAAGTTTTTCAGATTACTACAGACTGTTCTGTTTTTAACAGATTCTGTTTTCTATGTGTTGTTTGCTTATTTTTATGAATCTATGAGTAGTATTGGAGGGTATTAACCATGGAGAAGTTAGAATACAGTAGATACAACACCAATATGAATTTAGAATGAGTTCACAGCAGTACCTAAGTGATGATTTATTTTCTTATACTAACGGAGCTTACGAGTTTTCTGTTGAGTTTTGTGTTGTGAAGTTTTCAAGTTTTGGTTAAAGATTCGATGGACTATGGAATAAGGAGTGACAAGAGCCTAAGCTTGGGGATTCCCAAGGCACCCAAGGTAATATTCAAGGACAACCAAGAGCCTAAGCTTGGGGATGCCCCGGATGGCATCCCCTCTTTCGTTTTAGTTCATCGATAAGTTTACTTGAGGCTATATTTTTATTCACCACATGATATGTGTTCTGCTTGGAGCGTCATTTTCTTTTGTTTATATTTGCTTGCTGTTATTCAGAGACATGTTTTATATCTTTTAGTTCAATAACAAGCCTTTACCATGCTTATTTTACAAATCTATATGTTGTTGTTTCGAAAACAGAAAGTTTGCTGTTATGTTTTGAATATTGGTGAATAGTTAGAACATGATAAAATCTTAAAATTTTGACATGATGCGTAACAACAAATTTTCTACAGTGTGGTAATTTTTCAGAATTTTTGGAGTTAGGGAACTATGATTCCTCTTGCATTCTTTACAGGCTGTCCTGTTTAGACAGATTGCTGTTATGTTTGCATTGTTTGCATATGTTTGCTTGTTTATTGATTCTATTTGAGTATAGGAGTGTTAAATATGGAGAGGAATTGAGTAGGCAATTTCAAATAATAAGGTTATTGTGTTTATTTATACTAACTTATCTCACGAGTTCTTGTTGAGTTTTGTGTGTATGAAGTTTTTGAGATTTAGGGAAACTGTGATATAAAACGAATTAAGGAGACACAAAAGCTCAAGATTTGGGATACCCAAGGCATCCCTAATTAATATTTCAAGATGTCTCAAGCATCTAAGCTTGGGGATGCCACGGTTGGCTTCCCACCTTTCTTCTTCAACAACTATAGGTCAGTTTTGGTTGAGCCTAAATTTTTACTTCTTCACATGATATGTGCTATCCATGCAATGTCATTTTATTTTATTTTGTTTTGCTTGCTGTTTTAAAAAAATATTAAGATATGAAATTCTTAAATGTTAGAGAGTCTTCACATAGTTGTATAATTATTCGACTACTCATTGATCTTCACTTATATCTTTCGAAGTAGTTTGTCATTTTCTCTAGTGCTTCAATTATATCTTTTTAGAGCACGACAGTGGTTTTATTTTGAAGAAATTGATGAACTCTCATGCTTCACTTATATTATTTTGAGAGTCTTTTAGAACAACATGGTAATTTGCTTTGCTTATAAATTTAGTCCTAATATGATAGGCATCCAAGAGGGATATAATAAAAACTTTCATATGAACTGCATTGAATACTATGAGAAGTTTGATTATTTATGATTGTTCTGAGATATGAAGATGGTGATATTAAAGTCATGCTAGTGGAGTAATTATGAATTTGAGAAATACTTGTGTTGAGGTTTGTGAGTCCCGTAGCATGCACGTTGGTGAACTGTTGTGTAACAAATTTGGAGCATGAAGTATTTCTTTGATTGTCATCCTTTGTGTGGAGGTCGGGATCGCGCAATGGTTAACTCCTACCAACCCTTCCCCTAGGAGTATGCGCGTAGTAGTTGGTTTCGATGACTAATAGATTTTTGCAATAAGTATGTGAGTTCTTTATGAGTAATGTTGAGTCCATGGATTATACGCACTCTCACCCTTCCACCATTGCTAGCCTCTCATGTACCGGGCAACTTTCGCTGGTACCATATACCTTCCTCAAAACAGCCACCATGCCTACCTATTATGGCATTTCCATAGCCATTCCGAGATATAATGCCATGCAACTTTCCACCATTCCATTTATTGTGACACATATCATCATTGTCATATTCCTTTACATGATCATGTAGTTGACGTCGTATTTGTGGCAAAGCCACCTTTCAAAATTCTTTCATACATGTCGCTCTGATTCATTGCACATCCCGGTACACTATTGGTGGCATTCACATAGTCATATTTTTGTTCTAAGCATCGAGTTGTAATTTTTTTTGAGTTGTAATTAAATAGAAGTGTGATGATCATCATTATTAGAGCATTGTCCCATGTGAGGAAATAAAGAAAAAAAAGAAAAAAGAGGCCAAAGAAGCCAAAAAAAGGAGATGAAAAGAAGAAAAACAAGAAAAGAAAAAACATGAGAGAAGAGAGAAGGGGCAATGTTACTATCCTTTTTCCACACTTGTGCTTCAAAGTAGCACCATTATATTCATGATAGAGAGTCTCTTATTTTGTCACTTTCATATACTAGTAGGAATTTTTCATTATAGAACTTGGCTTGTATATTCCAACGATGGGCTTCCTCAAATGCCCTAGGTCTTCATGAGCAAGCAAGTTGGATGCACACCCACTTAGTTTCTTTTTGATCTTTCATACACTTATAGCTCTAGTGCATCCATTGCATGGCAATCCCTACTCACTCACATTGATATCTATTGATGGGCATCTTCATAGCGCGTTGATATGCCTAGTTGATGTGATACTATCTCCCTCTTTTTGTCTTCTCCACAACCACCATTTTATACCACCTATAGTGCCATGTCCATGGCTCACGCTCATGTATTGCATGAAAGTTGAAAAAGTTTGAGAATACTAAAGTATGAAACAATTGCTTGGCTGAAACCGAGGTTGTGCATGATTTGCATATTTTGTCTGACGAAGATGGAGCAAAGCCAGACCATATGATTTTGTAGGGATAAGCTTTCTTTGGCCATGTTATTTTGAGAAGACATAATTGCCTTGTTAGTATGCTTGAAGTATTATTGTTTTTATGTCAATATTAAACTTTTGTTTTGAATCTTTCGGATCTGAACAATCATGCCACAATAAAGAAGATTACATTGATAAATATGTTAGGTAGCATTCCACATTAAAAATTCTGTTTTTTATCATTTACCTACTCAAGGATGAGCAAGAATTAAGCTTGGGGATGCTTGATACGTCTCCAACGTATCTATAATTTTTTATTGTTCTATGTTATTATATTATTCATCTTGGATGTTTTATATGCATTTATATGCTATTTTATATGTTTTTTGGGACTAACCTATTAACCTAGAGCCCAGTGCCATTTTTTCCTTGTTTTGGAGATTCGCAGAAAAGGAATATCAAACGGAGTCCCATACCTCGTGGCTGACTCGGGGACCCTCCCTGACTTGTTCCCGGCGCCAACACCTCTTATATATCGCGAAACTTCCAGAACAGAACCTAGATCGGGAGTTCCGCTGCTGCAAGCCTCTGTAGCCACCAAAAACCAATCGGGACACTATTTCGGCACCCTGCCAGACGGGGGATCCATCACCGGTGGCCATCTTTGTCATCCCAGCGCTCTCCATGACGAGGAGGGAGTAGTTCACCCTCGGGGCTGAGGGTATGTACTAGTAGCTATGTGTTTGATCTCTCTCTCTCTCTCTCTCATGTTCTTGATTTGGCACGATCTTGATGTACCGTAAGCTTAGCTATTATAGTTGGATCTTATGATGTTTCTCCCCCTCTACCTTCTTGTAATGGATTGAGTTTTCCCTTTGAAGTTATCTTGTCGGATTGAGTATTTAAGGATTGGAGAACACTTGATGCATGTGTTGCATGTGCTTATCTGTGGTGACAATGGGATATTCACGTGATCCACTTGATGTATGTTTTGGTGATCAACTTGTGGGTTCTGTGACCTTGTGAACTTATGCATAGGGGTTGGCACACGTTTTCGTCTTGACTCTCCGGTAGAAACTTTGGGTCACTCTTGAAGTTTTTTGTGTTGGTTTGAATATATGAATCTGAGATTGTGCGATGCATATCATATAATCAAACCCACGGATACTTGAGGTGACATTGGAGTATCTACGTGACATTAGGGTTTTGGTTGATGTGTGTCTTAATGTGTTATTTTACAATGAAACTCTAGGGCTGTTTGTGACACCTATAGGAATAGCCCAATGGATTGACCAGAAAGTATAACTTTGAGGTGGTTTCGTACCTTACAATAGTCTCTTAGTTTGTTCTCCGCTATTAGTGACTTTGGAGTGACTCTTTGTTGCATGTTAGAGGGATTTTTGTATGATCTAATTATGCTATCATTGTTGAGAGACCTTGCACTAGTGAAAGTATGAACCCTAGGCCTTGTTTCGAAGCATTGCAATACCGTTTTCACTCACTTTTACCACTTGTTACCTTGTTGTTCTTATATTTTCAGATTACAAAAACCTATATCTACCATCCATATTAGACGTATATCACCATCTCTTCGCTGAATAGTGCACCAATACAATTTACCATTGTATTGGGTGTGTTGGGGACACACGAGACTCTTTGTTATTTGGTCACGTGGTTGTTTGAGAGAGACCATCTTCATCCTACACCTCCCACGGATAGATAAACCTTAGGTCCTCCACTTGAGGGAAATTTGCTACTGTCTGATATGTCTCCAACGTATCTATAATTTTTGATTGTTCCATGCTATTATATTACCCCCTTTTGGATGTTTATGGGCTTTATTTTACACATTTATATCATTTTTGGGACTAACCTAATAACCGGAGGCCCAGCCCGTATTGCTGTTTTTTTGCCTATTTTAGTATTTTGAAGAAAAGGCATATCAAACGGAGTCCAAACGGAATGAAACCTTCGGGAGCGTGATTTTTGGAACGAACGTGATCCGGAGAACTTGGAGTGCAAGTCAAGAAGTTTGCGAGGTGGCCAGGAGACAGGAGGGCGCGCCCACCTATCTTCTGGGCCCCATAGGCGGCCACCGACGTACTTCTTCCTCCTATATATACCTACGTACCCCAAAAACATCCAGGGAGCCAACGAAACACAATTTCCACCAGCGCAACCTTCTGTATCCGCGAGATCCCATCTTGGAGCCTTCGTCGGTGCTCCGTCGGAGGGGGAATCGACCATGGAGGGCTTCTACATCAACACCATAGCCCCTCCGATGAGTTGTGAGTAGTTTACCACAAACCTTCGGGTCCATAGTTATTAGCTAGATGGCTTCTTCTCTCTTTTTGGATCTCAATACAATGTTCTCCCCCTCTCTTGTGGAGATCTATTCGATGAAAACTCTTTTTGCGGTGTGTTTGTCGAGATCCGATGAATTGTGGGTTTATGATCAAGTTTATCTATGAGAAATATTTGAATCTCCTCTAAATTCTTTTATGTATGATTGAGTTATCTTTGCAAGTCTCTTCGAATTATCAGTTTGGTTTGGCCTACTAGATTGATCTTTCTTGCCATGGGAGAAGTGCTTTGCTTTGGGTTCAATCTTGCGGTGTCCTTTTCCAGTGACAGCAGGGGCACCAAGGCACATATTGTATTGTTGCCATCGAGGATAAAAAGATGGGGTTTATATCATATTGCTTGAGTTTATCCCTCTACATCATGTCATCTTTACTAGTGCGTTACTCTGTTCTTCAAGAACTTAATACTCTAGATGCAGGCAGGAGCCGGTCGATGTGTCGAGTAATAGTAGTAGATGCAGGCAGGAGTCGGTCTACTTGTCATGTACGTGATGCCTATATACATGATCATGCCTAGATAATCTCATAATCATTCACTTTTCTATCAATTGCTCGACAGTAATTTGTTCACCAACCGTAATACTTATGCTATCTTGAGAGAAGCCACTAGTGAAACCTATGGCCCCGGGGTCTATCTTTTATCATATAAGCTTTCAATCTACTTTTATTTGCATCTTTACTTTTTGCATCTATATTATAAAATACCAAAAATATATTTATCTTATCATACTATCTCTATCAGATCTCACTTTCGCAAGTGGCCGTGAAGGGATTGACAACCCCTTTATTGCGTTGGTTGTGAGTTCTTTGTTTGTTTGTGTAGGTGTGTGGGACTTTTGAGGAGCCTCCTACTGGATTGATACCTTGGTTCTCAAAAACTGAGGGAAATACTTATGCTACTATTGCTGCATCACCCTTTCCTTTTCAAGGAAAACCAATGCAAGCTCAAGACGTAGCAAGAAGGATTTCTGGCACCGTTGCCAGGGAGGTCTTCGCTCAAGTCAAGACATACCAAGTACCCATAACAAACTCATCTCCCTCGCATTTACATTATTTGCCATTTGCCTCTCGTTTTCCTCTCCCCCACTTCACCCTTGCCGTTTTATTCACCCTCTCTTTCCCAATCTCCTCCTCTCTTTTCGCTTGCCTTTTGCTGTTTGCTCGTGTGTTAGATCGTTTACTTTGTCCTTATGGCTTTGCCTAAGAGTACCGACCACCTTCTTAGAAGGTTGGAAGAGATTGAATCAAATATTAGAAGCTTTATGAATTTGCAATTTGAGCACAATAATTTCTTCAGAAAAGATCTTAAGGAACAAAAAGGTTTTTTGTGGTTTATGAACAAAGAGCTTGATGATATGTCTAAAGCATTTTATGGTGTGAACTCTCAAATTACCCGGCTTGAAAATGCTATAGCCAAATTTTCTGATAAGCAAGCTACCTTAGTCAATAAGATGGCTGCCAAACCACAAAAGTTAAATGAAAATAATGATGAAGATATTAAAGTTATTGATGTGTCTCCTATTAGATCTTTGTTTTGCAATATGAATCTTGATAATAATGGGACTGGAGATGAGTCAACTTTAGTTAGAAGGCGTCCCAAGTTCGGAGTTTCTAGATCTTGATGCTAAATTTGGTAAAACTGGGATTGGAGAGGTCATGACTTTAAATAGTATTGAACCCACTATCTCGGATTTCAAGGAATTTGATTATGATAATTGTTCTTTAGAAGGTTGTATTTCCTTGTTGCAATCCGTTGTTAATTCTCCTCATGCTTATAGTCAAAATAAAGCTTTTACCAAACATATTGTTTATGCCTTGATGCAATCTTGTGATGAAAAACTTAATTTGGAAGTTCCTATACCTAGAAAACTTAATGATGAGTGGTAACCTACTATAAAGATTAGAATTAAAGATCATGAGTGTTTTTCTTCGTGTGATTTGGGTGCTAGTGTTTCCACGATTCCGAAAACTTTATGTGATATTCTAGGTTTCCATGATCTTGATGATTGCTCTTTAAATTTGCACCTTGCGGATTCCACCATTAAAAAGTCAATGGGGAGGATCAATGATATTCTCATTGTTGCAAATAGAAATTTGGTTCCTGTAGATTTTATCATTCTTGATATAGATTGCAATCTTTCTTGCCCTATTATTCTTGGTAGACCTTTCCTTAGAACGGTTGTTGCGATTATTGATAAGAAGGAAGGGAATATTAGATTCCAATTTCCATTAAGGAAAGGCATGGAGCACTTTCCAAGAAAGAAAGTCAAATTACCTTATGAATCTATAATACAAGCTACTTATGAATTGAGTGCCAAAGATGGCACTACTTAGATCTATCTTCGCTTTTATGCCTAGCTAGCGGCGTTAAATGATAACGCTAGTTGGGAGGCAACCCAATTTTATTTGTGTTTTTTGTTTTTATTTCTGTTTAGTAATAAATTTTGCATCTACCTTCTGTTTAGATGTGTTTTTATCTTTTAATTAGTGTTTGTGCCAAGTAGAACCTATTAGATAACCTACGATGATAGTTAATTTGATTCTGCTGAAAAACAGAAACTTTGCACGCACGAAATTAGGTTTGTTAAATCACAGAAACGTGATTTTGCGTTGATTCTTTTTGCTGATGATCAATAGAGAAATTGTACAGGACTTCCTATTTTGGTAGGAGTTTTAGAGTTCCGGAAGTTTGCGTTAGTTACAGATTGCTACAGACTGTTCTGTTTTTGACAGATTCTGCCTTTCATGTGTTGTTTGCTTATTTTGATGCATCTATGGCTAGTAAAATAGTTTATAAACCATAAAGAAGTTGGAATACAGTAGGTTTAACACCAAAATAAATAAATAATGAGTTCATTGCAGTACCTTGTGTGGTGATTTTGTTTTCTTTCACTAACGGAGCTTATAAGATTTCCTGTTGAGTTTTGTGTTGTGAAGTTTTCAAGTTTTGGGTAAAGCTTTGGTGGACTATGGAATAAGAAGTGGCAAGAGACTAAGCTTGGGGATGCCCAAGGCACCCCAAGATATTCAACAATAGCCAAAAGCCTAAGCTTGGGGATGCCCCGGGAAGGCATCCCCTCTTTCGTCTTCCATCATTGGTAACTTTACTTGGAGCTATATTTTTATTCGCCACATGATATGTGTTTTGCTTGGAGCGTCGTGTATTATATTAGTCTTTGCTTTTTAGTTTACCACAATCATCCTTGTTGTACACACCTTTTTGGAGAAGCCCACTTGATTAGAATTTGCTAGAATACTCTATGTGCTTCACTTATATCTTTTGAGCTTGATAGTTTTTGCTCTAGTGCTTCACTTATATCTTTTGAGTGTGATAATTTTTGCTCTAGTGCTTCACTTAGATCTTTTAGAGCACGGTGGTGGATTTGTTTTAAAGAAACTTGATCTCTCATGCTTCACTTAGATTATTCTGAGAGTCATTAATAGCATGGTAATTTGCTTAATGTTAATATACTTGGTGTTCAAGATATGTGAAACTTTCTTTTGAGTGCGTTGAATACCAAGATAAGTTTGATGTTTGATAATTGTTTTGAGATATGAATATGGTGATATTAGAGTAATGCTAGTTGAGTAGTTGTTAATTCAAAGAATACTTGTGTTGAAGTTTGTGATTCCCGTAGCATGCACGTATGGTGAACCGTTATGTGATGAGCTCGGAGCATGATTTATTTATTGATTGTCTTCCTTATGAGTGGCGGTCGGGGACGAGCGATGGTCTTTTCCTACCAATCTATCCCCCTAGGAGCATGCGCGTAATACTTTGCTTTGATAACTTCTAGATTTTTGCAATAAGTATATGAGTTCTTTATGACTAATGTTGAGTCCATGGATTATACGCAATTTTTCCCATCCTTCCACCATTGCTAGCCTCTCTAATACCGCGCACCTTTTGCCGATATCATACACCCACCATATCTTTTAGAGCACAGCGGTGGCTTAATGTTGAAGAAATTGCTAGTCTCTCATGCTTCACTTATATTATTTTGAGAGTCTTTTAGAACAGCATGGTATTTTCTATGGTTACAAGTTTGGTCCTAGAATGATGGGCATCCAAGTTGGTATAATAAAAACTATCATAGAAAGTGCATAAAACACTAGGATCAATTTGATGCCTGATAATTGTTTTGAGATATAGAGGTAGTAATGTTAGAGTCATGCTAGTGGGTAATTATGAACTTGAGAAATACTTGTGTTGAAGTTGGCAAGTCCCGTAGCATGCACGTATGGTAAAAGTTGTGTGACAAATTTGTTGCATCAGGTGCTCTTTTGATTGTCTTCCTTATGAGTGGAGGTCGGGATCGCGCGATGGTTAACTCCTACCAACCCTTCCCCTAGGAGCATGCGTAGTAGTACTTTGCTTCAAGGGCAAGTAGACTTTTGCAATAAGTATATGAGTTCTTTATGACTAATGTGAGTCCATGGATACACGCACACTCATCCTTCCACTTTGCTAGCCTCTATTATTACCGCGCCACTTTCGGCGGTATCATGCACCCATTATTTACCTTCCTCAAAACAGCCACCATACCTACATATTATGGCATTTCCATAGCCATTCTGAGATATATTGCCATGCAACTTTCCACCATTCCGTTTATTATGACACGTTCCATCATTGTCATATTGCTCTTTGCATGATCATGTAGTTGACATCGTATTTGTGGCAAGGCCACCTTCATAGTTTTCATACATGTCGCTTTTGATTCATTGCATATCCCGGTACACCGCCGGAGGCATTCATATAGAGTCATATCTTGTTCTAGCTTTGAGTTGTAATTCTTGAGTTGTAAATCAATAAAAGTGTGATGATCTTCATTATTAGAGCATTGTCTCAGTGAGGAAAGGATGATGAAGATTATGATTCCCCCACAAGTCGGGATGAGACTTCGGACTTTAAAAAGAAAAAAGAAGAAGAAAAAAGAGGCCAAAAAGAAAAAAGAAAAAAAAGAAAGGCCAAAGAAAAAAAGAAAAAAAAAGAAAAAAGAAAAAAATGAAACGAGAGAAAAAGAGAGAAGGGACAATGCTACTATCTCTTTTTCCACACTTGTGCTTCAAAGTAGCACCATGATCTTCATGATAGAGAGTCTCCTATGTTGTCACTTTCATATACTAAGTGGGAATATTTCATTATAGAACTTGGCTTGTATATTCCAATGATGGGCTTCCTCAAAATGCCCTAGGTCTTTGTGAGCAAGCGAGTTGGATGCACACCCACTTAGTTTATTTTGTTGATCTTTCATATATTCATAGCTCTAGTGCATCCGTTGCATGGCAATCCCTACTCACTCACATTGATATCTATTGATGGGCATCTACATAGCCCGTTGATACGCCTAGTTGATGTGAGACTATCTTCTCCCTCTTTTTGTCCTCACAACCACCACCTTATACCACCATAGTGCTATGTCCATGGCTTGCGCTCATGTATTGCCTAAGAGTTGAAAAGCTGAAGCGCGTTAAAAAGTATGAACCAATTGCTTGGCTGAAACCGGGGTTGTGCATGATGGGAGTATTTTGTGTAATGAAAATGAAGCATGGCCTAACTATATGATTTTGTAGGGATAAGCTTTCTTTGGCTATGTTATTTTGATAGGACATGGTTATTTGTAAGTATGCTTCAAAGCATTATTATTTTTATGTTTTATAAGCTTTTATCTTGAATCATTTGGATCTGAATAATCATGCCACAATAAAGAAAATTACATTGAGAATTATGCTAGGTAGCATTCCACATCAAAAATTCTGTTTTTATCATTTACCTACTCGAGGACGAGCAGGAATTAAGCTTGGGGATGCTTGATACGTCTCCAACGTATCTATAATTTTTTATTGTTCCATGGTATTATATTACCCCTTTTGGATGTTTATGGGCTTTATTTTACACATTTATATCATTTTTGACCTACTAACCGGAGGCCCAGCCCGTATTGCTGTTTTTTTGCCTATTTCAGTATTTCGAAGAAAAGGAATATCAAACGGAGTCCAAACGGAACGAAACCTTCGGGAGTGTGATTTTTGGAACGAACGTGATCCGGAGAACTTGGAGTGCAAGTCAAGAAGTTTGCGAGGCGGCCAGGAGACAGGAGGGCGCGACCACCCCCTTTGGGCGCGCCCCCTATCTCCTGGGCCCCACAGGCGGCCACCGACGTACTTCTTCCTCCTATATATACCTACGTACCCCGAAAACATCCAGGGAGCCAACGAAACACAATTTCCACCACCGTAACCTTCTGTATCCGCGAGATCCCATCTTGGAGCCTTCACCGGCGCTCCGCCGGAGGGGGAATCGACCATGGAGGGCTTCTACATCAACACCATAGCCCCTCCGATGAGTTGTGAGTAGTTTACCACAGACCTTCGGGTCCATAGTTATTAGCTAGATGGCTTCTTCTCACTTTTTGGATCTCAATACAATGTTCTCCCCCTCTCTTGTGGAGATCTATTCGACGTAAACTCTTTTTGCGGTGTGTTTGTCGAGATCCGATGAATTTTGGGTTTATGATGAAGTTTATCTATGAGAAATATTTGAATCTCCTCTGAATTATTTTATGTATGATTGAGGTATCTTTGCAAGTCTCTTCAAATTATCAGTTTGGTTTGGCCTACTAGATTGATCTTTCTTGCCATGGGAGAAGTGCTTAGCTTTGGGTTCAATCTTGCGGTGTCCTTTCCCAGTGACAGTGATACGTCTCCAACGTATCTATAATTTTTGATTGTTCCATGCTATTATATTACCCCTTTTGGATGTTTATGGGTTTTATTTTACACATTTATATCATTTTTGGGACTAACCTACTAACCGGAGGCCCAGCCCGTATTGCTGTTTTTTTGCCAATTTCAGTATTTCGAAGAAAAGGAATATCAAACAGAGTCCAAACAAAATTAAACCTTCGGGAGCGTGATTTTTGGAACGAACGTGATCCGGAGAGCTTGGAGTGCAAGTCAAGAAGCACCCGATGCCCCGACGAGATAGGAGGCCGCGCCCCCCTGTAGGGCGCGCCCCCCTGTCTTGTAGGCCGCTCGGGCGGCCACCGACGTACTTCTTCCTGCTATATATACCTATGTACCCCAAAAACATCCAGGAGCACCACGAAACACAATTTCCACCGTCGTAACCTTCTGTATCCGCGAGATCTCATCTTGGAGCCTTCGCCAGCACTCTGCCGGAGGAGGAATCGACCATGGAGGGCTTCTACATCTACATTCTTGCCCCTCCGATGAGTTGTGAGTAGTTTACCACAGACCTACGGGTCCATAGTTATTAGCTAGATGGCTTATTCTCTCTTTTTGGATCTCAATACAATGTTCTCCCCCTCTCTTGTGGAGATTTATTCGATGTAAACTCTTTTGGCGGTGTGTTTGTCGAGATCCGATGAATTGTGGGTTTATGATCAAGTTTATCTATGAATAATATTTGAATCTTCTCTGAATTCTTTTATGTATGATTGAGTTATCTTTGCAAGTCTCTTCAAATTATCAGTTTGGTTTGGCCTACTAGATTGGTCTTTATTGCCATGGGAGAAGTGCTTAGCTTTGGGTTCAATCTTGCGGTGTCCTTACCCAGTGACAGAAAGGGTTGCAAGGCACATATTGTATTGTGGCCATTGAGGATAACAAGATGGGGTTTATATCATATTGCATGAGTTTATCCCTCTACATCATGTCATCTTGCTTAATGCGTTACTCTGTTCTTATGAACTTAATACTCTAGAAGCAGGCAGGAGTCGGTCGATGTGTGAAGTAATAGTAGTAGATGCTGGCAGGAGTCGGTCTACTTGTTATGGACGCGATGCCTATATACATGATCATGCCTAGATAATCTCATAACTATGCGCTTTTCTATTAATTGCTCGACAGTATCTTGTTCACCCACCGTAATACTTATGCTATGATCAATTTGATACTTGATAATTGTTTTGAGATATGGAGGTAGTGATATTAAAGTCATGCTAGTTGGGTGATTATGAATTTAAATAATGCTTGTGTTGAAGTTAGCAAGTCCCGTAGCATGCACGTATGGTTAAAGTTGGGTAACAAATTTGAAACATGAAGTGTACTTGGCTTGTGCATCCTTATGAGTGGCGGTCGGGGACGAGCGATGGTCTTTTCCTACCAATCTATCCCCCTAGGAGCATGCGCGTAGTACTTGATTTTTGATGACTTCTAAATTTTTGCAATAAGTATATGAGTTCTTTTGACTAATGTTGAGTCCATGGATTATACACACTTTTACCTTTCCACCTTTGCTAGGCACTTCGGTACCGTGCATTGCCCTTTCTCACCTTGAGAGTTGGTGCAAACTTCGCCGGTGCATCCAAACCCCGTGATACGCTATGCTCTATCACACATAAACCTCCCTATATCTTCCTCAAAACAGCCACCATACCTACCTATTATGGCATTTCCATAGCCATTCCGAGATATATTGCCATGCAACTTTCCACCGTTTTGTTCATCATCGTCATGACATACTTTACTTTTGTCACATTGCCATTGCATGATCATGTAGTTGACATCGTATTTGTGGCAAAGCCAGCAAGCATTATTTTTCATACATGTCACTCTTGATTCATTGCACCATCCCGGTATACCGCCGGAGGCATTCATATAGAGTCATATCTTGTTCTAGTTTTGAGTTGTAATTCTTATGTTGTAATCAATAGAAGTGTGATGATCATCATTATTAGAGCATTGCCCAAAGAAAAAAGAAGAAACAGAAGAAAAAAAGAAGAAAGGCCAAAAAAGAAAAAAAAGGCCCAAAAGAAAAAAAAATAAAAAATAAAATAAAAAGGGCAATGCTACTATCTCTTTTTTTCCACACTTGTGCTTCAAAGTAGCACCTTGTTCTTAATGTAGTGAGTCTCATATATTGTGTTTCAAAGTAGCACCATGTTTTTCATATAGTGAGTCTCATAAGTTGTCATTTTCATACTAGTGGGAATTTTTCATTATAGAACTTGGCTCATATATTCCTACGATGGGCTTCCTCAAATGCCCTAGGTCTTCGTGAGCAAGCAAGTTGGATGCACACCCACTAGTTTCTTTTTGTTGAGCATTCATTTATAGCTCTAGTGCATCCATTGCATGGCAATCCCTACTCCTCATGTTGACATGAATTGATGGGCATCTCCATAGCCCGTTGATTATCCTCGTCAATGTGAGACTTTCTCCTTTTTTGTCTTCTTCACACAATCCCCATCATCATATTCTATTCCACCCATAGTGCTATATCCATGGCTCATGCTCATGTATTGCGTGAAGGTTGAAAAAGTTTGAGATTATTTAAGTATGAAACAATTGCTTGGATTGTCATCGGGGGTATAGAAGTTGGGAACATCTTTGTGTGACAAAAATGAAGCATAGCCTAACTATATGATTTTGTAGGGATGAACTTTCTTTTGCCATGCTATTTTGAGAAGACATGATTACTTTGATTAGTATGCTTGAAGTGTTACTATTTCTTTTATCAATATGAACTTTTATTTTGAATCATTTGGATCTGAACATCCATGCCACAATAAAGAAAATTACATTATGAATTATGCTAGGTAGCATTCCACATCAAAAATTTCTTTTTTATCATTTACCTACTCGAGGACGAGCAGGAATTAAGCTTGGGGATGCTTGATACGTCTCCAACGTATCTATAATTTTTGATTGTTCCATGCTATTATATTACCCTTTTGGATGTTTATGGGCTTTATTTTACACATTTATATCATTTTTGACCTACTAACCGGAGGCCCAGCCCGTATTGCTATTTTTTTTTGCCTATTTCAGTATTTCGAAGAAAAGGAATATCAAACGGAGTCTAAACGGAAATGAACGAGATCCGGAGAGCTTGGAGTGCAAGTCAAGAAGCACCCGAGGCCCCCACAAGATAGGAGGCCGCGCCCCCCTGTAGGACGCGCCCCCTGTCTCGTGGGCCCCTCGGGCGGCCACCGACGTACTTCTTCCTCCTATATATACCTATGTACCCCGAAAACATCCAAGAGCACCACGAAACACAATTTCCACCGTCGTAACCTTCTGTATCCGCGAGATCTCATCTTGGAGCCTTCGCCGACACTCTGTCGGAGGGGGAATCGACCATGGAGGGCTTCTACATCAACATCCTTGCCCCTCTAATGAGTTGTGAGTAGTTTACCACAGACCTACGGGTCCATAGTTATTAGCTAGATGGCTTCTTCTCTCTTTTTGGATCTAAATACAATGTTCTCCCCCTCTCTTGTGGAGATCTATTCGATGTAAACTCTTTTTGTGGTGTGTTTGTCGAGATCCTATGAATTGTGGGTTTATGATCAAGTTTATCTATGAATAATATATGAATCTTCTCTGAATTCTTTTATGTATGATTGAGTTATCTTTGCAAGTCTCTTCGAATTATCAGTTTGGTTTGGCCTACTAGATTTGTCTTTCTTGCCATGGGAGAAGTGCTTAGCTTTGGGTTCAATCTTGCGGTGTCCTTACCCAGTGACAGAAAGGGTTGCAAGGCACGTATTGTATTGTGGTCATCGAGGATAACAAGATGGGGTTTATATCATATTGCATGAGTTTATCCCTCTACATCATGTCATCTTGCTTAATGCGTTACTCTGTTCTTATGAACTTAATACTCTAGATGAAGGCAGGAGTCGGTCGATGTGTGGAATAATAGTAGTAGATGCAGGCAGAAGTCGGTCTACTTGTTATGGACGTGATGCCTATATACATGATCATGCCTAGATAATCTCATAACTATGCGCTTTTCTATCAATTGCTCGACAGTAATTTGTTCACCCACCGTAATACTTATGCTATCTTGAGAGAAGCCTCTATTGAAACCTATGGCCACCGGGTCTATCTCTTATCATATTTGCTTTCAATCTACTTTATTTGCATCTTTACTTTTTGCATCTATATTATAAAATACCAAAAATATATTTATCTTATCTTACTATCTTTATTAGATATCACTTTCGCAAGTGGCCGTGAAGGGATTGACAACCCCTTTATTGCGTTGGTTGCGAGTTCTCAGTTTGTTTATGTAGGTGCATGGGACTTTTGAGGAGCCTCCTACTAGATTGATATCTTGGTTCTCAAAACTGAGGGAAATACTTACGCTACACTTGCTGCATCACCCTCTCCTCTTCAAGGAAAACCAACGCAAGCTCAAGACGTAGCAGACAGTAGGGGCAGCAAGGCACGTATTGTATTGTTGCCATCGAGGATAAAAAGATGGGGTTGATATCATATTGCTTGAGTTTATCCCTCTACATCATGTCATCTTTCTTAATGCATTACTCTGTTCTTTATGAACTTAATACTCTAGATGCAGGCAGGAGTCGATCGATGTGTGGAGTAATAGAAGTAGATGCAGGCAGGAGTCAGTCTACTTGTCACGGACGTGATGCCTATATACATGATCATGCCTAGATAATCTCATAATTATTCGCTTTTCTATCAATTGCTCGACAGTAATTTATTCACCCACCGTAATACTTATGCTATCTTGAGAGAAGCCACTAGTGAAACCTATGGCCCCTGGGTCTATCTTTTATCGTATAAACTTTCAATCTACTTTTATTTGCATCTTTACTTTTTGCGTCTATATTATAAAATACCAAAAATATATTTATCTTATCATACTATCTCTATTAGATCTCACTTTCGCAAGTGGCCGTGAAGGGATTGACAACCCCTTTATTACGTTGATTGTGAGTTCTTTGTTTGTTTGTGTAGGTGCGTGGGACTTTTGAGGAGCCTTCTACTGCATTGATACCTTGGTTCTCAAAAACTGAGGGAAATACTTACGCTACTATTGCTGCATCACCCTTTCCTCTTGAAGGAAAACCAACGCAAGCTCAAGACGTAGCATTGTCTTACAAACCTCTACACTTGAAGGCCCAACAATGTCTACAAGAAGAAGGTTGCGTAGTACACATCAGGGCCGCATGTGTAGTTTATGGTGGAGCGCATGTCGGCGCACCGAAACATCTTTACACATCCCCTCTGCACCGTCCGGCATGCGGAGCATCCCTTGGGGCACTGAGGATGAGCGTTGTCACATACATTGACCCTCGAGAACGACCTGCATTTTCGCAACACTTGGGAAAGTTGTCGGCTTCACGCATGCATGGCATGGTATCATGTTAGGAATCACTTATAAGATATATATGAGACATCAATGGAATTGCGAAAAGGCAATCAAACTTTGTTAGGTAAAGAAATAGAATAAAAACATTAACAACCACGAACCGACCATTCACGTCTGCAAGGATTCCCATGACGAGGATGGCATGGAGGACAAGGATCACCACGAACTTGGTGTTCTTCATGGTTGATTTTATGGTTTTCGAGCAAAGCTCTTACTTACCCCTTTGTTGTGAGTGGAATGCTATGTTTTTGTTGTTGGCCAGAGCTAGTAGCACATCTATTTGTAGGCGTAGATTTAGCACCTTGCTTGGCAATCTGCTATGCTTGCACGCCATCAAAGTGGGTGAGTCGGATAATATAGTTTGACACATAGCGCACACCATTACCCACAGTTTTTTCCACATGTTCAATGGACATGTGCGAACTGGAAATTATTGGACTTCTATAGGCGAAATATAGGCCTAGCTTGTTGCATCTCCATCTACAACCTTTGAAAAACATCTCTATCTGTACTTGGTGAAGAACTCTGGAAACATGATGCACGAATGAATCTTGCACGCTGCTCATAAAACACTTCTAGCCTCCTTGAGCATAGGACATAAATGGTCCAAGTGTGAACACATGTAAAACTTAAGGGCGTTGCTGAATATACGTTGTTTGAGATTATTATTTTTATGTCTAAGCCAACACCTTTTCAAATTCTAAAAGTTTCGAAGTGAAGTGACACAATATCTATCAATCATGTAATTAAACGTCTAGTTTAAATTCAATCTACAAATCATTTTTTAAGATAAAAACTAAGTATGTTGGTAATACTAGTAGTACTGTTTGGTATTTTAACTACTACTTAGGCTAGTCATAGTAGGGAGTAATTTAGACTAGTAACATGCATATGTTAGGACATCTTCAAAGGAGAACCTCAAAGCTCCAGTATATGTCCAGATCATGGTATTCGGACCATTTTTGACAACTTCTGTAATTTTGTGGGGGAAATACACCTATCGACCCACGGAGCGGTCTGGACATCTGTTTTCCCACAAATAGAAAGTAACTTGGGGGGAGCTATGCGGGATCCCAGACATCCACATTACCAAGGAAAAGCCCATGTAGTCCTCCTCTGTTTTCTGTCTTCTCTTTTTTTAACACGGTACACATACATACACTCATTCATATGCACCTACACTCACCCTATACATCCACGCGTGCACGGATACCTTACCCCTATGAGCACCTCCGACAGAGAAAAAAAATCACATTTCATAATTCGAAATGATGTTTTAGATTTGTCATGGCTGCTGATCCGCGTTTCCTAATCAAACAATGAAGCTCATCAGCGCCTCTCGCGAACAACGAGCGACCACAAGTGGGAGGTGCATTGCCCAGTCCCTCGCACTGGTCGCATCCTCTTTCAGTGAATTTTACACTATTTTTGCGCGACTATGGGCCGACCGAGTCAGGAGTTGTCCCTATGCTGCACATGCCAATCAACCGCATACATGAGCGCCCCGTGCGCCAAGCCTCGGGTTGCGGCAAAATAGCCCGACCCAAGTCTCAACATGAAGATGGATGATGTTAGGCCAACTCCAACGCACGACCCCAAACGGACGTCTGTTTCTCCCAGATTCTGTCCGTTTGGCACGGGCAACGGGGTCGTGTCCGGGTCTTTCCTGGGATGCGGTGGTCGTGCGCCCAACGCACGGCCGCATCCTGTCCGCCTCATGTTTATGACGCAAATATTCAAAAGTTTATGCCAGCGGGCCTAGTTCACGCCGATAACACAACCCGCCTACACGACCTCGTCGGCAACACAGCCAATGGCCGACAACACAGCCAGCCTCCAAAATGAATAGGTTTCTCGCCGGCAACACATCAGCCTCCAAAATGAATAGGTTTCTCGCCGGCACACAGCCAGCGGCCGGCAGCCATGCCAGCCTAAAAAAAAGGCCATGGCCGAATAGACCACCTAGTTCAGGTCGTCAGTGTCGAACATCTACTGGTTCAGAGACCTGCTATACAAACGGGTTTTAACCCCTTTCCGCTACGATGTTTGGAACCATCGCCAAGTGAGTGTGGGCGATAGGGGGTCCTTCCCACACGACCCAAGAACCTTCGGGGATAGGCCCTCCTCGCACACAGGCGGGGCAAAATGAGCTCATGTGCGATCTGGCGAGGCATCAAATCCCAATTGTTTCCGTTCGTATGTACATTCCACACGTTGAATCCCAGAAAAACATTTCCGTTCATATGAATATCACACACAGTTTTTTGTGTGGAAACGTTTGTGCAAGGTGGCCTAACGCAAACAGTTCTCTGCCGGAAGCCATGTGTGATTGTTAGTTGATCGAACACGCCTACTTTCTAGAAACCGTGTGGGTTGTTTGAGTTCATCGCCCATGGTACTGTCTGAATAACCGTCTGCAATAGAAAGTCCGAATAAGCAGGGTAATTAGCCTATTATTGATAATCCATGTAGTAATCAAATTTCTACTTCTTGTAAAACACACCAGATATTTCATATCCATATAACAGCAACCATGATTTCATAATCGAATTACATCAGATAGCTTCGACACTCAGTTACGTCATTACACAACAGCATGAAGTTTCACATGCAACATTAAAAGCCTTTGGAAAGTACCATCATACACGGTAAATAGACGGATGAGTCTCATCTGAGAAACTGCAGAAGCAGAAGGAAAATATTGAGCCTTCAGTGATGTTGAATGTCCATGCAACTTTAGGCTAGTGGCTATGGATAATTGCCTGCCCAACCTTCGTCCTCTTCTGAAAGACTTCAATATTAGACCATGCAGGTGGTTTGAGAGGTAATCATCGGTGAACTACTTTGAAAAGTACTGAAAACAAAGATATACATAAATCGCTATTAGAAATTTTGAAATGGCCCAAGGGGTAAAAACAGGGTAGAAGAGTTAGTACCATCCTATAGTTGACTGATGTCTTCTTCATTGTGCACACAAAGATCTTGTTGTTATTCGTCGCAAGTTTCTTCATCCTAACAATCTTTCTGAGTTTCTTGACTTGACTGATATTCATGGACATCTCATTTCCCTATATGCAAAATGGGTCGAACAGTGGGTCTAAGCCTCTGACAGCAGGACCTACATGTCCAAGCCCAAATTGTAAGAAACCTATGTATTAGAATGATTCCTGCAAGTGCACAATAATGTGCCATTAGAGAAAGGACCATGCATGAGAAAACCTCGATGGTAAACCGCAGTGTCTCCCATTGATTAGGTTAACTAAGAGTTGCCATACTATCAGTATAATATGTCTTAAGTACAGCCAAATTCAATTTATTTCTCCATGCATAGCAACACAAAATTACACACACAGCAAATGAGAATCAAATTGCAGAACTGAACCAAACAGTTAAATGGACAGCAGACCAAATGAACCAAAACAGTTAACTGAGCACGACATTGCAGAATAGAAACATGTACTAGAAGATAAGACAGTTAACAAAACAACGAATGCTTGAGAACAGTACTACGAAATGTAGCAATTGTTGGACCAAACTGTTAACTGAACATTACATTTCATAGGACCAAACTGTTAATTGAACATTACATTTCACAGGACCAAACTGTTAACTGAACATCAGATTGCATATTGACATTACAGAGGACAAATCACTAGAAGGCACTGGTGGTGGCCTCAAGAAAACAGCATGAACTGTATTTTAAAGTAGACAACCGCGTGGTGATATCGATGGTGGCTGTCGGTGTCAAAACCGGTGGATCTCGGGTAGGGGGTCCCAAACTGTGCGTCTAGGTGGATGGTAACAGGAGACAAGGGACACGATGTTTTTACCCAGGTTCGGGCCCTCTCGACGGAGGTAAAACCGTACTCCTGCTTGATTGATGTTGATGATATGGGTAGTACAAGAGTGGATCTACCACAAGATCAAGGAGGCTAAACCCTAGAAGCTAGCCTATGGTATGATTGTTGTTCGTCCTATGGACTAAAACCCTCCGGTTTATATAGACACCGAAGAGGGCTAGGGTTACACAGAGTCGGTTACAATGGTAGGAGATCTACATATCCGTATTGCAAGCTTGCCTTCCACGCCAAGGAAAGTCCCATCCGGACACGGGACGAAGTCTTCAATCTTGTATCTTCATAGTCTTGGAGTCCGGCCAATGATGATAGTTCGGCTATCCGGACACCCCCTAGTCCAGGACTCCCTCAGTAGCCCCCGAACTAGGCTTCAATGACGATGAGTCCGGCGCGTACATTGTCTTCGGCGTTGCAATGCGGGTTCTCCTCCAAATTCCTTTATAAATGTTGCGCTCCTTGGCTTCCACGTCCAATAATGGCCCTCTTCCACGTGTCGTATGAATGCGAAAAGCCAGGGTATCCTTAAGTTTTTCCCCCTAGCTGCGCGAATAAGCTGCCTATAAGAGAGGCGAGGATCTAGATCCAAAGCACACCATCCTCCTTCTGCGAGTACTCATCGAAGCGCCTCTGACAAAAATCCACTCCATCATCGACAGTCGATGCGGCTCCTCCTCTCGCGCTCCTAGCCCTCAGCCCGGAGATTGGAGGAGATGTTCAGTCCCGCATAGCAAGCTAGTGACGCTCCAAGCAGAGGGATACCTTCCCCCAGCCTTCATGGTTCCGGTTCGAGCCGGACTGGCCACCTACAAGGGCGGGAAGCAGGCGGAGAGCGTCCCCAATCCCTCCAAAGGAGAGCGGGTGTGCTTCGTCCCTTATCTAATAAGGGGACTCTGATTTCCCATACATCCGTTTCTCCGAGGGCTCCTGGAGTTCTACGGACTCCAGCTTCGCCATCTTACACCTGCCTCCATCTTGCACATCGCGGGCTTTGTAGCCCTTTGCGAGCTGTTCTTGGGCATCGGGCCCCATTTTGCACTGTGGAAGAGATTGTTTTGCCTCGTACCCCGTTCTCACGAGGGGTCGATATATCAAGTGGGCAGAGCCGAAATATGGCGCATCGCCGGGACCGGATATCTATCCGGAAGCCCGAAGAAGGCGTCCGAAGACTGGCCCTCGGAATGGTTTTATATGGAAGACTCCCCACTGCCGGACCCAGTTCGGATCGGCCTCCCGGAGTTCAGCAACGCTCCTCTGAAGAAACGCCTGAGTTGGCGCCCGCGGAGCCCTCAACGGGAGAATGATAGGAGCGTCCAATATCTGATGGGCCAGATAAGATTACTGGCTCATTCCGGATTGACCATGATTGGAGTCATGGCCACGTGCATCATGCGAGGGGTGCATCCGCTCCAATATAGGGGCCACCCCATGTGGGACTTCAACGAGGAGAATGACGCCACCCGTCATGGCCGCAAGGGGCCGGGATCGGTTGCTGATCTGGTGAAGATCCTGTCCGGCTTGTACAAGGGGGATAAGGAAGACTTCCTCCGCGCGAGTCCATTGAATGGATTCTCCATGAATAACCCTCGAAGCTGGGTAAGTGGACGTTTTTATCTATCCGATCCATATTCCCAAAGTTAAGTTTCTCACGTTGCGACTTCGACGCAGGAACTGCGCCGGGATGTAGAGGGCATACTCAGCCCGACTCCACAACCCGAGGATCCGAGAGGATCCCTTGATCCGGCCTCCGAAGAGGATCCGGACATAGAGGTGGAGCTGATCGATGGGGTGTTCCACCAACTTAGCATGGACAATGCTTTGGTCGCCATTACGGCCGACTACCCCGGTTTATCTCCGGCTTCCCAGGTAACTGTGACCATAGTCCTGACATTATCACTCATCCATGCTTACTTCTGACCACCGTATACCAACCGTGCCTCGCAGGAGGTGCCTTTAAGGCGGGAAGCCGAACCCGCGGCGGCTGACCAACAAGGGTCAGTTCGGCCCAGCAGGCGGGAGAGGAGTGCAGTGCGACTCGAAACGTCGCCGCAACGGTATGGCACGCCACCGTATTTAAGGGAAAGATTCCTGGGAGGTATATTAACGCTCATGACTTTTCCAGGAGAAAGAGCGCTCGCCGGACTGTGCCCGGGGAGGTTGCCAACCAAGCCTCCGCCAGCCAAGCTCCAACGCCTGGTCCGGAGGGGGAGGCGAACACAAGGCGTGAGCAGGATGCTCCTCCAACGGAGGATGCCGACAGGCTGTCTGCCACCAGATCTGAGGTGGAGAGCGCCATGAATCACAGGCGCCGCCGGACAGTTCTTCGTGACGCGTGTTTCTCTCCAGAGGCGTTGAATGCCTTTAATGCGGGAGACGCGCACCTCCATGCCGCTCAAGATGGTTTAACCAGAGCCACGGAGCAGTATGTGAGAGACATACGGGTGAGGAATTTTTAATAGTTATATATGCCAGTAGCCCCCGAGACTTAAAATAGTTAGAATAACTGATTTAAGGATCATTTGTTATGCAGGATCTTACGGAGAAGAATACCCACCTGTCCCAGGAGCTTGAAGAGTGCAAGGCCCAACTTGAGGCCGCACTAGCCGCCGCAGGGGGAGCCACAGAGACCCCCTCTGGTAATACATATTTCAAAAAGATAAGTAATTTATAAAGTGTGGCGTGTGTATAAGTCTGACAATAATATTGCAGATGGTGCCGGACTAGATCCGGACAAGCAACAGCTACTGCGCTAGCTAAAGGCCAGCGAGAGGGTGCTTATGAAGGTGCAGCAGGAGGGGAACAAACTCCAAGATGCCAACACCCAGCTGGGCGAAGAACTAAAAGGTGTTCGGGCCCAGCTGTCTGGCTCCGTGAAGGAGAATCAGCGGCTTCATCGCGGCATTTACAGTAAGTGCTTGAGCAAACTCTTTTGAAAAGAAGAGTTCGGCGAGGGAGTCGATTGACAAAAATGTGTCTGTAGGTGTGCTCACAGGTCGTCCTGCGGAGGAAACGCCCGGTTCAACGGGTGATCATCTTCCCGAGCTGCTGCAACTGCACGAACGTATTTGGCAGGTGATGAGCGGCGTCGCCCAGGCCTTATGGCCATCCGTCTCCCTACCTGAGGGTCTTGGAGGGCTTGCGGAGAAGCTTCAGGGAGCACGGCAGCGCTTCCGTCTATGGAAGATATCGGCCTGTCGTCAAGGCGCCCGGGAGGCCTGGGCCATGGTGAAAACTAGGTACACGAAGGCTAATCCAAACCACATGGCCGAGGTCGGACCTGTGGGGCCCGATGGGAAGGAGATCCCTGTGAGCTTAATGTACGGCCAAGTAGAGTTGGCCGCTAAGTATTCCCAACGGGACTGTAAGCTAGACAGCCTGTTAGATGGGATTGAAGAGGAGTACAATCAGTCAATTTGACGATGTAATTTAAAAATGACATGTAAAATGACTTCTAGCTGGATTGTAGATCGTTTGTCTTTGCAGACATTTTTGCTTCAACCTCGGGGCCCAAGAGTCCGGAGTGTGTCCGAATACCCTCGCGGTTATGTAAAAACCGGGGCATGCATGGAGACCAGGCGTAGGGGACATTAGTGCCCAACTAGTTATGTTATATTACATGGTTAGTAAGAAACATCTTCCAGGGAGAATAGTTCCGTTAGGGGTTCCTTTCCCTGGGAGGCATGCCCTAAAGTGCATGTCCGGACTGCGAAAAGAGCAGAAAAGCATCTGGGGGCAGATAAATAAGTAGGTAAGAAAAATCATATTTCAAGTCACCGACCGAATATTCCCTTAAGAACGCTAGCTTTTGGCTTCACCCAGTCTGAGGTACACATCCGGCTGACCCGGCAGTAACAATCATAGAGGTGCTCCCTTTACCTCCTAGCCGAACAATCGGGAACGTAGGGGTAAGCATAGGAGCCAGGCAACCCAGCTTGGCAAAAACTTAAGTCATATCGATGCATATAATGGTGAATAAAAGGTACATGCGGAACTGTGACACATGTGTTGGGCATGAAGCCCGTATAAATAAGCTTCTGTTAAAGAAGCCCCCAGGTATAATGAGTGCGAGCAGCACGTCAAGTGTGTGCGGCCAATGCGCAAATCAGCCCTCAAAGGCTTTACGAAAAAGGGAGGAAGAAAGAGAGAAACCAAAGACAGCTAAAGTATAAAATGTGGACAGGGGAAGGAGACGAACTCTGAGTCCGGCGCTAGGCGTAGAATCTTTGGAGACGAGCTGCGTTCCATGGGTTCGGCTCGAGTCGGTTGTCCGATGCGTTTCGCAGACGGTACGCTCCACCGGTCAGGACTTCGTCGATGATGAAGGGGCCTTCCCATTTGGGCTTGATTTTGTCCTTTTTCTTGTCCGACAGGCGTAGAACTAGTTCGCCAACATTGTAAGTTTTGGCCCGTACTTCTCTGCTTTGATATCTTCGAGCCTGCTGTTGATAGAATGCGGAACGAGCTTTTGCCACATCGCGCTCCTCTTCTAAGGCGTCCAAACTGTCCTGCCGATCCAACTCGGCTTCTCTTTCTTCGTACATGCGCACGCGAGGTGAGTCATGAATTATATCGGAGGGCAAGACTGCCTCTGCGCCGTATACTATAAAAATGGTGTGAATCCGGTAGTACGGTTTGGCGTGGTCCGCAGCCCCCAGAGTACGGAGTCAAGCTCCTCTACCCAGTGTGTGTTAGATTCCGTGAGGGACCGCACTAACCTGGGTTTGATGCCGCTCATGATTAGACCATTTGCTCGTTCGACTTGACCGTTAGTTTGAGGGTGATAGACTGAAGCATAGTCGAGCTTGATGCCCATATTTTGCACCAGAGTTTAACCTCGTCGGCCGTGAAGTTCGTGCCATTATCAGTGATGATGCTGTGGGGGACGCCATAACGGTGTACTACCCTAGATATGAAGTCTATCACAGGTCCGGATTCGGCCGTTTTTACTGGCTTGGCCTCTATCCATTTGGTGAATTTGTCCACCATGACCAATGGGTACTTTTGCTTGTGGGTTCCCCCTTTGAGGGGTCCGACCATGTCAAGCCCCCAGACCGCGAACGGCCAGGTGATGGATATAGTGTTGAGGGCGGTGGGTGGCATGTGGCTTTGATTAGCAAAGAGCTGGCAACCGATGCATCGTTGGACTAAGTCCTGAGCATCTGCCCGGGCCGTCGGCCAATAAAATCCTGTACGGAAGGCCTTGCCTATAAGGGCCCGGGCTGCGGCGTGGTGCCCGCCGAGTCCGGCGTGAATTTCAGCCAGAAGATTTCGCCCTTCCTCTTCGGAGATGCACCTTTGAAGGACTCCGGTTGTGCTTTTCTTATAATGTTCTCCCTCATGGACCTTGTAGGCTTTAGATCGCCGTACTATGCAGCGGGCCTCATTTTGGTCTTCAGGGAGTTCCTGCCTGAGTAAGTAGGCTAGGAATGGTTCCGTCCACGGGGCAATGACTGCCATTACTTCGTGGGCTGAAGGTGTTATTTCATTGGATGAGCCACCGATTGTGTCAGAATATTCGGTGTTGGGCGGTGCGGTTGGTTCCGGGTTGTTGTTTCCGGACTCCTCTTCCAATGGCTTAAAGAGCCGCTCCAGGAAGATGTTTGGAGGGACGGCGTCGCGCTTTGCACCGATGCGTGCCAACATGTCGGCCGCCTGGTTATTATCCCGGGCTACATGGTGGAATTCGAGTCCTTCGAACCGAGCTGACATTTTTAAGACGGCGTTACGGTAGGCTGCCATTTTCGGATCCTTGGCGTCGAAGTCTCCATTTACTTGGGATATTGCGAGGTTTGAATCCCCGCGGACCTCTAGGCGTTGAATGCCCATGGAGATTGCCATCCGGAGACCATGTAGAAGGGCCTCGTATTCAGCTGCATTGTTGGAGTCCGTGTACATTATCTGAAGTACGTATTGGACTGTGTCTCCGGTTGAGGACGTCAAGACGACGCCAGCCCCCAAGACGGCCAACATTTTAGAGCCGTCGAAGTGCATGATCCAATTGGAGTATGCGCCGTACTCTTTAGGGAGTTCGGCTTCGGTCCATTCAGCAATGAAGTCAGCCAAAACTTGTGACTTTATAGCTCGACGTGGTTTATAGGTTATGTCGAATGGTAGTAGCTCAATGGCCCACTTTGCAATCCTGCCCGTCGCGTCGCGGTTGTTTATAATGTCGTTGAGAGGTACTTCGGAGGCTACTGTTATCGAACACTCTTGAAAGTAGTGTTGCAGCTTCCGGGATGCCATGAACACTGCGTACGCTATCTTTTGATAATGTGGATACCGGGACTTGCATGGAGTTAAGACAGTGGATACGTAGTACACTGGTTTTTGGACAGGGAATTTATGTCCCTCTGTTTCTCGTTCGACGACGAGCACCGCGCTTACAACCTGATGTGTTGCCGCGATGTATAATAGCATTGGTTCACCCAAGTTGGGCGCGGCCAGGGCCGGATTTGTCGCCAATATGGCCTTTATCTCTTCGAGTCCGGCCGTGGCAGCATCCGTCCATTCGAAGTGTTCGGTGCGCCGGAGGAGGCGGTAAAGGGGTAATGCCTTTTCTCCCAAGCGGGAGATGAAGCGTCTTAGAGCCGCCACGCATCCGGTCAATTTTTGTATTTGTTTGAGGTCTTTTGGGATATCCAACTGTGACAGAGCTCGGATCTTGGCTGGGTTTGCTTCAATTCCTCTACCGGATACAATGAAGCCCAAGAGCTTTCCGGCTGGTACGCCGAAAACGCATTTTTCCGGGTTGAGCTTAATGTCATATGCTCGGAGGTTGTCGAATGTGAGCCTCAAATCGTCTACTAGAGTTTCGACGTGTTTGGTATTGATGACCACATCGTCTATGTATGCCTCCACTGTTTTGCCGATCTGGGTTGCCAGACATGTCTGAATCATGCGCTGATATGTTGCGCCGACGTTTTTGAGCCTGAAGGGCATTGTGTTGAAGCAGAATGGTCCGTATGGAGTAATGAATGCCGTTGCGGCTTGATCTGTCTCCGCCATCTTGATTTGATGGTAGCCGGAGCATGCGTCGAGGAAGCACAGTGAATCGTGCCCTGCGGTAGCATCGATGATTTGATCAATGCGGGGAAGGGGGAAAGGATCCTTTGGACAGGCCTTGTTAAGGTCTTTAAAATCGACGCACAGGCGCCAGGATTTGTCCTTTTTTGGTACCATTACCAGGTTTGCTAGCCAGTCTGGATGCTTTATGTCTCTGATGAATCCGGCTTCTAATAGTTTGGCTAGCTCCTCTCCCATTTCCTGTCTTTTGGGTTCAGAAAATCGCCCAAGAGCCTGTTTGACTGGCTTGAATCCTTTTAGGATATTTAGGCTGTGTTCTGCCAACCTGCGTGGGATTCCTGGCATGTCTGAAGGGTGCCAGGCAAAGATGTCCCAATTTTCCCGAAGGAATTCTCGTAGTGCGGCGTCTACCTCGGGGCTTAATTGTGCCCCAATGGAGGCCGTCTTTGTGGGGTACGTTGGATGGACTTGGAATTTGACTATTTCGTCCGCTGGCTTAAAAGAGGTGGACTTGGATCTCTTATCGAGTATCACATCGTCCCTGTTCACCGTGGAACGTAGCGCAGTGAGTTCCTCTGCCGCTAGGGCTTCGGATAATGCCTCTAGGGCTAGTGCGGCTGTCTTATTTTCGACGCGGAGTGCTATGTCCGGATCACTAATAAGAGTGATGATTCCATTGGGCCCGGGCATTTTAAGCTTCATGTACCCGTAATGGGGTATAGCTTGAAAAATTGTGAATGCCTCTCGCCCTAATAAAGTGTGATATCCGCTGCTGAACGGGGCCACTTGGAACGTGACCTCCTCGGACTTGTAATTGTCCGACGAGCCGAACACCACATCCAGTGTGATTTTTCCTGTGCAGCGTGCTTCCCGACTAGGGATTATTCCTCTAAAGGTTGTGCTGCTTCGCTCAATGCGGCTCCAGTCTATTTCCATTTTTCGAAGGGTTTCCTCGTAGATGAGGTTTAGTCTGCTGCCACCATCCATGAGTACCTTAGTAAGACGACAACCGTCCATTATTGGACTGAGGACCAGTGCGGCTGGTGCTCGGACTGTTCGGAATTTAGGTTCGTCGCTGGCGTTGAAGGTGATGGCCGTGTCGCTCCATGGATTTATTGTTGCTACTTGGTAGACTTCGGCGAGGTTGCAGAGTGTTCGTTTCCGCATATTATTTGATGCGAAATTCTCGAAGATTGTTGATACCGTACTGGTACTGTTGGGCTGGTTCTCCGGGGCTAGAAGCTCTTCGCCACTTTTGGCCACCTGTCATAGTATCCAACATGCTCGAAGGCTATGTGTTGGAGTGGCGCCCTCTCTACTATGTATTTTATAGGTTCCGCTGAGCCATCCCTCCAGTACGGTTCCGTGCCCTTTAGGGGGTTTTTGCTTTTTGGTTTTTGTCCCGGGTGCCTGAGCATGATGCACCCTTTTGTTTCGGACTAGGGTTGTGTTCGGAGCCGGATTGTCCCAAAACTTAGTTTTGGTTTTCCAGGCACTCTCCATCGCACAGTACTTTCGTACTATGGACGCCAGGTCGGCGAAGCGTGTAATTTCACGACGGCTTATGGCGTTCATGATTCCCTTGTCCGTGCAATTGTTGCAGAAAATTGAGATTGCGCTTTCCTCACGGCAGTCCTTTATCCTGTCCATAACCAGGAGGAATCTGGCCCAGTAATGATGTACTGTTTCAGCGGGCTCTTGCCGGATTTGAGATAGATCACTTGTGTTTGGGTGGGCGGGTGGAATTAAATTCGGAACCCCGCCCAATCTGAGGCTCAAGGGCTGAAAAGTTTCCGAATTTGGAAGCTTAGATTGCTAGATGTTGTCCAACGAGTCCGGTCCGTTGCCTGACTTTAGGTTCAGTGCTTGATTGACGTCCGTCCCTCCACGGGAATCCAGCATGGAGGGATCGGGAATCCGGACATAACTGGTCTTTAATACAGAAGAAGAGCCGCCGCGATGTTCCTCTACCACAGCAACGTGGTGGGTAGCCTGGGAAGAGTTGATCTCTCTCAGATCAGTTTTAAGCCCAATCTGATCGTAGTCTGTAGTGACTCGGAGGGCGGCGATGCGATCCAAGAGCTCGTTTACGGAGGAGATCTCCATCGTATCTAGCTGCTCAACGAGTTCCGAGTTGACGTGAATGTTGGAAATATGCCCTAGAGGCAATAATAAATTAGTTATTATTATATTTCCTTGTTCATGATAATTGTCTTTTATTCATGCTATAACTGTATTATCCGGAAATCGTAATACACGTGTGAATACATAGACCACAATATGTCCCTAGTGAGCCTCTAGTTGACTAGCTCGTTGTGATCAACAGATAGTCATGGTTTCCTGGCTATGGACATTGGATGTCGTTGATAACGGGATCACATCATTAGGAGAATGATGTGATGGACAAGACCCAATCCTAAGCCTAGCACTAAGATCGTGTAGTTCGTTTGCTAGAGCTTTTCTAATGTCAAGTATCTTTTCCTTAGACCATGAGATTGTGCAACTCCCGGATACCGTAGGAATGCTTTGGGTGTACCAAACGTCACAACGTAACTGGGTGGCTATAAAGGTGCATTACAGGTATCTCCGAAAGTATCTGTTGGGTTGGCATGAATCGAGACTGGGATTTGTCACTCCGTGTACAAGGGTATGTAGATGCACTCTCTTTCTACTCGTTGTTGGTCTCTCCATAGATAGATCTTGGTGATACGTAGGAAAATTTTTGAATTTCTGCTACGTTCCCCAACAGTGGCATCATGAGCTAGGTCTATTGCGTAGATTCTTTGCACGAGTAGAACACAAAGTAGTTGTGGGCGTTGATGATGTTCAATATGCTTACCGTTACTAGTCCAATCTTGTTTCGACGGTATTGTGGGATGAAGCGGCCCGGACCGACCTTACACGTACTCTTACGTGAGACAGGTTCCACCGATTGACATGCACTTGGTGCATAAGGTGGCTAGCGGGTGCCAGTCTCTCCCACTTTAGTCGGAACAGATTCGATGAAAAGGGTCCTTATGAAGGGTAAATAGCAATTGGCATATCACGTTGTGGTCTTGCGTAGGTAAGAAACGTTCTTGCTAGAAACCCAAAGCAGCCACGTAAAACATGCAAACAACAATTAGAGGACGTCTAACTTGTTTTTGCAGGGTATGCTATGTGATGTGATATGGCCAAGAAGAATGTGATGAATGATATGTGATGTATGAGATTGATCATGTTATTGTAATACGATTCACGACTTGCATGTCGATGAGTATGACAACCGGCAGGAGCCATAGGAGTTGTCTTAATTTATTGTATGACCTGCGTGTCATTGAACAACGCCATGTAATTACTTTACTTTATTGCTAACCGGTAGCCATAGTAGTAGAAGTAATAAGTTGGCGAGACGACTTCATGGAGACACGATGATGGAGATCATGATGATGGAGATCATGGTGTCATGCCGGTGACGATGATGATCATGGAGCCCCGAAGATGGAGATCAAAAGGAGCAAAATGATATTGGCCATATCATGTCACTATTTGATTGCATGTGATGTTTATCATGTTTATGCATCTTGTTTACTTAGGACGACGGTAGTAAATAAGGTGATCCCTTACAAAAATTTCAAGAAGTGTTCTCCCTTAACTGTGCACCGTTGCTACAGTTCGTCGTTTCTAAGCACCACGTGATGATCGGGTGTGATGGATCCTTACGTTCACATACAACGGGTGTAAGACAGATTTACACAGCGAAAACACTTAGGGTTAACTTGACGAGCCTAGCATGTACAAACATGGCCTCGGAACACGGAGACCGAAAGGTCGAGCATGAGTCGTATAGTAGATACGATCAACATGAAGATGTTCACCGACGTTGGCTAGTCCGTCTCACGTGATGATCGGACACGGCCTAGTTGACTCGGATCATGTAATCACTTAGATGACCAGAGGGATGTCTATCTGAGTGGGAGTTCATAAGATGAACTTAATTATCTTGAACATAGTCAAAAGACATTTTGCAAATTATGTCGTAGCTCGCGCTTTAGTTCTACTGTTTAGTTATGTTCCTAGAGAAAATATAGTTGAAAGTTGACAGTAACGATTATGCGGACAGTAGATAGCTTATGTCCTTAATGCACCGCTCAGTGTGCTGGACCCCAAACATCATTTGTGGATGTTGCGAACATCAGACATACACGTTTTGATAACTACGTGATAGTTCAGATAAACGGTTTAGAGTTAAGGCACCAAAGATGTTTTCGAAACGTCGCGGAACATATGAGATGTTTCGAGGGCTGAAATTGAGATTTCAGGCTCGTGCCCATGTCAAGAGGTATAAGACCTCCGACGATTTTCTTAACCTGCAAACTGACGGAGAAAAGCTCAATCGTTGAGCTTGTGCTCAAATTGTCTGAGTACAACAATCACTTGAATCAAGTGGGAGTTGATCTTCCATATGAGATAGTGATGTTTCTCCAAAGTCATTGCCACCAAGCTGCTGAAGCTTTGTGATGAACTATAACATATCAGGGATAGATATGATGATCCTTGAGGTATTCACGATGTTTGACACCGCGAAAGTAGAAATCAAGAAGGAGCATCAATTGTTGATGAAACCACTAGTTTCAAGAAGGGCAAGGGCAAGAAGGGATACTTCATGAAACGGCAAATCAGCTGCTGCTCTAGTGAAGAAACCCAAGGTTGAACCCAAACCCGAGACTAAGTGCTCCTGTAATAAGGGGAACAACCACTGGAGCAGAATTACCCTAGATACTTGGTAGATGAGAAGGCTGGCAAGGTCGATAGAAGTATATTGGATATACATTGTGTTGATGTGTACTTTACTAGTACTCCTAGTAGCACCAGGGTATTAGATACCGGTTCGGTTGCTAAGTGTTAGTAACTCGAAATAAAAGCTACGGAATTAACGGAGACTAGCTAAAGGTGAGCTAACGATATGTGTTGGAAATGTTTCCAAGGTTGATATGATCAAGCATCGCACGCTCCCTCTACCATCGAGATTTGGTGTTTGCGTTGAGCATAGACATGATTGGATTATGTCTATCGCAATACGGTTATTCATTTAAGGAGAATAATGGTTACTCTGTTTATTTGAATAATACCTTCAATGGTCTTGCACCTAAAATGAATGGTTTATTGAATCTCGATCGTAGTGATACACATTTTCATGCTAAAAGATATAAGATAGTAATGATAGTACCACTTGTGGCACTGCCATGTAAGTCATAATGGTATAAAACGCATGAAGAAGCTCCATGTTGATGGATCTTTGGACTCACTCGTTTTGAAAAGTTTGAGACATGCGAACCATGTCTATTGGTGTATATGCATGAAGAAACTCCATGCAAATGGACCGTTTGAACTCACTTGATCTTGAATCACTTGAGACATGCAAATCATACCACATGGACAAGATGACTGAAATCCTCGGTTTCAGTAAAATGGAACTAGAAAGCAACTTGTGGGAAGAAATACATTTTGATGTATGCAATCCAATAAGTGCTGAGGCATGTAGTGGATATCGTTATGTTCTTACTTCACAGATGATTCGAGTAGATGTTGAGAATATTTACTTGATGAAACACAAGTCTGAATTATTGAATGGTTCAAGTAATTTCAGAGTGAAGTAGAAGATCATTGTGACAGGAGGATAAAATGTCTATGATATGATCATAGAGATGAGTATCTGAGTTACGAGATTTGGCACGCAACAAAGACATTGTGGAAATTGTTTCACAATTAATACCGCCTGGAACACCATAGTGTGATGGTGTGTCCGAACATCATAGTTGCACCCTATTGGATATGGTGCGTACCATGATGTCTCTTATCGAATTACCACTATCGTTCATAGGTTAGGCATTAGAGACAACCACATTTACTTTAAATAGGGCACCACGTAATTCCGTTGAGATGACACCGTATGAACTATGGTTTAGAGAAACCTAAGTTGTCGTTTCTTAAAAGTTTGAGGCTGCGATGCTTATGTGAAAAAGTTTCAGGTTGATAAGCTCGAACCCAAAGCGGATAAAATGCATCTTCATAGGACACCCAAAACAGTTGCGTATACCTCCTAATTCAGATCCGAAAGCAATAAGGATTGTTTCTTGAATCGGGTCCTTTCTCGAGGAAAAGTTTGTCTCAAAAATTTGAGTGGGAGGATGGTGGAGACTTGATATGGTTATTGAACCGTCACTTCAACTAGTGTGTAGCAGGGCACAGGAAGTTGTTCCTGTGTCACCTACACCAATTGAAGTAGAAGCTTATGATACTGATCATGAAACTTCGGATCAAGTCACTACCAAACCTCGTGGGATGACAAGGATGCGTACTACTTCAGAGTGGTACGTAATCCTGTCTTGGAAGTCATGTTGCTAGACAACAATGAACCTACAAGCTATGGAGAAGCGATGGTGGGCCCATATTCCGACAAATGGTTAGAAGCCATGAAATCCGAGATAGGATCCATGTATCATAACAAAGCATGGACTTTGGTGGACTTGCCCAATGATCGGCAAGCCATTGAGATAAATGGATCTTTAAGAAGAAGACGGACGTGGACGGTAATATCACCGTCTATGAAGCTTGACTTGTGGCGAAGAGTTTTTCACAAGTTCAAGGAGTTGACTACGATGAGATTTTCTCATCCGTAGCGATGCTTAAGTTCGTCGAAATCATGTTAGCATAAGCTGCATTTATGAAATCTGGCAGATGGATGTCAAAACAAGTTTCCTTACCAGTTATCGTAAGGAAAGGTTGTATGTGATACAATCAGAAAAGTTTTGTCAATCCTAAGGATGCTAAAAGGTATGCTAGCTCCAGCGATCCTTCTAAGGACTAGAGTAAGCATCTCGGAGTTGGAATATGCACTTTGATAAGATGATCAAAGATTTTGGGTTTATACAAAGTTTACGAGAAACTTGTATTTCCAAAGAAGTGAGTGGGAGCACTATAGAATTTCTGATGAGTATATGTTGTTGACATGTTGTTGATCAGAAATGATGTAGAATTTCTAGAAAGCATATAGGGTTATTTGAAAACTGTTTTTCAATGGAAAACCTGGATTAGGCTACTTGAACAATAAGCATCAAGATCTATAAGATAGATCAAAATGCTTAATAGTACTTTTAAATGAGCACGTACCTTGACATAATCTTGAAGGTGTTCAAGATGGATCAGTCAAAGAAGGAGTTCTTGCCTGAGTTGTAAGGTATGAAGTTAAGACTTAAAGCTCGACCACGGCAGAAGAAAGAGGAAGGACGAAGGTCGTCCCCTATGCTTTTATCATAGGCTCTCTACAGTATGCTATGCTGTGTACCGCACCTGAAGTGTGCCTTGCCATGAGTTAGTCAAGGGGTACAAGAGTGATCCAAGAATGGATCACAGGACAGCGGTCAAAGTTATCCTTAGTAACTAGTGGACTAAGGAATTTTCTCGATTATGGAGGTGATAAAGAGTTCAACGTAAAGAGTTACGTCGATGCAAGCTTAACACCTATCCGGATAGCTCTGAGTAGAGATACCGGATACGTATAATGGAGCAACTTTTAGTACAGCTCCAAGTAGAACAGTTATTTGGAATAGCTCCAAATAGAGCGTGGTAGCTACATCTAGGAGATGACATAGAGATTTGTAAAGCACACACGGATCTAAAAGGTTCAGACCCGTTGACTATAACCTCTCTCACAAGCATAACATGATCAAACCCAGAACTCATCGAGTGTTAATCACATGGTAAATGTGAACTAGATTATTGACTCTAGTAAACTCTTTGGGTGTTAGTCACATGGGGATGTGACCTTGAGTGTTAATCACATATCGATGTGAACTAGATTATTAACTCTAGTGCAAGTGGGAGACTGTTGGAAATATGCCCTAGAGGCAATAATAAATTAGTTATTATTATATTTCCTTGTTCATGATAATTGTCTTTTATTCATGCTATAACTGTATTATCCGGAAATCGTAATACACGTGTGAATACATAGACCACAATATGTCCCTAGTGAGCCTCTAGTTGACTAGCTCGTTGTGATCAACAGATAGTCATGGTTTCCTGGCTATGGACATTGGATGTCGTTGATAACGGGATCACATCATTAGGAGAATGATGTGATGGACAAGACCCAATCCTAAGCCTAGCACTAAGATCGTGTAGTTCGTTTGCTAGAGCTTTTCTAATGTCAAGTATCTTTTCCTTAGACCATGAGATTGTGCAACTCTCGGATACCGTAGGAATGCTTTGGGTGTACCAAACGTCACAACGTAACTGGGTGGCTATAAAGGTGCATTACAGGTATCTCCGAAAGTATCTGTTGGGTTGGCATGAATCGAGACTGGGATTTGTCACTCCGTGTAAGCGGAGAGGTATCTCTGGGCCCACTCGGTAGGACATCATCATATGCGCAATGTGACCAAGGAGTTGATCACGGGATGATGTGTTACGGAACGAGTAAAGAGACTTGCCGGTAATGAGATTGAACAAGGTATAAGGATACCGACGATCGAATCTCGGGCAAGTACAATACCGCTAGACAAAGGGAATTGCATACGGGATTGATTAAGTCCTTGACATCGTGGTTCATCCGATGAGATCATCGTGGAACATGTGGGAGCCATCATGGGTACCCAGATCCCGCTGTTGGTTATTGACCGGAGAACGTCTCGGTCATGTCTGCATGATTCCCGAACCCGTAGGGTCTACACACTTAAGGTTCGATGACGCTAGGGTTATAAAGGAAGTTTGTATGTGGTTACCGAATGTTGTTCGGAGTCCCGGATGAGATCCCGGACATCACGAGGAGTTCCGGAATGGTCCGGAGGTAAAGATTTATATATGGGAAGTCCTATTTTGGCCACCGGAAAATGTTCGGGTTTTTTCGGTATTGTACCGGGAAGGTTCTAGAAGGTTCCAGAGTGGGGCCCACCTGCATGGGGGGGGCACATGAACGTGGGTAGTGGGGGAAAGGCCCCACACCCCTGGTCAAGGCGCACCAAGATCCCCCCTTAGAAGGAATAAGATCATATCCCAAAGGGATAAGATCAAGATCCCTAAAAAGGGGGGATAGCAATCGGTGGGGAAGGAAATGATGGGATTTCTTTCCTCCCACCTTTGCCAACGCCCCAATGGACTTGGAGGGCAAGAAACCAGCCCCCTCCACCCCTATATATAGTGGGGAGGCGCATGGGAGCTTCACCCTTGCCCCTGGCGCAGCCCTCCCTCTCCCAAGTGCTCCTCCTCTCTCGCGGTGCTTGGCGAAGCCCTGCAGGATTGCCACGCTCCTCCACCACCACCACGCCGTTGTGCTGCTGCTGGATGGAGTCTTCCTCAACCTCTCCCTCTCTCCTTGCTGGATCAAGGCGTGGGAGACGTCACCGGGCTGTACGTGTGTTGAACGCGGAGGTGTCGTCCGTTCGGGACTTGATCATCGGTGATTTGAATCACGACGAGTACGACTCCATCAACCCCGTTCACTTGAACGCTTCCGCTTAGCGATCTACAAGGGTATGTAGATGCACTCTCTTTCTACTCGTTGCTGGTCTCTCCATAGATAGATCTTGGTGATACGTAGGAAATTTTTTGAATTTCTGCTACGTTCCCCAACAGTGAAGATCGCTTTTAATGACCCGAGAGGTCATTGTTGAAGCGGCGGCCGAATAGGCGGTCATAAGAAAACCACCCAGCCGAATTGTGTGGCCGGTGGCCAAAGCCCCTTTGGCAATGGTACCATCTTTAAAGACGGGAAGAGGCATCCTTTCTGATTGCGACGGCACAGAGGAACTCTCAATGAAAGCACCAATGTCGGTGTCAAAACCGTCGGATCTCGGGTAGGGGGTCCCGAACTGTGCGTCTAGGCGGATGGTAACAGGAGACAAGGGAGACAATGTTTTTACCCAGGTTCGGGCCCTGTCGATGGAGGTAAAACCCTACTCCTGCTTGATTGATATTGATGATATGGGTAGTACAAGAGTGGATCTACCACGAGATCAAGGAGGCTAAACCCTAGAAGCTAGCCTATGGTATGATTGTTGTAATGTATGTTGTGTCCTACGGACTAAAGCCCTCCGGTTTATATAGACACCGAAGGAGGCTAGGGTTACACAGAGTCGGTTACAATGGTAGGAGATCTACATATCCGTATTGCCAAGCTTGCCTTCCACGCCAAGGAAAGTCCCATCCGGACATGGGACAAAGTCTTCAATCTTGTATCTTCATAGTCTTGGAGTCCGGCCAATGATGATAGTTCGGCTATCCGGACACCCCCTAGTCCAGGACTCCCTCAATGGCCTCGAAGACGAGGTGCTCCTCCAAGATCTGGCGGTCGGTACGCATGGCAGCCATAGCGACCTCATGCGCGCGTGAGGCCGCGGTTTGCTTCTCCGCTGCCAGATTCTACTGAGCTCCACATTATACTATGTGCAAAATGACTGTGTGCAACACTTAATTGGAGGACGGGGTCAATGATTTCGGCGGAAGGTGTCGCGTCGTCGGTCGGGGCATGTGGGACAGGGAAGGAGGAGGATAGTGTGGGTGGGGTGTGGATTACCTGATCATATCGATGAGGCCACGCAGCAAGAAGAAGGGTCAACGGCGACGAGGCCGCGCAGCAAGAAGAAGGGTCGCTGGCAAGGAGGCGACGCTGCAAGAAGAAGGGTCGCCGCAAGGAGGCGGCGCTGCACGAAGAAGGATCGTCGGCAAGGAGGCTGAGCTGCCAGTAAGTAGCAGTTTAGGTTTGAACTTGGAAAGCAAGGAGGAACAATGGAAAATGTGGCTTTTGGTGGAAGGGAGGGGCATCGAGATAGATATTTCTGCGGTGGCAGAAAAATTTCGCTCGGTGCCGCGAGAAACTTGCGCGCAAGTGTGGTACAAGCGCGGGCGATGGACTGTTGGCGACAAAGGTTCCTGCATAAGCCAGACAAGACGGTGCACTAAGATATTTTATATCGCATCCCACACGATTCTTTCTAGTAAACTATTTGTGGAATACCTGATTTTTTTCATTTATGTTTTGAAAGACAAAATGGTGTTACGAAGGAAAAGGATGGTGTTTGAATTGCTAGAAATTTTATGTATAGGGAACATGCAACTACATGAGTGTCGTGTTTAAATTTCGAATTATTCCGGGTTCATTTGGCATTTTATGCATTAATTGAGTTTCTAGGCATTTAATGTGCATAATTCAAATTTGAACTACCAGCACATGCTCCAGTGCACCAAAGATTGTTGAAAAATCATATGTGTGTCTTTGGGTGAATTTATAGGTCCCATACAAGAAACAGGAATGAAATTCAAACATTTGGGCGTCGTGGCTCGACCGAGAACATTGAGAAACTTGGTTTTAAATTCCTAGAGATTACAAACTTGCCTGAAAATCATGAAACTTGGCACGATGTCATTTCATGGCACCAACATGCTGTGGTAAAAAAATTGGCCACATTTGGACCAGTTTCGGTATAAGCTTCTTGCAAACTGGAGCTTCTCTCGAGAAGACTCGTGGTTCCCGAGGGGGGACGTGTCACCTTTGTGTGCGGAACGATATACGATGCATTCCCACACCCTCCAGTGCACCAAAGGAAGGAAATATGCCCTAGAGACAATAATAAAATTATTATTTTATATTTCCTTATTCATGATAAATGTTTATTATTCATGCCAGAATTGTATTAACTGGAAACTTGATACATGTGTGAATACATAAACAAAACATCGTGTCCCTAGTATGCCTCTACTTGACTAGCTCGTTGATCAAAGATGGTTAAGTTTCCTAGCCATGGACATGTGTTGTCATTTGATGAATGGGATCACATTATTAGGAGAATGATGATGTCTACTACACAACCTTCTTCTTGTAGACGTTGTTGGGCCTCCAAGTGAAGAGGATTGTAGGACAGTAGCAAATTTCCCTCAAGTGGATGACCTAAGGTTTATCAATCATGGGAGGCGTAGGATGAAGATGGTCTCTCTCAAGCAACCCTGCAACCAAATAACAAAGAGTCTCTTGTGTCCCAACACACCCAATACAATGGTAAATTGTATAGGTGCACTAGTTCGGCGAAGAGATGGTGATACAAGTGCAATATGGATAGTAGATATGGGTTTTTGTATTCTAAAATTATAAAAACAGCAAGGTAACAAATGATAAAAGTGAGAACAAACGGTATTGCAATGCTTCGAAACAAGGCCTAAGGTTCATAATTTCACTAGTGCAAGTTCTCTCGACAATAATAACATAATCCGATCATATAAATATCCCTCAACGTGCAACAAACAGTCACTCCAAAGTCACTAATAGCAGAGAACAAACAAAGAGATTATTGTAGGGTACGAAACCACCTCAAAGTTATTCTTTTCGATCAATCCATTGGGCTATTCCTATAAGTGTCACAAACAGCCCTATAGTTCATAGTAAAATAACACCTTAAGACACAAATCAACCAAAACCCTAATGTCACATATATACTCCAATGTCACCTCAAGTATCTGTGGTATGATTATACGATATGCATCGCACAATCTCAGATTCATCTATCAACCAACACAAAGAACTTCAAAGAGTGCCCCAAAGTTTCTACCGGAGAGTCAAGACGAAAACGTGTGCCAACCCCTATGCATAAGTTCACAAGGTCACTGAACCCGCAAGTTGATCAACAAAACATACATTAAGTAGATCACGTGATATCCCATTGTCACCACAGATAAGCACGTGCAAGACATACATCAAGTGTTCTCAAATCCTTAAAGACTCAATCCAATAAGATAACTTCAAAGGGAAAACTCAATCCATTACAAGAGAGTAGAGGGGGAGAAACATCATAAGATCCAACTATAGTAGAAAAGCTCGTGGTGCATTAAGATCGTGCCATATCAAGAACATGAGAGAGAGAGAGGGAGATCAAACACATAGCTACTAGTACATACCCTCGGCTCCGAGGGTGAACTACTCCCTCCTCATTATGGAGAGTATCAGGATGATGGAGATGGCCATCAGTGATGATTCTCCCTCCGGCAAGGTACCGGAACGGGCTCCTGAGAGGTTTTTGGTGACTACAGAGCCTTGAGGCGGCGAAACTCCCGATCTAGGTTACGTTTCGGGGGTTTGTGTATTTATAGGAATTTTTGGCATCGGTCTCACATCAGGGGGGGTCTCCGAGTCGTCCACGAGATAGGGGGCGCGCCTAGGGGGTAGGGCGCGCCCTCCACCCTCGTGAACGGCTCGGGACTCTTCTGGCCCAACTCTTTCACTTCGGAGGCTTCTTTTGGTCCATAAAAAATCATCAAAAATTGGCACATCAATTGGACTCCGTTTGGTATTCCTTTTCTGTAAAACTCAAAAACAAGGAAAAAACAGAAACTGCACTGGGCTCAAGGTTAATAGGTTAGTCCCAAAAATCATATAAAATAGCATATAAATGCATATAAAACATCCAAGATGGATAATATAATAGCATGGAACAATCAAAAATTATAGATACGTTGGAGACGTATCAATTGACATGATGGACAAGACCCATCCGTTAGCTTAGCATAATGATCGTTCAGTTTTATTGCTACTGCTTTCTTCATGTCAAATACATATTCCTCCGACTATGAGATTATGCAACTCCCGAATACCAGAGGAATGCCTTGTGTGCTATCAAACGTCATGACGTACCTGGGTGATTATAAAGATGCTATACAGGCATCTCCGAAGGTGTTTGTTGGGTTGGCATAGACCGAGACTATGATTTATCACTCCGGGTATCGGAGAGGTATCTCTAGGCCCTCTCGGTAATGCACATCATATGAATCCTTGCAAGCAATGTGACTAATGAGTTAGTTGCGGGATGATGCATTACAGAATGAGTAAAGAGACTTGCCGGTAATGATATTAAACTAGGTATGAAGATACCGACGATCGAATCTCAGGCAAGTAACATAATGATGACAAAGGTAATAATGTTGTTGACATAGCGGTTCGATCGATAAAGATCTTGTTAGAATATGTGGGAACCAATATGAGCATCCAGGTTCGGCTATTGGTTATTGACCGGAGAGGTGTCTCGGTCATGTCTACATAGCTCTCGAACCCGTAGGGTCCGCACGTTTAACGTTCGATGCTGATATGTATTATATGAGTTATGTGTTTTGGTGACTGGAGGTTTTTTGGAGTCCCGGATGAGATCACGGACATGACGGGGAGTCTCGAAATGGTCGAGAGGTAAAGATTGATATATTGGAAGGTAGTATTCGGACACCGGAAGGGTTCCGAAATGTATCAGGTACATACCGGAGTACCGGAGGGGTTACCGGAACCCCTGGGGAAAGATATGGCCATATGGGCCATAGGAGGGAGGCGCCCACAGGGTGCTGGCGCGCCCCCCACAAGGGAGGAGGCCGAATTGGACTAGGTAAGGGGGTGGTGCCCCCCTTTCCTTCTCCTACACCCTCTCCTTCCCCCTTTCCCCCTCTAGTAAATGGAAGGGGGGCGAATCATACTAGGAGCCCAAGTGGGACTCCTCCCACTTGGGGCGCGCCTAGGGCCTGCCTCCTCTCCCTCCCTCCCTCCTTTATATATGGAGGGCACCCCTAGAACACACAACAATTGCACCAAGCCATGTGCGGTGCCCCCCTCTACAGTTTATACCTCCAGTCATATTCTTGCGGTGCTTAGGCGTAGCCCTGTGCGGATCACATCACCATCACCGTCACCACGCCGCCATGCTGACGGAACTCGTCTACTCCCTCGACCCTCTGCTGGATCAAGAGCTCGAGCCACGTCATCACGCTGAACGTGTGCAGAACTCGAAGGTGCCATGTGTTCGGTACTCGACCGGTCAGAACGAGAAGACGTTCGACTACATCAACCGCGTTAAGTAAACGCTTCCGCTTTCGGTCTACGAGGGTACATGGACCCCCTCTCATTGATATGCATCTCCTAGATAATCTTGCATGAGCATAGGTTTTTTTTGAAATTACATGCTACATTTCCCAACAGTGGCATTCGAGCGAGGTCTATGTGTAGATGATATGCACGAGTAGAACACAAAGAGTTGTGGGCGGTGATCGTCATACTGCTTACCACCAATGTCTTATTTTGATTCGGCAGTATTGTTGGATGAAGCGGCCCGAACCAACCTTACATGACCACGTTCATGAGACCGGTTCCACTGACAGACATGCAACTAGTTTGGCATAAAGGTGGTTGGTAGGTGTCTGTTTCTCCAACTTTAGTTGAATCGAATTTGACTGCGGCCGGTCCTTGTGAAGGTTAAAACAGCAAACTTGATAAATCACCGTTGTGGTTTTGTGCCTTAGGTAAGTACGGTTCTTGCTAGAAGCCCGTAGCAGCCACGTAAAACTTGCAACAACAAAGTAGAGGACGTCTAACTTGTTTTTGCAGGGCATGTTGCGATGTGATATGGTCAAGACATGTGTGACATACATTGTTGTATCAGATGATCACGTTTTGTAGAAGTTATCAGCAACTGGTAGGAGCCTTCTGGTTGTCGCTTTATTGTATGAAATACAAACACCATGTAATTGGTTTACTTTATCACTAAGCGGTAGTGATAGTTGTAGAAGCAATAGTTGGCGAGACGACCACGACGCTACAATGGAGATCAAGGTATCTAGCCGGTGACGATGGAGATCATGATGTTGCTTTCGTGATGGAGATCAAATGCACAAGATGATGATGGCCATATCATGTCACATGATTGCATGTGATGTTTATCTTTTTGCATATTATTTCGCTTGGTCCAGCGGTAGCATTATAATATGATCCCTTAACTAAATTTCAAGGTATATGTGTTCTCCCCGAGTATGCACTGTTGCAAAAGTTCTTCGTGCTAAAACACCACGTGATGATCGGGTGTGATAAGCTCTACATTCAAATACAACGGGTGCAAGCCAGTTTTGCACATGCGAAATACTTGGGTTAAACTTGACGAGCCTAGCATGTACATACATGGCCTCAGAACACTGGAGACCAAAAGGTCGAACGCGAATCATATAGTGGATATGATCAACATAGAGATGTTCACCATTGATGACTACTCCATCTCACTGGTCGGAGAAGCCTATCATCTGGAGCCGGACCGATCACCCAGAGGTGATGCCGTCCCCCGGCTCCTATGCATTGGTTTTGGATGCCACCCTCGCAATAGAAAGGCGAGCTGCCCGCTTCTCCTGCGTGCTGATAGATGGCGGGAGCAGCATCAACATACTGTACCGTGAGACCATGGAGAAGCTGAACATCAAGACGAAGCAACACATGCCTAGTCGGACTGTATTCCATGGAATCGTACCCGACCTGTCCTGCTCACCAATCGGCAAGATCAAGATAGATGTTCTCTTTGGGGACAAAGATCATTGCTGCCGAGAGGCAATATGGTTTGAAGTGGTGGATCTGGAGAGCCCTTACCACGCGTTGCTTGGCCGACCTGCTCTGGCCAAGTTCATGGCTGTGCCCCACTACGCCTACCTCAAGATGAAGATGCCGAGTTCCAAGGGCATCATCACCGTAGCCGGAGACTACAAGAAATCCTCTGAGTGTGCGGCAGCCAGCAGTCGGCTGGCCGAGTCCCTCGTGATTGCTGAAGAGACGAAGATGCTGGACCGAGTCGTGGCCATGGCCAGCAAGCAGCCGGCCCTGTCCCCCGACCCCAAGGAATATGAAGCTCAAGGTTCTTTCCAGCCGGCCAAATAAACAAAGAAGATACCTCTGGACCCGGAGCGCCCGGAGAGGTGATATGTCTCCAACGTATCTATAATTTTTAATTGCTCCATGCTACTTTATCTACTATTTTGGACTATATTGGGCTTTATTTTTCACTTTTATTTTACTTTTGGGACTAACCTATTAACCGGAGGCCCAGCCCAGAATTGTTGTTTTTTGCCATTTTAGTATTTCGAAGAAACAGAATATCAAACGGAGTCCAAACGGAATGAAACCTTCGGGATCGTGATTTTCCAACCGAACGTGATCTAGGAGACTTGGACCCTACTCCAAGAAGCTTCCGAGGAGGTCACGAGGGTGGAGGGCGCCCCCCTGGGCACGCCCCCTATCTCGTGGGCCCCTCGGAGCTCCACCGACGTACTCCTTCCTCCTATATATACCTACGTATCCCCGTATGAATTTATCCCTCTACATCTGTCATCTTGCTTAAAGCATTACTCTGTTTTTAACTTAATACTCTAGATGCATGCTGGATAGCGTTCGATGAGTGGAGTAATAGTAGTAGATGCAGAATCGTTTCGACCTACTTGTCACGGACGTGATGCCTATATACATGATCATTGCCTAGATATACTCATAACTATGCTCAGTTCTGTCAATTGCTCAACAGTAATTTGTTCACCCACTGTAGAATACTTATGCTCTTGACAGAAGCCACTGGTGAAACCTATGGCCGCCGGGTATATTCTCATCATATCAATCTATATCACTTTATTTACTTGCTTTGTTTTTACTTTGCCTTTACTTTTTACTTTGCATCTATCTATCAAAAATACCAAAAATATTATCTCTATCAGATCTCACTCTCGTAAGTGACCGTGAAGGGATTGACAACCCCTAAGCTTGGTTGCGAGTTGCTATCATGTTGTGCAAGTACGAGGGACTTGCGCGTGACCTCCTACTGGATTGATACCTTGGTTCTCAAAAACTGAGGGAAATACTTACGCTACTGTGCTGCATCATCCTCTCCTCTTCGGGGAAAACCAACGCAAGCTCGAGACGTAGCAAGAAGAATTTCTGGCGTTGTTGCCGGAGAGGCTTACGCAACAGTCAACATACCAAGTACCCATCACAATCCCTATCTCTCGCATTACATTATTTGCCATTTGCCTCTCGTTTTCCTCTCCCCCACTTCACCCTTGCCGTTTTATTCGCCCTCTCTTTCCCAATCTCCTCCTCTCTTTCCGTTGCCTTTTCCTAATCCTTTTGTTTGCTCGTGTGTTAGTTTGCCTATTTGTTGTGATGGCTCTACCTAGATTTGGCGACCTTCACCTTAAAAGGCTAGAGGAGATCGAAAGCAATGTTAGAAAGTTTATGGTTTTGCAATTTGAGCACAATAATTTCTTTAGAAACGAACTTAAGGAACAAATTTTTTTTATGAGCTTTATGAATAAAGAACTCGATGATATGTCTAAAGAATTTGATGGTATAAGGGCCCAAATTGCTCGTCTTGAAAAGATGACCGCTGAAATTTCGGATATGCAAGCTACCTTAGTCAATAAGATGGCCGCTAAACCGAATTCCTATGAAAATCAAGATGAAGATCTAAAGGTTATTGATGTGTCCCCTATCAAATCTTTGTTTTGCAATATAAATCTTGATGAAACTGAATATGATCTTCCTTTACCTAGAAGGCGTTCTAAGAATTCGGAGTTTCTAGATCTTGATGATGAAATTGATGAAAGTGGGATTGAAATAAATAGAAACCGTGATGTTGCTAAACCTACTATTTTGGATCTCAAGGAATTTAATTATGAAAAATGCTCTTTGATTGGTTGTATTTCCTTGTTGCAATTCGTGCTAGAATCTCCTCATGCTTATAGTCAAAATAAGGCCTTTACCGAACACATTGTTGGTGCCTTGATGCAATCTTATGAAGAAAAACTTGAGATGAAAGTCTCTATCCCTAGAAACTCTATGATGAGTGGGAACCTACTATTAAAATTAAAATTAAAGACTTTGAGTTTCATGCTTTGTGTGATTTGGGTGCTAGTGTCTCTACTATTCCCAAAACTTTACGTGATTTGCTAGATTTCTGTGATTTTGATGATTGCTCTCTAAACTTGCATCTTGCGGATTCCACTATTAAAAAGCCTATGGGAAGAATTAATGAGGTTCTTATTGTTGCAAATAGGAATTATGTGCCCGTAGATTTTATCGTTCTTGATATAGATTGCAATCCTTCATGTCCTATTATTCTTGGTAGACCTTTCCTTAGAACAATTGGTGCAATTATTGATATGAAGGAAGGGAATATTAGATTCCAATTTCCTTTAAAGAAGGATATGCAACACTTCCCTAGAAATAAAATAAAATTACATTATTAATCTATCATGAGAGCCACTTATGGATTGCCTACCAAAGATGGCAATACCTAGATCTATCCTTGCTTTTATGCCTAGCTAGGGGCGTTAAACGATAGCGCTTGTTGGGAGGCAACCCAATTTTACTTTGTGTTTTTTGTTTTTCTTCTGTTTAGCAATAAATAATACATCTACCTTCTGTTTGGATGTGGTTTTATGTTTTAATTAGTGTTTGTGCCAAGTAGGACCTATAGGATAACCTACGATGATAGTTGATTTGATTCTGCTGAAAAACAGAAACCTTGCGCGCACGAATCTAATTATGATAAATTACAGGAACGTGATTTTGCGTTGATTCTTTTTTCTGCTGATCAATAAACAAATTGTCCAGAACTTCCTGATTTTGTAGAATTTTTAGAGTTCTATAAGTTTGCGTTAGTTACAGATTACTACAGACTGTTCTGCTTTTGACAGATTCTGTTTTTCGTGTGTTGTTTGCTTATTTTGATGAATCTATGGCTAGTAAAATAGTTTATGATCCATAGGGAAGTTGGAATACAGTAGTTTTAACACCAATATAAATAAAGAATGAGTTCATTACAATACCTTGAAGTAGTCTTTTGTTTTCTTTCTCTAACGGAGCTCACGAGATTTCTGTTGAGTATTGTGTTGTGAAGTTTTCAAGTTTTGGGTGAATTCTTTTGATGGATTATGGAACAAGGAGTGGAAAGAGCCTAAGCTTGGGGATGCCCATCACACCCCCAAGATAATCCAAGGACACCAAAAATTCAAAGCTTGGGGATGCCCCTGAAGGCATCCCCTCTTTCGTCCACTTCCATCGGTAATTTACTTGGAGCTATATTTTTATTCACCAACATGATATGTGTTTTGCTTGGAGCGTCTTGTATTATTTGTGTCTTTGCTTGTTAGTTTACCACAATCATCCTTGCTGTACACACCTTTTCAGAGAGCCATACATGAATTCAAATTTGTTAGAATATTCTATGTGCTTCACTTATATCTTTTGAGCTTGATAGTTTGCTCATAGTGCTTCACTTATATCTTTTGAGCTTGATAATTTTTGCTCTAGTGCTTCACTTAGATCTTTTAGAGCACGGTGGTGGATTAGTTTTAAAGAAACTTGATCTCTTATGATTCACTTAGATTATTTTGAGAGTCTTTAATAGCATGGTAATTTGCTTAATGTTAATATACATGGTGTTCAAGATATGTGAAACTTTCTTTTGAGTGAATTGAATACTAAGATAAGTTTGATGATTGATAATTGTTTTGAGATATGGAGGTAATAATATCATAGTCGTGCTAGTTGGGTGATTATGAATTTGAGAAATACTTGTGTTGAAGTTTGCAAGTCCCGTAGCATGCACGTATGGCTAAAGTTGTGTAACAAATTTGAAACATGAAGTGTACCTGGCTTGTGCATCCTTATGAGTGGCGGTCGGGGACAAGCGATGGTCTTTTCCAATCTATCCCCCTAGGAGCATGCGCGTAGTATTTGAATTTTTGATGACCTCTAAATTTTTGCAATAAGTATATGAGTTCTTTTGACTAATGTTGAGTCCATGGATTATACGCACTCTCACCTTTCCACCTTTGCTAGCCTCTTCGGTGCCGTGCATTGCCCTTTCTCACCTTGAGAGTTGGTGCAAACTTCGCCGGTGCATCCAAACCCCGTGATACGATATGCTCTATCACACATAAACCTCCTTATATCTTCCTCAAAACAGCCACCATACCTACCTATCATGGCATTTCCATAGCCATTCCAAGATATATTGCCATGCAACTTCCACCATCATCATCGTGACATGCATTACTTTTGTCATATTGCCATTGCATGATCTTGTAGTTGACATCGTATTTGTGGCAAAGCCACCATGCATTATTTTTCATACATGTCACTCTTGATTCATTGCACCATCCCGGTACACCGCCGGAGGCATTCATATTGAGTCATATCTTGTTCTAGTATCAAGTTGTAATTAATATGTTGTAATGAAATTGTGATGATCATCATTAGAGCATTGCCCAAATAAAAAAAAGGCCAAAAAAAGAAAGGCCCAAAAAAATATAAAAAGGGCAATGCTACTATCTCTTTTTCCACACTTGTGCTTCAAAGTAGCACCTTGTTCTTCATGTAGTGAGTCTCATATATTGTGCTTCAAAGTAGCACCATGTTTTTCATATAGTGAGTCTCATAAGTTGTCTTTTTATACTAGTGGGAATTTTTCATTATAGAACTTGGCTTGTATATTCCTACGATGGGCTTCCTCAAAATGCCCTAGGTCTTCATGAGCAAGCAAGTTGGATGCACACCCACTAGTTTTCTTTTGTTGAGCATTCATAGCTCTAGTGCGTCCGTTGCATGGCAATCCCTACTCCTTGCATTAACATCAATCGATGGGCATCTCCATAGCTCATTGATTAGCCTCGTTGATGTGAGACTTTCTCCTTTTTTGTCTTCTCCACACAATCCCCATCATCATATTCTATTCCACCCATAGTGCTATATCCATGGCTCACGCTCATGTATTGCGTGAAGGTTGAAAAAGTTTGAGATTATTTAAGTATGAAACAATTGCTTGGCTTTTCATCGAGGGTATAGAAGTTGGGAACATCTTTGTGTGACGAAAATGAAGCATAGCCTAACTATATGATTTTGTAGGGATGAACTTTCTTTTGCCATGTTATTTTGAGAAGACATGATTGCTTTGATTAGTATGCTTGAAGTATTATTATTTCTGTGTCAATACGAACTTTTGTCTTGAATCTTTCAGATCTGAATATTCATATCACAATTAAGAAGATTTACATTCAAATTATTCCAAAGTATCACTCCGCATCAAAAATTTCTTTTTTATCATTTACCTACTCGAGGACGAGCAGGAATTAAGCTTGGGGATGCTTGATACGTCTCCAACATATCTATAATTTTTGATTGCTCCATGCTACTTTATCTACTATTTTGGACTATATTGGGCTTTATTTTTCACTTTTATATTACTTTTGGGACTAACCTATTAACCGGAGGCCCAGCCCAGAATTGCTGTTTTTTGCCTTTTTAGTATTTCGAAGAAACAGAATATCAAACGGTGTCCAAACGGAATGAAACCTTCGGGATCATGATTTTCCAACCGAACGTGATCCAGGAGACTTGGACCCTACTCCAAGAAGCCTCCGAGGAGGTCACGAGGATGGAGGGCGCCCCACTGGGCACGCCCCCTATCTCGTGGGCCCCTCGGAGCTCCACCGACGTACTCCTTCCTCCTATATATACCTACGTATCCCCGTATGATCAAAGAGGGAGCCAAAAACCTAATTCCACCGCTGCAACCTTCTGTATCCACGAGATCCCATCTTGGGGCCTGTTCCGGAGCTCCGCCGGAGGGGGCATCCACCATGGAGGGCTTCTACATCATCACCATAGCCCCTCCGATGAAGTGTGAGTAGTTTACTTCAGACCTTCGGGTCCATAGCTAGTAGCTATATGACTTCTTCTCTCTTTTTGGATCTCGATACAATGTTCTCCCCCTCTCTTGTGGAGATCTATTCGATGTAATCTTATTTTTGCAGTGTGTTTGTTGAGACCGATGAATTGTGGGTTTATGATCCAGTATTATCTATGGAAAATATTTGATTCTTCTCTGAATTCTTTTATGTATGATTGAGATATCTTTGCAAGTCTCTTCGAGTTATCCGTTTGGTTTGGCCAACTAGATTGGTAGTTCTTGCAATGGGAGAAGTGCACGGCTTTGGGTTCAATCTTGCGGTGTCCTTACTCAGTGACAGAAAGAGTTGCAAGGCACGTATTGTATTGTTGCCATCGACGATAACAAGATGGGTTTTTTTATCATATTGCATGAATTTATCACTCTACATCTGTCATCTTGCTTAAAGTGTTACTCTGTTTTTAACTTAATACTCTAGATGCATGCTGGATAGCGGTTGATGAGTGGAATAATAGTAGTAGATGCAGAATCATTTCGATCTACTTGTCACGGACGTGATGCCTATATACATGATCATTGCCTAGATATACTCATAACTATGCTCAATTCTGTCAATTGCTCGACAGTAATTTGTTCACCCACCGTAGAATACTTATGCTCTTGAGAGAAGCCACTAGTGAAACCTATGGCCCCCGGGTCTATTCTCATCATATCAATCTATATCACTTTATTTACTTGCTTTGTTTTTACTTTGCCTTTACTTTTTACTTTGCATCTATCTATCAAAAATACCAAAAATATTATCTCTATCAGATCTCACTCTCGTAAGTGACCGTGAAGGGATTGACAACCCCTAAGCGTTGGTTGCGAGTTGCTATCGTGTTGTGCAGGTACGAGGGACTTGCGCATGACCTCCTACTGGATTGATACCTTGGTTCTCAAAAACTGAGGGAAATACTTACGCTACTGTGCTGCATCATCCTCTCCTCTTCGGGGAAAACCAACGCAAGCTCGAGACTTAGCAAGAGGCACGCTGTTGTAGGCACCGGCCTCGACAGCAAATAGGAAAGCGAGCTCGTCGATTTCCTCCATGAGAATTGGTACATCTTCGCATGGTCTCCCAGAGACATGCCGAGTGTCTCGACGGATTTCGCCGAGCACAAGCTACATGTCCGATCTGACGCCAAGCCGGTCAAGCAGCCCTTGCAACGCTTGTCGGAAGAGAAGAGAAGAGTAGTCGGAGAACAAATAGCCCGGCTTCTAGCAGGCGGCTTCATTATGGAGGTGTTCTTCCCAGAGTGGCTTGCCAACCCGGTCCTGGTGTTGAAGAAAAACAAGCAGTGGCACATGTGCATTGACTACACCAGCCTCAACAAAGCCTGCGCTAAAGATCCTTTTGCTCTGCCAAGGATTGATCAAGTGTATTTGACTTGGGATAGGGTAGTTGGTGAATCTTGGCATATCGACAAGCTTCACAAACAGACTCACTACTTGAACTATGTGACAACGAGAGGTTGCCTTTATTGACTACTTGTTTAACAATGATCGAAGATGGATGACCTAATCTTTGATGCCACCTTGCCAAAGAGGGCTTGATGACAGAAAACACTTGACGATGCTTGCGACTAAAAGCTCCGGATGTGATGGGGTAGAGACCTCCAATGCATCTACCGTGATGAAGGAGTTCCCTCGTTGCCCGATCCTTGATAAAAAGGTAACGAGGGTGAGTTTCAAAGAAGACATTATTGTCATGAGCTAAACGAGACATGGATGCAAGATTTTTATCAGCTTGAGGTACATGAAGAACATCTTTGAGGACTAGATCACGTTTAAGTGTAGGGGAATTAATAAGGGCTTGACCAATGTGTTGAATATCCATACCTCCACCGCTTGCGGTGTGAATTTGATCGCCGCGATGGTACTGCTCACGAAGTGCAAGCTGTTCTAGCTCGCTTGTGACATGATCCGTGGCACCAGAGTCCACGTACCACACCCCGTCTCCTCCTTGTTCGCGCATGGCTGCTGCAACATGTTTGGCATCAGGAACAAAATTCTCGTCGTAGCGATGCCAATAGTCCATGACTTCATGGCCTGGCTTCTTGCAGAGTTGGCAGCGAGGATGTGCTCGGGAAGAAGGAGAAGGGTGACGGATGTTGTTGTTGTGGAAGCCGCCACCCCCAGCCCTGTTGTTGTAGTTGATGTCGCCGCTGCCGCCGGTGTTGGAGTAGCCAGCGTTGCCGTGGTTGGAGTAGTCGGCGTTGCTGCGCCCACGGCCGCCGCTGCGCTGCCCCTGGTGACCGCGCCCACGGTCGCGGCCACGAGAGACGGAGTTGGCGAGGACTGCCGAATGTTGACGCCGTGAAGAAGGCTGAGGCGGGCGTCGAAATTCAGGAGCTGACTATACAGCTCCTGTACGGTGATCGGCTCCACCCAAGCGGCGAGGGCAGAGACCACAGGGTTGTAGTCCATGTCGAGGCCGGCGAGGATCTTGGACACGATCTCCGGATCGGAGAGCGCGGCGGCGGTGCAGGCGACTTCATCGGTAAGACTTTTAATTTTTCCAAGATATTCTGCCATGGACATATTACCTTTTTGGAGATTCGTAAGCTCAATGCGCGTGTTGATGGCTTGAGCTTGGCTTTGAGCAGCAAACATGGCGTGGATCGCACTCCATACTTCGGTCGGCGTAGAGAGCGTGGCGACCTGTGCGAGGATCTCGCGGGATAAGGATCCCATAAAGAATCCTTGGAGCTGTTGCTGCTGTGCATACCAGAGGGAGCTTGCAAAGTTGACGACCTGTTCGTCCTTGCCTTCCTTGGTGATGGTGAGCGTGGCCGGTGGTGGCGGGCTCTGCGGGTTGAGGTGGTGTTCCATCTGGGCCCCCTTGATCTGGGGCAGCACAATGGCTTTTCAGAGCAGGAAATTTCCCCTCGTGAGCTTCTCTTGGGGTGGCGATCCGAGCAGGGAGGTGTTGGTGGAGGTGGAGGAGGAGGAGGCAAAGGCGGATGATGATGATGTGGTGAGCCTGCCCATGGTGCTGGCCGTCATGGCGGCAGTGGTGGTGGACTTGCTGCTCGGTCGCTACGGTAGCTAGAGCGATCTATTCCTGATCTATGAGGAAGAGACTCTGTTACCATGTGAGATGATTTGGGAAGCGTAGAACCCTTCGTCCGGGCCGCATTGTATATATCGAGAGCATGCCGTGGCTTACAAGGAAGGGATCGATCGAGAGAAGAGAGATCGATCCAGGTTCGGTACAGGAGGTTTTAACAGAAGAAGAGATAAGGGAGGATAAGATTACAAGAGTTTAAACTACTCTCCTATCTCTATACAATATATTCTAACAAAGCTAGCGATACTTGCGATCGAAACTGTAGACAGAGGAAACTACTTTTTGCGGTGCGTCGACTTGCACCTTTTCAGGTTTTCTAGTACGTATATAAAGGGATACAACGCTGCGGCGTCCAACACGTTGCCGACTCGGCAACCAACACGACGCAACTCGGACACGTACAAACACTTGTCCGTTTTCTAACCTAAACACTAGAACGACTCGTACTAGGACTCGTTGGACTATTACTTGACCAAACCTAATACTACAATTAGATTAACTTCTTACACGCACAGTCGGCGTCGTCGGGGAGGTTTCCTTGGCTGACATCCTTGCCTACCCCATGGGCAGCGAGCGTAGTCACTCACGCAGTCCTGCGCGGTGGACGCCAACCTCGGCGCCGTAGATTGTCCTTTGTTCTTGTTGCTCCAATACTCTCTAATTTCTTTATAATGAATTTCTGGGGAGCTTAAATTTTCCTTTAGGCTGCAGCATTCATTCAGCTATAAGGAACTGGATAGGCGAGATTTGGGTTAGAACTTAGAACTTGGAAGGATGGGAACGGGGTAGAGTAACTTGACAGGGAGTTACCTAATTACTAAGAGAGGGGGTTATGTGAAAAATGGAGTCAAGTGGCTGGTTAGTACTCCCACCATTGATATCTGCCGCTCGCTATTGATCCAAGGTCCCACGATGGAAGTTTCCAGATTTGCACCGAATTCCAGTTTTCACTTATACTTCGCCTATCCATATATAATAAATTCTGTTTTGCAAAAGTAGATTCATTTATTTATATTATAGTAAATTAAAGTAAATAATAATGCATTGAGTGTCCGCCTCTTAATAGTAAAATGGCCATGTTTTCATAGATACTCCCTCCATCCCATAATATAAGAATGGTTTTTACACTAGTGTAGTGTTAAAAACGCTCTTATATTACGAGACGGAGGGAGTATATTATACTAGATGTATTTTCCACTACTTAATTGTGTAGCACATCGATCAACTATTTGTTTAGAAGAGACTTTCAAACCAATGGAAGTAATTGCGCATTGACATGACTAAATAATACCCCTCTATAACAAAATATAATGCATCTTAGTTTTTTTTACATTTTTCTCCAATATTATAGTGAATATCAGGGAATCGAGATACACAGGAACAATGCATGCAACAATATTTCTAACTTGCGGCTCCATTAGCCAATGAGCGAACTAGAAATGACCCCTGCCAACTCTTCTTTGGTATGCGAGTTCAAGCTAAAACGCACTATAATTTGGGAGGGTAATGACTAGTAGTAAAAACTTCTAAAATGTTACTCCCTCCATTCACTACTATAAAATGTTCTAATTTTTTCTTTCTGATTTGGATGTATATAGACGCATTGTCACGTGTTTGTTCACTCATTTAAGTTCATATGTAGTTAATATGGAAATATCCAAACATCTTATATTTGTGAACAGAGGGAGTATACAGTTGTCTTCCAAACATGCCATGCACTTATTTCTTGTGGGTCATCAGTTGTCACATCATATTTATTTCTTCAATCATACCTATTCTTGTTGGTCATCTATTTTCTCCCGTAGTATTTATTTCTTGTGGATGACAACAATTTTGAATCTGCTATGTATTAAGCAGTAAAAATATTTTGAATTGAACGGTTAGCACTAGAACAAGCACTAACATGCTCAAGCAAAAAACTAGTCGTGCAAATGAGTATCATATTTAAACAATGATTAGTTGCAGTATATCCAAATCTAACATACATTTTTTACTAACCAATCGTCGCAATGTGGTCATATATGTTGCAAAGTCACATATGTCGAATGATTCACATGATCAAGCATTGATCATAACAAGTTACATTGCTTGAGTTTATAACTTTGTTTTCAGTATTAAGCACTAAAGGCATCACATATAGCACCCAAAAAGTCCATTCATAGTGAATAAAACAAGAACCAAAGAATCATTCAATCTGACATCTTCACCCGGCCTCCAATCCCGGGACACACAACAATTGACATTATCAATTTTAGATCAACTACCCTTGCATGTACCAGAACATCCTAGATTAAACACTAATAACACTGCATGATTACATGATTAAGAACAACATCACAAGATCGAGACAAAAAACTAACGGATACATCACAAAATAAGTAAAATCAAATCATTTTGGTAAACAGGCACTAATAACAACCGCACTTCATGAAACAAATGCACTAATTTATTAGGCAATTTCTGGATCCATAATGAAGATGCCCAGCCAAATTTGAAGTTAAAGTAATGCACATCACAAATGTGGCGAATGTGATACTAGAGAGAAAATTACTCTATGATCCTACATGTTCGCGCTCTCCGGCCGTCATCTTTGGGTCACTGCCATCCTTCATGTGGTAGCACCATCGTATCTTGTGCCACCTTATGCATGGTATCCACATCATAGTGTCAATGTCTTCAAGAAGAACATGGCTTACATCCATATTAACCACATCACACAATGTTTTTTTTTGCAAAACACATCAAACGGTATAGTTGAGTGATGATATTTACCCAAGAAAAGGGTATGTTGCATGCAAGGCCGTTCGTGAGCATCTTGGCATCTGTCATCCCTCACTTGGATTTTTACACACACCTCCAACATCCACACCCTACCTTCTAGCTTCAGGTCTGCAGCAGTTCATTACCGCCGACACACCTCATCGAGCTTCTTGGCATCGATGTGAGAGAGTAATGTGTGTGTGTGTGTGTGGGGGGGGGGGGGGGGGGTCTCATACCTTCTTAAGGGTGGTACATGTGGAGATCATGCGAGGATTCCCATGACTAGGATGGCCTGGAGAACAAGGATTGCCACGAGCTTGGTGTTCTTCGTTGCTGCTTCTAAGGCTTTCACGTAAAATTGTATCACTTATCTCGTATGATTATGGAGTGGAGTGTAGATGTAGTTGTTGTTTGCCAGAGCTGGAAGCGCCTCTATTTATAGGCATAGATTTGGCACCTTACCTGGCAATCTGCAATGCTGGCATGACATCACAACTAATGTCAAGAGATGATTGGTGCTGATATGGTTGTCCTTGTAGATTGTTGATCGTTGTTTTGTTCGCTTGGAGTTTTTCAGTTTTCTTTACTCCACCAAGGCATTGCTTCGGTCTTTGTCTTCACATTGCTAGTTGCTGGTGGAGCCTTCGTGTTTGTGCGTTGGTGTTGGCCGTGTGCATCCTAACTATGCAGAGCCTGGTTGTGTGCTCATTGCTTTTGTATCCTTTTGATGATCCATTTTGAGCTAATAAAATTCATCATTTGTCAAACAATACTTGCATGGCATCAAGTGGGTGATAGGGTTAGCGGGATGATAAAGTTTGACACACAACATGCACCACTACACACATTTTTTCCACATGTTCAATGGCATATGCAAAACTGGCAATTATTAGACTTGTAAGCCAAATCTAGGCCTAGCTCGTTGTTACATGATCTCCATCTACAAGCTTTCAAAATTATCTCCGTCTATACTTGGTGAAGAACTCTTGGAACATGATCTCCCAACGTATCTTGCACGCAGCTCATACAACACCTCTCGCCCCCCCCCCCCCCCCCCCCCCCCCCGAGCATAGGACATAATTAGACCAGGTGGATACATCTAAAGCTTAAGGAATTGTTTGCAATATCTATTTGTATGTCTAAGTTAACCCAATTTAATCTACACATCAAAAAAAATAAAACGGCAATTATTGTTGGTAATAGTAGTATTGTTTTCTATTTTAGCTACTACTTAGTGAGGACGTATTTTTGCTACAATAAAATTTCTCCTTTCTTATTCTAGTGTATGATGTATGAACTTCCATTCAAAGTTTTATGACATGGTAGATAAAAATATATTTATACATTAAGAAATGTAACTTTTTTGAAATATTTGACCATGCTTCTGTGGCTAGGAATGTTTAGGAGGAGTGGACTTGGCGATAATTCAAAACGGTGCAAAGGCTCATCTGTTCCCGGTGAACAGGAAATTCAAAAAAAAAATAGCAAATAAATCTGAAAAATTTACACATGAAATATGAGAGAATTTTCTAGGGGCGTACAAAATTTCAAGATGTTTGGACATTTGAAGAGTTCGTGGTGAAAGAAAAAACAAAATAAGGTCTACACAGTGTGCTTTTTGAAAGTTTCTTTGACAAGCCAAATTTGTTATTTTGCCAAGAGCTTCTCAAATGTCCAAACACCATGAAATTTGGCACGACCTAGAAGATTCTCAACTTTCATGTGTAAAAATTCCAGATTTTGTTGAACATTTTTACATTTTTTTTTTATTTTACTGTTCATCAGCAGGTGGAGCTTGGGTGCAGAAACGCTTCTTCCTCTCTCTTCTGTGGTGTCGATACGGGTTGCATCTGGGACATTGTATGCAATGATTATGTGATATGAATAAAGGGCTACCTTAATTAAAAAGGAGGCGTATCACATTACATGTGGTCTACACGGCTGCTATTTTCATATTTTCTGAAAAGGAGGTTGAAACCTCGGGCCTCTTTATCAATATTTTCACACAATCATCTTTATTAAACTATTTAACAAAGGTCGGATAATGACATACATTAAACAATCCGAAGCCATCATTCAACACCTGCAAACTCAACAATAGAGGATGCCATCGTGCCCCACCATCTAGAACTGGGTCATCGCCGAGCCATCCGCATGACATACCGGGAGCATACATCCGGTCCAGCAGACCCAAAGCATGTATCACATTGCACTCATGCAGGAAAACGACACTGATAGTGTCGCCATTGTCTCATCTGGGAGACCCAGATCAAGGTTTTCCCCTCAGAACAGCCCGATAACGCTATTTTCACATGTCTACTGATGCCAATTTACTCACCTGTTACCTGTCTTCACGTCATAACACCGCCACATTTTATTAATATGGACTAGATCTCCAGGTATATAGATACATGTGCCTTGATAGAGAAATGACACAATAAAAGGATATAGTACATGTACGTTTCCATCTACTACGTACAAAGATGTCTGTGGCGACTTAGCCAATCTCAATATAATGTGCCGGATCAGTCTCCTGAAGGTGCTCATAGGGGATAGAATATGTGTGCATGCGTACATATGAATGAGTGTATGTGTATGTATGAGCGGCTGCATCTGTACTGTGTTAAAAAATGATATAGTACATATGCCTCGTAATTTTGTGTCTAAATTTTAAATTATTATTCTTTAGTCCCATGTGTTTTAGTTTTGATGTTATGCCTTTTAATAAAAATTAACTCCAGAGTAACCAGCCACACTGAAACCAGGTCACGACAACCCGTGGTTGAATGGTTAGAAGATATTCACTGAGTTCATCAAGTTTCAAGTCCTAAACTTGACATTGGTGCTTTTTTTTTTGAATTTATTTCAGTCGTTTCGACGATCTGTGTTTAGTGGGAGGAGACGTTCCCGTCCACTACGAAGGTGTTTGTGGCAACTTCATCAATTTTAATATTATGTGTCGGCGCAGACTCTCGAAGGTGCTCATAGGGGTAGCTTGTGCGTGCGTGTGTTCATAGGAGTGAGCGAATATGTGTATGTATAAGCGGCTGCATCTGTACTGTGTTAGAAAAAATAGGCATACGACTCGAATCAAACGATCTTTCATCTCTCTTTTTTGAACCACAACACACTGTCTTTAATTAGTAAAACCGTTCAGTAGAGAGACTGCCGTTGCACACTCTGCAGTGCAGATTGCACCGACGCAAATAATTACGGTTGTAAACACTGCTCTCACGCTCTATTTTTACGCACAGAACTTGGCCCTTCCGTGATAGAAGAAATTGCCCCTTGCATGGTAGAAACAGCATGGTTGGTCCCCGTCAGGTCTCGTGGCCACCAGTCCATGTCGCATAGCCTTTGTTCAAGAAAGGAAAATGTCGCGTAGCCCGCCACTGCTTCCATGTGACCTCAAGGGTTGCGTCTAGCCATGACTGCCCGAGTACTACATGCAGAACTTGCACGGCTACACAAGGCTCGTGGGTGGCACTGGCAAGGCCAAAATCACTATCTCTTGACCTTGTCACAAAAGTTCAGCACAAAATAACCTCTCACAAAAATTATTTCACGATTTGATCTTTTAAAAAGGCCATGGTTTATGACGTTTCTGCCGCATATGAAAACGCCAGACACTAGGACGTTGCTGGCCTGGCCCACGCATCAGCCTACTTACCAAAAAAATCAGGTAAATTACCATTAACTGCTAAATGGCATAGGTGAAACGTCAAGGTTCATGGCATTGCAACAAACACTAAGGTGCATGGTGTTGCTCGTGCTCATCATGGCATGTGCATGCATCTTTGCTTGGCTAGCTTAGAGCATCTACAGCCGGACTGGCAAATTCGGCCTCTCAAACGCGTCTGGGCGCGTAGGAGCGGAGTCAGGATTTGATAAAGTCTTAGGTAAAATCCCATCGTTATGTATCTTACGTAATAGTTTTTTTTAATATCTTCTCTAATAATTTTACAATAATTCGTGTATGACAAAACAACGCATGTTTTACAACACTTTTTATACTTAGCTCTACCATTACCTACACAATCATATGTACGATTCATCCAAAGAACTCAAGCTTGAAGCCAGTGACCTCGAAAAAGGAATATGTTATATTCTTTGTTCCTATTTTTATCCATAGAAGTATAGGTAAACTCTAACAAAATAAATTAATTAGATTTCTATCATCTAGTAAAGAAATGTAACTACTACTGCTACTAACTAATTAATGGATTAGACACTACTGTATCATATTAGAGCAACAGATAATGAATTATTAGGTATAATCATAGCTTTCAAAACGATCGAGTGTTGAGTTCCTTCAGCATGGCACACGCTTGTGGTGAGCCATCAAAGGTGATCAGCGGCAGCCATCGCGGCATCATGGTTTGCCCTTGTTTTGACTCTGGAGAAGGAGATGCAACTTTCGCTGGCGGTAGCCGCTCCTTAGCGCAGACTGATTGCAGCGATCGAGCGGCGACTGAGAATTAGGATTGAATCCTCTAGTGCTCTAGGCCTCACGCAACCATACATGTGAAGACGGTCAAGATGGGACCTCCTATGTGACGCGCTCTACGGCAAATTGCCTTCACGACGCACACATGGAGCTTCGACTGGACCGGCCCACTTAGGCGCTGAAGCGATGTAAAAATACATCAAAAAATCTATCGTAGGAGGGAATCGAGCTCCTTATCTCAAGCTAAGGAGGCATTTTCGCGAGCCAGTCGTGCCGGCGAGTACTATTGACATTAACCCAGCGCAAATTCGTATTTTTTTCAAAGTTTTTGACCATTCTCTTGGAAAATGTGAACACTTTTTTTCAAAATGTGAACAATGTCTGAAATTGTGAACAGAATTTTAATATACTGAAGACCTTTAGAACACTTATCGAAACATGTGAACAAATTTTAAAATTTAAACACAAATTTAAAAATATGAACAAAATTTAAAATATGTGAAGAAAAATTGGAAAATGTGATCATATTTAAATTTTTAAATGGAATTGAAAATAGGGACATTTTTTGAACATTTCAACATTTTATACGTTCCAGAATATTTTTTGAAAACACATTTTTTTCAAATTTGAGAACAAAATTTAAAAACGGGAAAATATTTCAAAGTTTTGAACATATTATTGAAAAGAAAAACAAATTCTGAAAATTTCAAAATTTTATTAAAGCCAAAGTATTTATTATAAAAAAAAAGAAAAACATTAATAACTCTATGAAACCAAAATATTTTTTTGAACAAAGGACAATTTTTCTAAATGGGAAAACATTTTTAAATACTAAATAAAAATTGAAAATTATGACCAAAATTTGAAATTTAGAATATTTTTTTTGAAAAATGTGAACCAATTATGGAAAAAATGAACCAAAAATTGAAAATTTGAACATTATCTGAATTTCGAACAATTATTAAAAACTATGAACAAAATTCGAAATTCCGAACATTTCTTCAAAAGCACGAATAAATGTGACAATTTTAGAAAACAGGAACATTTTTTTATATTCTGAAAATTTTCGTGAATACTATTTAAAAATCTGATTTTTTTTTAATTCATGAGAAAAATATGAAGTCATGAAGTTTTTTAAACTTGACATTTCTCAAATTTTTTGAGCATTTTCAGAAATGTGAAAGAAATTGAAGAAGGTAAACAGTAAACTTGAAAAGGTAAAAAGAAAACGAAAAACAAACATAAAATAAGGAAAAAGAAATAAGAAAAAGAAATAGAAAAATGATAAAAAAAAGCATTAAAAGAATCAGAAAAAAGGGAAACTGGTAAAAGAAAATAAACCAGTTTAGGGAACCTTCTAGAAGGTTCCTAAAACGGGATAGTGTTGTAACGAACTGCTTACGCAAATTGGGCCGGCCCTATGAGTCGCTCGGTCGCTTCGCCTTAGCGAAAGGCCGGAAGTTTGATGCGACGCGCGTGAAATAGGAAATTCCCGAAATCACTAATTAAAGAGTACCCCAACTTCCCCAGTTGCTACAAGTGGCGCACTGTATGTGCGCCACTTGTTGCAACCTGGGAGTTTTCCCTTTTTTCTAGATTCGTTTATTCAAAACATTTTATCTTTTAAACCGAGCGTCCAAATCTCCAACCACTTTCGCCGTTGGATTCCTCGCGTCGAGATCTTCAAAACTAGATCCCATGTTGATAGGTTTTGACGAACTTTTTTTCACGAAAAACCGGACAAAAAAACCGACGAAAAAACCGAACCGGGAACACGAGTTTTTTCCCTTTCCGAAAGAGGCACGCCCGTGCCTCTGACGAAATAACAACTGTGCCTCTCGCGGAAGCAAAACCGTGCCTCTCGCGAAAGAAAAAAAATAGAAAACACGTTTTTTCCCTTTCCGAAAGAGGCACGCCCATGCCTCTCGCGAAAGCACAACCGTGCCTTTCGCGGTAGCAAAACCGTGCCTCTCGCGAAAGAAAAAAAAATAAAAAACGCATTTTTCCCTTTCCGAAAAAGGCACGCCCGTGCCTCTCGCGAAAGCACAACCGTGCCTCTCGCGGAAGCAAAACCGTGCCTCTTGCGAAAGAAAAAAAAATAAAAACATATTTTTTTCCCTTTCCGAAAGAGGCACGCCCATGCCTCTCACGAAAACACAACCGTGCCTCTCTCTGAAGCAAAACCGTGCCTCTCGCGAAAGGAAAAAAAACAGAAAACATGTTTTTTTTCGTTTTCAAGAGGCACGGTCGTGCCTCTCGCGAAAACAAAACCGTGCCTCTCGCGAAAAAAATGCGTTTTTTTGCGCAAAAAATTTATTTTTTCGAAAAAAAAAATTTGTTCAAAAAGATAGGGGAGACCGGTGAAAAACCAAAACGTAAAAAAAAACCGGAAAAAAACCGTATGAAAAGCCGAAAACGCGTGCGGAAAAATAATGAAACAAAATTTGGAGGGAGCGCCCAGAGCGCGACACGTGGCGAATGGCTGAGAGCGCGCCAAGTAGCGCTGATCGTTGCGAGGCTCCCGAAGGAGCGCTCGTTAATTAGTTGCTCCCGGAAATTCCCGGCTATACCTCGCTTACATCGAGGCCGCTTTCCGAGGACCTCCTAGAGCGGCAGATTCGGGTAGCGATCTATGTAAAATTCACAAAAAAAGCATGCAGTACCAGCGATCGAACCTGGTATCCTTGATTGCAAATTTTTATTGGTAGCTTAACAAGCTGAGTATCCCTCAATGCATGAAACGTGAAGCCAACCCCTGCACCTGATACCTGTTAGTCACTAATAGGCACCGCAATGTTTTAAGAACTAATTACAATGGCGTGGCCAACTATTTTCCCCAAAAATATAGAAGTCTTTCAAAAAAAATTCCAAACTTTTTGACAAATGTGATAATTTTTTGGAAAAGTAACATTCATTTTTGTGAAACTTTTTTTGAAACATGAACAAAATTTTTAAAATTGCATTCTTTTTGGATTTTAGAACACTTTTTAAAAAACATAGACAAATTTATAAACGTGTAAAAATTGCAAATTTCTATACAAATAAATTGAACAAAATAATAAATTCTTAACAGTTTTTGAAAAGTGGACAATGCTTGGAACACATGAACAAAATATAGAAAAAAGTGAAGAAAATTCTGAATTTCTATACAAAAAACATGCAATTTTTTTGAAATCATGCACAAATTTCAGAAACCGGAACAATTTTGGTACAAGTGAACATATTTTGAAAAATCCGAACAAATAGTGAAATTCTGAAGAAAATAATTTAAAAGGTGATTTAAAAAAAATTGAACAATTTTTTAAAACATGAACAAAATTCTGAAATTCTATAAAAAAATGTGAACCGTTTTTGAAACTTTGTAAATTCTAGGTTAACAATTTAACTTCAAAAATGTGAAACATTTTTAAAATGTGAACCGTTTCTATACAAAAATGTGAAATACGTGCATGTCTTATAAAAATATGAACCGTTATCAAAATGTTTAGTACTTCAATATTGTATAGAACCATTTTTTTATATGCATCATGAATTGAATTTTCTTATGGTATAACTTCAATATTGTAGATGTTGATTTTAGTTATATAAATATGGTTAAACTTTATGAAGTTTAACTTTAGACAAATCTTATATGCGAAGTACAAAGGACCGGAGAGAGTACTATGTGCGCCCAATAAAATTGAATAGCTTCCGCTAGATGATAATCTAAAATATTGATCGCAAGGGCAGTCGTTCGAGGGATCCACAGACAACCATTATATCCTTTCTCATGAGCTGTTAAACCATTGCAACAAGCCTCGTGTTGCGCCCAATGCTTTGCAACACGAGCCTTGTTGCAATCCCTTGGGCAGTTTTTTTTCTATGTGGCCGTTGAGCCTTTGCAACAAGCCTCATGTTGCGCTCCACGCTTTGCAACACGAGCCATGTTGCAATTCCCCAATAGTTTACTTTTTTTCTACACAACCGGTCCGGTCGTTAGCTATTTGTAACATGACTCGTGTTGCGCTCGGGATTTTGCAACATGAGCCATATTGCGGTCCGTGCAAAGCATTTTCTCAATGGAGCTCATGTGTTTGTGTGTTTTGCAACAAGTCCCATGTTGGAAATGAATGTAGTGATAGGGTTGTTTCATGCCTCGTCTTCAACGGTGAGCAACATAATATGTGTTGTGCTTGCGTGTCTTGTAACAAAGGCCATATTGCAGACGGCCCAGTTAGGGACGTGTCATGCGCATGACGCAGCGGGCGTTTCTTGTCCGGACAATAGTATTTACCGTATGCAAACCTAGATTGTTGGGATCTCCATCTAATTTCGATAGCCAAATCATTCGATTCATGCCTCGGCAGACTCCATTTTTTCAGTCCAAACATTGTTTTCTGGGAACTGGTTTTAAAGTGTGACTCCCATACCTGTCGTTCAAATGCAGAACCGCCGGTCGGTTGCTGTATATACATAGCCACGTGACAAGCACGAACATGAGCCAAACGTGTTGCTGCAACATTCCATCCATTTCATCACTACGAGCGTGTGCAATGATGTAGCCATGGTCGTCGTCAACTGAGTTAATTGCAAACAAGTACCACAATTGGGGCAGGACGTGCAGATTCGTACCAACTTTGCTAATTTTCGCATGTCAGTACCAACTTTGGGGTGGGCCGTTGCAAATAACGCTAAAAGTCATTTTTATACGTATTGATGGCTGAACTGACCGGTAGGGCCCACCCGTCAGGTGCCATGATGGCCAATCGGCGTGTGCCCGCGCGCTAACGAGGACGAGTGCGTCTCGGTCGCTCTTAACCCTGTTCTGGTCGAACCGTTTCGGCCTCCCCGACCCCCATCTCTCCCGTTGAACCCTAGGTCGCCTGAGGGGTATGGCGTCAGCGACTCCGGCAGGTGGCGTCGAGGGCGTAGACGGCGACGGAGACCTCCCGTGCTTACGTAGAGGCCCGGACGGCGGAATGTACCGTGACAATGGCGGCAGCGGTGACGACTCCAGCTCTGCTTACTCCACCGACGACGATGATCTTTCGAAGGCGTTGCTGTCCATGGAGCAGCGGTTGCGCATGGCGTAGCTTTGGGTGGCGAACCCTAGCAGCAGCCATCAATGGACGCATGGAATCGACGGCGTGCTCTAAGTATCCTAGGCTGCCCTCCTCCTCCTCCTCCTCTGATTTCTACAATTGGGGATTAGGGTTAGGATTCATCCTGTTCTTTTGAACAAACTTTAGTCCAATTAAAGTATCCTGGCCTCAAATATGCTAGAGTAGTTCATCCTCTGCGTTATAACCCCATACTCCCCTAGCAGTAATAGATTATTTTCATGCTCTGTTTCATATCCCTAGAAGTAGATTTTTTTCCTTTGTTTATTCTCTACTTCATATCCCTGGCAGTAGATTTTTTCCTCGTTTGACTTAAATTTGCTACTATATTCTCAAATTTGCTAGGGTAGTTCACTGCTTGCTCTCAAATAAGTTGAGATGTTTACTTAATTAGGCAATTTAATATTTGGCTAGGGTTCCTAGTGTTACTTTAATTTGGCAGGTCCAAAATTAGCTTGAGTTACTTTAATTGATTTATCTTACTGTTAACTGAAAGAGGAAACTATATTGATTCATGCTCTGTTAATTGTAATATTAAACTTATTTGAATTTTCCTTTCTTTTGTAGTATCCATGTTAACATAAAATTGTAAACTATATAGTTTTGTGTTCTCTTTTGTTAACTAAAATTGTGAGTTAGGTTACTGCAAAATTACTTTAAAAGTCTTTAGTTTTTTGTTAAGAGAAAATTTAGAGTTAGGTTACTGAATATTTGAAATGTCCTTTGTTTTGTAGTTTCAATGAAGACATTTGGGAAGTTAGGATGCATTCTGATGCTCAAGAACCATTGGAGAGGAAGCTGTGCAATTCAGATGTTACTTATCTGAATTTAGTTGCACTAACGTAAACACAAGGATTTAGTGTATATGATTGTCTTTATCACATTGAGAATCCAAGTTTAGGAGAGAAAGGTCTAAGCTGGTAGATAGTAATGATGACTTACAGATGATAAAGAGGCAGAATAAGGAAACTTTGGTGCTTAATTTGCTAGTTAAGGCTTATCCACCCCCTGTTAGTGACTTTGAGAGGCGTCATAAGCAATATTTGTTCCCTGTTGTATATTAAGAGCCTGCTGTGCTTGATCTGAGTGAGCCTGCTATCTTCGATGTTGATCAGGAAGGAGTAGTGTTTGAAAGTCAGTAGCATCTCTACTACAACTCATGCTCCTGTTGTTTGTACACAAGAAAGGAGGAATGTAGATGCTAAGTTGAAAGTTGTTTTGGAAGAGGAAGAAGAATAAGAAGAAGAAGAAGAAGAAGAAGAAGAAGAAGAAGAAGAGGGATACCAGGGATATGAGGCATATGAGGACTGTGATGCTTCTTCTTTTGATGATGAAGGTCAAATTGCCTCTGATGATGAAGATCTAGAGATGGAAGAGGGTAAGAGATAGAGAGAGGAAGAAGTAGAAGAGGAAGAAACATATGATGAACAGTAAGAGGAGGAAGGAGTGTTGCATTATGAGGGTGACACTGAAGTTAAGGAATTATTTGATCTGGAGGAAGATAACACTACAATTGTACCTACAAAGAAGAAGCAGAAGCCGCCAGTTAGGAGAGGACCAACAACGAGGTCATACTCAAGTGTGTTACCAGAGGTGGAACCAAATTTCGAACCATCATCAGATGAAGAAGAGAAGGTTTTGCTGAAGGAGAGTGATGATGATGGTTATGAGCCACTTTCATTTGTCCTACCAAAGAAAGGAAGAGTAGGGCAAAGAAGAGGCTTGCTAGGAAATGGTACAATGAGAAAAATGGAGCAACCACATCAGCAACTTTGCCTACAATTATGTTTTAGGGATCAACATCAACTCAGAGATGCTTTGTTGAATTTACACATCACTCAAAGCAGAAATTTCAAGTATCACAGGAATTCAGGTTAGAAAATAATTGTTCAGTTTAGAGATAACCACTGCCAGTTCTTTATGGTGGCAGCCGTTATAAAAGGAGAGAAAACCTTTGTAATTAAGAAGATGATACTAGAGCACACTTGCCTTACAAGTACAGAGACAACCAGGGTGAGTGATAAGTGGTTAGCATAGAAATATGGGCACCTCTTTAGATCTGATCCAACTACTGGCATTCATACTATGATTGATGCCTGCATGAAAAAACATGGTGTAGATGTGCCCAAGACTATGGCATATAGGGCAAAGAGCATAGCTATTGAAGCTGTGTTAGGAGACAACAAGAAGCAATATCCTAGGCTTAGAGACTATGCTCAGACAATCATGGATACAAACCCTGGGAGTAGAGTACTAGTCAATACTGTTACTCCAACACCTACTGAAAAGATTCCCCACCCAGGACCCAGATTCCATGCCATGTTCTACTGCATCAATGGAGCAAGGAAGGGGTTTATGAAGGGGTGCAAACTATTCATTGGTTAGTCTCTGAACCTCGTGCACTAATTGCATATTGTGTCTCATTTCAAAGTATTTAATTATTTGATATGTTGATAATGTAGGTGTTGATGGATGCTTTATTAAGCTCACTACTGGTGCTTAACTCCTTGCTGCAACTGGTAGAGATGGCAACAACAATATATATCCACTGGCATTTGGCATTGTTGGACAAGAGGACACACCTAGTTGGTGTTGGTTTCTACAACAACTCAAAATTTGCCTAGAGGGAAAAGTGGGACAATTTGGACCATATACTATAATGTCAGATAGACAAAAGGTATGTCTTTGCATATTTCATTTTGTTTTGCACAAGTCTTCACATTGGCTTGCAACACTTCAATTTGTTATCTTTGTGCTAGCTATAGTGTTTACATTGGCTTGCAACACTTCAATTTGTTGAATTGTATGTACCAGGGGTTACTAAATGCAGTGAATGTTGTGTTTCCAAACTGCAACCAAAGATTCTGCCTTAGACATTTATATGCAAATTTCCAAAATGCTGGGTTTAGGGGGGAAGATCTGAAGAAGTGCATGGATAATGCTAGCTATACCTAGAATGAACACAAATTTAATATTGCAATGAATGATATCAGAGCTGAAAGTGAGGAAGCATGGAAGTGGCTTAGTGCAATACCAAAAGACATGAGCAAGGCGTGCATTTGACACAAACTGCAAGACTGACTTGGTAGTTAACAACTTGTCTGAGGTGTATAACAAGTACATTTTAGATGTTAGGAGAAAACCTATAAGGACAATGTGTGACAGGATAAAACATAAGCAGATGATGAGGTGGCACAGGAACAGAGAGAGTGGAATGGCAGCAAGATGAGAGATAACACCTCATTACAGTAAGAAGCTAGAGGTGGAGAAAGAGATGGCCAAATATTGCAAGCCCATACAAGCTGGGGTGAACTCATGGCAACTTACAAGTGGGCAGCAAACACATGCTATGAACTTGGAACTTGAGACTTGTAGATGTAGGAAGTGGGACCTTAGTGGCACCCCATGCAACCATGCCATTTGTGCAATAAACAAGTCTAAAAGGTTTCCAGAGGATTATGTCAGCAAATACTTCAAGAAACCATTTTATGTGGCAGCTTATGAACCAATGATCTTTCATGTCCCTGATGAGCATGACTGGACAAGGACCCCTAGTCCAGACATAGAACCACCTGCATTTAAAGTGAGGAGTGGAAGAAAGAAAGAAAAGAGGATCAAGGGTAAATTTGAAGTACCAAAGACAAATGATACATCAAGAATGGGGACTATAACATGTGGCAATTGTGGTCTCCAAGGGCATAGGTACACAAGCTGTCTTAAACAGTTGAAGCCTGAGCTAGCTTTGAGGAAGAACAAACATGTTGTAATAATGTTTCCCCTTGAAGTATACTACTTTTTTCCTTTCTTGTACATTTCTTTCCTTCAAGTATCATTAACTGTTTTCCGTGTGTATGCAAGGCTACTCCAAGCAACTCACAGCCAAGATCTGCTGGTCCTGCTCCTACACCACCATCAAGACAGGCAAGAGCTGCTGCTACTGCTCCTACACCACCAAAAACACAGCCAAGAGCTACTGCTCCTACTCCTATACCACCACCATCTAGAAGAGGAGGAGCTGGCAGAGGAGGTGCTGACAGAGGTGGAGCTGGCAGAGGAGGAGCTGGCAGAGGTGCTGACAGAGGAGGAGCTGGCAGAGTGCCCCAAGGCCATTCACTGCCCCCAGGCAATCTACTGACTCCACTTCTGGTGCTATTCCGACTGATGGTACACACACTGGATGGATGACCTACTTCACTATTAGTGATGCTGGAAGATTTGCCATGTAATGTTGAACTGATACTAAAGTTAGTTGTTATTTTGGTTCATGCTACAATGTGTTGTTATGCTATAAACTGATGCTAGAATGTCTGAACTTGATGGTTTTTTCATGGATTTATGCTATTATTCTACAATGTGTTGTTATGTTGGTTGATGGTTGTGAACATGATTTGATGCCTCTGTTGTTTTCTTTTCTTATGTGGATGCATTGGTGATCATGTTAAAGGATATGTTGTTATTTGTCCAAGGATATGTTGATATATTCAGGATCATGTTAAAGGATATATCGATGATCATATATTGATGATTATGTTGATGTATGGATGGTCATGTTAAAGGATATATTCATGATCATATATTGATGATTATGTTTAGGGTGGCCCGGGGTCGACGAAACCACCTAAACCTACCATTTAGGTTTAGGGTGGCTCGGGGTCGATGGAACTACCTAAACCTACCATCTAGGGTTTAGGGTGGCTCGGGGTCGACGGAATCACCTAAACCAACCATTTAGGGTTTAGCGTGGCTTGGGATCGACGGAGCCACCTAAACCTACCATTTAGGGCTCGGGGTCGACGGAACCGCCTAAACCTACCATCTAGGGTTTAGGGTGGCTCAGGGTCGACGAAATCACCTAAACCAACCATTTAGTGTTTTAGGGTGGCTCGGGGTCGACGGAACCACCTAAACCTACCATTTAGGTTTAGGGTGGCTCGGGGTTGACGGAACCACCTAAACCTACCATCTAGGGTTTAGGGTGGCTCGGGGTCAACGGAATCACCTAAACCAACCATTTATGGTTTAGGGTGGCTTGGGATCGACGGAGCCACCTAAACCTACCATTTAGGTCTCGGGGTCGACGGAACCACCTAAACCTACCGTCTAGGGTTTAGGGTGGCTCGGGGTCGACGAAATCACCTAAACCAACCATTTAGTGTTTTAGGGTGTGTCGGGGTCGACGAAACCACCTAAACCTACCATTTAGGTTTAAGGTGGCTCGGGGTCGACGGAACCACCTAAACCTACCATCTAGGGTTTAGGGTGGCTCGGGGTCGACAGAATCACCTAAACCTACCATTTAGGGTTTAGGGTGGCTCGGGGTCTATGGAACCACCTAAACCTACCATTTAGGATTAGGGTGGCTCGGGGTCGACGGAACCACCTAAACCTACCATCTAGGGTTTAGGGTGGCTCGGGGTTGACGGAATCACCTAAACCAACCATTTAGGGTTTAGGGTGGCTCGGGGTCGACGAAACCACCTAAACCTACCATTTAGGTTTAGGGTGGCTCAGGGTCGATAGAACCACCTAAACCAACCACTTAGGTTTAGGGTGGCTCGGGGTGGACGGAATCACCTAAACCAACCATTTAGGGTTTAGGGTGGCTTGGTGTCGACGGTACCACCTAAACCTACCATTTAGGTCTTGGGTGGCTCGGGGTCGACGGAACCACCTAAACCTACCATTTAGGGTATAGGGTGGCTCGGGGTCGACGGAATTACCTAAACCAACCGTTTAGGGTTTAGGGTGGCTCGGGGTTTGACGGAACTACGTAAACCTACCATTTAGGTTTAGGGTGGTTCGGGGTCGACGGAACCACCTAAACCTACTATTTAGGGTATTGGGTGGCTCGGGGTCGACGAAACCAAGCTAACCTAGTCCTAAAATGCATGATATAACATAAGCATCTAATATTGAGGCATCTTCCAATCATGGCACATAATATTTAGGCAATATAACATAAGCATCTAAGCATCTACAATATTTGATCCATCTTCCAATGCATGATATATCATTATTTTTTATCTAGCAATCATAGCACACAATACTTATTGAGTTCAACATATTATAGGCATACACAACCATTGTTCACAATACATAGTGGAGTTCAAATGCATAGTTCATCCTTTTCTACAAAAGGATGAATAGCATAACTACTAGATGCATATTGAACCATAGTTCACAATTAGTACAACCATACACTACAAAACCATAATTCAAAGTTACTAGGTCATTACACAACCATCATTCCCAAATGGTTAGAAATGCCCACTAATCTCATATTCATCTTGTTCAGTTCTCTAAGATGGGTTGGATCCCCTTGATCTTCTCCTTGAGCTTCTCCTCTCCCTTCACGAGCTCAGCAATCTGAAGCTCTAGTTGGCCCTTCTCTTCACTATGCTTTTACTTTCCCTTAAGCAGATCAACAACCAGAAGCTTCAGCTCTAGCTTCTCTTGGGTGAGCTTCTCCTCAGACTTTGTGAGCTCTGCATTCTTCAACTCCAAATTCATACTAGCTTCACTCAGCAATTTCTTGTCTTTCATATTCTTCAACTTCAAGTTCTGGATGACTGTTGCTTGAGCTCTTGTCAGCTTAACCAAGAGTTCATACTTCTGATTAAGCTTCTGGGTCTCTGCTTCTTTCTTTGCCATCTCTGCCTTCATATCAGCCACCAGTTTACTTCTGCATTGCTGCTGATATGTAAGGTTAGACTGCAGATATCTGAAATCCACCACCCTATCCTCCTGGAAGTTCATAAGTTCATGCACATCTTGGACTAACTTGTCATAGTTGCACTACTAGGGAAAACCCTAGCAGTAGCGCTGGTTTTGTGCTCACTAGTAGCGCGGGTAGGCGCGCTACTAATAAGGCGCTACAGCTATTCTTAGCAGTAACGCGTGCCCGCACGCGCTACTGCTAGGACAAATAGCTGTAGCGTTTGTTCACTCCCACGCTACTGCTAATGTAACTACTTGCAGCGTGTTTTCTCTCCATCGCTACTAGTATTCTTTTTTTATTTTTTTATTTTTAGTGTATTTATGCGCCATCGTACAAATATTGGTACAATACCAGTTATGAGGTTTACATCATTATGTCCATAACAGTGTGTCAAATGAAGGTGGATTAGGTTCAAGTGGAGGCAATATGTGGTGCATGTCAAAAGTACACTACTAATCCAAACTTGATCTAGTTTGGACTAGTAGTACTTTCGATGTGCACCACATGTTGCCTCCACTTGAATCTAATCCGCCAGCACAAGCTATTTAATCATCATCATAGTCATTACCACTGTCGGTGTCAAAATCGGCGGATCTCGGGTAGGGGGTCCCGAACTGTGCGTCTAGGCGGATGGTAACAGGAGACAAGGGACACGATGTTTTTACCCAGGTTCGGGCCCTCTCGATGGAGGTAGAACCCTACTCCTTCTTGATTGATATTGATGATATGGGTAGTACAAGAGTGGATCTACCACGAGATCAAGGAGGCTAAACCCTAGAAGCTAGCCTATGGTATGATTGTTGTAATGGTTATTGTGTCCTACGGACTAAAACCCTCTGGTTTATATAGACACCGGAGAGGGCTAGGGTTACACAGAGTCGGTTACAATGGTAGGAGATCTACATATCCGTATCGCCAAGCTTCCCTTCCACGCCAAGGAAAGTCCCATCCGGACACGGGACGAAGTCTTCAATCTTGTATCTTCATAGTCTTGGAGTCCAGCGGACGATGATAGTCCGGCTGTCCGGAGACCCCCTAGTCCAGGACTCCCTCAGTAGCCCCTGAACCTGGCTTCAATGACGATGAGTCCGGCGCGCATAATGTTCGGCATTGCAAGGCGGGTTCCTCCTCCAAATAATCCATAGAAGATTGTGAACACCAGGATAGTGTCCGGCTCTGCAAAATAAATTCCACATTCCACCGTAGAGAGAATAATATGTACACAAGTTCAATCTGCTGACGTATTTCGTGGCATGACGTCACGCCACTACCAAGCCTTTACTTGAATCGTTTTTTATTATACCACCTCAGCGCGTTTAGCGAAGCGGTTTCCTTGGCACGTCTTGTCGAAGCAGAGATCGTGTTCCCCTTATTCCGGGATTCTCATCAATACGGACGTGGGTAACCCAACCGCACCATTGATGGTGGTGCTCGGGAGATAAGCGAGTTTTACCAGGCCTGTGGGGACGCATAGTCTTCGTCCACCTATATATAAGGGGATAAGGATCCGCCTTTTTACCTATGCCTTCTTCCTCCTTTGCTTATCCATCTCCGCGCACTCGAGCTCCAGCGCCCAAGTTCGCGCATATCGTCTCAACCTTCTCCGACCATGTCCGGAGCGGGAGGTAAATGGTTGGCCTCCATCGTTAAGGAGGAGCACATCGCCAAACTGTGCAGCGCCGAATACCTTTCCGGCGACATCGCGCACCGGCTTCCCGACAAGGGCAGCTCATCCCCACCCCCGGGCCCCATGAGAGGGTCGTATTCCTTCCCCACTTCCTCCGCGGACTGGGCTTTCCACTTCACCCCTTTGTCCGGGGGCTCATGTTCTACTACGGCCTGGATTTCCATGATCTGGTGCCGAACTTCATCCTCAACATCTCGGCGTTCATCGTCGTGTGCGAGGCCTTCCTCTGCATCTAGCCCCACTTCGGCTTGTGGCTCAAGACCTTCAATATCAAGCCGAAGGTAGTGAAGGGCACTCAAGCGGAGTGCGGAGGCGCCATGTTGGGCAAGATGCCCAACGTCCTCTGGTTCGAAGGGGCCTTTGTGGAGTCCGTCAAGGGGTGGCAGTCGGGGTGGTTCTACATCACCGAGCCGTGCGACCCTACGCGGGCGGCGGCCCCCGAGTTCAGATTTGGTATCCCTGTGCAGCTCACCTCCTGGAAAGAGAAGGCCTTGCTATGGGGTAGTTCGGAGGAGCTGACGGGACTCCAAGCCTGTATCCAGAAGCTGGTGAACAAGAAGCTCAGGCTTGTTAATGTGGTCCAAGTCATGCTCGTCCGCCGGATTCTCCCATGCCAAGAACGGGCATTCAACCTGCGGGAGTTCGATCCGGCACAGCACCAGGCGTTGAGCGGGCTCTTCGACACGACGTACGAAGGCGCCTGGAGGGTGCTCTTTAAGGGCGCCGAAGCCCCCGCATCCGCGACGGAAGATCGCGGATTTCACTCGCAGCGTCCAGCTGACGAGGTAAGTGATTCTACCCCTTTACGGGACACTTGTTGTTAATAGTTTGACCCTAAGCGGGTTTCAATCTCCCTTTTCCTTTGACAGGACTGGATGAAGAAGGCCGAGTAGCTCATCTGCCCGGCTCCCATGCCAGAAAACCCAGTGGACGCCCGTCTAGCGGGGCTACTGGTTCCGGCACCACATGTGGTGCCGGAGAAGAAGGCCAAGAAGGTGGCCACGGGTACTCGAAAGAGTTCCCGTTTTCAGGTGTCCGACGATTCCGAGGCAGATTCCTCCCCCAAAGACGAGGAGGAAACAGAGGACTCTCTCCCAGAGGGGGGAGAGAGGAAGAGGAAGTCTTCCCCAACAGGGGAGGCCGAAGGGTCCAAGAGGGGAAGAACTATTCCCCCGGACAGCCCTGCCAATGCCAGCGTTGGCAGCGAAGAGTGGCCCTCAAGGGCCAGGCCTCCAGCGAGATCGTAAGTATCCGGATTCCTGAATGATTTATAATTTCTTTTTATGTCACATAGTGTCCTTCTAATGCCGCGCAATGCCCGCAGTCCGGCCAATGATGATCTTCCCGCTTCATCGAGCGGGTCGTTGGCTCCGTCGGATGTAGATTCTATCCCGACCGCCTCCACCCCTCGCGCCGCTGAGGACGCCAAGGTGGGGTCCCGAGAAAGGACCCATCAGGAGGAGGCTCCGGAGGTGCCACAAGGCAGCCTCCTGGACTTTGCGCCGGACTCTACTCCAGAACCTGCAGTGGTTCCAGAGTCCGGCAGGCGGCCCCTTCGTAAGAAGGGCAATACCATGACACCGGTGGCCTCCGTCCAACCGGAGGCGCTGGACAACTTGTTGGAGGCGCTCAAAGGCGCTTCCATCAAGGAAGAACAATGCACTATCATGAGTGCGGTGATTCAGAAGGTTCAGCTTGCCAAGAGCGGGCTGACCGAAGCCTGCAGTAGCCTTCTAACAGGCTTTGAGGTAAGAAGTTAAAATTATGTAACGTAATACCGCATAGACAGTAGCCCCTGATGCTCGGTTCGGTGTTCGGAAAGAAAAGCCGGACTGAGGATCTAAAAAGATATGCGCAGGGTTGCTAAAAAGTATGTCAATATGGGTTTGCAGGCTGCACTGCTGACCTCTGCCGCACTGACTGCGGAGGTCGGTGCATTGAAGCAGGATCTCGAGCGGTCCGAGCAAGAGCTCGGCCGTGCCAAGAAGCAGCTCGAGGACAAAGAAGGTGAGTAACACCACTTTGAATAGTTACCTTACAGAAAAGGATTTAGGTTGCAATAAAAATAACAAGGATAACGTGGGTACTGCAGGGGCCACGAACGAGGTGGCTGCCCTGTAGGAGGCCGTGTCCGTGGCCGAACGCAGTGCGGCCGCGGAACGAGCGGAGCGAGAGAAGCAGGAGGCGCGGGTGGCGGAAGTGCGGCAAGAGCTCCAGGCTCTCATGGAAAAGCATGAGACTTTGGAGCGCGACTCGAAGACTCGAAAGTCCGAGCTTGCCTCGGCTCTCGAAAGTGCCAAAGCCGCCAAGGCCGAGGCCCATAAGGCCCTTCAGGAGATTGAGGCGGTGAAGAAAATAGCGGCGGGTAAGGCATTTGTCATGCAAAGCAAGCATGTTAATGTAAACTACCTGACACTTACCCGAATTCGGAGCTCTCCAGGGGCGTTTGCAGATCTGCCTCGCAGTGTGTCCGATGCCGCCGCGTTCTACCGAGCCGAGGAGGGGAGCTCAACGGAGAAGGTCTTCTGGTCTCAGTACGCTGGGGCCGGCCATCCGGTGCCCCCTAGCGACCAGCTGAAGCAGCTGGTCGAGCTCCACAAGGTAGCCGAACAGGCCATGAAGGGCCTCATAGTCCGGCTGTGGCCTGGAATGGCCATGCCTGGGAGCTACTTCGGCCTTGTGCGGCGGCTGGTGGATGCGTGCCCCTGGGTGGAGGTCGTCAAGCGCTCCGCCTGTATTGAAGGTGCTCGTCGGGCCCTTGCCCGCGCAAAGGTGCATTGGGGCAGGCTGGATGCGGAGAGGCTTATCACTGACGCGCCGCCCACGGGCAAGGAGCGTACGCCCGAGATGTACTATAAAACTATCCTGAAGGGTGCCCGCAAGATTGCGGATGAGTGCCCCAGAGATGTAATTATTGAGTAGACTCGCTATGTGTTATCCTGTGCGCTGAAAACTTTGTTCATATGCGCTAAGCAACGCTTGTTTAATTTAAAATATTACCTTTTGTGTGGCCGTTTATAAAATCTGAGAGATGGCAAGTCGTCGGCTTCAGCCCCCATGCCACTAGTGCTGGGGTGTTCGGGATAAACTTGAGCACTCTTGTTCCCATTTTTGGGTCCATCTAGGGAGGCGCTCAACACAACGAACAAGGCAACCGGACTTATACTGCTTGAACACTCTCACTTAGCCATAGAATTCTATAATTTTAAATTTCGGTGAAGCCCCTAGTATTTGGAAGACCGAATTCGGGGCGCTATCCACGCCTTCGTCGGACATTATCCGGTTCTTCGCTCGAAGCAACATAAGTCTTTAGGGACCCGAATAGACCTCTCGAACAGCGACCAGTCTCTCGCCTTATCATGCCAGTCAGTTTTAGCTTTCTCCACTGAGGCGCTCGCCCAGCTCAACCGGGGCGCAATCGCAGTGGTTCTCCCAGTGCTACCTTAGCCGATAGAACGGAACGTAGGTACCAAAACATGGGAGCCGGGCAAACCCAACTATTGACCCAAGACATGATTCGGAGCCGATTTATATAATGCTATAAGTTCGGGGTGCCGCACTTGTGAAAGTGTTCGGACTTACCACACCATAATGCGCGGAACATAAGCCCCTGGTGTATTCGGCCGTACCAAATTGTACGGGTGCAAGATGTCATTAATAAACATATATGTAAAGTAATGCAATTATAGGCAAAAAGTGCTGCATTATTTATTCAAGGAATTCTGCTATGAGTGCGGGATGATACAAGTAGTGCGGTAAGCAAGGGATTGGACTAATTAAACATGTCCCCCTCCAGGGGTGGGCTGCGGACTGGTGTATATAATCAAATTTAATGCTCGTAATGGAGACCACCTGAGTGTTCGTCGCAGCCTTTTTCCCTCCCTGGATGTTGCATTGTGAGTTCGGCGGGCGCACCGCCGGACAGGGCCTCTGGTGAACGGAGTCCTGTATATAAAAGGAAGGAAAATAAAAATAAGAAGAGTGACACACTTGGGAGCCCCTGGTGTGGTCGAGCCGCACTCTGGGTCTGTTGTGGTCGTGCCCCTCCCCCTATGCCCATGGTATCTCCAGAGCATAATGATGTACACGGAGGGTTGGTCTTGCAATCATGTGAGGGCTAGGGTTGGGGCCGCATTGCTACGCGTGCTCGGAACGTGCCAAGTGGTGTTGATTGATGTTGCTCCGGGCGCGTTTGGCCGTGTCCGGTCGTTTAACGGCCGAACTCGAGAATTGCCTTAAAAGGCTGCTCTGTACTTCTGCCGCGAGAGCCGCTGTATGTTCCTCCGTTCAGAGGGAGCGTTCCGTGTTTCCGTTGACCGTGATGACTCCACGAGGGCCTGGCATCTTGAGCTTGAGGTATGCGTAATGCGGCACCGCATTGAACTTTGCGAACGCGGTTCGTCCGAGCAGCGCATGATAGCCGCTGCGGAACGGTACTATGTCAAAGATTAACTCCTCGCTCCAGAAATTATCCGGGGATCCGAAGACCACTTCCAGTGTGACTGAGCCTGTACAATTGGCCTCGACACCTGGTATGATGCCTTTGAAGGTCGTCTTTGTAGGTTTAATCCTTGAGGGGTCTATGCCCATCTTGCACACTGTATCCTGATAAAGCAGGTTCAGGCTACTGCCGCCGTCCATCAGGACTCTCGTGAGGTGAAATCCATTGACGATTGGGTCTAAAACCAATGCTGCGAATCCGCCATGGCGGATACTGGTCGGATGGTCTCGTCGATCGAAAGTGATCGGGCAAGAGGACCATGGATTGAACTTCGGGGCGACTGGCTCCATCGCATATACGTCCCTTAGTGCACGCTTCCGCTCCCTCTTGGGTATATGGGTTGCGTATATCATGTTTACCGTCCGCACTTGTGGGGGGAAACCCTTCTGTCCTCTACTATTCGGCGGCCGGGTCTCTTCCTCGTCGTCGCTATGAAGCCCCTTGTCGTTGTTTTCGGCAATTAACTTGCCTGCCTGCTTAAATACCCAACAATCTCTATTGGTGTGGTTAGCTGGCTTTTCGGGGGTGCCATGTATCTGGCATGAGCGGTCGAGTATTCGGTCCAAATTGGACGGATCCGGAGTGGTTCTTTTGAATGGCTTCTTCCGCTGACCGGGTTTAGAGCCTCGGAATCCGGCGTTGACTGCCGTATCCTCATTGTTGTCGCCGTTAACGCGGCGTTTGTTTTTGTTTCGACGCGACCTGCCATTGTGGTCCTTAGTATCCGGACTGCCAGCATTCTTGCTGAGGTTGTTGTTGCGAGCTAGCCAGCTATCCTCTCCCGCACAGAAGCGGGTCATTAATGATGTGAGGGCTGCCATGGATTTCGGCTTTTTCTGTCCTAGGTGCCGGGCTAGCCACTCGTCGCGGATGTTATGTTTGAAGGCTGCTAGGGCCTCTGCATCCGGACAGTCGACGATTTGGTTTTTCTTTGTTAAGAACCGTGTCCAGAACTGTCTGGCCGATTCATCTGGCTGCTGAATTCTGTGGCTTAGGTCATCGGCGTCTGGTGGTCGCACGTATGTGCCCTGGAAGTTGTCGAGGAATGCGGCTTCCAGGTCCTCCCAGCACCCAATTGACTCTGCGGGCAGGCTATTGAGCCAGTGCCGAGCTGGTCCTTTAAGCTTGAGCGGGAGGTATTTGATGCCGTGGAGATCGTCTCCGCGGGCCATATGGATATGGAGGAGGTAATCCTCGATCCAAACCGCGGGGTCTGTCGTGCCATCGTAGGATTCGATTTTGACGGGTTTAAACCCTTCAGGGATTTGATGATCCATTACTTCGTCTGTGAAGCATAGTGGGTGTGCGGCGCCTCTGTATTGAGCAATGTCACGACGTAGCTCAAGAGAGCGTTGTCTGCTGTGTTCGGCCCGGCCGGAGTTGCTGTATCCGGCGCGACGGTATTCGTCGTGGGTCGTGGGGCGCCCACGTGATCCATAGATAGATCTGGATTGTCTTGCCTTGTCCTCCAATATATCCCGCAAGTCCGGCGCGTTCCCTCGTGGCTTCGTACTTTTTGAGTGATGCCGGGGTGCGGTCTTGGTGGAGGGCCTAGGTGCCTCTCTGTCGTGACCACGGGGTGGTCGGTCTGCCGTATTGTGCGCTGGTGATGAAGGTATATATGCTTCCTCCTCTAGTCGGGGGAGCAACTTGCGTTTTGGGTATCTCTTGGAGGGGCATTCTAGTTCATACTCTGCGGCCGCAAGGACCTCAGTCCATCTGTCGGCCAGCAGGTCTTGGTCAGCTTGAAGCTGTTTCTGCTTTTTCTTTAGGCTATTTTCCGTGGCGATAAGCCTGCGTTTAAAACGCTCTTGTTCGACGGGATCCTCAGGCACGACGAATTCGTCGTCGTTGAGGCTTGCCTCGTCTTCGGAGGGAGGTATGTAATTATCATCCTCGACCTCTTCGTTTGCCGCTCTCTCATGAGGGCTTGCTTCGGCATCCTCCTGTGCTGAATCTTGCTGGAGGGGGTTGTCTTCGGCACTCTCTGTGGTGTTATTATCTCCGGTGCCGGAATCTCCATTCTTGCTATGGCGGGATTTAGAGCGGCGTCGTTGACGCCGGCGCTTGGGTTGTTTCTTTGAGGAATCTACCTCCGCTGCTTCTTTGCCGTCCCCATCTTTTGGGTTGTCCACCATGTATATATCGTATGACGAGGTGGTCTTCCAGTGCCCTGTAGGCGCTGGTTCTTGATCGTCTCCGGCATCATCGTCCATACCGTCGATGTCCTCGGAGTCGTAGTCTAGCATGTCGGTTAGATCGTCGATAGTGGCTACAAAGTGGGTGGTGGGTGGGGTTTGAATTTCTTCGTCGTCCGCATCCCAACCATCCTGGCCATAGTCCGGCCAGGGCTCTCCGGATAGCGAGAGATGCTTTAGCGAATTTAGGATGTCGCTAAAGGGTGAGCGCTGAAAGATATCCGCGGCGGTGAACTCCATGATCGGCGCCCAATCGGACTCGATTGGTAGGGGCGCAGGAGGTTCGGAGGCCGGCAGGGAGTCCGACACCTCGGAGTCACGAGCTTTATAAGGGACAAGGTCAGTGTTCGGCTCCATCGCCGTGGAAGTCGCAGCCCCTGAGGCGGTGTCCAGCCACCCGTCCTCGATCTGCGCGATCGGCTCCGAACTTGGGGTCGGAGCGGATTCGTGTGCGGCCACCAAGGTACTGTCCGGCGGCAGAGCTAAATCATGCCCATCGTGACAGCGCGGCATGCTCGGCTGTGGCTCGAGTCCGTCGAAGATCGAGTCCCCGCGGACGTAGGCCGCGGAGTTTAGGCTTCCGAACCTGACCTGATGGCCAGGGGCGTAGCTTTCGATCTGCTCCAGATGGCCAAGTGAATTGGCCCGCAGTGCGAAGCCGCCGAATACGAAGATCTATCCGGGGAGAAAAGTCTCACCCTGGACGGCGTTGTTGTTGATTGGAGAAGCCATCAAGCCTATCGGTGACGACATAGAGGAACTCTCAATGAAAGCACCAATGTCGGTGTCAAAACCGGCGGATCTCGGGTAGGGGGTCCCGAACTGTGCGTCTAGGCGGATGGTAACAGGAGACAAGGGACACGATGTTTTTACCCACTTTCGGGCCCTCTCGATGGAGGTAAAACCCTACTCCTGCTTGATCGATATTGATGATATGGGTAGTACAAGAGTGGATCTACCACGAGATCAAGGAGGCTGAACCCTAGAAGCTAGCCTATGGTATGATTGTTGTAATGGTTATTGTGTCCTACGGACTAAAACCCTCCGGTTTATATAGACACCGGAGAGGGCTAGGGTTATACGATCTACATATCCGTATCGCCAAGCTTGCCTTCCACGCCAAGGAAAGTCCCATCCGGACACGGGACGAAGTCTTCAATCTTGTATCTTCATAGTCTTGGAGGCCGGCGGACGATGATAGTCCGGCTGTCCGGACACCCCCTAGTCCAGGACTCCCTCAACCACCAACAGTATTTATTTAATCACCACTAACACTAGCTAATAATAATCATCATAGTCATTACCACCAACACTAGCTATTTTATCATCATAGTAATAGTGTAGCACATCATCATCCTCAAACTCATTTCTAGCTAGCTAATCACTCCTGCTGCTCTCTCTTAGGTAAAATAACATAAAACATGTATAGCTCTCCTCCTTGATCAAGTTGGAGCATGCAGATGAACCTGTCTCCTAATCGTGGGTAGCGCATCTGTTTGCTGCCCCCTAGTACTTCTCTGCGCTCCCCCATCACATATTTGGTCCAGTCTTGCACTATTAAGCATCTGTCGCTAATATTGAATGCACTAAAGTAATCTGTAGGATATCTTGGCCGTAAGCTGATAATACTCATGGTACCTTTAGTCTCGATCCCATAAGGCACAACATTCATCGAGAGTCCCTGTTGAAGAACATTGTATGGTAACATACTTAGCAATGAAGTTTAGCTTCAAAAATAATGTATGGAAAAGATGCACTGAGGACAAATAGTAAAAATCTTACCATCCTTCCTAAATAGATGTGACCGTAGTTCATTACGAACACTATTGGTCGCACATTTTCAGTACTAACATTTCTAAATGCAGGAAGAAAATTTGTCTTGACAGTATCAAGATCCTCAAGCCATGAAACATAATGACTGAGCTCCTCGAAGTTGAGTTCAGCCCCAGGACAGTATACAGTCCTGTCTACCAAGCGTTGGACATGTTTGCTTGCACCGAAATAGGCTGACAATACAAATTAGTTGTCAACTATTTTTGAATAAACAATATCAAAGATATAAATATGGTTGAGAAACTTACATAATGGTATAACTGGAGGCATCTACACATCGACCCAGATGTCGGTATTACCTTCAATATCATCTTCCGGACAAATATCAAAAGTGATAACCATATCAGGCTCAAATGCATAAGTCTTGCATAGTGCTCGCCATGTTTTGCATCAAAAATAGGTGTAGTCGTCTGAATTGTATAATTTTGCATGGAAAATATAACCATGCTCGGTCTTCAAGTAAACTTTCTTTACCTCCGTAGTATGACTGAAACCTATCTTATCCAATACAAAAACTCTTGCATGGCAGGGGATACGCTAGTAGAATAGTAAAGAAATATATAAGTTGAAGCAAATGAAGCAGATGTCATGCTTAATTACGAAAAAAGACTTGTCGTTGTGACTTACTGTATCCACTTCGAAGTTCTCGTCCAGCTTGATGCTGAAGCGCCTATCATCATCTAGGAAGATTCCGTCGCACAGGCCGCGCTCGTCTTCACAGTATTTGCAAATACCGAAATCCTTTTTGTCGTCAGACATTTCCTATGTTCATAGTTAAAACATTAATTGAAAATCGATCAAAGACAACTACCAGGATACTCAACACACAAATCTGGGGCACTCAATATTTCCTACATATTCTGGCACAAGTCATGCCAAAATTCACGGAAAAATCCGGCATGACCTTTGCTAAAATAGGACATATCGAGCGCCTGAAATTTGCCGGAACGGAAATGAATCAAGACTCCGGCAAAACATAGGCCACTCGGAGGTGTAATCTGCAAACATGACCGGCCACTTGGATATTGAGCAACACAAGATATACATTTCAAAATATCTTATAGGACTCAAATTAGCATGCATTCAATAAGCAAAAGTAAATCATCTCATGCGTTCGTACATCGTCGAATATTATCACTAATACATCACGAATAGTGTCATACATATAACATCACTAATACAACTAAAACCCTAGCACACGACGGGTATCGGCGCGGGCGGTGGACACCCACAGAGAAGGAACCATCACGGGATCATAGCTCCAGTGAGATCCTTGGAGAACCTGCCAGGTATTGGAGAACGACCTGTGCTCCAACGCAAACAAGTAGCGACGGACGTGCGCGTCCTCCTCACTGACACGGTGACGCACCACCTCCATGGAGTCCTCGAGCCTCTGGACCGTCACTGGCCCACGCGACCGCCACCAAACAACTAGCGACGGACGTGACCCGCATCCTCACCAACCTGCGCCCCCCGGTAGGTAGCGCCTCCCAGTACCACCCCAGCGGAGCCCGGTCCCGGACATGGCCGATCTGGTCAAGCAGGTGTCGTCCTCCGCCGACTCGACGACGAGGATGCGGATAGGCATCGTCCACGTCGAGGCGGGAAAAATTGCTTTAACTAAAAAATAGCAACAAGTTCTTACTAACTAGTTCTATTAATTCAACTAGTTATTACTAAAAATAAACTTACTATAAATAAAAATATTCTAGTACCTAATTAGTACCTAGTTCTTACTAACTAATTAGTACCTAGGAACTACTCCCCTAATTACCATCTAATTTGATGAACCTATAGGGGTGGAAAGTGGTAGCAGATATTCCAATTATCCAACTATAAAGTGAAATAAGTGGTCAAATTTTACTCGTTTTACGATTCATCTTAGAAATTTGATTCGTTTTCACCCTTACATGAACCCTAACTCATTTGAGCCGCATCCGCATCCGATTTGTTTCCACTCTTACATGAACCCTAACTAATTTGATGCAACTAAAATATAAAGAAACCCTAGGCAGAGGTAGGGGAGAGGGAGGAGCAGGCGTGCTCACCTCGGGTGCCTGCGACGAGGGAGGGGCAGGGCGGCGTCGAGGTCAGGGTCGGGGCTCGGGCGCGCGGCGGATGGCGGCGTCGAGGTCGGGGTCGGGGCGGCGTCCGGGGCGGCGTTGAGGTCGGAGGCGGGGGCGGCATTGAATCTGGGGTCGGGGCGGCGTAGAGGGTATGTGGAGAGCGCGCGATGGCCGACCGGCGACGGCGGCGGCGAGAGTGGAGAGTTGGATTTGGGGGGAAGTGGCCGCGTGGGGAAGGACGAACCCCGTGGTTAAGTCAGAAGTAGCAGTAGAGCGTTCCAGGAAGAGCGCTGCTGCTACGTTAGCTACAGCGCGTTCTGGGATACACGCTACTGCTACTCCTTTCTCTTTTTCCCCCTTTTTCATTTAGTTTTCTTCACATTTTATTTTTTTCCTTTCACCTTATTCTATTTCTTTCATTTTCAATTACCTTTCTATTTTCTTTCCATTTAATTTTATATCCTTTAGCAGTAGCGAGTTTAGATTAAAACGCGCTGCTACAAATAAAGTAGCGGTAGCGCGGTTCGTTATAGGTCGCTACTACTATGTGTAGCCTATCGGCTAAGCCGTGGGAATTTTAGTAGTAACGTGTTTAGAGCCAGACACGCTACTACTAGAACTTTATCTGCAGCGCGGTTTTCTTAGGCGCGCTACTGCTACTTAGCACCGGCGTGCTTTTTTGACCCTCGCTACTGCTAAAGTTCTGTGTATAAGGTTTTCCCTAGTAGTGTTGGCTTCCAGCTTGTTCTTCTCTTCTGCCAAATGGTGAATAGGTAAAGCACTTTCAAGATTATCATTCACCCTAGCACTCTTGCTATCTTGAACCATTGCCCAGAGCTTCAACACTGCATTCTGCATTGTTTGGGGCCATTCTACTTCTTCATCTTGTGTTGGTTTTTCCCTTAAAAAGGAAAGGGTGATGCGGCAAAGTAGAGATAAGTATTTCCCTCAGTTAGAGAACTAGCTATCAATCCGGTAGGAGGCACAAGCAAGTCCCCAATCTATGCATGTGCACAAACAATCAAACACTTGCACCCAACGCGATAAAGGGGTTGTCAATGCCTTCACGGTCAATTGCAATGGTGAGATTTGATAGAGATAGATATAAAATATTACTAAAACGTAAAATAAAATAAAAGTAAATAAATTGCAGCAAGGTATTTTTCGGTTTTTTGGTTTATAGATCTGAAAATATATAATGGAAAATAGACCCGGGGGACATAGGTTTCACTAGAGGCTTCTCCCTAGAAGGAAAATAATATGGTTGGTGAGCAAATTACTGTCGAGCAATTGATAGAAAAGCGTAAAGTTATGACGATATCCAAGGCAATCATTATGCATATATGCATCACGTCCATGTCAAGTAGACCGAAACGATTCTGCATCTACTACTGTTACGCCACACATCGACCGACTCCTGCCTGCATCTAGAGTATTAAGTTCAAGAGAACAGAGTAACGCATTAAGTAAGATGACATGATGTAGAGGGATAAACTTAAGCAATATGATGAAAACCTTATCTTATTATCCTTGACGGCAACAATACAATACATGCCTCGCTACCCCTACTTTGTCACTGGGTGAGGACACCGCAAGATTGAAACCAAAACTAAGCACCTCTCCCATCGCAAGAAATACCAATCTAGTGGGCCAAACCAAACCGATAATTCGAAGAGAAATACAAAGATACCAAATCATGCATATAAGAATTCAGAGAAGATTCAAATAATATTCATAGATAATCTGATCATAAATCCACAATTCATCGGATCTTGACAAACACATCGCAAAAGAATATTACATCGGATACAACTCCAAGACATCAAGGAGAACATGGTATTGAAGATCATAGAGAGAGAAGAAGCCATCTAGCTACTAGCTATGGACCCGTAGGTCTATGGTAAACTACTCACGCTTCATCAGAAGGGCAATAGGATTGATGTAGATGCCCTCCGTGATTGAATCCCCCTCCGGCAGATCACCGGAAAAGGCCCCAAGATGGGATCTCACGGGAACAGAGGCTTGCGGCGGTGGAAAAGTATTTTCGTGGATGCTTCTGGTGGTTTGGGAATATTTGGGAATTTATAGGCCAAAGATTAGGGTTAGGGTAGCTCCGAGGGACCCACAAGGCAGGGGGCCCCTGTCGGTGTCAAAACTGGCGGATCTCGGGTAGGGGGTCCCGAGCTGTGTGTCTAAGGCTAATGGTAACAGGAGGTGGGGGACACAATGTTTACCCAGGTTTGGGCCCTCTCTATGGAGGTAATACCATACTTCCTGCTTGATTGATCTTGATGAATATGAGTATTACAAGAGTTAATCTACCACGAGATCGTAATGGCTAAACCCTAGAAGGCTAGCCTATGAGATTATGATTCTTCTATATGGACTAAACCCTCCGGTTTATATAGACACCAGAGGGGGCTAGGGTTACACAAAGTCGGTTATAGAGAAAAGAAATCTACATATCCGAATCGCCAAGCTTGCCTTCCACGCAAAGGAGAGTCCCATCCGGACACGGGACGAAGTCTTCTATCTTGTATCTTCATAGTCCAACAGTCCGGCCCACATATATAGTTCGGCTGTCCGAGGACCCCTTAATCCAGGACTCCCTCAGTAGCCCCCGAACCAGGCTTCAATGACGATGAGTCCGGCGTGCTGATTGTCTTCGGCATTGCAAGGCGGGTTCCTTCTCCGAATACTTCAAAGTACCTGACTTAAAGAGCAGTGTCCGGCTTTCCATTTAATGACGCGCTCATCGGCTTCTGCAACTTCATGATTTAAGCTTCCACATGTCGAGTGAATGTGAGAGGTCGGGGCATTTTTGCACTTACCACCCTGACCATACAAGAAATTCATCTATTTTTGCCAGCAGAAACCACCCCAACATGACTAGCGCTCCCAGCTCTTCCTCCCGCCCTCACGGCCCCAAACAGGGTGATTGGGAAAAGTGTTCCGTATCCCACGGCCAACTAGTGAAGCTGCAGACCCAGGGATTTCTTCCCCCCGCAGATCTAGTCCCCATTCGAGCCGGATTGGCTTCCTTCGACGGTGGGGAGCAGGCAGAGCAGTTCCCCAACCCATCCAGGGGGAACGAGTATGCTTTGTTCCCTACTTGCTGAGAGGCGTTGGATTTCCAATCCATCCGTTCCTCCGAGGGCTTCTGGAGTACTATGGCCTCCAACTGCACAACTTCACACCTGCCTCCATCCTGCATATTGTGGGTTATGTTGCTCATTGTGAGCTATTTCTGGGTTGCGAGGCCCATTTCGAGTTATGGAAGAAGCTGTTTTGCCTTGTCCCTCATAATAAAGAGGGATCAATATTCCAAGTGGGCAGAGCCGAGATGGTGCATCACCGAGACCGGATACCTATCCGGCACACTGAAGAAGGCATCCAAAGAATGGCCTTCCGAATGGTTCTATGTTGAGGATGTCTCCCTTCCTGACCCAGTCCGAAGGGGTCTTTCTGAATTTTCAAGTGCCCCATTGAAGAAGCGCCTTAGCTGGCGTCCCCGGAGCCTCAGGGAGGAAGATAGCATGGAAGTCCACCAGTTGATGAGCAAGATAAAGACGCTTGCTCAATCAGGATTGTCAATAATCGAGGTTATGGTGATATCCATTATGTGAGGGGTTCAACCACTCCAATACCGAGGGCACCCTATGTGGCACTTCAATGGAGAAGATGATGCCACCCGCTACGGTCGGAAGGGTCTGAACACTCCCATTGCTTTGGCAAAAATACTGTCCGGACTATACAAAGGGGAGGAAGGGGAGTTCATCCACATTAAGCCCAAGGATGGATTTTCCATGTACAACCCTCCCAGCTGGGTGAGTTTCCATCCCACCACTCTACTCCATTAACTCCCTGAGTCCTTTTTGATAAATATTAATCTGTTCGTTTATAACAGGAATGGAGGAAAATCACCAGGGAGATCCACAACCCCGCCCCACAGCCAGAAGACCACAACCAGGCCCTTGACCCCGGATTCGAAGAGGATCCAGATATATTCGTGGAGCTGTGACGGGAAGGGGTGTTTTACCAGGCGAGCTATGATGGCACAAAAGTGGTCATCATTCCTGACTACCCCGGCCTTCTCCCTACGTCGCATGTAAGTAATCAGGAGACTTGTCCTTTGAGAAAATTTCCTCTTTCCACCTTACCCACCGCACTATACTATGCTCTAAAGGGCAGGCGGTCGGTGCGCCACGCTGCACCTGAGGCGACGCGCAAGAAGGCGGCGCCTACGATGGGCAGGCCTTCAAAGAGGAAGGCAAATAGAGATATGGCCGAGCCTTCATTGAAGAGGTATGGTTTTAGATATGCTCCATGGTTGTCATCTTAAAGTATGACACTATCTGTTGTGTCTTATCAGGAAAAACATTCGCCGGACTGTGTCCGGGGATCCTGTCGGTCATGCCTAACGCGAAGCTCCCAGGTATAATTGACGTACATATTTTAGAATGTGTGTGCCGAAGGTGCACGGTTTAGCCACACAAAAAGCTTTAAGGCTTAAAAAGAAAGAAAAATGAGAAAAGAGAGTAAAATAAATACTGGAAACAAAATGGGGAAAGGAGACAAACGAAGAGTCCGGCACTAGGCATAGAATCTTTGGAGTCTGGCCGCGTTCCATGGGTTCAGGTCTAGGCGATTGTCTGACACATCACGCAGGTGGTACGCTCCTCCGGTGAGAACTTCGTCAATGATGAAGGGACCCTCCCACTTGGGCTTGAGTTTGTCCTTTTTCTTCTCCGGTAAGCGTAGAATGAGTTCACCAACATTATAAGTCTTGGCTCGTACTTCTCTGCTTTGATACCCGCGAGCCTGTTATTGATAAAATGCGGAACGGGCTTTTGCGACGTTGCCCTCCTCCTCCAGGGCATCTAGGCCATCTTGCCGATCCAACTCAGCTTCCCTCTCTTCGTACATGCGCACTCTAGGTGAGCCATGAATAATGTCGCAGGGTAACACAACCTCTGCGCCGTACACCATGAAGAAAAGTGTATATCTGGTAGAATGATTGGGCGTGGTCCGCAGCCCCCACAGTACGGAGTCGAGTTCCTCCATCCAGTGCTTGTCTGATTCTTTCAAAGACCGCACTAATCTGGGTTTAATGCCACTCATAATAAGAGCATTGGCTCGTTCGACTTGACCGTTGGTTTGTGGGTGGTAGACGGAGGCGTACTCGAGCTTGATGCCCAGATTAGCACACCAGGTTTTTACCTCATCAGCTGTTAAATTGGAGCCGTTGTCGGTGATGATGCTGTGTGGAACACCATAACCGTGCACAACACCGGATATAAAGTCTATTACTGGCCCGGCTTCGGCCGTTTTAACTGTTTGGCCTCTATCCACACTACAAAAAAATACACTTCCGTGATGATACGTGTTTGTCACAGTAGGTCGCGTTTTTTGTCATGCATGTACATCCATGACAAATTTATGACAAAATCAAGATAGTCATACTTGTGCTGTCGTAGAAGTGTTCCATGACATTACAAAAATTATCATCACGGAAGTGTCCACTTCCATGACGATAAATCGCGCGTCACAGAAGTGCTTTCGTCAAGGGTGACCGACATGTGGCATCCACCGTAACGGAACGCCGTTAAGCCATCGAGTCGGGTTTTGGATCCGATAACCCGTTAACAGCAAGACCAATGGGGATTTTCCACGTGTGAAATCATCATTGGCTGGAGGAAACACGTGTCGGCTGATCGCTGGGACAGATGTCATCCACTCATTGGACAGAAGGCACCTATGATACGTTGACACGTGGCACGGCCCAACAGTGGCCCATAGCTGTGAAAAGGCCGGCCCATTTGACTTGGTCAAAAGGTGGCGGGCCGGCCCATGGAAAGCCTGTTAACGGCCTGTTCGCATATAGCCCATTTACAGCCCGCTAACCCAAGGCCCGTTACGCCCTATTCGAATTTGGCCCAGTAGCGTCATCTGGGCCATCTTCCAGCCCGTTTTCACTTCTAGCCCATGTATGGCCCATGATGTCTTTCGGCCCATATGAGGCCCTATGTAACTCTTGGCCTATTAACGGCCCGTGGTGAAACTGGCCCGTAATGAACAGTGTATCACTTTACACCCATTAACGGCCCGTGCTGAAACTGGCCCATATAGAACAGTGTATCACTTTATACCCATTAACGACCCGTTATTCCGTTGGGCCGTTTCCAGCCCATGTTATCTTTCGGCCTTCTCAGAGCCCATTTATTCTTGGGCTCATTTCCAGGATTCGTTTACTTACTGCCCATTACTGTCATTTTCTGCTTGTGGGCCAAATTCAGCCCGTGGTTACAATCGGCCCGTTTGTGGTCCGTTAATACGTTGGGCCGTTTTCATAGCGTCATCAAATACGGCCTATTAATGATGGCCCGTTATGGTCGGCCCATGAACGGACGATTCCAACTCTAGCTCGTTTACGGCCACAATGCGGTCTGTTTTGCCCATGTTTGGCTAATCGATCATACGGCCCGTATAAGGCCCATTGATGATACGGCCCGTAGAAGTATCATTGTTTCTACGGCCCGTAGAAGGCCCATTGTTTCTATGGCCCGTAGAAGGCCCACTGTTTCTACGGCCCGTAGAAGGCCCACTGTTTCTACGGCCCGTAGGCCCAATGTCACTACTGTGGTGTTTATTGTGGCCTAGTTTTAAAAAATAGGTTATTGCAGCCACTAGCAAACTGCAGAAAAAGAATTGCACTGACTAAAAGCAAACGAATAAACAAGACAACAAGGAAATAAATAAGCAAGCAACTTACACTAGGCTATCACGGCTATTACACATATTACATGCACTGGGCATCAAAGTTCGCCACCAGTGCAAATATAGGGAACTCAACAGCATATAAACGCCGCAGCAAAACAAGTCCAGAACTGAAACCACTTCAGAAGAGCTCAAGAAACAATATCCTGGGTACCCATAATGCTGGCAAGATGCTTAGCAAGCTTATTAACTTTCTCTTGTTTGGCGCTTAAGTCCTCCAGTGCTTGCTGTTGCACCAGAAAGTATGCATCTGAAGTCTGCAGGGACTTCCTCAGTCCTTCGGCTTCCTGTCGCATAACATCTGATCGATGTCTTTCAACTTGAAGTTGAGACTCAAGAAGCCGAGCTGATTCAGGCAACGAGTTTGAAGAGCTGGTGCCAGCAGTGGTAGCCAGTAACTCGAACACTACATCAAGACTTTGGGGTTGTCTTAGTGTCTTCAATATAGTTTTTATCAGCTTTCTTGGAGACCAACAGGGATGTCTCACTATCTTGAACCTTATCTACATTACTTCCTTTACCATTGCATAACAGGGTACTCTTCTCCAATATTTTATCCGTGTTCTAAAAGAGAAACAAACAAACACATCTCAGGTTTACAATGTAGTATATGAAAATCATTTTGGTAAACCAGTTCAGTAGTAAGGTGGATAGGATAACATCATGAAACAAACATATATCTATGTAGTATGGTCACTGTATGGTCTATATCATTCTAGTTTATGTTGCCAAATCAAGATAGATACAGTTCGAATCATATCTATTTAAGACAAAGCAGCATAGACAGAATATAAGTGTGGGACTCTACACAGCAATAACAACACTTGTAATGTGCATGGCATGAGAACATAACTGTTTATTCAATTGAAACTGAAATCAACATAGAGCAAGTTACAACAGCAAACATCCAAACATGTTGAAGAAACAGGTTTAAAACATACCTATTGCGCCATTGGAGTTTCAATTGCATCCTTCAAATTTGAAATTGGTTGGTATCAGTAAATATAATGATGCAAGAGCAAAGTAGTATGAACCATAGCTACGGAACCTGACCTGAGAACAATTCTTCTTCTACTTTAAGCGTTGACTTCGGGTTCGGAGTGGTGGTCCTCGTGATTTGGGCACTACAGTTGCCTTACTAACTGCTCGTGTTTGGGTGCTCTGTGGTGGAGATGGTGTTGTGTCAATGGGAACTGGGTGTCTATCTGCTGGGGTTGGGGTTAGAAGGGGTGTAGCTGGTTCTCTGTCCAACTAGGTAGGGGTACAATCTGCATGAGTGTGGGTTATGTGTGGTGGGGCTGGTTCTTGGGCAAGTACAACCGTGGTTCTATCCGCATCGACAGGTAGCACGATCTTTTCTGAAGACCGTGTTTTTACTCCCACAGATACTGCCATCACTCCCTCCAATTGAAACGGCTGATAAACAAGAAAAGTAATTGAATGTACAGACATTGTAAGATAGACAGGTGCAATGGATAGTAGGGAAGAAAACACGACATGAAATAATTCACATTTATGTTTTCTAAGCAAACAGAATAGCAGGACATAATTTCACATATATGATGGCTAATTAAACAGGATAGCATGACACAATTTCACATGTATGATGGCTAACTAAACAGGATAGAATGACATACTTCAAAATATGATGACTATGTAAACAGGATGACATGATATAACTATACGATGTGTCTATTAAAGTGGTTGGCATGCCATAAATCACAAACATGCCGTCGATGGAAACATGATGGCATGATATAATTCACAGATAGAATGACATAATTTAAAATATGACGACTATGTAAACAGGATGAGATGATATAACTATATTATGTCTTTAGAAAATGGGTTGGCATGCCATAATTCAGATACATGCTGTCTATGTAAACATCATGGCATGACATAATTCAAATATATGACTTATATACTAAGGAAGTGAGCAGAGGGCAATCGCATATATGATGTGTCAACTAAGGAGATGGCATTCAATATTGTGTATATGATGTAAAAACTAAGCATTGCAATACAACATATGCATTATATGAGTAATATAACCCTGCCAAGTTTGAGCATACACCTCAGGGGGATAATAGGACTGGTCATCTGCCTCTGAATCCTCCTCTGAAGAGCTATATGTAACCAGCAAGATATCTGCTTCAGCAGGTAGCATTGTCTGCTCTGAAGACCTTGTTTTCACTCCAGATTTCTCCATCACCAATTCAAATGGCCGATGCACAGGAAGAGCAGTTGAATGTACAAACATTGTCGACAAAAGCAATGAGAAATACAAAAAAAGGACGGCATGATATAATTCACATATATGACGCTTGCCTAAACAACATGGCATTAATTCACATACATAATGCCTTGCAACAAGATAAATTGCATAATTCACATATATAATGTCTTGCAACAAGATGGCATTGCATAATTCACATATATGGTAATAGACACTAAACATGTGGCATTCACACAAAGCATGTCTAAACTAAGCAAATGACATTGCAATGCAAGATACCATACGCACGGTATGAGCAACATAACCCTGCCAAGTTGGGGCATGCACCCCGGGGGGGGGGGGGGGAATATGACTGGTCATCTGTCTCTGAATCCTCCTCTAAGGAGCTATCGGTAACCAGCAAGACATGCGCTTCGTCAGATAGCATTGTCTGCTCTGAAGACCTTGTTTCCACCCCAGATTTTTCATGACTATGCTGAATGGCTGATGCACAGGAAGATTAATTGAATGTACTAAAATTGTTGACAAATTTAACACATAATAAAAAATGATGGCATGATATAATTCACATATAAAATGACTGGCTAACCAGGGTGGCATTGCAAAATTCACATATATGATGCATGGCTAGACAAGATGGCATTGCATGATTCACATATACGATAAAGAAACTAAACAGATGGCATTGACACAAAGCATGTCTAAACTAAGCAGATGACATCTTTAATGTATACAGTAAGCAATGCAAGGCTCCATATGCATGATATTACCAACATCAGCATGCCAAGTTAGAGCGAAAACCTCATGGGGTAAATAGGAGTGGTCTTCTCCTTCTGAATCCCCCTCAAAACAATTATCTTCCTCTTGATTACGATCCTGGGTGGAGGGGGGCTGCCTTTGCGCCCACCATGGAACGACGTCTGCATGAAATTTTATTGCCACACAAGGCTTGTCTCTTTTTCTCTACATGATCAGTTCCATTGTGTACAATAACTGGCATGCATAGGAATAAAACATAGTGAGATTATGTAAGGAGTGCATGCACAAATCCAAAGTGATGGTAGCAAACTATGGATAGACCCAAAACCAATGATAGCAGGCAAATAATAGCTTTAGTTAAAAAATACAGATAATGGCTCCTTTAATGTTTGTTTGCACCCAACATAAAACTCATAGTAGACACCGAAGATTAACCAGATAGTAGATAGATAGTACTGATTGCTGCCCCAATATGTACCCCACAACCATTTAAAAACTCAAGTTTCAGCATTAGTTTGGACCTGACTCAGAGTCTAATAGGTGAACACGACGATAATGTAGCATGTCATCATATTAAGCGACGCATAACGTAAGCAGACACGGAAGAGTGCAACCTCTCTTGCGGACCCGTGTAGTCCTCAAGGTCATCTGCTCAGTTGATGATGGTAATGCAGTTGTCGTGGCTGTCGGCGGCGGGGAAGAAGATCTGAGGCGGCGAAAGACAGTCTGGAGAGCGGATCCCTGCTGTGGTGAACCCTTTCGTCATTGGAGCAGCCGAGCTGGGGTGGAACACAGCGCCGCAGGAGCAGGACAAACCACACAAGGTTTTCTTTGACACATATCTGTAACAGAGGTAATTGAGTAAGGGCTTGTTTGAATTTGAGTATTCTAACAATGCAGGGATAGGAAATAGAGAGGAATAGGATAGGAATGCACGTGCAAAACAGAGAATTTAAAAACACAGGATTTCTGCCAATCTGGGTGTTTGATTCACAACAATTGGAAGATCACAGGATGCAAAAAAGCATGGTGAGATTAAGTCAAACCACAAGAAAATGTATGGTTATAATGCTATTATGCTACTATCTCTTAGTCTTGTGCTTGATGAATAGGAATATGAAAAGGAGGAGAAGTGGAAATTAGAATTCCTACGGTTCTTCTTTCAAGGAGACACTAAAGGAACAAATCCTACATTTTTCCTTTCTCCATTCCTTTGCACAAAATTCATTAAAAGTAGTACCATAGGAAACTTTCCAATTCCTATGTTTTTCATTCACTTTTCCTTTCAAGCACTGGCAATTCTAGTAGGCAGGCTTGAGCAAGGAAAATCCTACACTAAAAAAATGTTTTTGTGCTACTTCTATTACTTTGGACCCAGGCCACTACCATACTAGCTCAACTCCCAGGCCCATCGACAAATGCACAACTCAAACGCGCAGAGATAAATAATGATGGTGTTCAAGAGAGTCCATCGCGGATAGCTAAGTTGCTTGGTACCTTACTGCTTGTCATATAGTAGGATAAAATAATCGTATTTTCCGTTACTGCGAGTTCTCAGTGGACAATATATATATAACATGTAGAGTAAAAAAGAGATGCAATAAGTGTACAACCTCTTTGGCGAAGCCATGTCGATCTCAGCGTGATTGGGTTGGCCAGTGAGGATGCTCCGGCTGACTTTGCTGTAGGAGGAGGGGAAGAAGATCTTAGGTGTCTGGAGATGGAGCCCGAGGTACTGCTCCGCTGTGATGGAGGGTTTCATCGTTGGAGCAGCTCTAGTGAGTTGTACGACACCGAGGCTGAAGCAGGACAAGAGAGAAAACAAACAACGTTAACCTGAGTGGAATTCTAATAGCATCTCCAATACATGACATAAAATATATAACCACAAAGTGCTAGATGTAAAATACATCAGCCGCTCATCTCTGAACTTAACTGTCGAAACTGAACTTAACTGTCGAAACTAAACTTAACTCTGGAAACTGAATTTTGCTGTCGAAACTAAATTTTGCTGTCAAAACTGAACGCACTAGCAAGGTGAGGCTACACATCGGTCGACTGACTTTTTCATCTGTGGTCAGTCGATTTTGCAGCCGTTGGATACGAAATCAAGGGCTGTGGTTCATCTTCAACCTCCACCCCCCTGAGCCGCCAGCCACCACCGGCCAAACAGCAGCCTCTCGCTGCCCGCAGCCGGCGGTGCGCCGCCCCGCCCGCCCCGAAAACACTCCCCACCGCCGGTCCGTCGCCGCCCCGGCCATCCCTCTAGGCCCCCCCCGTGCCGAGCTTTTTCTCCGGCGATCCCCACGCCACCACCCCGCCAACGCCCCGCCACCGCCGGCGACCACCGCCCCCATCCTGAACCCTAAGATAGATAGTGGGGTACCTCTCCGGCGAGCCCCCCTCCCCGCTGCGGCTGGTTCTTCCTTCACCCCGGCGTGCCACCCCCCCACCCCCTAAAAATCGACTGACCCAAAAGTCGATTCAGTCGACTGAAGTGTAGCTAAATCGGAGCAGCATCGCAAGCAAGAGCAAGAGCAAGAGCAGCAGCGCGAGCAAGAACAATAGCAAGAGCAGACCAGGCAGGGGACCGAGAGCAAGAGCAGAGCAGCAGCACAAGCGAGAGCTAAAGCAGCAGCAGCTCCTACTGATGTGGACGTCACCGTCGAGGGAGCGACGCCGTGGAGGAAGTGGCCGGCGACGCCGCCGTGGATGGATTCGCGCCGTGTCGGCTCGGGACCGAGCGCCGGCAGCACCGTGAGATCGAATCAAGAAGAAAATGCAACGATTAGTGTACAACCTCTTTGGTGGCGTCGATTAGGCCGTAGCTTCATCCGAGGAAACGGTGATGATGGTGCTCTTCCGGTGGTGCAGGTGAAGACGGCGGTGTGGGAATGGAGGTGGCACGAAAGACGAGGGGAACGTCGCGGCAGCTCCTTGGAGGTGGAGGATGGGGTGGCTGAACCGGCGGGACGATGAGATCGACGACGGATCCTCATCCGGTACGGTGGATGAGGGACGTCGAGGTGTTGCTGTGGACGACGTCGTCGGGGAAGAGGCTCCGGCTGGGTGGCGGATGGAGCAGGGTGTGGGGTTTCGTCGCGGGTTTTCGCGGCCTCGGTGTACGAATGGGTGGGCGGATGGGATGGCAGTAGGGAACCATGGCTTAGAGACGCGCTTGTCCGAAATGTGGGGTAAGTTATGAAAATACCCCCCACCAATTTGAGGCGGTTCTTTCGGTTCAGGGGTACCACGGGCATTTCGCGTGTCGGGATTTCACAGGAGGTGGGAGTTTTCGCGCGCGTTTTATTTTTGGAATAGCAAGGCGCGGGTTGAGATGGAGGGAGTTGTCGGAGCACAACGAGACAAAGATATATCTTAAATATTTCAGGCTAACAAGGCGCGGGTTGAAGAAGCGGGAGTTTCGCAGCACGATAGACAGAGACGCTAGCTTGAATTTTCAGCATAACAAGGCGTGGCTTGAAATTTCGGAAGAACAAGCTTAACGTGTACCCCCAAAAAAGACAATTTGCACCTCAACACGCACAACACACACACAAACACCATTTAGACTAGAGTAAGGTACACGTGCATTGCACGCATGAGATTTGGCAACCAAATTATGAATAAATACCACATTATAGCATGCAAGCTTTGAGTCATATATGCATGATGTAGATATTCGTTTAATTCTTATAGTTCATTTCATTCAAAATCATCTAGTTTTTATAAAAAAGCTAATCTATTTTAAGATTCATGGAATTGTGCGCTGTAAGACATAAAGTAAAAACAAATAATGGCAAATCATGTAGAAAAACATTTGGGCAATTCTGATATGGAATATTCTAGAACAAATAAGAAGTGCTTGTGTTTTGATGTTTGTGCATTATGCTTAAGTTCAACCATGGAGTCTTCTAGATTATACATGTGGCGAAATCTGGTGGAATCTAGATGATATCCAACAACCAATAGTGCTCAAATTTGCCATCTTTGGACCATCGGATTCGCCTCATCCAACGACCATCTTTCAAAGTTAAATTTACCCACACACAATATATAAAAATATAAAATATAATATATATAGGGGTATAGATATAGATATGTGATACGAAAGCCGCCCATCATCTCCAATTAGAATAGTGTGTCCATGCACGGACGCGACGTGGCCAAATGATGCCTGCCATCGGTATCTCAAATTCAAATCAGTCTGACCTTGTTCAATGTGTATACATTACAACATGCTCGTTTCCAAACCACACCGTGCAGATCTCCGTTATATTCACGCATGCATGGGTTTCAAACATCATGATCTCTTATTCAAATATTTGATTTCAACTTTACATTGATTATGACCTCACCTATTCTTTTACACCCACACAATAGTCTTCTCTTTATAATTGTACCACTAACTTTCTCTCGTGCATGCATGCACACACACTACCAGTTGGCATTATCCATCGCACGCATGCAATCTTTTTCTTCAGGTCGGTGTCCCATGAAGGCACACACCCACACACATCCCTCTCTCCATCATATCGGGCATTCTTTATCTCTCACGCGTGCATGCGCAACGATCGATGTTCCTCTATGTATGTGTGTATATAGCTAGGTCTTTCATAGTTTTCCACACAAACCGATCAATCCATATATCCAGTGAGGTCTCACCCTCTTTCCCACGTCCACATCGATCGATCTATACCTCTCTATATAGGATTAACATATATAGCTAATACACCCACATTAATTATATATCCAACATCCCCCTCTCATCATCCATGCCTTCTGCTTCATCTCTCAGACGCGTGTGCAATGGCAAAGACAGGGGGCAATAAGGGCCCTGCCCCCCCTAACATCACTATATATCGAGGCTAATATGAATGTGATCATTAGACAATTGCTGCTAAAAAAGGTTTAATTTCATGAATTGACCCTCCTCGTAAAGGATTAGCAATGCTTGGCCCCCTAGCTCATTTATTTTTCATGGCTCCACCACTGCGTGCAACAGCGCACGTGTTCGCCCCCTCTCTCTAAATATCGATCTCGCACTTGTGCATTCCTTCATAGTCTCCCTCCACTCGGCCCCTCGCACCATCTTCTAGCCCCCCACCGGATTTTGCCACATGTACAATCTAGTAGACTCCATGGTTGAACTTAAGCATAATGCACAAACCTCAAAACAACAGTGGTTCTCTTTTGTTCTAGAATCTTCCATATCATAACTGCCCAAACTTTTTTTCTAGTTGAATTGCCATTATTTGTTTTTACTTTATGCTTTACAACACACAATTCCATGAATCATAAAATAGATTAAGGGCTTCTTTGATTCAAAGGATTCTCAAAGGAATTTTGGAGGATTCTAATCATTAGAAATTTTTCCTATCTTGGTTGTTTGATTCGTAGGATTGTAAACCATAGAAATTTTTCCATATGATTCATTTGCACTAGATTTCATAGGAAACATCCCATCCACTCAAACCTCTTTGAAAGAATTCTGCGTTTTTCCATGCACAATCAAACACTCGTACAATCCTGTAGGATTCAAGACGATGTTCCACTATAATCCCATGTTTTTCCTATTCCCGCGTTCTTAGCTTTTTTATAAAAACTAAGAGGGTGCTTGGATCCAAGGGACTTATTTTAGTCTGACTAAAAAAGTCTCTTTAAGAGAATAAAGTTCCAAGCACCCCTGACTAAAGAGGGGCTAAAACTAGTCTTGAGACTAAATTTTTTTAGTCAGGGGTACCCCTACTAAAATGTGGATTAGTCCTCTCTCTCCTCATTTAACTCCTCTCCTTTAACACGGGCGGGTTTTGGATTGGAGGGTTTGGAGGATAATAAATGCTCATTAACTTGATTTTAGTCTCGTTAGTATTTGGATCCAGGCATGGATGAGGCTAGCATGTTTTAGCCTCACTACTTTTAGTCATGGGACTAAAACATATCCAGGCACCCTCTAATTGATTTTGAATGAGATGAACTATAACAATTAAATGAAGGGCTACATCAGGCATATATGACTCAGAGCTTACAGGCTATAGTGTGGTATTTATTCATAATTTGGTTGCAAAATCTGATGTGTGCAATGCACGTGTACCTTACTAGTACTTCGAGTATGTGCAAAACACGTAAATTAGAATACCAGTGGCACGCTACACAGTGTCTCTCTTACAGTTCATGAAGCCACGTGGCACATGTGGAGGCGTTGTCGCGACCTCCTTGCGTGGATTGATCACAGTGACGTGCTGCTGGTTCCAGAAGAATGTACTCGTCCTCCCTGAGCCATACTGGCGGTACATGCACGAAGCGAAGATGTGCACGCACGCCACGCACGCACTCATTCCCTCGCACGCACACGCGGGTACACAGGCGGATGCAATTTTGTACCAAGATCCACCCCATGTGATAATTTGACGCGTGTAAAGTCGTTAACTTCATTGATGGTCAATTAATACAGTGCATGCAAATTGAGTGGACGTGAGGGCGGAAGAAAGACATTATTACTCCACTGCGTGCATGCGATTAGTTAAATCGTGGGTTGCTAAGTAGTACTTCCATTGGTCTCCTTCGTATTTTGTGCCAATTTTTGACAGTAACATAATATTTACGCATTTGAGTAGTGTAGTACTTGAAATTTATGTTCCGCTAAACTCATCGGGAGCCGTTTCAGGCCTCGAAACCAAAACCATCAATTAATCTTTACCTTGTTCCCATCACATTCGAAAGCCTGCTTACACCTACTAGTACGTAGCAAACCTGAACGTGTTCCCACTATGCAGGTATTAGTACTAGTGCTAGTACTTAGGTTATAAAAAGGGGAACTACCTAACCGAAAATTACTCTACCTTTCCTCCTCATAAGTGCTTCTTCTTCGTCCGTCGTTGCCATGGCCGGTGAGCAGAGCTCTAGGTCAAGAACTACTCGTAACAAGGGAGCGGCAACCAAGGCTGCAAAAAAAAGAGGGCTCGCCGCCACGCAGAGACCTCGAAAGATCTCTCACGGGCAGGCGATGGCTCCCAGGAGTGCCCTAGCCGCGGAGGCGAACATGCCGAGCCGGCGGAGCTAGAGTCGTTATCCCTCGACGGCATGCCCGATCAGCCCAATAAGCACCTGAATAAGCAGAAGGAGTTCATCCAAGGCTTGATGGAGTTGCTGAAGGAGAGCCTCGACGACATGCCCGCTGAGCTCAATCAGCAGGGGGAGTTGACCGCCGGCTTGGTGATGCTGCTGAAGAAGAGCATTGCCTCAGAGAAGAAGGTGACCGGCGAAATCCTGCGACTTCAGGAGGACAAGGCGAAGCTCTGCCACGAGATCGACCTGTTGAAGGAGTAGAACGCCGGCTGGAAGAAGTTGCATGAGAATAGTAGTTCCTCAATGAAGATGCTGCAGGCCCTCGTCATGGAACAGAAGGAGGAGTTGGTGAAGCTCCGCATCGAGCACTCGGCTGCCGTCATGGAACAGATGATGAAGGCTCGCGTCGAGAAATCCCGCGTCATGGATAGAATGAAGAAGATGGCGGAGGAGACGCGCAAGGAGATGGAGGTCGTGGAGGTGATGAAGAAGCAGTTACGACTCCGCGGTGAATTAGATCATTTGGGGTGATAATCTTCCTTCTTCTTTTGCTGCTGTGTTTCATCTTTTGCTTTGGGTGTTTCGTCGCATTTGTCACGTTCTCTGTGAGGCATGAATAGTATAATGGTTTTTTTGAGGGAATGAATAGAACAATGCTAACAATGAGATGACTAGCAAATTAGATCATTTTTTATCACCATATGGCACTAGGCTGCCGTGTTTCGTGCTCCTCCGTCGCAGTACTACTCCAGTGGAAAACTTGAGTATACCGCACGGTTCTTTGCTCCTCCTCGATCAGGCCGTTGGCGCATTTATACGAGCAGTCAAATCACAAGGCCCCGCCTTCCAGCAGTAATGAGCCATCAAATCACAAAGGCCCTCGCCTCTTGTGAAACCGACCAAGCTAGACTGCCCCGCCCTCTAGCCTTTTAAAAAATGTATACTTTTGTACAACAGTAGTATCGATGGATTGCGCCATGGAGCAAAACTTGAAATTAAAAAAAAGGTGGTACATATAGAGAGCGCTGGTCGCCAAATTATGCATATAGTACTATTAAAAAGGCTAGTCACAATAATGGTGTCTAGCACAACCCACCCCTCAAATAAAACTAAGCATCCTGGAATTCTTTGACAAAACTAAGCACCCTGAAATTCTTTGACAACTAAACTGCTGGCTATATGATGTTGGCCATATATATTGTACGTATATATTGTGAAGAAATGAGTGATAGTACTATACCAACTAAAAAGATGAAATGTAAGAAATACTAGTATGTACGTACTAAAGAGTTAAAGTAACAAGAAGAAACATAACATTGTTCTGCTGGGCGCTCAGCACAACACACTCCTCAAATGAAATTAAGCACACCTGAAATTAAACTTTGCAACTATCCCGGTAGACACTGCATTAGAACCACCATGAGCAACGACACTACCACCTTACTCGGAGTCCTCGTCCACGTCCTCGACTTCGTGCTTGTCCCTCTTCCTCTTGGCCGATACTTCTTTGCTTGAACCGCTAACTTGGCTGTTGCTCTTCATCCAACCCTTGTAGATATTGAAACAAAGGTAGCCATTTATTGCAGCGTAGTGGATGTGGTCTATATCTAGTACATTCCGCTGCCATGCATGACGATGAAACGTGTATGGAGGTTTCTCCAGTTTACCGTACGAAGGATGAACCATGGCTCCTACCAGGGTCAGCATTGAAGGCTGACAAGAGGACACCAGCCGATTCTTTTGGAGGTCGAAGGTGTTGCCTACAACGAGGCCTATCTGATGCAGGACTTCTTTGTCGTTACCAAAGTCTATAGTAACGAATTTGACTAGGTTACTCTTGAGGAAGTCCTTAAAATCCTGGCACTCAACGTTGGCATGGCATATGTGGTAGACCAAGCATAAGTCATGCACGCAAACCTGGATCACGGCGGGCTTCTTCCTCTCTTCGTCCTTTAGATCCTTCTCTCGTCCCAGGATTGTGGTGTACTCAACATCTAGCCCAGCGACCCACTCATCATCTAAGTCTTCGAACATGCGTCTGAAGCGAGAAAGGCATCCTTTCACCATCGCGGAAGAATGGGTGTAGATGACGTCGAACTCATCGCCGGTGAAGGTTCTGACCTTGTACTCACCGTCGATCGAGGAGATTTGAGACGCCATGGATTTGGGAGGAGGGTTAGGATTAGTGGAACTGTCGTAATGTGAATGGACGGGACGACTAGGAGCGAACCGCCGTAGTATTAAAGGACGTGTGGGGACGAGTAGGAGCGAACAGCCAGCGTGCGAACGGCAGGGTAGTGGATTTCCATTCTCCCATGATACGGGCTTCCGGGAGCCCTTGGATCTGAGATCAAACGGTTGCATGGTGTGATTCTAGACCTATGGGTGAATATCCTATCCTGGAGGGTTATTCTGCAAATTTTCAGCAACTTAGCATGCGACTGTTTGATCTTAGATCCAAGGGCTGGCAGCAGCCCGTATCATGGTCACGCCTACCCCGACCGTCACATCGCTCGCGCGGTCGCGCCCTTGGAGATTTAACACGGTGCATTAGGCTATCTGATGTTGGCATGTCATACATAGTCATCACTTAGTCAGTCATGCTACAACAAGGTTGGCTATAAGGTTGGCTATAAGTGTATTTTTTTTTACTCCTCTCTATCTCTTTCTTCGTACTCCCTCTAAGAACGTTTTTGACACTAGTGTAGTGCCAAAAACGTTCTTATATTATGGGACACATGGAGTACTAGTATTTATTGCATTTGCCAAGGAGTGACCTCTTCCAATGAAATGGTGTTGCTAAGTTTGCTTCATTTAATTAGCTATAGACTCAAAATTGTCTTTTCACCTAGGTACACGTGCTTAGCACCATTTCTTCCTTGGGTCACCAAACTAGTCTCTCTCTTCTTGATTACCTTGCCACATCAGACTTTATGCCTATGTGGCGAGCTAAGCTCCTGTAGGAGCAAGTAAGGTGCATGTCCGTTGCACGGAAGAGTGAAATGCATTGATCGGGGTGTTGTTTATTTTGACAAAGGATGTGGGGGTCATCTCATGTGTAACAGGTATCGATAGGTTTCTTCGGATATTATTTCATCTCTAGAGCTCAGAAACATACGGGTGAAATAGATAAAAAAGTATCTTTTGCAAACAAAAGCGTTCAACTGTTCAACCTGCATCCAAAACTTGTGAAGAAATAACTCTCATTGTGCTTTGCAGGAAATGGTTCATCATAAGTCTTGCACCGGTACTGTAGTAAAAATTCATACATGGATGATTCTAGACTAAACCATAAATGGATACACTTTTATTCATGCGCGATACTCCAATAGAGCAAGATCATGCATGGAAGTCTCTACATGCTTAAACAGCGGATTATATTGAGCGAAGACTAATGATCAACATTTAACTTAGTAATACATATGTCCAGGTGAACCTCCTTGGAGTCCCCATGCACATTGTTGGGGGTCAAATAATACCATGCGTCTTCCATGTCCACATCGGCGGGAAGGTCCTAGCTCGGCAGAGTCTAAGTCAGCTTGAAATAGCCAGTGTTGTCGCCCACGGACCTCCGAGGGGTAGTAATAGTGAGCACGCACCCGTACATCAGCCTCGTGTCAGTGTCAGCGTCAGCGGCGTCGCCCCTGACGCACACGACAGAGATGTGGCAGCGGCCTGCGCGGGCCTCGCCGGTGGCCATGATCAAGAGGAAGATGCTGCCGTCCTCCTCCGAGACTAGCAGGCGGCACTGATCCTCTAGCGACTCCGGCATGGTGAACGGGTAGCACGTCTCATACTTGATGTTCTTCGCCAAGGGCCAGTAGTGATTGCCGCACGCCTGTGTCAGGTGATGCACGATGTCTACCGGCGAGCCCCAAAACGGCACCGGGCACTCATAGCAGTAGACGAAGGGCTCCTTGGAGGCATCGACCAGGCCGTCCATGAAACGGGAGTGGCTGTAGGGGACGTTCCGCCAGTTGAATATATGAGCAAGTTACTACGAGATTTACTACAAAATAAATCATGACAGCTATAACAGAGATTAAACTAATCATGCAAACTAGCATAATAGATGAACAGATCGAGTCTAGGACACAGAGTAGAAACATGAATTCTACCACGATTTTGAACAGGAAGGACAGAAACACATACGGTGCAACGGGAGCAGCACCATTGGCGTTGAGGTTGTCGCCCATGTCGTTGAGGAAGAGCTTGCTGAGGTCGGGGAAGAAGTCATCATCGGTGAAGTCGTGGCTGCTAGCAGTCGCGAGAGTGCGCTCCCCAAATGTCAATAGCGCCCGCCGAATGGAGTGCAGGAGGGAGTGGCTGTAGGGGACGTTGCGTCCGCCGAATGGAGCGCATGAGTAGCTGATGTCTACTACACAACCTTCTTCTTGTAGACGTTGTTGGGCCTGCAAGTGCACAGGTTTGTAGGACAGTAGCAAATTTCCCTCAAGTGGATGACCTAAGGTTTATCAATCCGCAAGAGGCGTAGGAGGAAGATGGTCTCTCTCAAACAACCCTGCAACCAAATAACAAAAAGTCTCTTGTGTTCCCAACACACCCAATACAATGGCAGATTGTATAGGTGCACTAGTTCGGCGAAGAGATGGTGATACAAGTGCAAAATAGATAGTAGATATAGGTTTTTGTAATCTGAAATAATAAAAACAGCAAGGTAACAAGTGATAAACGTGAGCGTAAACGGTATTGCAATGATAGGAAACAAGGCCTAGGGTTCATACTTTGACTAGTGTAAGTTCTCTCAACAAAAATAACATAGATAGATAATATGACAAGCCCTCAACATACAACAAAGAGTCACACCAAAGCCACTAATAGCAGAGAACAAACATAGAGATTATGGTCAGGTACGAAACCACCACAAAGCTATTCTTTCGGATCGATCTATAAAAGAGTTCGTACTAGAATAACACCTTAAGATACAAATCAACCAAAACCCTAATGTCACCTAGATACTCCATTGTCACCTCAAGTATCCGTGGGCATGATTATACGATATGCATCACACAATCTCAGATTCATCCAACCAACATAAAAGTACTTCAAAGAGTGCCCCAAAGTTTCTACCGGAGAGTCAAGCACGTGTGCCAACCCCTATGCATAGGTTCCCAAGTGTCACGAAACCCGCAAGTTGATCACCAAAACATACATCAAGTGGCACATGATATCCCATTGTCACCAGAGATAATCACGGCAAGACATACATCAAGTGTTCTCATAAAGACTCAATCCGATAAGAAAACTTCAAAAGGGGAAACTCAATTCATCACAAGAGAGTAGAAGGGGAGAAACATCATAAGATCCAACTACAATAGCAAAGCTCGGGATACATCAAGATCGTGCCATAGAGGAACACGAGAGAGAACACAAGAGAAAGAGAGATCAAACACATAGCTACTGGTACATACCCTCAGCCCCGAGGGTGAACTACTCCCTCCTCATCATGGATAGCGCCGGGATGATGAAGATGGCCTCCGGTGATGGGATCCCCCTCCGGCAGGGTGCCGGAACAGCGTCCTGATTGGTTTTTGGTGGCTACAGAGGCTTGCAGCGGCGGAACTCCCGATCTATCTTCTGTTCTGGAAGTTTTAGGGTACGTAGGTATATATGGGTGCAGGGAGAACGTGGGTGGAGCTACGGGGGCCCACGAGGCAGGGGGCGCGCCCAGGGGGAGGGCGCCCCCCCACCCTCGTGAGCACCTCCCGTATCTTCTGACGTGGGGTCCAAGTCCATCAGGTGGGTTTCCTTTCAAAAATAACTTCTCCAGTTGATTTCGTTCCGTTTTGACTCCATCTGATGTTCCTTTTCCTCGAAACACTAAAATAGGCATAAAACAGCAAATCTGGGCTGGGCCTCCGGTTAATAGGTTAGTCCCAAAAATAATATACAAGTGGATAATAAAGCCCAATATTGCCTAAAACAGTAGATAAAGTAGCATGGAGCAATCAAAAATTATAGATACGTTGGAGACGTATCAAGCATCCCCAAGCTTAATTCCTGCTCGTCCTCGAGTAGGTAAATGATAAAAAAGAATTTTTGATGCGGAGTGATACTTTGGCATAATTTCAATGTAAATCTTCTTAATTGTGATATGAATATTCAGATCTGAAAGGTTCAAGACAAAAGTTCATATTGACACAAAAATAATAATACTTCAAGCATACTAATCAAAGCAATTATGTCTTCTCAAAATAACATGGCCAAAGAAAATTATCCCTACAAAATCATATAGTCTGGCTATGCTCCATCTTCCCGACACAAAGTATTTAAATCATGCACAACCCCGATGACAAGCCAGGCAATTGTTTCATACTTTAACATTTTCAAAACTTTTTCAATCTTCACGCAATACATGAGCGTGAGCCATGGATATAGCACTATGTGGAATAGAACGGTGGTTGTGGAGAAGACAAAAAGAGGGAAGATAGTCTCACATCAACTAGGTGTATCAACGGGCTATGGAGATGCCCATCAATAGATATCAATGTGAGTGAGTAGGGATTACCATGCAACGGATGCACTAGAGCTATAAGTATATGAAAGCTCAACAAAAGAAACTAAGTGGGTGTGCATCCAACTCGCTTGCTCACGAAGACCTAGGGCATTTTGAGGAAGCCCATCATTGGAATATACAAGCCAAGTTCTATAATGAAAAATTCCCACTAGTATATGAAAGTGACGAAATGAGAGACTCTCTATCATGAAGATCATGGTGCTACTTTGAAGCACAAGTGTGGTAAAAGGATAGTAGCATTGTCCCTTCTCTCTTTTTCTCTCATATTTCTTTTATTTGGGCCTTTTCTCTTTTTTTATGGCCTCTTTTTTCTCTTTTTTTTCGTCCGAAGTCTCATCCCGACTTGTGGGGGAATCATAGCCTCCATCATCCTTTCCTCACTTGGGACAATGCTCTAATAATGATGATCATCACACTTTTATTTTTCTTACAACTCAACAATTACAACTCGATACTTAGAACATAATATGACTCTATATGAATGCCTCCGGTGGTGTACCGGGATATGCAATGATTCATGAGTGACATGTATGAAGGAATTATGAAAGGTGGCTTTGCCACAAATACGATGTCAACTACATGATCATGCTAAGCAATATGACAATGATGGAGCGTGTCATAATAAACGGAATGGTGGAAAGTTGCATGGCAATATATCTCGGAATGGCTATGGAAATGCCATAATAGGTAGGTATGGTGGCTGTTTTGAGGAAGGTTTATGGTGGGTGTATGATACCGGCGAAAGGTGCGCGGTATTAGAGAGGCTAGCAATGGTGGAAGGATGGGAAAATTTGCGTATAATCCATGGACTCAACATTAGTCATAAAGAACTCATATACTTATTGCAAAAATCTAGAAGTTATCAAAGCAAAGTATTACGCGCATGCTCCTAGGGGGATAGATTGGTAGGAAAAGACCATCGCTCGTCCCTGACCGCCACTCATAAGGAAGACAATCAATAAATAAATCATGCTCCGAGCTCATCACATAACGGTTCACCATACGTGCATGCTACGGGAATCACAAACTTCAACACAAGTATTCTTTGAATTAACAACTACTCAACTAGCATTACTCTAATATCACCATCTTCATATCTCAAAACAATTATCAAGCATCAAACTTATCTTGGTATTCAACGCACTCAAAAGAAAGTTTCACATATCTTGAACACCAAGTATATTAACATTAAGCAAATTACCATGCTATTATTGACTCTCAAAATAATCTAAGTGAAGAATGAGAGATCAAGTTTCTTTAAAACAAATCCGCCACCGTGCTCTAAAAGATCTAAGTGAAGCACTAGAGCAAAAATTATCACGCTCAAAAGATATAAGTGAAGCACAATGAGCAAAAACTATCAAGCTCAAAAGATATAAGTGAAGCACATAGAGTATTCTAGCAAATTCCAATTTGTGTAAGGCTCTCTCTCATTAAAGAATTTCAGATCTTGATACTTATTCAAACAGAAAGCAAAGCTAAAGAAAATTACATTGCAAGTATAGCACAACTCATGTGAAGAAGCAAAAACTTAGGCTCAACCGATACTAACCGATAGTTTGTTGAAGAAGAAAGGTGGGATGCCTACCGGGGCATCCCCAAGCTTAGATGCTTGATACTTCTTGAAATATTATCTTGGGGTGCCTTGGGCATTCCCAAGCTTGAGCTTTTGTGTCACCTTAATTCCTCTCATATCATGGTTTCTCTTTTTATCAAAAGCTTCATTCACAACAAACTCAACAAGAACTCGTGAGATAGGTTAGTATAGAACCAATGCAAAACCTTATCATATTATATTGTAGAAAATCACTTTAATTATTATTCAACATCTAATACTAAATGCCTCTGCATATTCAATACTCCTATCCTCAAATAGAATCATTAAACAAGCAAACATATGCAAACAATGCAACCATAACAGCAATCTGCCAAAATAGTACAGTCTGTAAAGAATGCAAGAGTATCAATACTTCCCTGACTCCAAAAATTATGAAATAAAATTCCCACTGTAATAAATTTATCAGAGTTCAATATGCAAAAATATTCAACATTATACCACGCTCTGACTTTTCTAAGGAATTTTTGCAACAGCGGTAAACTTTCTGTTTTCAAACAGCAACATGCATACTAGCAAAATAAGCATGGCAAATGCTATCCTTGACTTTTTTATTGAAACTAAAGATGCAGAACATTATTGTAACTAACAGCAAGCAAAAACTAACAAAATAAAATGACGCTCCAAGCAAAACACATATCATGTGGCGAATAAAAATATAGCTTCAAGTAAAGTTACCGATGAACGAAGACGAAAGAGGGGACGCCTTCCGGGGCATCCCCAATCTTAGTTGCTTGGTTATCCTTGAATATTACCTTGGGGTGCCTTGGGCATCCCCAAGATTAGGCTCTTTCCACTCCTTGTTCCATAGTCCATCGAATCTTTACCCAAAACTTGAAAACTTCAACCACACAAAACTCAACACAAAACTCGTAAGCTCCGTTAGTATAAGAAAACAAAACCACCACTTAGGTACTGTAATGAACTCATTCTAAATTCATATTGGTGTAATATCTACTGTACTCCAACTTATCTATGGTTCATACCCTCCGATACTACTCATAGATTCATCAAAATAAGCAAACAACACATAGAAAACAGAATCTGTCAAAAACAGAACAGTCTGTAGTAATCTGTATAAAACGTATACTTATGGAAACCCAAAAATTATGAAATAAATTTCTGGACCTGAGAAGTTTGTCTATTAATCATCTGCAAAAAGAATCAACCTAAAATCACTCTCCAGTAAAATATGGCAGCTAAACTCGTGAGCGCTAAAGTTTTTGTTTTTCACAGCAAGATCACATAAACTTCACCCAAGTCTTCCCAAAGGTTCTACTTGGCCCTTTATTGAAACAAAAGCTATAAAACATGACTACTACAGTAGCATAATCATGTGGACACAAAAACAGTAAGGGTAAATATTGGGTTCTCTCCCAACAAGCGCTTTTCTTTAATGCCTTTTAGCTAGGCATGATGATGACAATGATGCTCACATAAAAGATAAGAATTGAAACATAACGGGAGCATCATGAAGCATATGAATAGCACATTTAAGTCTAACCCACTTCCTATGCATAGGGATTTTGTGAGCAAACAACTTATGGGAACAATAATCAACTAGCATAGGATGGCACAACAAGCATAGCTTCAAGAATTTAAGCATATAGAGAGGAAACTTGACATTATTGCAATTCCTACAAGCATATGTTCCTCCCTCATAATAATTTTCAGTAGCATCATGAATGAATTCAACAATATAACCAGCACCTAAAGCATTCTTTTCATGATCTACAAGCATAGAAAATTTACTACTCTCAACATAAGCAAACTTTTTCTTTATAGCATACGTATCATCACAATAATCATCATAGATAGGAGGCATGCTTTCATCATAGTAAATTTGCTCATAAAAGCTTGGGGGACAAAAAATATCATCTTCATCAAATATAGCTTCCCCAAAGTTGTGGCTTTGCATATCATTAGCATCATGGATATTCAAGGAATTCATACTAACAACATTGTAATCATGCTCATCATATAAAAACATTCTATAGATTTCTTCTTCTAGCACTTGAGCACAATTATCCTTTCCATCATACTCACGAAAGATATTAAAAAGGTGAAGCGTATGAGACAAACTCAACTCCATTTTTTTTAGTTTTATTTTATAAACTAGACTAGTGCTAAAACAAGAAATAAAAAGATTCAATTGCAAGATCTAAAGATATACCTTCACTTACCTAGCCTCGCCGGCAACGGCGCCAGAAAAGAGCTTGATGTCTACTACACAACCTTCTTATTGTAGACGTTGTTGGGCCTGCAAGTGCACAGGTTGGTAGGACAGTAGCAAATTTCCCTCAAGTGGATGACCTAAGGTTTATCAATCCAGAGGCGTAGGAGGAAGATGGTCTCTCTCAAACAACCCTGCAACCAAATAACAAAAAGTCTCTTGTGTCCCCAACTCACCCAATACAATGGCAAATTGTATAGGTGCACTAGTTCGGCGAAGAGATGGTGATACAAGTGCAAAATAGATAGTAGATATAGGTTTTTGTAATCTGAAATAATAAAAACAGCAAGGTAACAAGTGATAAACGTGAGCGTAAACGGTATTGCAATGATATGAAACAAGGCCTAGGGTTCATACTTTCACTAGTGTAAGTTCTCTCAAAAATAATAACATAGATAGATAATATGACAAGCCCTCAACATGCAACAAAGAGTCACTCCAAAGCCACTAATAGCGGAGAACAAACGTAGAGATTATGGTCGGGTACAAAACCACCACAAAGCTATTCTTTCGGATCGATCTATAAAAGAGTTCGTACTAGAATAACACCTTAAGATACAAATCAACCAAAACCCTAATGTCACCTAGATACTCCATTGTCACCTCAAGTATCCGTGGGCATGATTATACGATATGCATCACACAATCTCAGATTCATCCAACCAACATAAAAGTACTTCAAAGAGTGCCCCAAAGTTTCTACCGGAGAGTCAAGAACGTGTGCCAACCCCTATGCATAGGTTCCCAAGTGTAACGAAACCCGCAAGTTGATCACCAAAACATACATCAAGTGGCACATGATATCCCATTGTCACCACAGATAATCACGGCAAGACATACATCAAGTGTTCTCATAAAGACTCAATCGGATAAGAAAACTTCAAAAGGGGAAACTCAATTCATCACAAGAGAGTAGAGGGGGAGAAACATCATAAGATCCAACTACAATAGCAAACCTCGGGATACATCAAGATCGTGCCATAGAGGAACACGAGAGAGAGAGAGAGATCAAACACATAGCTACTGGTACATACCCTCAGCCCCGAGCGTGAACTACTCCCTCCTCGTCATGGATAGCGCCGGGATGATGAAGATGGCCTCCGGTGATGGGATCCCCCTCCGGCAGGGTGCTGGAACAGGGTCCCGATTGTTTTTTTGTGGCTACAGAGGCTTGCGGCGGCGGAACTCCCAATCTATCTTCTGTTCTGGAAGTTTTAGGGTACGTAGGTATATATGGGTGCAGGGAGAACATCGGTGGAGCTACGAGGGCCCCACGAGGCAGGGGGCGCGGCCCCCCACCCTCGTGAGCACCTCCCGTATCTTCTGACGTGGGGTCCAAGTCCATCAGGTGGGTTTCCTTCCAAAAATAACTTCTCCAATTGATTTCGTTCTGTTTTGACTCCGTCTGATATTCCTTTTCCTCGAAACGCTGAAATAGGCATAGAACAGCAAATCTGGGCTGGGCCTCCGGTTAATAGGTTAGTCCCAAAAATAATATAAAAGTGGATAATAAAGCCCAATATTGCTTAAAACAGTAGATAAAGTAGCATGGAGCAATCAAAAATTATAGATACGTTGGAGACGTATCAGTAGCCCACGAAGCAGTAGATGGTGCTCCTCCCTAGTCTCTATTCTTATCTCTATCTATACTACTCTTCTTTGTTTTTTATAATATACTAGTTGTAGTTGTCAAATCGAATAGTACTGCACCATCCACTGCACGCCCGGCTGAACACGCCTCCTCGCCTCCATTAAACCCACATGCAAACCGAGAAACCTACTCCGGCCCGCGGGAGGAAATTTGTCGGTTGCCGCGGGATGGTTATTCTGCAAATTTTCAGCAACTTAGCATGCAACCGTTTGATCTCAGATCCAAGGGCTGCCAGCACCCCGTATCATGGTCGCACCTACCACGACTGTCGCGTCGCATGCGCGGTCGCGCCCTTGGAGATTTAACATGGTGCATTAGGCTATCTGATGTTGGCATGTCATACATAGTCATCACTTAGTCACTCATACTACAACAAGGTTAGCTATAAGGTTGGCTATAAGTGTATATACTTTTTACTCCTCTCTATCTATTTATTCGTACGCCCTCCGTCCCATAATATAAGAACATTTTTGACACTAGTGTATTGCCAAAAACGTTCTTATATTATGGGACACAGGGAGTACTAGTATTTATTGCATTTGCCAAGGAGTGACCTCTTCCAATGAAATGGTGTTGCTAAGTTTGCTTCATTTAATTGGCTATAGACTCAAAATTGTCTTTTCACCTAGGTACACGCACTTAGAACCGTTTCTTGCTTGGGTCACCAAACTAGTCTCTCTCTTCTTGATTAACTTGCCACATCAGACTTTATGCCTATGTGGCAAGCTTAAGCACCTGTAGGAGCAAGTAAGTACAATAGTGCGCTTTACATGGCATTTTTGCATATGTGGAGGAAAGAGAGGCAAGGAAAAAGTGGAGAAGTGGGCTCTCATGCAAGAGCCAGCCTCTACTACATGGTGGAGCATTGGGAGAAGCACCTGTATGGAGGTGGTCAGGAATCGGGAGACTCATGCCGGTCGTAGCACCGCAGTTAAAATGATAATGGCAAGTCAAATCATGGGGCCCCACCTGTCCAGCAGTAACTCGCTGTCAAATCACACAGCCCTACGTTTGCAGTAGTCTACTCCCTTGTCTTCTCGCGTCTCTGTTGAACCGACTAGGCGGAACTGCCCCGCCGCCTACCGCGCAGGAAAAGCCCCGCCCTCGACTTTTAAATAGTATACAATATACTAATTTTGTATCCATGGATTGCGCCCGCGCCATGGAGCAAAGCGTCTAGAAAACGGTGGTACACATGTACAGAGTATACAGCACGCCCGTCGTGTTCGCGTCGCAGTCGGTCTGGCACGCTGCTCTCTGAATGGAACGCGCGTCATATTGCGTTCGCACACACATGTGGGACGGCAATTGAGAACCGACCATAGGCACAGTCCCCGGCCCCGCAAGTCGTGTGACTTAATAGAAGAGGGAGATGAGTGATAGTACTGGAGAAGTGTTGTACTACATTGGTGCCTGGACGATCCCTACAAGACATGGAAGATCAGTTCGTCCATGCATGTGACCAGACTCCAGCAGACATGCCTGGATTGGCTATCGTCTACATATCGTGTAGGTTGTGTTGTACATGGCTGTAGTTCTAGTGAGAAATCTAAAAAAAGGTTTCTTGTCATCTCGCAAAATTAGGTGTCATGTGCTTCGGATCACTGCGAGGGTTAAACAGCGACAACTGAGTTGGGCTAGTCATTGGGGGCACATGCACGAACAGTGGCTACTCGGCTGCCATCTAGGACAAGTTGGCTATGTTAATTAGGACATCTATCGACGGACCCCTTTTCTACGAGTTTATCTTTAATTTGAGCTTTGTTCCTTGTCTAGTTTGTCCGTCGGGATTCATGTTGTCTCCTTTGGGAAGTGAGGTTATGATTTCTTGTCATGTGGCATTTTTTCGTGTGATATGTTATAATCCGGCGCTTCAGATCAAAATGACAACAACTGCACCTCCGGGCCACGTGCATGAAGACTTCTCGACAGTCATTGACGAGGTCAAGCTGGCTCCGATAGACAAAAGAAAACTAGTAGTACTCCACTATATAGGCAGGAGCCTCCGCGCTTGCTTGCTAGTGTTGCTCTCTTCACACTGTCTCGGCCTCTCCAGATCTAAACACGACAGCGGTGGCCACACTCTCTCTCTCATTCTGCTCACCGCTGGTCACAGATCCAGCCGGATCCTCTCCGCCGGGGAAGGTGAGAAGGTGCAATGTCCATGCGGTCGTCCTCGGCGACGGCTCTTACCCACTACTGGGCGCATCCCGATCAGCCTGCCTTGCCATTCTATCCCAAGCACCACTGCGAGGGAGGGTGATACGTCTCCAACGTATCTATAATTTTTGATTGCTCCATGCTACTTTATCTACTGTTTTGGACTATAATGGGCTTTATTTTCCACTTTTATATTATTTTTGGGACTAACCTATTAACCGGAGGCCCAGCCCAGAATTGCTGTTTTTTGCCTTTTTCAGTATTTCGAAGAAACAGAATATCAAACGGAGTCCAAACGGAATGAAACTTTTGGGAACGTGATTTACTCATCAGATAAGATCCAGGAGACTTGGACCCTCCGTCAAGAAAGCCACGAGGCGGTCACGAGGGTGGAGGGCGCGCCCTCCCCCCTGGGCGCGCCCCCTGCCTCGTGGGCCCCTCGGAGCTCCACCGACGTACTCCTTCCTCCTATATATACCTACGTACCCTCATTAGACCAGGGACGGAGCCAAAAACCTAATTCCACCACCGCAACCTTCTGTATCCACAAGATCCCATCTTGGGGCCTGTTCCGGAGCTCCGTCGGAGAGGGCATCCACCACGGAGGGCTTCTACATCAACACCATAGCCTCTCCGATGAAGTGTGAGTAGTTTACTTCAGACCTTCGGGTCCATAGCTAGTAGCTAGATGGCTTCTTCTCTCTTTTTGGATCTCAATACAATGTTCTCCCCCTCTCTCATGGAGATCTATTCGATGTAATCTTCTTTTTGCGGTGTGTTTGTTGAGACCGCTGAATTATGGGTTTATGATCCAACTTATCTATGGAAAATATTTGATTCTTCTCTGAATTCTTTTATGTCTGATTGAGTTATCTTTGCAAGTCTCTTCGAATTATCCGTTTGGTTTGGCCAACTAGATTGGTAGTTCTTGCAATGGGAGAAGTGCATAGCTTTGGGTTCAATCTTGCGGTGTCCTTACTCAGTGACAGAAAGAGTTGCAAGGCACGTATTGTATTGTTGCCATCGAGGATAACAAGATGGGGTATTTATCATATTGCATGAATTTATTCCTCTACATCATGTCATCTTGCTTAAGGCGTTACTCGATGTTTAACTTAATACTCTAGATGCATGCTGGATAGCGGTCGATGAGTGGAGTAATAGTAGTAGATGCAGAATCGTTTCGATCTACTTGTCACGGACGTGATGCCTATATACATGATCATACCTAGATAACCTCATAACTATGCTCGATTCTATCAATTGCTCAACAGTAATTTGTTCACCCACCGTAGAATATCTATGCTCTTGAGAGAAGCCACTAGTGAAACCTATGGCCCCCGGGTCTATTCTCATCATATCAATCTCCATTACTTTATTTTACTTGTTTTGCCTTTACCTTTTTAATTTGCATCTTTATATCAAAAAGACCAAAAATATTATCTCTATCAGATCTCACTCTCGTAAGTGACCGTGAAGGGATTGACAGCCCCTAAGCGTTGGTTGTGAGTTGCTATTGTTTTGTGCAGGTACGAGGGACTTGCGCGTGACCTCCTACTGGATTGATACCTTGGTTCTCAAAAACTGAGGGAAATACTTACGCTACTGTGCTGCATCACCCCCTCCTCTTCGGGGAAAACCAACGCAAGCTCGAGACGTAGCAAGAAGGATTTCTGGCGCCGTTGCCGGGGAGGCTTACGCAAAAGTCAACATACCAAGTACCCATCACAATCCCTATTTCTCGCATTACATTATTTGCCAGTTGCCTCTCGTTCTCCTCTCCCCCACTTCACCCTTGCCGTTTTATTTGCCTTCTCTTTTCCCAATCTCCTCCTCTCTTTTTCGTTTGCCTTCCAGTTACCATGGCCGAATCAAAAAGAACTACGGGTTTTCTCCCGAACTCTAGTGCCTTGGATAACCCCTCTATCCTCTCTAAGCTCATAAATAATGATGCTATAGAAAGACCCACTGGGGTCACTAATGAGAGCTTGAATAATTTTGATGAGGATGACTCTGGAATTTTTCGCTATTTACTTGATGAGTCATTAAAAGATGCTTGGGATATGGATTCGGGCTAGCTATGTGCCGCAATATCAAATTGAAATTTACTTAAAAAGTTTTTATGTTGGCTTGCCCGCTTCCTTCAAGAAAGTTTTAGATTCCATCTTTGAGGAAGGTTTTCTTGAAGGGGATGCTATAGATACCTATGAAAAAAATGAAAACTATATTTGGGCACCCCATGAATGATAAGGTTGAATCAACTACTCTCTTGTGCTTTTATCAAAATGAAATTATTAAAGAGATGAAGTCTAGTGTAGAGGCAAATTTCCGTAACGTGCTCAATCTTACTTCTTCCATTAATGGCCATGTGCTTAACTTAAATAGAAGAATGAATGCCATAGAAAGGAAATCTTCCTCTGCGAATACCAAAGATGGCAATACCTAGGTCTATCCTTGCTTTTATGCCTAGCTAGGGGCGTTAAACGATAGCGCTTGTTGGGAGGCAACCCAATTTTTATTTTGTGTTTTTTGTTTTTGCTTCTTTTTAGCAATAAATAATCCATCTACCTTCTTTTTGGATGCGTTTTTATGTTTTAATTAGTGTTTGTACCAAGTAAGACCTATAGGATAACCTACGATGATAGTTGATTTGATTCTGCTGAAAAACAGAAACTTTGCGCGCACGAATTTAGTTATGATAAATCACAGGAACGTTCTTTTGCGTTGATTCTTTTTGCTGCTGATCAATAAACAAATTGTCCAGGACTTCCTATTTTGGTAGAATTTTTATAGTTCCAGAAGTTTGCGTTAGTTACAGATTACTACAGACTGTTCTGTTTTTGACAGATTCTGTTTTGCGTGTGTTGTTTGCTTATTTTGATGAATCTATGGCTAGTAAAATAGTTTATGATCCATAGAGAAGTTGGAATACAGTAGGTTTAACACCAATACAAATAAAGAATGAGTTCATTACAGTACCTTTAAGTAGTCTTTTGTTTTCTTTCTCTAACGGAGCTCACGAGATTTCTGTTGAGTTTTGTGTTGTGAAGTTTTCAAGTTTTGGGTGAATTCTTTTGATGGATTATGGAACAAGGAGTGGAAAGAGCCTAAGCTTGGGGATGCCCATGGCATCCGCAAGATAATCCAAGGACACCAAAAAGTCAAAGCTTGGGGATGCCCCGGAAGGCATCCCCTCTTTCGTCCACTTCCATTGGTAATTTACTTGGAGCTATATTTTTATTCACCACATGATATGTGTTTTGCTTGGAGCGTCTTGTATTATTTGTGTCTTTGCTTGTTAGTATACCACAATCATCCTTGCTGTACATACCTTTTGAGAGAGCCATATATGGTTTGAAATTTGTTAGAATACTCTATGTGCTTCACTTATACCTTTTGAGCTTGATAGTTTTTGCTCATAGTGCTTCACTTATATCCTTTTGAGCATGATAATTTTTGCTCTAGTGCTTCACTTAGATCTTTTAGAGCACGGTGGTGGATTTGTTTTAAATAAACTTGATCTCTCATGCTTCACTTAGATTATTTTGAGAGTCATTAATAGCTTGGTAATTTTCTTAATGTTAATATACTTGGTATTCAAGATATGTCAAACTTTCTTTTGAGTGCGTTGAATACTAAGATAAGTTTGATGCTTGATAATTGTTTTGGGACATGAAGATGGTGATATTAGAGTAATGATAGCTGAGTAGTTGTTAATTCAAAGAATACTTGTGTTGAAGTTTGTGATTCCCGTAGCATGCACGTATGGTGAACCGTTATGTGATGAGATCGGAGCATGATTTATTTATTGATTGTCTTCCTTATGAGTGGCGGTCGGGGACGAGCGATGGTCTTTTCCTACCAATCTATCCCCCTAGGAGCATGCGCATAATACTTTGCTTTGATAACTTCTAGATTTTTGCAATAAGTATATGAGTTCTTTATGACTAATGTTGAGTCCATGGATTATACGCACTTTTTCCCATCCTTCCACCATTGCTAGCCTCTCTAATACCGCGCACCTTTCGCCTGTATCATACACCCACCATAAACCTTCCTCAAAACAGCCACCATACCTACCTATTATGGCATTTCCATAGCCATTCCGAGATATATTGACATGCAACTTTCCACCGTTCTATTTATTATGACACGCTCCATCATTGTCATATTGCTTAGCAAGATCATGTAGTTGACATCGTATTTGTGGCAAAGCTACCTTTCATAATTCTTTCATACATGTCACTCATGAATCATTGCATATCCCGGTACACCGCCGGAGGCATTCATATAGAGTCATATTATGTTCTAAGTATCGAGTTGTAATTGTTGAGTTGTAAGAAAAATAAAAGTGTGATGATCATCATTATTAGAGCATTGTCCCAAGTGAGGAAAGGATGATGGAGGCTATGATTCCCCCATAAGTCGGGATGAGACTCCGGACGAAAAAAAAATAGAGAAAAAAGAGGCCATAAAAAAAATAGAAAAGGCCCAAATAAAAAAATGAGAGAAAAAGGGAGAAGGGACAATGCTACTATCCTTTTACCACACTTGTGCTTCAAAGTAGCACCATGATCTTCATGATAGAGAGTCTCCTATGTTGTCACATTCATATACTAGTGGGAATTTTTCATTATAGAACTTGGCTTGTATATTCCAATGATGGGCTTCCTCAAAACGCCCTAGGTCTTCGTGAGCAAGCGAGTTGGATGCACACCCACTTAGTTTCTTTTGTTGAGCTTTCATATACTTATAGCTCTAGTGCATCCGTTGCATGGCAATCCCTACTCACTCACATTGATATCTATTGATGGGCATCTCCATAGCCCGTTGATATGCCTAGTTGATGCGAGACTATCTTCCCTTTTTTGTCTTCTCCACAACCACCACTCTATTTCACATATAGTGCTATATCCATGGCTCACGCTCATGTATTGCGTGAAGATTGAATTTTTTTTGAAAATGTTAAAGTATGAAACAATTGCTTGGCTTGTCATCGGGGTTGTGCATGATTTAAATACTTTGTGTGGTGAAGATGGAGCATAACCAGACTATATGATTTTGTAGGGATAACTTTCTTTGGCCATGTTATTTTGAGAAGACATAATTACTTTGATTAGTATGCTTGAAGTATTATTATTTTTTATGTCAATATGAACTTTTGTCTTGAATCTTTCGGATCTGAATATTCATACCATGATTAAGAAGATTTACATTGAAATTATGCCAAAGTATCACTCCGCATCAAAAAAATCTCTTTTTATCATTTACCTAATGGAGGACGAGCAGGAATTAAGCTTGGGGATGCCTGATACGTCTCCAACATATCTATAATTTTTGATTGCTCCATGCTACTTTATCTACTGTTTTGGACTATAATGGGCTTTATTTTCCACATTTATATTATTTTTGGGACTAACCTATTAACCGGAGGCCCAGCCCAGAATTGCTATTTTTTGCCTTTTTCAGTATGTCGAAGAAACAGAATATCAAACGGAGTCCAAACGGAATGAAACTTTTGGGAATGTGATTTACTCATCAGATAAGATCCAGGAGACTTGGACCCTCCGTCAAGAAAGCCACGAGGCGGTCATGAGGGTCGAGGGCGCGCCCTCCCCACCTGGGCGCGCCCCCTGCCTTGTGGGCCCCTCGAAGCTCCACCGACGTACTCCTTCCTCCTATATATACCTACGTACCCTCATTAGACCAGGGACGAAGCCAAAAACCTAATTCCACCACCGCAACCTTCTGTATCCACGATATCCCATCTTGGGGCCTGTTCCGGAGCTCCGCCGGAGAGGGCATCCACCACGGAGGGCTTCTACATCAACACCATAGCCTCTCCGATGAAGTGTGAGTAGTTTACTTCAGACCTTCGGGTCCATAGCTAGTATCTAGATGGCTTCTTCTCTCTTTTTGGATCTCAATACAATGTTCTCCCCCTCTCTCGTGGAGATCTATTCGATGTAATCTTCTTTTTGCGGTGTGTTTGTGGAGACCGATGAATTGTGGGTTTATGATCCAACTTATCTATGGAAAATATTTGATTCTTCTCTGAATTCTTTTATGTATGATTGAGTTATCTTTGCAAGTCTCTTCGACTTATCCGTTTGGTTTGGCCAACTAGATTGGTAGTTCTTGCAATGGGAGAAGTGCATAGCTTTGGGTTCAATCTTGCGGTGTCCTTACTCAGTGACAGAAAGAGTTGCAAGGCACGTATTGTATTGTTGCCATCGAGGATAACAAGATGGGGTATTTATCATATTGCGTGAATTTATTCCTCTACATCATGTCATCTTGCTTAAGGCGTTACTCTGTTTTTAACTTAATACTCTAGATGCATGCTGGATAGCGGTCGATGAGTGGAGTAATAGTAGTAGATGCAGAATCGTTTCGATCTACTTGTCACGGACGTGATGCCTATATACATGATCATACCTAGATAACCTCATAACTATGCTCGATTCTATCAATTGCTCAACAGTAATTTGTTCACCCACCGTAGAATATCTATGCTCTTGAGAGAAGCCACTAGTGAAACCTATGGCCCCCGGGTCTATTCTCATCATATCAATCTCCATTACTTTATTTTACTTGTTTTGCCGTTACCTTTTTACTTTGCATCTTTAGATCAAAAATACCAAAAATATTATCTGTATCAGATCTCACTCTCGTAAGTGACCGTGAAGGGATTGACAACCCCTAAGCGTTGGTTGCGAGTTGCTATTGTTTTGTGCAGGTACGAGGGACTTGCGCGTGACCTCCTACTGGATTGATACCTTGGTTCTCAAAAACTGAGGGAAATACTTACGCTACTATGCTGCATCACCCCATCCTCTTCGGGGAAAACCAACGCAAGCTCGAGACGTAGCAGAGGGCCTCCGACCCCTTCTTCCTCGCTGCCGTTGTGTGGGCAGATCCGGCCTCCCGCCGCCCACCTAGCGACATCCCGGCGACCATCAGGTATAACTTTCTTCGAAACCGGCCTTGCTCTACTTCCCGAGCTCCTGACATCTTTCTATCTTTTACTATTTCTAAGGCCCCCTCGTAGATAGGATCGATCGGCTGTTCGAAAACCACCTAATTTTTTTACGTTTAAGAGGTAAATCTAGTTCATGCACTCGAATCTAGTACTACTTGGTTCAAACAAGGAAGAAAGGAGGTGGGGGTGGGGGAGGATTTGTTACTTGAATCTAGGACTTGGTCGAAAGAGGAAATAATGGGGGCGAAAAGTAGCAGAGACTGGCTATCCAACTGGTCTCTAGGTCTAATAGGGAAATAAAGGGAAACACAGTACAAACTCAATATAAACCCGATCTATTGGTTGAAAAAGGAAAGAAAGTGGGGAATGGGGGACAAGTCAACAGAGTAAGTACATCACTAGATTTGCTAGCCTCACACAGTATAAGGTGGCTATACCGAACAAAATGGGACCAACCCAGATATCCTGTTCTGATGTTTGTTGCCCCGAGCCACTCTTATGTAATGCCACTGGTAAAATGTAGCAGTCGCACTGTTAAAAGTAAGGACACGTTAAACCAATGTTATTTCCAATGTAATGCCTCCAGTAATATGAATCAATGGCACTTCTTTACATGTCCTGCTAAAATTTCCCATTAAGATAAGTTGGTTCTTTTCGTTAGAAATGCAACTGTCCTGGTCCGCCTACTCTCCCGTGCCCAAAGTAATGTCGTATTTAACGGTTGTCATAGTTAATCCTAATGCCCACACTAATATCTAACAATGCCACTGCTTTAGAAATTGTTACTGTCCTTGTAGGATTTCCATTCAGATAAGTAACTTGCTTCTTTTCATTTGATGCATGTTTCATCACTTGTTAGTCACCCTCCTTTCCACCTTTTTTGTGCAAACAGAGATATACATTTCACGCTCGATCTTAGTTGAACTACACAAATGATATCCAAATTATAGTTGAGCATTCCAGGAGCTTCACAACCAACCTTGATGTTGCTCAATTTTATTGCAACTAATGAAGAAGAAGCTCTGTGGGTTTCGTTTTTTGATGGAAATGGAACCGAGGCTGGAGCCCTTTCTTAAAAAAAATTGAAGAAGAAGCTTCTAGCTCATGGGACATTGCTTCATTTTAGGTGAACTGCACCAAAAGGTCCCATGAATTGAATCATCCATGTTGGTGACTGAAAGAGCCAGCTTCAGCATCCCAGTCTAAGCACCCCCGGCCTCCATCCTTGCGACGCACGGTACACCTCGTTTGCCACCTTCTCGACCCTAGTGTCACTGATAAAATAAAGTAATAATACAGTTAAAATAGAGCGAGTGTCATCTCTATCATTTCATTTCCAATGTAGATAAACAAAGTGCTTCTCTTTGTTAAAGTATGTTTTATCAACTAGTCCCATTGTTAATGTTTAAGCATTTCTGCAAACTGGGGTGCTTAATTTTAGTTGATATGTAAAAAAATAGAGATTTGAATGTCTCAAGGCGCCTCCTTGTACTACCGCTGTACACTGATGTTCATCACTGGCAGAAGGTGTATCTGGGAGACTTGGGACGATGTCCAGTATGAGGCGTACCGTATGAGGCATCGCGGGGCCCATCGCGCCCTCGCAGCATGGCATACTATGATACTATCACAATATTTTCTTCTATTTATTTTGTGTGTTTCATCAACTAGTGCCACTATAATGTAATCACGCTTTTTAATTATCTGTGCAAACAGGGTTATTCAGCTGCATTTTGGTGGAACTGCACAAATGTACGTATGGAACCGGCATATATGCAGAGTGCGAGGTGTGCCGAGTAAAAATTACCGACACCAACCATGCTGCATGCACGCATTGACATCCACCACCACCAGTGGGATGTGTGGCGCTCTCTGTGGACGGATCTTTCTTGGCAGCAAATCCTCTAACCAAATACTAGTAGCTTATATTGGCAGTTTTCTAGGGAGTACTCTTTTCTGAAAGAAGCACCAATCTATTTTTCTTTATTTGTACACTGTGTCACAACTTTGACCCAAAGGTCCAGAGCTATTTTAGGGTGATTGGCGTAGTACTGGGAGACTGATTGTAAGCATGATTTTCATTAGCTGTCACACTGATTGTAAGCATGAGCAGGTGGAAGATTAGGTTAGTGTGAAGCTTACCTTAAACCCTACCGCCGCCGTTGAAACGAGGCGAGCGTCGAGGGAACCGTGGATAACGGCGGGGAAGCGACGTCGCACCATTCGGCCTCCTCTTGTGGTGGGAGAACGAATACTCCTGTGGCTCCAGCTGGCTCTGCACCCTCACGAACGGCACACCATACTCGATCGATTCGTTATACTCTGGGTGCTCGACCTTCGACCTGTATGCCCACCACCCCCGCCTGACTGTCGCCTCAGGCGAATCTGTCTGCTCCATCGCCCAGAGGATATACTCGATGAACTCGGAGGACTGTGGCGTGACTGCCGCCGAGGAGTACATGTACATCGCCGCCCTCATCATCGCCGTCTCGCTCTTTCGCATACATTGCCACATGGCCCGCATCGTCCTCGAAATCTCCCACTCATTGTGAAACCAACTAAGGATCTCCTTCAACCTGGCTAACTTTGCCTGGTCGCCGCCGGCGATCTGCCTGGTTCGCTGATGCATCCTCTCCATAGATGTCCTTCTAAGTTGTCCGGTGCTAGCTTTGGAAGATGGGAGGAGAGACGATGGTCTTGCAATAGAGAAGAGGGAGAGGCGAGACGGTGGTTTTGGAATGGCGATGATGGAGAGGAGAGGAGGTGGTTTTGCAATGGAGAAGATCAGAAGAGGGAGAGGCGAGACGGTGGTTTTGGAATGGAGATGATGGAGAGGAGAGGAGGTGGTTTTGCAATGGAGAAGATCAGAAGAGGGAGAGGGGAGATGCTGGTTTTGGAATGGAGATGATGGAGAGGAGAGGAGGTGGTTTTGCAATGGAGAAGAGGGAGAGGAGCATGCGGCAGCGATTTAGGATTGAGCGAGAGGGCCGACGCGCTGTGACTGGATCAAAATCAAAATCAATTTATCCTTCAATTAAGAAAGCGACCCCACATTAACTAGTCTCCCTTTTATTCTGGGTCATAATTGACCATGATTTGCGCACATAAAATATATGTTATACGTTGCAAAAATAATATAATTTGAAAGTACATTCAGATACGAACCAAATGATACAATTTTTGGTGACATGCATTCACATTTTTCTTATCAAATATAGTACGTGGTCAAACTTTGACCCAAAATAAGCAAAACAACAAAAAAATACTTCCAAGACCAGCGCCACTCCTCCGCTCTTCTCCTCTTAAACCACCGCCGCTCCTCTCCTGTTCCAATCTAAATCCAGCGCCGCTCCTCTCCTCATCCATTTCAAAACCACCGCCCCTCCTCTCCTGTTCCAGTCCAAAACCAGTGTCGCTCCTCTCCCGTTCTAATCCAAAACCAGTGTTGCTCCTCTCCTCTTCCATTCAAAAACCACCTCCGGTGAGTGAAGGTGTTGTGGAGAAGTAGATCGATGGAGGAGTACAACCGATACATGAGGATCGCAGACGGCGACCCTGTGAAGCTAGCTAGGATGTTGGAGATACAGTCTTGGTTTGACAACAAGGACCAACTAGCGGTGATGGCGACATCCATGGCCAAATATCAGCAACAGAGCGAAAAGGCGGCGATACTCCCGGAGGGAGTCGCGCCGGAGTACATAGAGCTGCTCCTCTGGGCCATGGAGCAAACAGATTCACCGAATCCGATCGTGAGGGAGCGGTGGTGGGAGTATCGATCCCAGATGGAGCATCCACAAGAGATTGAAGGATCGAGCATCTACAGGGTGCCGTTTGTGAGGGTGTCCTGCTAGAGCGAGCCGGTGGAGTCTTCGTCGACCGAACCCAACTGCAAGAGGAGAAAAGCAGTTGGTCCGACGACGCTTCCCCGCCATCGTCTCCCTCGCTGTTCACATCGTCTCACGGGGCGGCTGTCTGCCACCGAGAAATAGGAGGGGGCTGCCCCCCCCCCCCAGCCCAATAGTCGGGCAGGTTGTGAATTGTCAGGAGGAGCTTAGGGTTGTCAGTATTTGCAGGTTGTGAGTTGTGTTTTGTGTTGTGTATTTTGAGAGTACTTTCAGATATGAATGTCTTTTGAATTTCAGATTTGCAGTATTGAACATATGAAGTATTTTATGAATTCTAGAGATCTATTTTTAGCACTTAAAAAAATGTAGTTCATATGAGTATAAAAGTGTAGACAATGCGATTCTCAGAGAAGAAACTGCAAGTTTCAGTTTCAGATAAGAAACTGCAAGTTCAGTTTCAGATAAGAAACTGCAACTTTCAGAGGCAGAGCATTTATATTAACATGGCCTTTTCAAACAGGGTTAACATCATGTTGGAAATTTTATTCATGGTCGAAAATGGAACTACCAGCCAGTTAACATCATGCTGATCAACATTCATGCATAGCACATCTTCATATGATGAAGTGTCAAAATGCCCACACAATGTTGAGTGTGGGAAACACAGAGAAAACGAGGGACGAAGTTTTGGCAAGTGTTGGACGTGGTTTTGGGCTGCCCCGTCTAGGCTTTCATTTTTAACATGCGTAGCACACGACCTCAGATGGGAGGTCCATAGGTCTGTTTGTATTTTCTTAGGGCCGTCATGTATCGACCGGCCTATGGACCTTCCATCCGAGGTTTTATTTTTGGTAGCCCAATTTATGTATTTTTTTGAAGAAAACGCAGAGGTCTGTTCTATTTTTCTATATAAGAATAGGAACGCCAGGTCCAACTTATGTTTCCCTCTAACTATATTATATATACTTAAATTAGTTTATATGTTATTATATATTATTTTTATTGTCATCATATATTTAACAGATACTTACATATGTAAGAAAACAATATCCCACATCTTATTAACTTATAAAAATAATTTCTTAACAAATAAAATCCTAGATTGTTTTGGCACGAAAATCCTAGTGATTGTGTACAAAAACTTGGTAAGATTTAAGGACGAATGTAATAATATCGCCTATTATTTAAATATATTTATAACAAAATGCTCATCCCCTTTTTATTTTTTGATAACATTGCTGGCCCAATCCATAATTATAATTAGAATCAGCCCAGTAAAATCGTGTATTTCGAGAAAGTGCAAATGGCCTGTAATTTTATAGGAAATAAAATAAATGGGCCGCATGGACGCTACATTATTTGTTCACCTAGCCCAGCTAATGGCTGTAATTCAAAAAAAAAGATCAAATTGACTGTAAATTCTACCGCGCAAAAAAAGACTGTAAATTCTGAAAAATGGGTTGAATACGTGCCACATTTTTTGAGGCTGAAATGTGGGCCAATAGGTCGAAGCCAACACAAGACGTTGTCAATTTAGTCAACAAATGATTCTGACATGTTAGCCGTTGGTTTTACATCCAACGACCGGCATCCATCTTCAATCTCTCGTCTTCTTCCTCCAGCGCCGCCGGGACCACCTCCCGCCTCCTGCTGCTAGCATCTCTACTTAGCACGCTTCGCTATGAGGCGCTACTCCACCATTGGCCAGGCCATCCCTCCACCCCTCCACACCTCCTGTTCTTCTCCACCGACTGCCGAACCACACCACACTAGAACCAGTTAACCCTTGTACACCTCTCCGTCTGCGACTCTACTCCCGCGTCTTTCCATCTTCGGCTCGTTGCTGTCTGGGGCCTCACCATCGTCCACCACCTTGGATGCGCTCGGCGCAGCATGGTCAATGTGGTCAACGAACAACACCATCGGAAGTAGACTATGCGTGGAGAGGCTGACAACTAGGTCCACGGCCGCTGATAATCCCCAATTGCAAGGAATCATCGTAGCACTTTCCAAAGATGGAAGTGATAAGTATGGAGTGTCGAACCCACAAGGAGCTAAAGGTAAGATCAATATTCTCTCAAGCCCTATCTTCCACTGATACGACTCTACGTGCACCGAACGTTTGCTTCCAACTAGCAACGAGAAATAAAACTACGTTGTGGGTATGGAGAGGATAACTTTGTGTGTAATCGGAGAGCTAAAACATAAAAGTAGGTGCTGTTATCATAAAGTTAGAATATATTACTAAATAATACAAATAGCGAGTGTGGAATAATGGTGGATCGGTGTGCGCAATTGTCCTAGGCAATTATTAACAAGACCGGTAATCACTATTGTAGTTTCATATGAGGGAGAGGCATAAGATAACATACTTTCTCTACTTGGATCATATGCACTTATGATTGGAACTCTAGCAAGCATCCGCAACTACTAAAGATCATTAAGGTAAAACCCAACCATAGCATTAAAGCATCAAGTCCTCTTTATTCCCATATGCAACAATCCCTCTTACTCGGGTTTGTGCTTCTGTTCACTCACCAACCCACTATAAGCGAATCATGAACGTATTGCAACACCCTACATCGGGAACCCCTCACGCTTGTGCGACATAGAGGGCACCATAGGACAGCACCAAAGTAAAGCATACAACTCATGCCAATCTAGATCATCAATCAACCCAAAGACAAAAGATATCTACTCAAAACATCATAGGATGGCAACACATCATTGGATCATAATATGTGGCATAAAGCACCATGTTCAAGTAGGGGATTACAGCGGGGTGCGGGAGAGTGGACCGCGTAAAAGAGATAAGGATGATGATGATGATGGTGATGTTGATGAAGACGATCACCGCAGCGATGATTCCCCTCCCAATGGCACTCTGGCACCACCGGAAGAGAGGAGGAGAGGTTCTCCCCCTTGTGCTTCTTCCTCCATGGCCACCACCTTCTGGTCCTTGGCCTTCATGGTGATGAAGACCCCTCCGAGATACTCCTCCATGGCCTCCGGTGATGATGGCCCCCTCCGGTAGGGTGCCGGAGAGGGCCCCGGTTGGTTTTTCGTGGCTACAGAGGCTTGCAGCAGCGGAACTTCTGATCCAATCTCCGTTCTAGAAGTTTTAGGGTACGAGAGTATATATGGGTGCGTCGGTGGACTTCCGGGCTGGCCACGAGGTAGGGGGGCGCGCCCCAGGGAGGTGGGCGCGCCCCCCACCCTCGTGGGCAGCCCGGGACTCCCCTGGTGAGCTTCCGGTACTCCATGGGCTTCTTCTGGTCCAAAAACAGGTTCCGTGCAGTTTCAGGTCTTTTGGACTCCGATTGATATTCCTTTTCTTTGAAACACCGAAATAGGCTAAAAACAGCAATTCTAGGCTGCGCCTCCGGTTAATAGGTTAGTCCCAAAAATAATATAAAATTGGAAAATAAAGCCCAATATTGCCCGAACAGTAGATAATATAGCATGGAGCAATCAAAAACTATAGATACGTTGGAGACGTATCAGCCGCACACAAGGAAATGCCTCCTTATTACGCGCAAAATAATGATTCCTCCACCTGACATCTGGGACCCACCGGAAGGGACTCTGTATTTCGTGACAAAAACATGCCCCCCACTGACATGTCGGACCCACCAGCTATCTTCGCATGCAAGGAAGTGCCTCCTTATTACGCACAAAAAAAATGAATACTCCCCCTGCCAGCTGGAACCCAGCATAGTGGGAGGCTGACTTGTGGGCCTACCAAGTTGACGGGGACGGAGGGCTTTGTCAACTTAGTCAATATGAACGATTCTAGCTCCTGTTACCGTACGATGTTCATCCAACGGCCGTAGTGCTTATTCAACCTCTGGTCTTCTTGCTCCAGCCGCCCAAACCAGCGCCGGTCGTGCCGCGTGCTCCTGCCTCCAGTGGCCGGCTGTGATGTCGCGGAGGCCTCACCGCCCCCTACTACTCCCACCGCTGGCCAGGCCATCCCTCTACTCACCCACACCCCCTGTTATTCCGCGGCGACAACAGCCTCATACCGCAGCCGAACCAGTGAACCCTTGTACTCCTCTTCGCGTGGGCATCCACTGCTGCGTCTTCCCCGGCTCCGAGTCGTCCCCTTCCTAGGCCTCTCCGTCGTCCACCGCCGTGGTGCTCTCGGCGCAGCGTGGTCAACGTGGTCAAGGAACGACTTCCAACGAACGTGGACTGTACGTGGAGAGGCTGACAGTTGGGTCCACGGCCACAGCAAGGAAGTGCCTCCTTATTATGCGCAAAATAATGATTCCTCCACCTGACAGCGGGGACCCATCGGACGGGCCACCGTATTTCGTGAAAAAAACATTTCCCCCTGACTGCTGGGACCCACCAACTACATCTTCGCACGCAAGGAAGTGCGTTCGGGCAAAAAAAAATAATTCGCCCCCCTGACTGCTGGGACCCACCAGCTACATCTTCGCATGCAAGGAAGTGCGTCCGGGCAAAAAAACGATTCGCCCCCTGACTACTGGGACCCACCAGCTACATCTTCGCACGCAAAGGAAGTGCGTCCGGGCAAAAAAAATACGATTCGCCCCTCTGACTGCTGAGACCCACCGGCTACATTTTCGCACGCAAGGAAGTGTGTGACAGTCGGGACCCACCTGGTCGAAGCGTACGTAGCGTTGTCATTCTGGTCGCGAAAGTGTACGTACATACTGGTCGTTGAAGAGGCGCGCACATGTCGTAGTAGAGGCACGCACGTAGCATGTACACGTACGTACAGCGGCCAGGGTGCAAGAAAGAAAATATGGCCACGTACATACATACGGGCAGGGTCTCGAACGCCTACTCGCGCATACGTACAGTGAGGGCTCGTGTACATGGCTGGGTCAGAACGGAGAAACAACGTCGTCATCGTGTTCATGGGGAGGCAATGGAATGCATCGTGTTCATGGGGAGGCAACAGAATGCGTCGTGTTCATCGGGAGGCAATGGAACGCGTGGGAGCCAACCGGCTTGGACGGAAAAGGCGATGGAAACGAGGCCTGGTGTACCGCAGAACGGAGGAAACGGCCTTGTGTTCGACCGACCATGTTCGAAACGGGGTCCTATTGATCGGGAGGGGTCTGGCGTACCTTAAAATGGAGGAAACGGACCTCCTACGGTCGAAACGGGGGTCCTGTTGATCGGGAGGGGTGTGGCGTACCGCAAAACGGACGAAACGGACCTCCTATGGTCGAAACGGGGGTTCTGTTGATCGGGAGGGGTGTGGCGTACCGCAAAACGGACGAAACGGACTTGTGTTGGAGCGGTACGGTCGAAACGGGGGTCCTGTTCATCGGGAGAGGTGTGGCGTACCGCAAAACGGGACTCCATGGGATACTGTTCATCTCCACCGTCGACCTCCTCCAGCCTCCACGGTCTGCTGTTCATCCAGCCTCCACCGCGCGCTACTCCATCGTCTATTGTTCAACCACCCCTCCACGGGCAGCCCTCCACCCTCTACTGTTCATCCAGCCCTCCACACCACGGGGTCCTGTTTAACCACCCCTCCACGGCCACCCCTCCACCGTCTACTGTTCATCCAGCCCTCCACACCACGGGGTCCTGTTCATCCAGAGGCAACGCCACCGCTCACTGTTCATCCAAACCCCCTCCCCCTCCCCCCGCAACACTCACTGTTTATCCAATCGATCGGCTTCAGTTAGCAGAAGTAGCGAAGGAATCGCTCGATCGGGTTCAGTTAACATCCATCGATCGATCGCTCGGGTTCAATAACGCGTAGCCTACAGTGCAATCGCTCGGGTTCAGTTAGAGCCCAACGCCTCGCTCGGGTTCAGTTAGAGCCAACGCCTCGCACACACGCGCGTACGTGTACGAGAGAAACACGCATCGCTCGGCCCCCGACCTCCCACCGTAACCGGCAACTTCCCGAAATTTTCCTCCCCCTCGCTTCTACCACGGTTTTTTCCGTCATGGACGGCCCAAAGAATGTCATGCAGTTGCGTCTCCGGCCCGCCCAGGACGAAAAGCCCATTTTCTGTCATGATTTTTTGTCATAGAAGTAGGAGCCCACCACATCTATGATGATACCGGGTTCTGCCACAATTATCGTCATAGAAGTGTCATATGTATGACAGAATTTTTTTTCGTTCGGCCCAAAATGTCACGGATGTGTCTTTTTTTGTAGTGCCACTTAGTGAATTTATCCACCATGACCAACAGATATTTTTTTATGGCTTCCTCCTTTAAGGGGTCCTACCATATCAAGCCCCCAAACCGCAAAAGGCCAAGTGATGGCGATTGTTTGTAGAGCGGTGGGTGGTATATGCCTTTGGCTGGCGAAAAGCTCGCATCCGACGCAATGTTGGACAAGGTCCTGTGCGTCTTCTCGGGCCGTTGGCCAATAGAAACATGTACGGAAGGCCTTGCTTACAAGGGTCCGAGCCATGGCGTGATGACCGCCAAGACTGGCATGAATTTCAGCCAAGAGCTGCCGCCCTTCTTCCTCGGAGATACATCTTTGAAGTACTCCGATAGCGCTTTTCTTGTAGAGTTCTCCCTCATGTTCTTTGTAGGATTTAGAGCACCGCACAATGCAGCGTGCCTCATTCTGATCCTCAGGGAGTTCTCGCCTATTAAGGTAGGCCAAGAAGGGTTCGGTCCATGGGGCAATGACTGCCATGATGAGATGTGCCGATGGTGTGATTTTGGTGGCTGAGCCCCTGGTGATGTCGGTGTGTTTGGAATCTGGGGTTGTAGTCGGGTCCGGATTGTTGTTGCCGCTCTTCCCTTGAACACCACGGATGGTTTGAAAAGCCTTTCCAGAAAGATGTTAGGTGGGACGGGGTCGTACTTGGCGCCGATATGAGCAAGGACATCCGCCGCTTGGTTACTTTCTCGAGCCACATGGTGGAACTCGAGCCCCTCGAGCCGAGCCGACATTTTGAGAACGGCGTTACGGTAAGCCACCATCTTAGGATCTTTGGCGTTCAAATCTCCATTGATTTGAGATATTGCGAGGTTTGAATCCCCGCGCACTTCCAGGCGTTGTATGCCCATGGAGACGGCTATCCGAAGACCATGTAATAAGGCTTTGTATTTGGCTGCATTGTTGGAGTCCGTGAATAATATTTGGAGGACGTACTGAACTGTATCTCCAGTAGGGGATGTTAGGACAACGCCTGCCCCTAGGCCTGCCAGCATTTTGGAGTTGTCGAAGTGCATGACCTAGTTGGAATATGTGTCGTACTCTTTAGGGAGTTCGACCTCTGTCCATTCGGCGAAGAAGTCGGCCAATACTTGAGATTTAATGGCCCGCCGTGGTTTATATGTAATGTCGAATGGGAGGAGCTCAATGGCCCACTTGGCAATCTGGCCTGTGGCGTCGCGGTTGTTTATTATGTCATTGAGTGGTACCTCGGAGGCCACCGTTATGGAGCATTCTTGAAAGTAATGACGTAGCTTCTGGGATGCCATGAAGACCGCATATGCTATTTTTTGGTAATGTGGGTACCGGGATTTGCATGGTGTGAGGACAGTGGATACGTAGTATATCGGCTTCTGAAGCAGGAATTTGTGTCCGTCCTCTTCTCGTTCGACGACGAGCACCACACTCACGACTTGGTGTGTGGCCGATATGTATAATAGCATGGGTTCGACATTGTCTTGCTAGAAGAGCCTTTATTTCTTCTAATCTGGCTGTTGAAGCATCCGTCCACTCGAAGTGATCGGTGCGTCGGAGAAGGCGATAGAGTGGCAATGCCTTTTCTCCTAGTCTGGAGATAAAGCGTCTTAAAGCTGCCACACATCCAGATAGTTTTTGGACTTGTTTGAGCTATGTTGGGGTAGCCAACAGTGACAAAGCTCGGATTTTAGCTGGGTTTACCTCAATTCCTCTATTGGAAACGATGAAGCCCAAAAGCTTTCCAGCGGGAACGCCGAAAACACACTTTTCCGGATTGAGCTTGATGTCATATGTTCGGAGGTTGTCGAATGTGAGACGCAGATCGTCTATTAATGACTCGACGTGTCTGGTTTTCATGACTACGTCATACACATATGTTCAACTGTCTTGCCTATTTGTTTCTCCAGGCATGTTTGAATCATGCGTTGATAGGTGGCACCAGCGTTTTTGAGCCCGAAAGGCATAGTGTTGAAGCAGAAAGGCCCGTATGGGGTGATAAATGTCATTGCGGCTTGATCGGTCTCCTTCATCTTGATTTGATGGTATCCAGAGTACGCGTCGAGGAAGCACAATGAGTCGTGTCCTGCGGTAGCGTTGATAATCTGATCGATGCGGGGGAGGGGAAAGGGATCCTTAGGGCAGGCCTTGTTGAGGTCCTTGAAATTGACGCATAGGCGCCAGGATTTATCCTTCTTTGGTACGATTACCAGGTTTGCTAGCCAGTCCGGGTGTTTTATCTCTCTGATGAATCCGGCCTCGAGTAACTTGGCTAGCTCTTCCCCCATGGCTTGCCGTTTGGGTTCGGAAAAGCACCGTAGTGTTTGCTTGACCCGCTTATATCCCTTCAGTATGTTTAGGCTGTGTTCGGCCAGCCTGCGTGGGATCCCTGGAATATCATAAGGGTGCCAGGCGAATATGTCCCAGTTTTCGCGTAGGAACGCCCGCAGTGCGTCATTGACCGTGGGGTCCATATATGCCCCGATGGATGCTGTCTTTGTGGAATCCGTTGGGTGGACCTGGAATTTGACTATTTCCTCTGCTGGTTTATAGGAGGTGGATTTGGATCGCTTATCGAGTATCACGTCGTCCCTATCCACCATGGAGCACAATGCGGTTAATTCTTCAGCCACGAGGGCTTCAGACAATGCCTCGAGGGCCAAGGCGGCGGTTTCGTTTTTCGCGCGGAGTGCTATGTCCGGATCACTAGCAAGAGTGATGATTCCATTGGGCTCGGGCATCTTGAGCTTCATGTACCCGTAATGGGGCATAGCTTGGAAGCTTGCAAATGCATCTTGCCCTAACAGGGCGTGATATCCACTATTGAAAGGGGCCACTTGAAAGGTTATCTCTTCGGACCGATAATTCTCTGGCGTGCCGAATACCACATCAAGTGTGATTTTTCCCGCACATCGCGCCTCCCGACTGGGAATAATTCCTCGAAAGGTCGTGCTACTTTGCTCAATGCGGCTCCCGTCTATTTCCATTTTGTTGAGAGTTTCCTCGTAAATGAGGTTTAGTTCGCTATCGCCGTCCATGAGCACTTTGGTAAGCCGAAAGCCGGCCACAATCGGACTGAGGACCAATGTGGCAGGTGCCCGGACTATTCTGAATTTTGGTTTGTCACTGACATTGAAAGTTATGGCCATGTCGTTCCAGGGGTTTATTGCCGCGACTTAGCAGACTTCGGCGAGGCCGCGGAGTGCCCTTTTGCGCCTAATTCTTGAGGCGAAGGTCTCGAAGACTGTCAATACTGCATGGTTGTTGTCTTCCATGGGATGTTGCTCAGCCGTATTCTTGGTGAGGAGATCCTCGCCGCTCTTGTCCACTTGTCGGAGTATCCAACATGCTCTAAGGCTATGGGTTGGTATGGTATCCGGCGTTGTGTGTATTTTGCATGGCCTATCAAGCCATCCCTCCAGAACGGTTCCGCGCCCCGTAATGGGATTCGATTTTTCTGTTATTGGATCAGGCCACCGACGCGGGTGCATCGTTTTGGTACGGACGAGGGGTTTAGTGGAAACCGGTGGCTCCCAAGAGGCTGCCTGAGTTTGCCAGGCGCTTTCCATTGCGCAGTACTTCTGTACTATGGTTGCCAAGTCAGCGAAGTGTGATACGTGACGGCGGTTGATGGCATTGAGGATTCCCTCGTCCATGCAATTTTTGCACAATAATGAGATTGTGTCTTCATCGCGGCAGTCTTTGATCTTGTCCTTGACAAGGAGGAATCTGGCCCAAAAGTGATGGACCGTTTCTTGGGACTGCTGTCTGATGTGGGTAAGATCACTTATATCTGAGTGGGTGGGTGGATTTAAGTCCGAACCCTGACCCAATCTGAGATCCGGAGTTTGATAAACTTTCGAGCTTAACAGTCCGGGCTCCGGAATATCAACCAATTTTTCAGGCCCATAGTCCGATTCTAGGTACGGAGTACGGAGCCCATCTTCCCGCGGGCGGGTGTCCGGCTCTGTGAGCTCAGAAATCCGAACATAGTTCGTCCTCAATATAGAGGATGAGTCGTCGCATTGCTCCTCCACTACCGCTATCTGATGGGTGGCGGAGATTCAATTACTTTTTGATCGGGTTTAAGCCCAATCCGATCGTAGTCCGTAGCGACTCCCAAGGCAGCGATGCAATCCAGGAGTTCGTTTAAAGACAACAACTCCGTCGGATCCATCTGTTTGGAGTATTCTGAGCTGATGCGGAGGTGATTTTTGATGACCCGATCGGCAAGCTAAAAGTTTGAAATACTCCGAAGCTATGATACTCCAAAGCTATGATTCAGGCATAGGACGGAAGGGCCCCTGCAACTCCATGTTTTCATTAGTAGCCGTCTTCCTCAGAGTGTAGTATGGATGCATGCACAGCGAATGTTACTTGCACACTAGACCATGATTGCACGCGTTGCCGCGTCGCTACATTTTTTTACAATATTGACCGAAATATCCTTAATTACATGAAGGTACCAAATATGAATGTTAAATTTGCACAACTTAACTCATACATTGGGCAGTTATCGAATAGGAGAAATTAAATCGGTTTGTGGTGAAGTACCGTGGAATGGAAAACTGGGCTCACATTGTCATGCCACACTCATCCATCTTAATGGACGAATGCTAGAAATATATGCAAAACGTGGATGGATTAATTTTTTATGGAAGTCCAACATCATTCATGTGTTACATATGAGGTTGAAAAAAATCTATTTGTAGTCATAAAAAGAGAAGAGAAGATCTGACAATTGAACTCTTGCCAGAGCATTGTGATAATAAATAATGCTTTGAATAATTTGAGTAAAACTTTGAAAAATGTGAGAAGTATCATACGGTCATACAGAGCCTTACTCAGCAACCATAATATTGTAATGAAAAGGACACAAAAATATTTCTAAGCGATCGGTACAATTTTCTTTCAGGAAGATAAACACACGTTATCTCTTTACTTGGGAGCTATCATTAGCATAAAAGTGACCTCACAGGCATAGCAGGGGGGCGATGTCTCGGGCGACTGGGGCTGCGCGCGCGCCACCAGCGGCGATCGCTACGGCCCGGCCGCCGGCACCCATTGCTAGGCAGGTCGGAGGGAGTTTCTGGGCCCTTGCCGGATATGATGAAGAGGAGGAGGACGAGGGAGACGGCTCTGGCGACTCGACCGACGGCTACTCGCCCACGGCTTCCGACATTATTTGCGAAGCCTTCAACCCTGGGTATTCGGAGGAGGAGGTAGCTGCAATCGTTCCTGGAGTCGTGCCGATTGACGATCTGGCGCGGCAGGGACTTCAGCCGGAAGAAAACATCGAGGTGGTTTGCCGGATAGTTCATCGGAGGATGGCGAATTCTGCGATCCGGCCGTGGAAAGGCCCCCTACCTAAGGTCAGTCTTCCTAACTTAACCGTTTTTGATCTTATTAGGCCGGATTCTTGGACTACGGTTCATCGTCGAAAAGTGCCTCGCCGGACTCGGGATCGACGGGCGCCGGAGGTGACTGCGGCGGCGCGTCCGCCATTCACGGCGTCCCAGATCCGTGTGATCCGCCAGGAGCGTTTGAATTCGCTCCTGGGCCGCGACAAGAGTTCTCTGGTTATTGGGCCGCGGGGTACTCTTGGGCTCGCATCGACTGGGTATGAGGCCCAGTCAGATCGACCATCGGTCATCGTACAGAACGAGACATGCAGTCTACGTACGTCGATCCACAGACGCCTGGGGCAGGCTAGGGTTCTTCGCTCTAAGCCATCACGCCGTACCTTGCTACCTGGGAGCGGCCGTGCTCGTCGAATTGCGCCGCTTGAGATCATGGCCGGGCGCGGAGGCCCGCCGGTTCTTCCGAAGGCGACTGCTGGCGGGGGGACTGGCCGAGATGGCGGGGCGCTAAACCCTCCTGTTGCTGGCGGCCGCGCCGCTGCTGCGGGGGGGGCTGGCCGTGGCGGGACAGCGCCTCCGCCTCCTGTGACCGGTGGACGTGGGATGCCGCCTGCTGCCGCCAGAGGCCGTGCTGCTCTGGGCCGGGGGGCGGGCCGTGGCGGTGCGCCGCTGCCTGCTCCGGCCGGCGCCCAGGCCGTGGTTCCAAGACCGGTGCTTGGCACTGGTTCTCAGCCTGTGCAGGTGGGGCGGGGCGATGGAGCACCTGGCGGAGCGGCTAAGGCCATGATGCCCGGAGTGACACAGTCCGTGACCCCTCCTGCGATGGTCACCGCGGGCCGGGGTGCGCCTCAGCCGAGGGCTCCGGGGCGAGGGGCGACTGCGCCAAGACCTCCGGCGCACAATGGCCCTAGACCGGCTGGACAGGTTGGTGGCGGTCGGCCGCCGCCTCATTACATCGCGAGGCCGACACAACAACGGTCTAATACTACGCTGACGAGAATAGATAACGGGATTGCCGAGTCATCCGAACCACCCTGAGGACAGTGGGGGGATGATGGCTATGATGCATATGGAGAGGGTCAGCACCGTGGATCGTCATCAACGGGAGGTGGCCGAGGTTATGCCTGGCAGAGTGATGGTTCTGCTGAGAGGACCTTCCTAGGCCCGTTGGGAGGTTTTATGGAGGGCGCTTCTGGACCGGACACACGGCAGAGAGGTGGCTACCGTGGTCGTCGTCGTGGTCGAGGTGGTGGCCGTGGTTTCCGCAGACAGCATCAGACGCTGGATACTTTAGATCAGCAGGCCTCCAGGGTGGAGGCTGATCCCGCTCAGGCCACGGTCTTGACTAGTGAGGCTATGGAGGTGGTCACGGCTCTGGCTACCACGGAGGTTGAGATGACTTCCGCTTCGGCTGACACGGAGAACAGGTCTGAGTCTGACAGGGTCTCTAAATGGGCACGTCGGAAAGAGAAAATGCTTTGTTATCGCTGTGGTGAGAAAGGTCACTTCATTGTTGAGTGTGTGGCTGAGTTATGTGATACTTGTGGTAAACCGGCCCACATCTCGGGGGATTGCCCGCTTCTTCGTGAGCAGGTTCCGGCGCTTATAACATATGGAGTATATTGTGCCGAGCTGATGTTCTTTGAGTCACCAGCCGCGAGAGAGATTCCAGTTGAGCCGCAGAGCTTGACTACTGGGATTGTGAAGGTGACCCAGGGTGAGGTCTCTGAAGCTCAGATTGTGCAGAGACTTCAGGAATTGGCTCCGGGAGATTTTCAGTGGGAGCTTGTTCTCATCGAGGAGCGTGTGTTCAGGGTTGACCTCCCGTCGGTTGAGGACCTGCGGCGTTTGCTGAGCTTTGGGATGTGTAAGGTACCGGGAACTAATTGTATTCTGGAGTTTCAAGAGTGGAAGAAAGTGGAGCCGAAGGGGAAGCCCCTAACTCAGGTGTGGTTGCGTTTTTTCGGGGCACCTTCTGAGGCTCTTTCTGATGTCCGTGTGGTGGTCAGCCTGGGTACCTTAGTTGGCAAGACTGAGAAGGTGGACATGATTTTCACCCGCGCCCATGGGGTTGCCAGACTGCGAGTGAGTATTCTGGACATTGAGTTCGTCCCGGATGTGGTAAACTGGACTTACAGGGGTGAGGTATTCCCTCTGGAGATTGAGTTTGAGGACGCTGAGTTGTTCGCTGACGTGCATGGTAATAATGATATGGAGATTAACGAGGGAGATGATAATGCGGGGGCTCGGAAGGATCCGACGGATGAGGATAATCGAGAGAGAACCTCCGGGTCAGGATCAGGTGCTCAGCTGCCCCAGACTGGTTCAGGGGTAGAGCCGGTCACATCTCCGTCGATACCTAACAACACGTTGAGGTTCGGATCTTTTCAGCATGCGTCGGCTCCGCCCAGACTTTGGAGCGAGAGGGTGGAGTCTGAGGATGCTTTTGAGCGCTCGCTTCCGGCGCTGGATATTTTGCCTGGGAGCTCGGACGGACGTGAGGTGGTTGAGTCGCCTTCATTACCGTCTCAGGACGGCCGTGAGGGAGACCGTCTGGGGCAGGAGGCCTTGGACCATTCCTCGTCGGCGCCGGGTGTTGCAGCCGCTCCTTTGCTGATCGGTGTTGGTCAGGGACACGTGGATCGGTCGGAGCCTGCTTCGCCGCAGCCAGACGGCCGAGAGGGAGGTTGTATGGGGCAGGTGGCCTCAGACCTTCTTTCTTCGGCGCCGACTGCTACTTCTTCTCCCGTGGCGCCTCGCGGGAGCCTGGGGCAGGTGGCCCCGGGCCATACCACGCCTTCGGCCGTTGGGAGTGTCTCACCCTCACGCTTGAGGGTTGGAGCAGAGGGGGTGCTCGGGCAGGAGGCCCAGGCACATCCCTCTCTCGGTATCCGGCCTGGGAGCCGTGGGAGCCCCCCGGCGTGGCCTCCTACGAGTTGAGCTACTCGTGAGGAGGTTATTGCTTTCGGTGGGATTCCTGACCCGGTCTCTGAGGGGAGACGGATGAGCTCTCGTCTCCAGGACCTCCCGGAGGTTGATGACATGCAGCAGAGGTGCGCTATGAGGGCGGCCAAGCTCTGTGACATTGAGGTCACTACGGGTATGTCAGTTAACTTATCCAATTCTATTATGCATTTTTCTTCGGATGAGATTATTCATAATGCAAATCAAATAGGGGTTTCGTTAGGGAATACTAATTCTGAAATTTCCAACTCGGTTAATGATCTTCTTGATCTGGAAGCGGAACGCGCCTTAGAAACCATTCGTAACATAGCGGCAGTGAAACCTATGAACGATGATGAGATAAATGCATTGGGGGTGAGAGTGCTTGAGAATTGGTGTGCGGACCTTGAACCTTCCACTAATGAGTCTGACGAGGAGGAGGTTAGTGTTGAAGTTCTTGCGAATCAACCACCGGAGACCGGTTCTGAGGACCGGATGGTGGGCAATGATAAACCCAAACGTAAGTGGAAGCGGAAGGTGTATCCCGCTTCCGCGGTACGTAGGAGTGCTAGGATCCGTACGGCAAAAAAATTTCATGATGACCCATGAAAGGAATCTTCTAGAATAGCAGAGGTCTGAAGGACTTGGCTAAAAGAAGATTTCTCGCTGAGGCATCTTTGGAGCATCGATTAGATTTTATCGCTCTTTCTGAAACTGGTAGAGATAATTTTGCTCCTCAGTTTCTTTCCTCTCTTGCGGGTGGTGTTGATTTTGACTGGCATTGCCTACCTCCGCGAGGACGATCGGGTGGTATCTTACTAGGAGTGAGATGCGATTCCCTTGAGGTCCGGAGTGTAGTGTTGGGCGACTTTACGTTTAAGTTTCGGGTTAGGTCTAAGGTGGATGGTTTCAACTGGGCCTTGGTGTCGGTGTATGGTGCCGCACAGCCGGAGCTTAAACCGGATTTTTTGACGGATCTTCTTCGAATTTGCGGGTCCGAGCAGCTTCCGATGTTAGTTGGGGGTGATTTCAACATCATTCGGAGGAGAGAGGATAAGAATAATGATAACTTTGACGGCAGATGGTCGTTTATGTTCAATACCATTATTGAAAGCCTAGATCTGAGGGAGATAGAGCTTTCCGGTAGAAAGTTTACCTGGGCTAATGCCCTGCCTATCCCGACATATGAAAAGCTTGATCGAGTTCTCGCGAGTGTGGAGTGGGAACAGAAGTTCCCTCTGGTTACGGTCCAAGCTCTCTCACGGGGAATATCCGATCACACACCACTGTTCATGGACTCCGGGGAGCCGAACCATGTGGGAAACAAAAACACTTTCTCATTCGAGATGGCCTGGTTTGAACGTGAGGGGTTTTTGGACCTCATTGCCAGGGAATGGGCTAAGGGAGTAGGGGGTAAGACAGGTGTCGAGCGTTGGCAGAATAAAATTAGGCATTTGAGAAGTTTCCTACGGGGATGGGCTAAGCACCTCAGTGGGGTGTACAAGATTGAGAAGGATAGGCTCCTTGCTCTAATACAGGCCTTGGACATAAAAGCTGAATCCGCGATTCTTATGCCGGCTGAGCTCCAAGTTAAAACTGAGGCGGAGAAGAGGTTGAAAGAACTTCTACGTGAAGAAGAGCTGAAGTGGGCGTTGCGAGCTAAGGTTCGCAAAGTGGTCCAAGGGGACGCCAACACTCAATTCTTTCACCTGATTGCTAATGGAAAGCACAGAAAGAAGCGGATTTTTCAGCTTGAGCAAGATGAGGGTACTATTGTTGGGCAGGATAATCTCAAAACATATATTTCTGAATATTATAGGCAGCTTTTTGAACCTCCGGAGGTTAATTGTGTAACACTCGATGAGTCCAGGACTGAGGATGTACCTCAACTATCTACTGCCGATAATGATATCCTACTTGCCCCGTTCTCGGAGAAGGAGGTTTTTGATGCTATTGCACAAATGAAAAACAATAAGGCTCCCGGTCCGGATGGGTTCCCGGCTGAGTTCTATAAAAAGTGCTGGCACATTATTAAGGGGGATTTGTTACCTATGTTTCACGATCTTTTCTCTGGACAGCTTCAATTATTTCAATTGAATTTTGGAACTATCACATTGCTCCCTAAGAAAACGGAGGCTGTGAGAATCGAGCAGTTCAGGCCGATTTGCCTTCTCAATGTGAGTTTCAAAATCTTTACCAAGGTCGGGACTAATAGGCTCTCACAGATTGCGTATTCTGTGGTGCAACAATCCCAAACTGATTTCATGCCGGACAGAAACATCCTTGAAGGGGTGGTTGTCCTTCATGAAACGCTCCATGAAATTCACTCCAAAAAATTAGATGGGGTAATTTTTAAGGTGGATTTCGAAAAAGCGTATGATAAGGTCAAGTGGCCGTTTCTCCAACAGGCTCTGCGTATGAAGGGTTTCGATGAGGCATGGCGCCGGCAAGTCGAATCATTTACGCAAAAAGGCAGTGTGGGAATTAAAGTGAATGACGATATAGGTCATTATTTCCAGACTCATAAAGGCCTCAGGCAAGGAGATCCGATGTCCCCTATCCTGTTTAACATTGTGGTGGATATGTTAGCAATATTGATAGGAAGGGCTAAGGAGATTGGTCAAGTGGGTGGTTTGGTACCTCATCTTGTTGAGGGAGGTGTATCCATCCTTCAATACGCAGATGATACAATCATCTTTATGGAGCACGATTTGGCCAAGGCGAGAAATATGAAGTTGTTGTTATGCCTCTTCGAACAATTGTCTGGGTTAAAGATTAACTTTCATAAGAGCGAGCTGTTCTGCTTTGGTAGAGCCAAGGACGAACAGGAGTCCTATAGACAATTGTTTGGATGCGAGTTGGGGAGTTTGCCATTCTCATATCTTGGTATTCCCATTCACCATCGTAGGCTGACAAACAGAGAGTGGAAGTGTATCGAGGACCGATTTGAGAAGAAACTGAGTTGCTGGAAGGGTAAGCTCATGTCATACGGAGGCCGATTAATCTTGATTAATTCGGTGCTCACGAGTATGCCTATGTTCCTCTTATCGTTCTTTGAGGTCCCAGTTGGTGTTAGGAAAAGACTGGACTTCTATCGATCACGCTTCTTTTGGCAGGGTGATGAGCTTAAAAGGAAATACAGGCTTGCTAAATGGGATATTATCTGTCGACCAAAAGACCAATGAGGGCTTGGTATTGAGAATCTTGAGGTTAAGAACAGATGCCTTCTTAGTAAGTGGCTGTGGAAGCTTGCCTCCGGGACTGACGCCATGTGGGCGCAGATCCTTCGTAGCAAGTACCTCCATTCTAGAACTCTGTCTCAGGTAACGGTTAGGCCGACTGACTCGCCTTTCTAGAAAGGACTCATGAAAGTCAAACAATTACAGTTTAATAGGACTAGAGTTGTTATTGGAGACGGTGTTACTACACGTTTCTGGGAGGATACTTGGCTTGGCGATTCACCCTTGGCCGTTCAATATCCGTCTTTATATCGTATTGCTTAACGACGTGAGGTGTTCGTGGCAACGGTATTTCAATCTATCCCCCTTAATATTCAGTTTAGACGGGCGCTAGCGGGCAATCGTTGGGAAGTTTGGCTCAATTTAGTTAGAAGACTGATGGAGGTTCAACTCTCTGACCAACCTGATGAATTACGCTGGAAGTTGACTAGGTCTGGAGTATTTACAGTTAAGTCAATGTATATTGATGTAATTAATTCGAGTTCCATTCCAACTTCCAAGAACGTCTGGGATGTCAAAGTTCCTTTGAAAATAAAAGTGTTTACGTGGTTTGTCCATAAACAAGTTATTCTAACAAAGGACAACCTATTAAAGCGTAATTGGACAGGACCTACTAGGTGTAGTTTCTGTGACCAGGACGAGACGATTAAGCATCTCTTTTTTGATTGCCCGCTGGCCAAGGTCCTTTGGCGGACGGTCCACATTGCTTTCAATATTACTCCACCCAATACTTTTAATGCGTTATTTGGGAATTGGCTTAATGGGTTTGAGACTAATTTAGCAAGACATATTCGGGTTGGAGCTTGCGCTTTGTTGTGAACCATCTGGCTGTGCAGAAATGATTTGGTTTTTAACAGATCATCACGGTTTCATTTTTTGCAGGTTATTTTCCGAGCTACGGCACTGATCTGTTCGTGGTCGCCACTCACTACGATGGAGGCCAGGGAGCATTTGGTTAGTGGGTCTATCCGATGGGAGATGGTCGCTCGGAATATATTCAGCCGGTTTGGATGGCGGTCATGTAATAGGATAGGCAATTAGTTTACCTATCTTTATTTAGCCAGCCGGTTGTGGCACCTTGTTCATGGCTAGTCTGTGTTTCTAGCATTTTTGCGCTCTGTGTGAGCTGCCTTTCTTTTTCAGATTTGAGACCTTGGAACCTTGTTGGCACCATTTTAGTTAATAAAGATGGCCGTATGCATCACCCTTGATGCAGAGGCCGGGGAGTCCCCCCTTTTCAAAAAAAAGGTTTTTGTTTCCCAAGTCCTAACAAAAACAATGGAAGGTTCAAATCTTATGCCAATAGTTTTCAACTCTGTTGTGTTGCGAGTATGACTTCATGCTTCACTGCAAAACTTACTGAGAAAATGTTCCACTAATCGTATGCATGATTAGGTTGATGAGGAGGTGGGTCACTCAGAACAGGACTGAAATTGCAGTTTGCTTCGTGTGCGTGGTGTCTGTCAACGATTCAAGGATGATGAGTTAGGAGAGACGGAGAGCTACAGTGGCCGGCTGGCGTCATCTGCGACGAAACGGGGCACAACGAGGGAAGCAGGTGTTTCCCTTCTCACCCTTCTACACACGCGCTCCTACCTGTACATTACTTTCTCCGATGCCAAAGCTATTCGGCATCGTTTAGAAATCCCCTTCAGATGTCTTTATCTGGGCAACATCACCACAATGGCTCCCTCCTTGAAATAGTGGTGGAAGAAAATTTAGTGTGAGGCATGATGATTGTCGTAGCGCCGTTGCTGTTAGCAGAGAGGGCGTAAGACTGGCGCACGGCGGGGTCGTCGATAAACTCCTCACGCGGGAGCCGCCGCCGTCACCTTACACCCACCTTCGCGTGCGAGCTGAACGGGCCAGATAATGTTACCAGCCCACGTAAGCCCAATTAACCACAGCTCTCCTAAACCTCTTCGGAGCAGCAGCCCAATAGATGATTGGCATGCGGCGACGACTGTGCTAAACATCTATACCGCTCGTTAAATGATCCAGCGGCTGACGATGTAAGTCACTGTGGTGGGTCGTTGCTCGCTCTGTTATACTGTTAGTTAATAATAATTCGATGGCCGACAAGCAACGAGACTAAACCGGGAATGCATAGATCGTTAGTCGTTGCACATTCCAACGGTGCGTCTTCTTCCACCGTCTAACAGCTCCCTTCTAATCCAAGCAACGACTAAACCGGGAAACGCGCGAAAGAGACATACTACACAGTTATCCAGACTTCCAGAGTGCGATGGCAGGAGATGACACGAGAAACGCGCGCGAGGCGCGATCGACAATTTGGCATTGCTGTCGTAAGATCGATCGATCGATCTTCTTTGCCTGTGACCTAAGTACGTGCGAGAAGCGGCCAAGAAGAAAACGTAGATGCATGCGACATGCCTATTTAGGCCCGCATCCACATGGCTGGTGTCACTGTGTTAGAGCCCTTTCTTGCATGGCAATGTCCAACTTCGCTGACCAAGAACAGCCGTTTGTATCAGGGCACATTTATGCATCTTTGCTCGTTAGTCAAACTTGTTCACTGCCATGGAGGCGAGGGAACGAGTGTTAGCTTTAAACAGTTTGCTTTAGCTAAGGGCCTATGTGGCTTTATGCGGCGATTCGATTTAGTTCACAGCCTCAATCCATTTCCAAACTTCGTGCAGTAATATTGGCAGGTTGTGTGCATTAAAATGCATGAATATGAATGTGTACACGTTTCATATTCATACATTTTAATTCATCAGGTTCAGTCCATTACCAAGCTTTGTACAGTAGTATTGCAGGGTGTTTCTTACCTGCTGGTCATTAATGCTCTCTGCAGAAAGGATATGTCAAATGCATCTGCGACACACTCCTTCAGTTCTAAATACGGATCTTTAGGAAACCGTTTTCAGCCAAAATTGTCTATCTTTTATATATGTAGCATGTGTGGAACATATTTAGATTCACGAGATGAAAATAGTATGATTATATTTGTATAATTTTCGTATTATTGAAGAAACAGACCCAACACAGAATTACAGTCAAAAGATACCAAAGAGGGAGACTATGAGAGTTATGCGCGCACGCGCGCGCGCAAAGTGAAAAGAAACATTTTCAAAAAATAACATCAGTTTTTTAACAGAGAATGCTATACCATGAGAATTTATCATGTGTACCGAGCTTTTTGTATCTTTCACAAAACAACCTCATGTGTACCGTTGCCTTGGCATGGAACAAACCTGTTCAGGCCCGGGATGCCATCCGCAAGATTCATATCAAGCTCTGCCGGACCGCGAAGGCCCTGCGCAAGTGGCAAAAGGAAAAGGTCGGGATGCTTGGCTCCCAGATCGCAGTTGCCAAGGAGATCATCTGGCGCCTGGATGTTGCTGAGGAGGGAAGACCGCTCTCGGACTCGGAGAGGGAATTGCGTAATCAACTTAAGGCCTCGTACCTGGGGCTCCTCGCCATTCAGAAAATCAAGCTGAGACAGCGTTCTCGGCTCAACTGGATCCGACTGGGGGATGCCACCACAAAGCTTTTCCATGCTCGAGCGAATGGACGAAGGCGTAAGAACTTCATCCAGACAATCACCACCACCTCGGGGCTGGCAATTACTAGAAAGGACAAGGAACGGGCCCTTCTGGACCACTTCCAGGCTAACATCGGCACGCCTGCCTTGCGCACCAAGTCCATTGTCTGGGAGAACATCGGGATGCAGCGCCACGACCTATCGGCTCTGGACGCTCCATTCGACGAGGCGGAGATTAAGGAGGCGGTATTGTCCTTACCTTCGGTCAAGGCCCCGGGCCCTGATGGTTTCATCGGCACCTTCTTCAAATCATGCTGGGAGATCATCAAAGTGGATGTCGTGGCTGTGGTGATGCAGCTCGCGAACCTGAGAGGCGACTGCACTGGTCTGATCAATTCTGCCAACATTATTCTGCTCCCGAAAAAAGCCGGCGCATCCTCGATTGGCGACTACCGCCCAATCAGTTTGATACACAGCATCTCCAAGATCTTCTCCAAGCTGTTGGCTAACCGACTAGCCCCTCTTCTTTCGTCGCTGGTTTCCAAGTGCCAGAGTGCCTTTGTGCAGAAACGGTGGATCCACGATAATTTCCTACACGTGCAAAACTTGATCAAAGAATTGCACCGCTCTTCAACGCCAGGCCTTTTCCTCAAGCTCGACATCTCCAAGGCTTTCGACTCTGTGGGTTGGGCTTACCTCCTGGAGGTACTGCAACAGTTGGGATTTGGGCAGCGCTGGCGGGAATGGATCTGCATGACCCTCGCTTCATCTTCCTCTAGGGTGCTGTTAAATGGGGAGCCGGGAACCCCATTCGTACATGGAAAAGGCCTTCGCCAGGGCGACCTGGTGTCACCTATGCTCTTCATTCTGGCCATCGATCCTCTGCAACTTATGTTTCGGGCGGCTTCCCAGGCCGGGATCCTCAAGCCCATCAGGGCGCGGACGGCCTCCTGCAGGGTTTCTCTCTATGCAGACGATGCGGGCATCTCCGCTAACCCGGTCAAAGAAGAGATCGACGCCATCGCTATGATCCTGGCCTGTTTTGGGGATGCATCGGGCCTCGTCACAAACGTCAGCAAGACCGAGGTGTTCCCCATTCGCTGCCAGGACATCGATCTCCCGGCAATCCTCTCAGCCTTCCCGGCAAGCTGGCCTTGTTCCCCGGCCGATACCTAGGTCTCCTACTACATACCAGGCGGCTCAGAAGGGTTGACCTCCAACCTCTTCTAGACAAGGCAATGGGCCGGTTGCCGGGCTGGAAGGGGAAGAACCTGGCGCGACCGGGCAGGGTCTCCCTTGCAAAGTCCGTATTGTGCGCCATCGCAAATCATCACCTCACTGCGCTCTCGCTTCCCACTTGGGCAATCCATAAGCTTAGTAAGATCACTCGTAACTTCATCTGGTGTGGGGAAGACTCGGAAAACACGTCTGGCGGACATTCTCTGGTCAACTGGAAGACTGTCTACCGGCCTAAGCCCATGGGGGGCCTGGGAATCACTGACCTCGAGAGATTTGGTCGGGCGCTCCGTCTGCGCTGGCCTTGGCTTATGTGGACTGATCCTGGCCGCCAATGGGTGGGCTCTGCGGTGCCCTGCGATGAGACGGATATGGCACTCTTCAGGGCTTCTACCACCATCTCCTTGGGCAATGGGAGAAAATCCTTATTCTGGCACGACGGCTGGACAGGACGGGCCCCCCTGTCCCGGGCCTTCCCGGAGCTGTACAAAATTGCCACCAGGAAGAGGAGAACTGTGATGAAGGAGCTCCAGGAGGAGAACTGGATCAGATCGGTGGCCCGTCTTTCATCGCCTACCCATCTGCAGGAGTTCATTGCCCTCGCATCAGCTATCTCTCAGGTTGAGTTGAACCCGGACCAGGAGGACTCCATCACTTGGCGGTGGACCCCAAATGGCATTTACTCTGCTGCTTCGGCCTACGCGGCCCAGTTCTCTGCATCCTATCCCAGGTTTTCCCCAGCCAAGATTTGGGAGGCACACGCTGAGCCAAAATGCAAGTTCTTCGCCTGGCTTGTGCTCCACGGAAAAATCCTCACGGCCGACATGCTAGCCGTTCGTGACTGGCCGCATGACCCTCGCTGCCCCCTTTGCCTTCGGGCACCGGAGACGGCCACTCATCTCTGTAAGGACTGCCCGTTTGCCGCCGCAGTTTGGTCTCACGTCTAGGTGTGGACGGGAGAGGATTCTGGGGCCACGCCCACGTTGCCCCCTTCGATGGGGATTTCGGACTGGTGGGATTCGTTCACCACCAATTTGCCCAAGGACGACGGAAGAAAGCGGAGCGGCCGCTTCCTTTACACCATCTGGAACATCTGGAAGGAGCAAAACCGAAGCATCTTCAATGGAACTCGCCTCACGCACCTAGAGGTAGCAGCTATTGCCTTCGACGACATCAAGCAAAGGACTTTGGCCTTTGGCCGAGCATAGGTGGCAGCCGGTATCGGTTGATTAGTTCCTAGGGGTTTTTGTCCGGTTTCTCTCAGAAAACCGGAACACTCTTGTACATAAACTTTATTCTCCTTCTTATATGAAAAGGCAGTGCTCCTGCCGGTTCCTCAAAAAAAAAAACCTCCATGCCCTAACGCCAGTGACCATGGTGAGAATGTATTCTGTGTACCGAGCCAATTTGTGCACCCAATACACCAGTGGATTCTAGACCCTTAGATGAAAAAGTAATGCGCTAGATTTTGGTCAAAAGTTGGACTATACCTTTTTACAGAGACAACCTTCCACTTTGTACAAACTATAATCCACACTCTGCAACACACACACTCCCATAAAGAATCTGTATGTTACTTTTTTTTTGGCCCAAACACACAAATGTTCATATATTTCAACCATATGCTCGATTTAAGATCCATTTTGACTTTCATATTTGTTTTGACGAGATCTTTGAAATAAGATCAATGTTGAATATGCTCATTTTTTTTCTTCTGAAACATGACTTCGAATTTGATCTACTGGAAGCATGTGCATGCGGGCCACACGTGTGAGAGAGAGGCAGATATTTCTCACCTACAAATTAAGAACATGTAAATGTTGCAGTCAAGTTTCAAGTTAATTTTCAAAAGCGGAAATTATTAATTTTCAATAATATGCTCAATATTAATCTTGATTCAAAGATCTCGCCAAAACGAAGAATCGTCAAAACGGTTCCGAAATCATACGTTTCGCTTAAAATATGTGACGCCTTTTTTGTTTGAAGCAAAAAAGTTAACACAACAAATTTCTTTATAGGAGAGGGAAATGCAAACTGCGGGTTGATTTTGATAAAATAAAAGGGCTACTCTGCACTGTTTTAACAATCCATCTACCAGCCTGATCATATCCCTCAGTTTTTTATCCAGTGGCTCAAACAACACAAGTGCATTTGGTGCATGAATTGAGCCAGTGCACCTGATACGTTCTCACTCTACCATAGCCATCCGTCAAAAAATTGTCAGTTACACCAAGATAGATAAATGGCTCTCTAAACACTCCATTCCTAACCTGATATAAGCATACAACGATCGGCCAGTATAAAGTGAGGCTTTTTGGCTCTCGGGCTCCATGAAGCCCGGATTTTTCCAAAATTTAAAAATCGACCTTCTAAGTTTCAGAAACATCTGAGAATATACACAAGTACTTATAGATGTATACTAGATGTGCGTGATATTTCATTATGAAGTAAGTTTTCATGTGAGCTGTACAAAAAAAATCTTGTACTTTTATAGTGAATAGTACAGGTGCTGGAAATACATGATTTTGTTAGTTTTGCCTAGCTCGCAGCATTTGCGTATTTTACAGACAAATAGTATAAATCCGTAGGTATGTGTGTATTTTAAAAAAATGAAACCTGAAAATTATAACTCTGAAATTTTCTAAATTTCATGCTCCATGGAGCTCGAGGTCCATTAGCAATTTCTATGGATAATATTACATACAAATATGATGTTTTTTTGGCGAATATGAGTTCGTTTGGTGCCTAGTCAACCGCCATGTGGACCTTACATGTCAGCAAGATGTGTCAAGACGATTTAAATAGGGAAATCTGTTGGAAATGTATATCTAACGAGCAAAAATTGGAGACAGAAATAGGTCTAGGACAACAAAATTTAGCAACTTCAAATTGACCCATATTCTTTGCAACTTAAGCAACAAAGTTAATTCCAATAAAGGAACTTATCTATGAAACTTGTATTAAACTTCTTACATGGAAGGAAATATATGGAGTTTTCCAGAAAAATAAATGCATTGCAAAACTGTAGGTGTTGCATTCTCGTGGAATTGCAATAAAATCATGCATGTTTAAAGCACATGGAGTGCATTTTTAGGTCTTTATTACTGTCCTTTTTATGTAGACTACAAACAAATACTTGCTCCGTCCGGGTTTATTAGTCCCCTTTGTAATTTGTGCTAAATTTCGACTAAAAATTTAACTGAAAAAATATTGGTGCATGTCAACAAAAATTATATCGCTGGATTCGTATTTGAACATAGTTTCCAATGATACAATTTTTAGTGACATGCATGAACATTTTATTAATTAAATTTATGATCAAAATTTGACATAGATTACAATGAAGACCAATGAACCAGGATGGATGTAGTACTCATTAGTTCAAGCTAATATGAACTGCATGAGCCGGTTTTATTTTTTGTAATACTAGTTTTTCTTTAAATCAAAGTGAGAACATGTACTCATCCAATAAAATGCTCGTCCTGTTGGCGGCAAATTGACCTACCATGCACTCCTATTTTTCTTTTTGGCAATGCCACGTTGCAAAGGCGAGGAGAGGAGACAGACACCAAGCTAAATGCCAAAACCGGTGCCAAAAACACTTTATGCGTGCAAGGATCGCCTGTCACGTACCAACAGGCCGAACCCCGGTTCCTTTCCACCTCCCCACACCGGCTTGTCTTACTTCACGGCCGAACGCGATCGGAATCTCTTGATGTGGCCAGCCAGCCGTGCGCCGATAGGGAAGCAAAGGAAACCAATCGATGCTGGTGATCCGGACGATGCCGATCACTACTTCGCTCAATTATTTGCGTGATGATTGTTCAATCTGGATTCGATTTTCATGGTGGCGGTCCATCGTGCACGTTCCAGTTCGATGGTACTGACAAAGTGGCCGGTCGGGGAATATTGTGCCGTTGCTGTCACGAATGCAGGTGGCGAGTTTGCATGCGGATACATACGTGTGTTCATGGAGTATATGGCATTCCGGTGTGTGTGACTATTCTTTCGAAACATGCTTCTGCCTCGCTTTATATATCCTCACACATTTGACATTGCAAAGCGTCAAAGAAAAGCGGCCATAGGTGACCAGCTAGGCCTAGCTGCCGACTTATAGTTTGCACTGGCACGAGACTTCTGTGTTAATAGTTTGACCATATAGTCGTGGCCTTCGGCAGTTTCTGACAGCGTTGCAACGCCGGACACATGAGGTACGTATTTGTTTGTGCTTGATCCAGTTTATCAGTCGTCGCCGACGTTACCAGCTGGTGCCTGTGGCAAAACGCAACTTTGATTATGTACTAAATAAATCCATTTCGTTGTACATATATACACGCGTACCTTTATATGTTACAAAATTCAAGCGATCTTGGCATGATGCATGCCCCCAACCAAAAATATAAATAAAACTTCTGCATGATGAACGAGCGTATTTGTTTGCATGCACGCATGCATGCCTAAAAACTAGGCGTCCACGTACGTACGTACAAGGACCTTGCAGAGCAGCGTGGAGCCTAAACCGTAGTCGGCTAGTCGCTGTCCTTGGGAACTGTTTCGGGTAAAACGTACACCTATGACAGGCGTCATATACATACTCAGTGTCACTGACATCATCTCTTCTGCATGTTGAACACAAGAAACAATGATCAAAACATATGTAGTAGAGGTTCCTTTTTTCTCTTAATACAATAAAACCACATATGCTCACGCACCCAGCGCCTACGAACACCTTTAAGATACTGGGCTAGCACAACATCTTAAAATTGACGAAATCAATTTTCCATCCATTAAAAATAAGTCCTACAAAATGTTTGGACCAGACTACAAATATAAAATATAAGGCTTCACTCTTTATATGTGGAAGGATGATTGGTGCAAGGTCGAGGTTCCATGGAACACCGGTACATTTCTCTAATTCCAAATCTTCGACAATACTAAGGGCATCTCCAGCTGCGCCCCCAAGAAGGCCTCCCCAGGCGATTTTTTCGCGCCGGCGCCGAAAAAACGGCCCAGTCGCGCCCCCAGGAGCCCGATTTTCGCCGGCTTGGGCCGAAAACAGCACCGGCGGACCCAGCCCGAAACCGGCGCGCTGGGGGGCGCTCGAGGGCGCCGGGCGAACTTTTTTGGCGCGAAGAAACCGCGGGCCCGACGCGTCAGCGACCGGGTTACTTCTCGGCCCTTCGTCGTCCTCATCGCCTCGTTTCCCGCGGCGAATCAATGCCAAAGCTGCCGCGCTGCCGCGCCGGTCAGCCTGCGCCATTGATGCTTCACGGGCGGCGCAGTGAAGGCCGGACGATGCGCGTCCCTCGCCCTCGCCTCGCCCGCCACGCGTACGCACGGTGCCACGCGTGTGGGCGGCGCGTCGGCCTATATATGCCGCGCCCCGGCGCACTCGGTCGTCACACTTCCCCTCCGCCGTCGCTCCTTCCCCTCCGCCGTCGCTCCTTCCTCCCTCTCCTCTCCTCCTTTTCGCCGCCTTCCAATGGCCGAACGTTTCCCAGGCGACGGCGCGGCGGCGAACGGCTTCGGCCGCCGCCATCTCCATGAAGATGAGGCTCGCCTCCTTTACGAGGCCGAGTACCCGGTCCCGCCGGACATGCGGGTGCCCGGGGCGTGGAGGATCAGCGCGGGCGGCGTGCCGGTGCCCCCGGTACCCTCCGGCGCGGTGCGGCGTGCGGAGATCGCCCGCATCCGCTCGAACCTGCCGCCTGCGGCGAGGGGGGCGCCACGGTACGCCCCCGACAGCCCGCTGTGGGAGCCGTACTTCCGCCGCCGTCACGCCCAGCAGCTCGAGGCCACCAACGGCGTCGTGCCCTCCGGCAGGCAAAACTCCACCGGCCGGCGTCGATGGTGGGGCGTGCCAGGGCGCACGCTGGACGCCGTCCTCGAGTACATCGAGGGCGGCAACACGCCGCGCCTCGACTACCCCGCTCCCCCTTCCTTTTCACGCCGTCGGGGAAGCTCCTGGACCCCGAGGCGCATGGAGACCGGGGGGTCCTCCTCTTCGTCCGGCGGCTCGCCCTGCCTCCGCCCCGTCAAGCCAGAGCCCCAGGACACGCCTGTGGCCGCGCGCACCCGCAGCTCCGGCGTCCGTATCGGCGCCCCGTCAAGCCGGAGCCCCACCGGCCGTTTTGTCCTCGTCGAGCCCAAGCCGGAGCCCGGCCTCGTCGAGCCCAAGAAGGAGCCCGGCCTCCCCGCGGAGTACAAGGAGATAGCCCGGCGCGGCTTCTCTGACGAGGACGCCATGCGGTGGGCGCGGGAGGACTACCTCCGCGAGGAGACGGTCCGGCAGTGGCGGGCCCTGGAGGAGATCGTCGCCCGCAAGCGCGGGCGCGAGGACGAGCACGGCGTCGTGATCCTCGACAGCGACGACGACGACGCCCCCGGACCTTCCAACCCGCCGCGCCAACCGGGGGAGGGGTGCAGCAGGGACGGCGGAGGTTTATGCGGGGGCGGCAGCGGCGGCGACGACGACGACGACGACGGCGGCGACTACACGCGGTTCTACAGCCTCCTCGGCATGTAGCCGCGTGGTCGGGCGACGAGGAGGGCGGCGAGGCGGGCGGCGAGGGAGACGGCGGGAGTAGCCCGCCAGTTTTTTTTTGTAAAATATGTTTAAGTTTGAACGAACTCGCCGAAGTTTGCAATGAATTTGCGCCGTGTTTAAATTTTTTAAAATACCGTGGGCACCGCGACTGGGGAGCATCACGCCCCCAGTGCGCCGTTTAGCGCCGGTGCGCCCCCAGGGGCGATTTTTTGCCCCTCCTGGGGGGCCAACGGCTGGAGATGCCCTAAGGGGAGGGGGTTGCTTTTGTACGGTGGTATGTGTTTGCCATGATATTTGCCCACTAATTTTGAACTGAATTTTCCTTTGCTAGCTGATATTGTATCAAGGTCTATTAACCATATTAGGTTTTGAATCATTGACCATAGGGGAGCAAAAATCTACATTTTTAATGAAAAATACTCCCTTCGTTTCTAAATATTTGTCTTTCTAAAGATTTTAACAAGTGACTACATACGAAGTAAAATGAGTGAATCTACACTCTAAAATATGTCTATATACATCCGCATGTGGTAGTTCATTTGAAATCTCTAAAAAGACAAATATTTAGGAACAGAGGGAGTAAGTGGGTAGCCAGCTTTTGAACATGTTTGCATAATGGATAAAGCCCACGATGTCGTGGTTCTAAGTCTGACAGTAGAATGGGGGGTAGGTATGGAGAGGCAAGATCCTACCTATGGAGCAGTTGTACACGCAAGGGATTTACGAGTTCAGGCCCTTCTCGGAGGAAGTAACAACCCTACGTCTCGGAGCCCGGAGGCGGTCGACTGGATTATATGCGTATGAGTTACAGGGGTGTGAACCCTTTACACTGAGGAGGGGGGTGTCTTATATAGTGTCTGCCAGACCCCTTCGGCCCTCAGTTATGCAGGGTTTAAAGTACATAAAGGATTGGCGTTACTGGTAACGTCCTACATAAAGTGTCATCATGGCCATAAATACTACTTAATTACAGACCGTTTGAATACAGAATGGCTCTTGATCTCCTGGTGGTCGAGTAGGTCTTCATGGTCGAGTGCCTTTGAGTCTGTCGAGTGGATTCCCTCTTGGTCGACTGGAAGGCAGCTTCTTCTGAAGATGTCCTTGGGGAGGGTACTTTGGACAGGTCCGTGACCCTACCCTAGGTACATGACTTCATCATTAGCCCCCTAATGGATCGAGGTTTGAGTGAGGAAGGAGTTGATAATCTTTCCGACATGTTTTTGGTGTTCTGAGCATGTCTCATCTTGGATCAATGACCTTTTTTAATGATGGCATCAACTTTTCTTTCAGTCGCCTTGATCCATTCTTTTCTTCTGTCGAGTGAACTTTTGAACTTGGTGAACTTCCGAGCGATGGATCGTAGGAAATCCACCACCTGACAGGTTGCTCTGCTGTTAGCGGATTTTGTGGGATCCGAATTTTGGGAAGCGCGCGAAGCGGGGTGGATCGCGGTACTCGGATGGGATAAGGCGTAGACGCCTCGATTTCCGCGCCACCTTTTTCGCCACGTATCGCGCGCGCGACTATTTCGGGATTTGATAGGATCGTCCGGGCCTACCTGTCATCCACTCGGAAGCGTCCCTATATAAGGTGCCGGGCGAGGGTTTTTGAACAGTGCATCTCCATTTCCCTCTCCGCCTTCCTCACCCCCGCCTGCTGCGCCCGCCTTTGCCTCCTCCCACCCACTCCTCGCGCGCCTCACCGGCGACGATGGTGAAGGAGAAGACGGCGGCCCTGGAGCGAGCGAAGAAGGCGACAGCGACGGCAAAGGCGAAGGGGAGAGCGACCAGCCGGGGCGGATCTTCGTCGAGGTCATGCCTCCCGCAAGGTTGGGTCCAAGGAGATTGGATCCGCTCGACCATCACCCAGGCGGATCTCAACGACCTGGCCAATGAGGGACTGATCTCTCATGGGTCAGCAAGACTCCCGGGGACCGAGTGGCAACCGCAGCCACTGGAGGGTGAGTGCGTTCTCCTAGCCACTCATGTAGATCGCGGATTCTCCCTGCCACCGAGTCTTTTCTTTCGAGGGTTTCTGAACTTCTTTGGGGCGCAACTCCACCATTTCACTCCCAATTCCATTGCCCATCTTGCTGCTTTCGTGTCCATGTGCGAAAACTTCCTGGGTTGTCGACCGCACTGGGGTCGCTTTAAGCACATATTCACCTGTCGCTCACAGACGGTGAAAAAGGCGAGTCCGGATGATGAGAGGACCAAGGTTATCCATGAAGGAAATATGCCCTAGAGGCATAATAAAGTTATTATTTATTTCCTCATATCAGGATAAATGTTTATTATTCATGCTAGAATTGTATTAACCGGAAACATGATACATGTGTGAATACATAGACAAACATATAGTCACTAGTATGCCTCTACTTGACTAGCTCATTAATCAAAGATGGTTATGTTTCCTAACCATAGACATGTGTTGTCGTTTGATTAATGGGATCACATCATTAGGAGAATGATGTGATTGACATGATCCATCCCGTTAGCTTAGCACTTGATCGTTTAGTATTCTGCTATTGCTTTCTTCATGACTTATACATGTTCCTGTAACTATGAGAATTATGCAACTCCCGTTTACCGGAGGAACACATTGGGTACTACCAAACGTCACAACGTAACTGGGTGATTATAAAGGTGTACTACAGGTGTCTCCAAAGGTACATGTTGAGTTGGCATATTTCGAGATTAGGTTTTGTCACTCCGATTGTCGGAGAGGTATCTCTGGGCCCTCTCGGTAATACTCATCACTTAAGCCTTGCAAGCATTATAACTAATGAGTTAGTTATGAGATGACGTATTACAGAACGAGTAAAGAGACTTGCCGGTAACGAGATTGAACTAGGTATTGGATACCGACGATCAAATCTCGGGCAAGTAACATACCGATGACAAAGGGAACAACGTATGTTGTTATGCGGTTTGACCGATAAAGATCTTCATAGAATATGTAGGAACCAATATGGGCATCCAGGTCCCGCTATTGGTTATTGACCGAGAATGGTTTTAGGTCATGTCTACATAGTTCTCGAACCCGTAGGGTCCGCACGCTTAACGTTTCGATGACAGTTTTATTATGAGTTTATAAGTTTTGATGTACCGAAGTTTGTTTGGAGTCCCGGATGTGATCACGGACATGACGAGGAGTCTCGGAATGGTCGAGACATAAAGATTGATATATTGGAAGCCTATGTTTGGACATCGGAATGGTTCCGGGTGAAATCGGCATTTTACCGGAGTACCGGGAGGTTACCGGAACCCCCCGGGGGGTTAATGGGCCTACATGGGCCAAGAGGGAGAAGAGGAAGGAGCCAGGAGGGGGCCGCGCGCCCCTCCCCCTCCTAGTCTGAATAGGACAAGGGAAGGGGGGCGGCGCCCCCCCTTTCCTTCCCCTCTTCCTCCTCTTTCCCCTTTCTCTCCTACTCCTACTTGGAAAAGGGGAGTCCTACTCCCGGTGGGAGTAGGACTCCCCCCCTTGGCGCGCCCCCTAGGCCGGCGGCCTCCTCCCCCCTGGCTCCTTTATATACGGGGGCGGGGGGCACCCCATAGACACACAAGTTGATCTACGGATCGTTCCTTAGCCGTGTGCGGTTTCCCCTTCCACCATATTCCACCTCGGTCATATCGTCGCGGAGTTTAGGCGAAGCCCTGCCGGTAGAACATCATCATCATCACCATGCCGTCGTGCTGACGGAACTCATCTCCGGAGCCTTTGCTGGATCGGAGGGCCGGAGATCGTCATCGAGCTGAACGTGTGCTGAACTCGGAGGCTCCGTACATTCGGTGCTTGGATCGGTTGGATCGTGAAGACGTACGACTACATCAACCGCGTTGTGCTAACGCTTCCGCTTACGGTCTACGAGGGTACGTGGATGAACATTCTCCCCTCTCATTGCTATATCATCACCATGATCTTGCGTGTGCGTAGGAATTTTTTTGAAATTACTACGTTCCCCAACAGTGGCATCCGAGCCTAGGTTTTATGCGTTGATGTTATATGCACGAGTAGAACACAAGTGAGTTGTGGGCGATACAAGTCATACTGCTTACCAGCATGTCATACTTTGGTTCGGCGGTATTGTGAGATGAAGCGGCCCGGACCGACATTACGCGTACACTTACGCGAGACTGGTTTCACCGTTACGAGCACTCGTGCTTAAAGGTGGCTGGCAGGTGTCTGTCTCTCTCACTTTAGCTAAATCGAGTGTGGCTACGCCCGGTCCTTGCGAAGGTTAAACACCAACTTGACGAACTATCGTTGTGGTTTTTGATGCGTAGGTAAGAACGATTCTTGCTAAGCCCGTAGCAGCCACGTAAAATTTGCAACAACAAAGTAGAGGACGTCTAACTTGTTTTTGCAGGGCATGTTGTGATGTGATATGGTCAAGACGTGATGCTATATTTTATTGTATGAGATGATCATGTTTTGTAACCGAAGTTATCGGCAACTGGCAGGAGCCATATGGTTGTCGCTTTATTGTATGAAATGCAAACGCCCTGTAATTGCTTTACTTTATCACTAAGCGGTAGCGATAGTCGTAGAAGCAATAGATGGCGTAACGACAACGATGCTACGATGGAGATCAAGGTGTCGCGCCGGTGACGATGGTGATCATGACGGTGCTTCGAGGATGGAGATCACAAGCACAAGATGATGATGGCCATATCATATCACTTATATTGATTGCATGTGATGTTTATCCTTTATGCATCTTATCTTGCTTTGATTGACGGTAGCATTTTAAGATGATCTCTCACTAATTATCAAGAAGTGTTCTCCCTGAGTATGCACCGTTGCGAAAGTTCTTCGTGCTGAGACACCACGTGATGATCGGGTGTAATAGGCTCTACGTTCAAATACAACGGGTGCAAAATAGTTGCACACGCGGAATACTCAGGTTATACTTGACGAGCCTAGCATATACAGATATGGCCTCGGAACACGAAGACCGAAAGGTCGAGCGTGAATCATATAGTAGATATGATCAACATAAAGATGTTCACCATTGAAACTACTCCATCTCACGTGATGATCGGACATGGTTTAGTTGATTTGGATCACGTGATCACTTAGATGACTAGAGAGATGTCTGTCTAAGTGGGAGTTCTTAAGTAATATGATTAATTGAACTTAAATTTATCATGAACTTAGTACCTGATAGTATTTTGCTTGTCTATGTTTGTTTGTAGACAGATGGCTCGTGCTGTTGTTTCGTTGAATTTTAATGCGTTCCTTGAGAAAGCAAAGTTGAAAGATGATGGTAGCAATTACACGGACTGGGTCCGTAACCTGAGGATTATCCTCATTGCTGCACAGAAAAGTTACGTCCTGGAAGCACCGCTGGGTGCCAGGCCTGCTGCTGATGCAACTGACGACGTTAAGAACGTCTGGCAGAGCAAAGCTGATGACTACTCTATAGTTCAGTGTGCCATGCTTTACGGCTTAGAACCGGGCCTTCAACGACGTTTTGAACGTCATGGAGCATATGAGATGTTCCAAGAGTTGAAGTTAATATTTCAAGCAAATGCCCGGATTGAGAGATATGAAGTCTCCAATAAGTTCTATAGCTGCAAGATGGAGGAGAATAGTTCTGTCAGTGAACACATACTCAAAATGTCTGGGTATAATAATCACTTGATTCAACTGGGAGTTAATTTTCCTGATGATAGTGTCATTGACAGAATTCTCCAATCACTGCCACCAAGCTACAAGAGCTTCGTGATGAACTATAATATGCAAGGGATGAACAAGACTATTCCCGAGCTCTTCGCGATGCTGAAAGCCGCGGAGGTAGAAATCAAGAAGGAGCATCAAGTGTTGATGGTCAACAAGACCACTAGTTTCAAGAAGAAGGGCAAAGGGAAGAAGAAGGGGAACTTCAAAAAGAACGGCAAGCAAGTTGCTGCTCAAGAGAAGAAACCCAAGTCTGGACCTAAGCCTGAAACTGAGTGCTTCTACTGCAAGCATACTGGACACTGGAAGTGGAACTGCCCCAAGTATTTGGCGGATAAGAAGGATGGCAAAGTGAACAAAGCTATATGTGATATACATGTTACTGATGTGTACCTTACTAATGCTCGCAGTAGCACCTGGGTATTTGATACTGGTTCTGTTGCTAATATTTGCAACTCAAAACTGGGACTACGGATTAAGCGAAGATTAGCTAAGGACGAGGTGACGATGCGCGTGGGAAATGGTTCCAAAGTCGATGTGATCGCGGTCGGCACGCTACCTCTACATCTACCATCGGGATTAGTTTTAGACCTAAATAATTGTTATTTGGTGCCTGCGTTGAGCATGAACATTATATCTGGATCTTGTTTGATGCGAGACGGTTATTCATTTAAATCAGAGAATAATGGTTGTTCTATTTATATGAGTAATATCTTTTATGGTCATGCACCCTTGAAGAATGGTCTATTTTTATTGAATCTCGATAGTAGTGATACACATATTCATAGTGTTGAAACCAAAAGATGCAGAGTTGATAATGATAGTGCAACTTATTTGTGGCACTGCCGTTTAGGTCATATCGGTGTAAAGCGCATGAAGAAACTCCATACTGATGGGCTTTTGGAATCACTTGATTATGAATCACTTGGTACTTGCGAACCGTGCCTTATGGGCAAGATGACTAAAACACCGTTCTCCGGTACTATGGAGAGAGCAACAGATTTGTTGGAAATCATACATACAGATGTATGTGGTCCAATGAATGTTGAGGCTCGTGGCGGATATCGTTATTTTCTCACCTTCACAGATGATTTGAGCAGATATGGGTATATCTACTTAATGAAACACAAGTCTGAAACATTTGAAAAGTTCAAAGAATTTCAGAGTGAAGTAGAAAATCATCGTAACAAGAAAATAAAGTTTCTACGATCTGATCGTGGAGGAGAATATTTGAGTTACGAGTTTGGTCTACACTTGAAACAATGCGGGATAGTCTCGCAACTCACGCCACCTGGAACACCACAACGGAATGGTGATTCCGAACGTCGTAATCGTACTTTACTTGATATGGTGCGATCTATGATGTCTCTTACCAATCTACCGCTATCATTTTGGGGTTATGCTTTAGAGACGGCCGCATTCACGTTAAATAGGGCACCATCAAAATCCGTTGAGACGACGCCTTATGAACTGTGGTTTGGCAAGAAACCAAAGTTGTCGTTTCTTAAAGTTTGGGGCTGCGATGCTTATGTGAAGAAACTTCAACCAGATAAGCTCGAACCCAAATCGGAGAAATGTGTCTTCATAGGATACCGAAAGGAGACTATTGGGTACACCTTCTATCACAGATCTGAGGGCAAGATTTTCGTTGCTAAATTCGGATGCTTTCTAGAGAAGGAGTTTCTCTCGAAAGAAGTGAGTGGGAGGAAAGTAGAACTTGATGAGATAACTGTATCTACTCCCTTATTGGAAGGTAGTTCATCACAAGAACCGGTTCCTGTGACAACTACACCAATTAGTGAGGAAGCTAATGATATTGATCATGAAACTTCAGATCAAGTTTCTGCTGAACCTCGTAGGTCTACCAGAGTAAGATCCGCACCAGAGTGGTACGACAATCCTATTCTGGAAGTCATGTTACTTGACCATGATGAACCTACGAACTATGAGGAAGCGATGATGAGCCCAGATTCCGCAAAATGGCTAGAGGCCATGAAATTTGAGATGGGATCCATGTATGAAAACAAAGTATGGACTTTGGTTGACTTGCCCGATGATCGGCAAGCTATTGAGAATAAATGGATCTTTAAGAAGAAGACTGACGCTGATGGTAATGTAACTGTCTATAAAGCTCGACTTGTTGCGAAAGGTTTTCGACAAGTTCAAGGGGTTGACTACGATGAGACTTTCTCACCCGTAGCGATGCTTAAGTCTGTCCGAATCATGTTAGCTATTGCTGCATTTCATGATTATGAAATTTGGCAAATGGATGTCAAGACTGCATTCTTGAATGGATTTCTAGAAGAAGAGTTGTATATGATGCAGCCGGAAGGTTTTGTTGATCCAAAAGGTGCTAACAAAGTGTGCAAGCTCCAGCGTTCCATTTATGGACTGGTGCAAGCATCTCGGAGTTGGAATAAACGCTTTGATAGTGTGATCAAAGCATATGGTTTTATACAGACTTTTGGAGAAGCCTGTATTTACAAGAAAGTGAGTGGGAGCTCTGTAGCATTTCTAGTTTTATATGTAGATGACATATTGTTAATTGGAAATGATATAGAATTTCTGGATAGCATAAAGGGATACTTGAATAAAAGTTGTTCAATGAAAGACCTTGGTGAAGCTGCTTATATATTGGGCATCAAGATCTATAGAGATAGATCAAGACGCTTAATAGGACTTTCACAAAGCACATACCTTGACAAAATTTTGAAAAAGTTCAAAATGGATCAGGCAAAGAAAGGATTCTTGCCTGTGCTATAAGGTGTGAAGTTGAGTCAAACTCAATGCCCGACCACAACAGAAGATAGAGAGAAAATGAAAGATGTTCCCTATGCTTCAGCCATAGGCTCTATCATGTATGCAATGCTGTGTACCAGACCTGACGTATGCTTAGCAATAAGCTTAGCAGGAAGGTACCAAAGTAATCCAGGAGTGGATCACTGGACAGCGGTCAAGAACATCCTGAAATACCTGAAAAGGACTAAGGATATGTTTCTCGTATATGGAGGTGACAAAGAGCTAGTTGTAAGAGGTTACGTCGATGCAAGATACATACGGATCTGAATGTTGCAGACCCGTTGACTAAGCCTCTCTCACGAGCAAAACATGATCAGCACCAAGACTCCATGGGTGTTAGAATCATTACTATGTAATCTAGATTATTGACTCTAGTGCAAGTGGGAGACTGAACGAAATATGCCCTAGAGGCAATAATAAAGTTATTATTTATTTCCTCATATCATGATAAATGTTTATTATTCATGCTAGAATTGTATTAACCGGAAACATGATACATGTGTGAATACATAGACAAACATATAGTCACTAGTATGCCTCTACTTGACTAGCTCATTAATCAAAGATGGTTATGTTTCCTAACCATAGACATGTGTTGTCATTTGATTAATGGGATCACATCATTAGGAGAATGATGTGATTGACATGACCCATCCCGTTAGCTTAGCACTTGATCGTTTAGTATTCTGCTATTGCTTTCTTCATGACTTATACATGTTCCTGTAACTATGAGAATTATGCAACTCCCGTTTACCGGAGGAACACTTTGGGTACTACCAAATGTCACAACGTAACTGGGTGATTATAAAGGAGTACTACATGTGTCTCCAAAGGTACATGTTGAGTTGGCGTATTTCGAGATTAGGTTTTGTCACTCCGATTGTCGGAGAGGTATCTTTGGGCCCTCTCGGTAATACTCATCACTTAAGCCTTGCAAGCATTATAACTAATGAGTTAGTTATGAGATGACGTATTATAGAACGAGTAAAGAGACTTGCTGGTAACGAGATTGAACTAGGTATTGGATACCGACGATCAAATCTCGGGCAAGTAACATACCGATGACAAAGGGAACAACGTATGTTGTTATGAGGTTTGACCGATAAAGATCTTCATAGAATATGTAGGAACCAATATGGGCATCCAGGTCCCGCTATTGGTTATTGACCGAGAATGGTTTTAGGTCATGTCTACATAGTTCTCGAACCCGTAGGGTCCGCACGCTTAACGTTTCGATGACAGTTTTATTATGAGTTTATAAGTTTTGATGTACCGAAGTTTGTTCGGAGTCCCGGATGTGATCACGGACATGACGAGGAGTCTCGGAATGGTCGAGACATAAAGATTGATATATTGGAAGCCTATGTTTGGACATCGGAATGGTTCCGAGTGAAATCGGCATTTTACCGGAGTACCGGGAGGTTACCGGAACCCCCCGGGGGGTTAATGGGCCTACATGGGCCAAGAGGGAGAAGAGGAAGGAGCCAGGAGGGGGCCGCGCGCCCCTCCCCCTCCTAGTCCGAATAGGACAAGGGAAGGGGGTGGCGCCCCCCTTTCCTTCCCCTCTTCCTCCTCTTTCCCCTTTCTCTCCTACTCCTACTTGGAAAAGGGGAGTCCTACTCCCGGTGGGAGTAGGACTCCCCCCCTTGGCACGCCCCCTAGGCCGGCGGCCTCCTTCCCCCTGGCTCCTTTATATACGGGGGCGGGGGGCACCCCATAGACACACAAGTTGATCTACGGATCGTTTCTTAGCCGTGTGCGGTGCCCCCTTCCACCATATTCCACCTCGGTCATATCGTCGCGGAGTTTAGGCGAAGCCCTGCGCCGGTAGAACATCATCATTGTCACCATGCCGTCGTGCTGACGGAACTCATCTCCGGAGCCTTTGCTGGATCGGAGGGCCGGAGATCGTCATCGAGCTGAACGTGTGCTGAACTCGGAGGCTCCGTACGTTCGGTGCTTGGATCGGTCAGATCGTGAAGACGTACGACTACATCAACCGCGTTGTGCTAACGCTTCCGCTTACGGTCTACGAGGGTACGTGGACGAACACTCTCCCCTCTCGTTGCTATATCATCACCATGATCTTGCGTGTGCGTAGGAAATTTTTTGAAATTACTACGTTCCCCAACAATCCAGATGTGCGGAGGTCTTGGGATACAAATGAGGAGTAAGAGTGCCTTTCCGGCCATGACCCTTCCTGAGTCGGTTAGAGGTGGCAATCGACCTGGTTCTACTGCCAAGACGAGTCGACGCCGGGGCAGTCGACTGGTCTCCCTCCGTTCTCCATGGACCGAGTGAACAAACCCTCTTCTCTGAAGGTGCTCCCTGAGGAGAAAGCTCAGGTAAAAATGTTGATGGAGCGCGTAGTCCAGCTCATTCAGGATGGAGTGACGGGTATGGACCTTCTGGAGGTCTTCCTTCGACGGCGAATTCAACCGCTCCAATACCGAGGCCACCCGATGTGGTTGTACTGCGGCACCGAAGATACCACTCAGGTCCATCCAGAGGCGGTCAATGACGCCACACTAGAGAGGTGGATGGCTGCCATCACAGGGAATAAGGATAACCCTCGAGGGGCTAGGAGGATCCAACCACTCGACCATACCTACACACCGGACACGGTACGACCACTTATCCCCAGTTGTGATCTTGCTTTGTTCATTCTGCTTCACCGCAAATTAGTCGATTGACCTTTGTCTTGTTTTGTTGTCTGTCAGGCCACCACTGAATTGTACTCGATGCCCAATGGAGCGCAAGCGCCGAATGAGGAGGAGGAAGGAAGTGGGGGCGAAAGCCCGGAGGAGTGGGATTCGAATGCTGATGACGATGATGACTCTGTTGCGGAGGAAGAGGAGGAGGAGGAGGAGGAGGAAGTTGCACCTCCTTGTTCGGAAAGACGCTCAAAGCTTGTTCATGATCCTGCAGCTGAGCGTGGAAAGGGGGTTGCACCCGTCACACAGTCGACCAAGCATCCTCGGACGACTTCCCCGGTGCCGACTGAAAAAGCCCCGAAGCAATCTCGAGTGGCGCCATCGAAGCCGGCGAAGGTCTTGCCGAAGATGAAGATGGCGATCCCCACTATCTCAGGGTAATGGTGTAACTTGAGTTTTCCCATTTCACATGAACTTATCCTTGGCCGACTCGTGAGCTGATCAACTGACTTCTGGAGCTGTAGTGCTGCTACTTCTGATACCTCAGCCAGGGCTGAAGATCACGAGATGGAAGATGCTGTCACTTCAAAACCTGGTATGACTTTTGTAGTTCCGTTTTCAGTCGGTTGGCTCTTTGTCTCTAATTTTGATTCTTTTCTGCAGCTCCATCTAACGTCGTTATTGACCTTCCTGACGATGATGACGAGGAACCACTGAGGCAGAGGAGGAACAGGAAAGCGTCTGCTGGCAAGGTGACTCAGGACGTGCCAGCACCCGAGAAGTTGGTCGTGGAGGGGGACAACGTCACTCGGCCTACCGTATCCTTTGCGGTGCCGCTGACGAGTGCTCGCCCTTCGTCGTCGAGTGCTGCTCAGCCTTCACTTTTCTCGACCCACCATGTCCCAGAGGACCAAGCCAGTGCTGCTAAAGAAGCGATACGCCAGGCAGTGGTCATGATGGAGCAAGTGAAGGCAATCCGAGACGCCAGTCAGGCAGCTTATGACGCTAGTTCAGCTCTTCATAGTAATGTTCAGGTCAGTCGGTCACCGCCTGTTCTGTTAGGATATGATATCTGAAAATCCTTCTCTCTGAAAATTTTAGTATCTGTCGTACACCCACTGGGTGTGTTGTTTGAAATTCTGGATTAGTGGGGGCACGCTGAGTGCACCCACTGGGTGTAGTCCCCAAGGCTATGGTGGACTACTGGCAGGGTCGACCATAGTCTTTATGTCTTAAGCTTTTTCTTAACTCGATCAGGTCGAATGGATTCATAGACCGGTGGGGGCACGCTGAGTGCACCCACTGGGTGTAGTCCCCGAGACTGTGGTGGACTACTGGCAGTCGACTATAGTCTGAAGATAACGTTTTTTTGAGCTATTTGTTGGTCGACTAATCGATTCTAACTGATAGAACTAGTGGGGGCACGCTGAGTGCACCCACTGGGTGTAGTCCCCAAGACTATGGTCGAATGTTTATATTCGGCTGTAGTCTTAGAAATGCTATGATTTTTCCTTAGTCACTCGGAAGTGAACTGTCTTTGACATTTGTCGATTGGTTCTTCGCAGAAATCTTGTGAGCTTGCGGCTCGTTACACTGAGTTGGAGAACAAGCAAATCCAGCTCGAGCTTGATCTGAAACTGGTCCAGGAGAACTTCACGAAGTCGAAGGAGGAGGCAAAAGGTATGTTTGGTGAGAACCTCGACGACTGCTTTTGCCTCTCGTCCGTTTCTAAGTCTGATATCACTGTGACTTTGCAGACCAACTGAGGGATGCTCTGAATAAGAAAGACCTTGATTTGGCTGAGATGCAAAAATAGGCTTTAGAGAAGACCAAGCTCGCAGATGAGAAGCTGGCTTCAATCACCAAGCTTGAAGAAGAAAACACCAATCTGAAAGCTGCTCTTGATGCGGCCAACAAGGAGGTCAGTCGACTGAAGAGTGACAAGATTGCCTTGAGTGACAAGGCCAGTGAGTTGGTGGGAAAGAAGAATGATCTGGAGGCTTATCTAGGGGGGCTTGCCAAGAAGCTATTCCTCATGCTTGAAGGTAATCTTTTGTATCAAATAGACATTTTAACTATGATTTCTCCATCAGACTGCAGTCTTGACTCTGGGGTTGTGTTTGCAGAGTTCTACCAGAACTTTGAAGAGGAGACTAGTCGATTGGAAATAAACATGGATCCCATCAACTCCCCTGTGAAAGATGAAGTCGCCATGAATGTGCTCCGTCTTGAATCTCGCGTTGCTGCTGTCGTCGACTATCTCGCAAGGCTGAAGGTCGCAACTTCCCGCATCGACACAACACTCTGGCCAAGAGAGACGCTTCAGAACGACCTCGAATCTCTGATGACTCGACTGAATGAGGTTCCAAGTCGAGTGCAAGAATGGAAGAAGTATTCTGCCAGGTGCGACGCGGATGTTGCTCTGTCTCTGGCCCGTGTTCACTGCAAGGAGGCGCGAGAGGACAAGCTGGCAGCCCTTAAGGTGGCTAATACCAAGAAGCATGATTTCCGATCTTTCATGGAGACCTTCATCGCTGCTGCCACTAGGATTGCAGATGGAATCGACCTGGACGAATTTGTTGCACCTTTCAGCCCTCCACAGGAGGGGTAAAAAACATCTGTGCTTGATACTTTAAATTTGCCTCGGTATGCCGAGTGATTTTTGTAACCGATAAACCTTAACGGGCTTAGCGCCCGAGCACTTTCGGTTCCGTTAGATGTTATCTGAATTTGGATTCGACGTTGAATATGTCTGCATTTGGTTTGAGGTGTCTTTTGCAGGCTAGGGTGAAGCGCTTATTGCAATCGACTTGTTCCCCAACACACTTAGGCAAGCACTGGGCTGCAGCTAAGCCTCCGAGTGGGAGGTCTGCTCCTCACTCGGTAGGATTTTCAAAAACTTAGGCGAGCACTGGGCTGCAGCTAAGCCTCTGAGTGGGAGGTCTGCTCCTCACTCGGTAGGATTTTCAAAAACTTAGGCGAGCACTGGGCTGCAGCTAAGCCTCCGAGTGGGAGGTTTGCTCCTCACTCGGTAGGATTTTCAAAAACTTAGGCGAGCACTGGGCTGTAGCTAAGCCCCCGAGTGGGAGGTCTGCTCTCCACTCGGTAGGATTTTCAAAAACTTAGGCGAGCACTGGGCTGCAGCTAAGCCCCCGAGTGGGAGGTCTGCTCTCCACTCGGTAGGATTTTTGCGGTGTGCCTCTGAAGAAGAGGGCATCAATCGACCTGTACCTCATCTTCCTTGCAGAGCACACATTGTACTTGTGGCGTAGCTCGGAAGAGGAGGGTAGCAATCGACCTGCACCTCGTCTACCTTGCAGAGCGCACGTTATACTTGTGGCGTAGCTCGGAACAGGAGGGTAGTAGTCGACCTGCACCTCGTCTACCTTGCAGAGCGCATGTTATACTTGTGGCATAGCTCGGAAGAGGAGGGTAGCAGTCGACCTGCACCTCGTCTACCTTGCAGAGCGCACATTATACTTGTACTTAGGCGAGCGCTATGCTGCAGCTAAGCCCCCGAGTGGGAGGCTGGCTCACCACTCGGTAGGATTTTATTAAAACTTAGGCGAGTACTTGGACTACAGCTAAGCCCCGGAGTGGGAGGCTGGCTCACCACTCGGCAGGATTTTATTAAAACTTAGGCGAGTACTTGGACTACAACTAAGCCTCTGAGTGGGAGGCTGGCTCACCACTCGGCAGGATTTTATAATACTTAGGCAAAACGGATTCGCAGCTAAGCCCCCGAGTGGGAGGCTGGCTCACCACTCGGCACGGATTTTTTTTACAAACTTAGGCGAAACGGATTCGCAGCTAAGCCACCCACTGGGGGGAAATTTTATTGAACAAAAAAAGTGACAACAATCACTGGGAAAATTATAACACTATTGTCTTTTGAAAAATGAACTACAGAAGTGCTTTTATTACATTTCCGAGCGGCTACTTAAGTGTAAAAGGGGCGGAGCAGCTCCGCGTTCCAAGCTCGGGGCTCGTCGATCTTGTGCTCGACGTTGTAAAGACGGTACGCTCCGTTGTGGAGAACCTTGGTGATGATGAAGGGACCTTCCCAAGAAGGAGCGAGCTTGTGTGGGTTCTGCTGATCCACTTGGAGAACCAAATCTCCTTCCTGGAAGGCTCGACTTTTCACGTTTTTTGGCATGGAAGCGACGCAAGTCTTGCTGGTAAATGGTTGATCAGATCAGAGCCATCTCTCTTTCTTCCTCTAGAAGGTCGACTGCATCCTGCCGTGCTTGTTCTGCTTCAGCTTCGGTGTAGAGCTCGACTCGAGGAGCGTTGTGAAGCAGGTCACTTGGCAAGACCGCTTCAGCTCCGTAGACCAAGAGGAACGGAGTTCTCCCAGTCGACCAGTTAGGCGTGGTCCTTATCCCCCAAAGCACCGAGGGAAGCTCGTCGACCCATGCTCCAGCCGCATGCTTGAGATCACGCATCAGTCGGGGTTTCAACCCTTTGAGAATCAAGCCATTGGCCCGCTCTGCTTGCCCATTCGACTGAGGATGAGCTACTGAAGCATAGTCGACTCGTGTGCCCTGAGATGTGCAGAACGCCCTGAATTCCTCCGAATCGAAGTTTGACCCGTTGTCAGTGATGATGCTGTGCGGGACTCCATATCTGAATATCAATTCTCTGATGAAGCTGACAGCAGTACCGGCATCAAGGTTCTTGATGGGTTTAGCCTCAATCCACTTAGTGAACTTGTCGACTGCTACCAGCACATGGGTGAAACCGCTTCTTCCTGTTCTCAAGGGGCCAACCATATCCAACCCACATACTGCGAAGGGCCAGACGAGTGGTATGGTCTTTAAAGCTGAGGTGGGCTTGTGTGACATATTGGAGTAAAATTGACATCCCTCACACTTGTCGACTATCTCCTTTGCCATTTCATTCGCTCTTGGCCAGTAAAATCCGGCTCGATATGCTTTGGCCACGATGGTCCGAGAGGATGCATGATGGCCACAGGTCCCCGAGTGGATGTCGTCAAGGATTATTCGACCTTCTTCTGGTGTTATGCATTTCTGACCAACTCCAGTCGCGCTTTCTCTATACAGCTGTCCCCTTATCACGGTAAAGGCTTTAGATCGGCAGACGATCTGTCGAGCCTCTTCTTCGTCCTCCGGGAGCTCTTTCCTTAAGATATACGCGATATACGGTACTGTCCAATCGGGAGTGATCACTAATGCTTCCATGATCATGTCGACCACTACTGGAACTTCAACCTCAGTCAGATCTGTGACACTCTTGGGCTGCGGAGCTTCTTCGGTAAAAGGATCTTCTATGACTGATGGAGTATGGATATGCTCCAAGAACACATCACTGGGAATGGCTTCTCTCTTGGAACCTATCTTCGCCAAATCATCAGCCGCTTGATTCTTCAGTCGGGGTATATGGTGGATCTCTAACCCTTCGAATTTCTTTTCAAGCTTCCTCACTGCATTGCAGTATCCAGTCATGGCTGGGCTTCTAATGTCCCACTCCTTCATCACCTGATTGACCACCACATCTGAGTCGCCATAAACCATAAGGCGACGGACGCCGAGTGAAATGGCCGTGCGCAACCCATACAAAAGTGCTTCATATTCTGCTTCATTATTGGAGGAATCAAAGTGGATCTGGAGCACATATCTGAGCTTATCTCCTCGGGGGAAAATCAAAACTACCCCAGCACCGGAACCATTTAACATCTTAGAGCCATCAAAGAACATGGTCCAATGCTCCGAGTGAACTTGAGTCGGCTGCTGTTGTTCAATCCACTCGGCAAGGAAATCTGCTATCGCTTGGGACTTAATGGCTTTCTTTGCCTCAAACTTGATATCAAGGGGAAGGAGTTCAATCGCCCATTTCGCCACTCGACCAGTTGCATCTCTGTTGTGCAGAATCTCTGACATGGGGCGTCACTGACGAATGTAATGGAATGATCAGAGAAATAATGAGCAACCTTCTTCGTGGTCATGTAGATCCCATACACAAGCTTCTGATAATGAGGATATCTTTGCTTCGATGGAGTCAAAACTTCAGAGAGATAATACACTGGGCGCTGAACTTTGAAGGCTTTCCCTTCTTCTTCCCGCTCGACCGTAAGCACTGTACCGACGACTTGTCCTGTGGCTGCAATGTAAAGCAACAGAGGCTCTTTGCTGATTGGAGCAGCAAGCACCGGCTGGGTGGAGAGCAGAGCTTTTAGCTCGGCAAACGCTGCATCAGCTTCTGGAGTCCACTCGAACTTGTCTGCCTTCTTCATCAGTCGGTAAAGAGGCAATGCCTTTTCACCAAGGCGAGAGATGAATCGACTTAACGCGGCCAAGCATCCAGTAAGCTTCTGGACATCATGCACACGCACAGGGCGTTTCATTCGGAGTATGGTGCCAACTTTTTCTGGGTTAGCGTCGATTCCTCGTTCGGAAACGAGAAAACCGAGTAACTTTCCACCAGGAACTCCGAATGTGCACTTTGATGGATTAAGCTTGATATCATACCTCCGGAGATTGGCAAATGTTTCAGCGAGGTCAGTCAACAGGTCGGAACCCTTTCGTGACTTGACTACGATATCATCCATGTACGCTTCCACATTCCGACTGATTTGAGTGAGTAAACACTTTTGAATCATCCTCATGAACGTGGCTCCAGCATTCTTAAGACCGAATGGCATGGTGACATAGCAAAAGCACCCGAATGGAGTGATGAAAGCTGTTTTGATCTCATCGGGTCCATACAGACGGATCTGGTGGTACCCGGAATAGGCGTCTAAAAAAGACAATCTCTCGCATCCCGCAGTCGAGTCGACAATTTGGTCGATGCGAGGTAGAGGAAAATGATCTGTTGGGCAGGCCCGATTGATGTGTTTGAAATCGATGCACATGCGAAGTGACTTGTCCTTCTTGGGGACCATGACGACATTGGCGAGCCACTTGGAGTGGTATATCTCTCGGATAAACTCTGCTGCCAGGAGTCGAGCCACCTCCTCGCCAATGGCTTTTCTCTTATGAACGGCGGACCGTCAAAGATGTTCTTTCACAGGTTTTGCTTTTGAGTCGACTCTAAGGCGATGCTCAGCCAGTCCCCTGGGAACACCCGGCATGTCAGCAGGCTTCCATGCAAAGATGTCCCAGTTCTCATGGAGGAACTGGATGAGCGCTTCTTCCTATTTAGAGTCGAGTGTTGTGGAAATATGGGTCGGAGCTGCGCTGGGGTCGGTCGGGTGAATATGAACGGGCTTTGTTTCACTGGACGACTGGAACGCTGACTCTGTGGCGGGTTTCTTGGCCCGCAACAAATCACTTGGATCTGCATTTTTATTGTATCCCTCCAACTCAACCACTGTTATCTCGGCATCCGCAATCTTCGAGCCTTTCTGAAAACACTCTTCTGCCTTCTTCCGATTGCCAGTGATAGTGATCACACCTTTGGGACCAGACATCTTTAATTTGAGGTACACGTAACATGGTCGAGCCATGAACCGTGCATAAGCTGGTCTCCCCAAAATAGCGTGGTAAGCGCTCTGGAAATCCACGACTTCAAATGTCAGCTTCTCTTTGCGGAAATGCTTCGAGTCGCCGAACACCACATCTAGAGCTATTTGACCGAGTGACTCAGCCTTCTTTCCAAGAATGACTCCATGAAAACTCATGTTGCTAGAGCTGAGTCTGGACATCGGAATGCCCATTCCCTTTAGCGTCTCCGCATACAATATATTCAGTCCGCTACCACCATCCATCAGCACCTTCGTCAGTCGAGTGCCTTCGACGACTGGGTCGACCACCAAAGCTTGCCTCCCAGGGGTGGCTATGTGAGTCGGATGATCGGACTGGTCGAACGTAATGGGAGTTTGAGACCATCTCAGATAACTTGGTGTCGCCGGGGCGACCATATTTACCTCACAGTTGATAACCTTCAATCAACTTTTGCTCTCCACATCAGCAAAAATCATCAGGGTGGAATTGACATGAGGATATCCTCCATCACTGTCCTCTTTATCCTCAGCCTTGTCCAACTCCTTTTCCTTGTCCTTGGGCTGTTTTCCTTGAAACTGCTGGATTAAGAGCCGGCACTGGCGAGTGGTATGTTTCGGGTAGATGAAGTTACCCTCTTCGTCTTTCTTTGTGTGGATGTGACACGGCAGATCCATCACATCATTTCCTTCCTTATCTTTCACCTTCTTGGGGTTCCAGGATCCTTTGGGCTTCCCTTTGAATTTGCCCTGAGTCACGGCCAGAGCCTCTCCAGGAGCCGCTGGCTCGGCTTTCCGCTTCTGCTTCCGACTGGAGTTTCCTTTTTCCGACTAACTCGGCTTGTACTTGCCACTCCGGAGTCGCTCCTCTTCTTCACCATTGGCGTACTTGGTGGCAATTTCCATCATTCGACTCAGGGTCATATCTCCGGTCCGACCAAACTTCAAACTTAACTCTCTGTTCTTAACGCCATCCTTGAAGGCGCAGACTGCCTGATGATCAGACACGTTCTTCACCGTATGATGCAAAGTGATCCATCTCTATATGTAATCTCTCAGGGTTTCATTCGACTTCTGCACGCAGACTTGCAGCTCTGTCAATCCGGCTGGTCGCTTGCAAGTTCCCTCGAATGTCCTGACGAACACTCGGGAAAGATCTTCCCAAGTGTAAATGCTGCTAGTAGCTAACTGATTCAACCATGCCCTGGCCGAACCCTCCAACATGAGTGGTAAGTGCTTCATGGCCACCTCATCATTACCGCCGCCAATCTGTACCACCACTCGGTAGTCCTCAAGCCAGGTTTCAGGCTTGGACTCATCGGTGAACTTACTTACCCCAGTCGCCAACCTGAAGTTGGGGGGTATCACTGCGGCTCTGATGGCTCTGCTAAAACATTCTGGACCTGAACCATGAACTCGGCTGCTAGTGGGCGCATCTCTGTCATGGCCACCTCGACGAGCTCTGTTCCGATCGACCAAACCTTGCACGATGATGGACTCGCATCAAAGCCTGGTTCCCTGGGGTCGACCGGAGCTCTTCGCCCAACACTGAGCTGACGCCTGTCATCTTGCTGCCGATGGGCGTAAGACCCACCCCTTGGGGGAGGAGTGGGCACTCGACGCCGATCATCAAGATCGAATCGGTCATCAAATTGGTCACGTCGACCTTCGCGTCCCTCACGCCGCGGAGGCGATCTTGGGCTATGAGCCGACTGAACTGTATTCGCAGCGACGGATCGACTGTGAATCCTGTTGCGTGACTGTGGCACAGCCGAATTCTGATCTCCTGCTGCTCGGAGCAAATCTCTGATCTGCATCAAGCCTCTGCCAGCCTCCGACTGAGAGGGCTGAATTGATTCTGCTATACGGGCTGCAGCTGCTAGATTCTGAATCGGGGTTCAATATACCTGAGTTGGTTGCGGAAAGAGTTGACGTCGACTGGAGTCGGGTACTCGTTGCCGTGCGCGTTCGTCGAGTGCTCGCTGGAGGTTCTCCACTCGAGTGCGTTCAGCCAAGTTGGCCAAACGTGCTTCCTCCAAGGCGCGAGCCTCGGGAGTTTCTCCTGCGATGGGAGTATGCAGGGCATCCATGTTCCGGCGACGAAGATCTTCCCTCTGCAGAGAAGTGAGTGGCTCGGGTTGATATTCCTCGTGGGCCTGAGCGGGGTCACCTCCGCCGTCTATCCCGTCGGTGCGGGGGAAGCCGGGAGGGCTACGAGGCCCATTGACCATCAGAACTTCCGCCGCCGAATCACTGCTGTCGCACTCGGATGCAGTCTCTACGGAGCCAGTCGACAGATCGAACAGGCCGTAGAGAGATTCGTCGGGCTCGATTGCCGCGACTTGGGTGGTGGCCGATTGGCGAGCCACTGCGTGTCTCACCCACCGTTGAAGTCTCGACCGACCAGAGCGCTTGCGCTGGCGGGAGACAGGGAGGGAGGACGATACAGGAGTCGACCGATACGGAGTCTACGGTTGCCGCAGTAGGACGCCGCAGACACACGCCCGAAAATGCGTCGCACCGCGGATGGGGAGCGCGTCGATGTCGAGTGGAGCCTCCTAGAGCCAAGCGGAGTCGTCGGCGATGAAAGTGAGCACGCCAAGACGGATCTCGCGGCTCTCGACCAGAACTCCGCCAGAAACCATGATGAAGGCAATCGGAACAATTGCAACTTCTCCAAAAATCGCTAAGACACCGGCCCCACGGTGGGCGCCAACTGTCGTGGTTCTAAGTCTGACAGTAGAATGGGGGGTAGGTATGGAGAGGCAAGATCCTAGCTATGGAGCAGTTGTACACGCAAGGGATTTACGAGTTCAGGCCCTTCTCGGAGGAAGTAACAGCCCTACGTCTCGGAGCCCGGAGGCGGTCGACTGGATTATATGCGTATGAGTTACAGGGGTGCGAACCCTTTACACTGAGGAGGGGGCTGGCTTATATAGTGTCTGACAGACCCCTCCGGCCCTCAGTTATGCAGGGTTTAAAGTACATAAAGGATTGGCGTTACTGGTAACGTCCTACATAAAGTGTCATCATGGCCATAAAGACTACTTAATTACAGACCGTTTGGATACAGAATGGCTCTTGATCTCCTGGTGGTCGAGTAGGTCTTCATGGTCGAGTGCCTTCGAGTCTGTCGAGTGGATTCCCTCTTGGTCGACTGGAAGGCAGCTTCTTCTGAAGATGTCCTTGGGGAGGGTACTTTGGACAGGTCCGTGACCCTACCCTAGGTACATGACTTCATCACATGATTCGGCCATCCATGTTGCTGAAGATGGTTGGGTGGTCCATAGATGGTTTTGAATTGCAAACCATGCAAAAGGTTTTCACGTTAGTGGATGCCCGCACGTTGCAAACTAACATTTGCATATTTATTGATGCCGCCCCCAAAATATTGAGCCGGATACATTGATGCTCCTGAGTATTCCCCTGAAACCAAGAATTACACCCGATGGCTGGATTTGAATATCATGTAATGGAGTCAAGTGATCCACCGTGCGCCCCTCGCCAAAATTTAACTACTGAAGTCATTGTATGAAGCCTTGCTAACAGTCCATGTTTTCTTCTTTGCTATTGAGGGGTGTCTTTAGGTCTCTGCGATGTCAAACCATGACGAATCTAGGGAAGGGGCCTTCTTGCCATCTCCCTGGATACATGTAATAGACCCATGTTTGCCTCCTCGCAGGACTTCTCAACCCCACCAAAGTTTTCTTGAATTGCTTGCACTTTAATTATGCACATATAATAATAGTTAAAAAATTGCACCAGGAATACTCTGTCCTCCGTCAGGAGTTAGAAGTCAATCGTACATTAAGAAGCTCAAGAGATTTGTCATCATCCAACAGGAAAAATAATAAGGAAAGGATGAACATTCAAAGATGCGCCCTATAGCATGTGTTTTTAAATGAAATACAATGTTTTCTATAGATAATATAAATATACATATATGAAAATTGGTTCTGTGCCCTAAAAATAACTACATTTTATAGCATTATTAACTTCATTTCCTAAGACAAGACATACTTGAAATACAATCGATCTCCGCTATGATCACTAATTTAGTAAAAATGATTTGAATTTGTAAGCTAAAATTATGCTGCATAATTACCGCGAGGAGGCAAACATGGTTCTACGGATGTACTCCCTCCGTTCTTAAATATAAGTCTTTGTAGAGATTGCACTATGGACCACATATGGATGTATGTAGATGCATTTTAAAGTGTAGATTCACTCATTTTGCTCCATATGTAGTTCATAGTGAAATCTCTACAAAAACGTATATTTAGAAACGGAGGGAGTATTACGCAGGACTTCCCAACCCCACCATCCTTACACAAGCAGAAAATAAACACAGGTCATTGGATGTATCAACGACGTTTTTTTTTGAAACGGAGGCAAAAGATTTGTCTCATCGATTAATTAAGCAGAAGAGAATTGCCCAGTTAATTTACGAAAAACTGGACGAAAACCGATACAAACATATCACATGCGGACTACTCACAAAGAATGCAACCCTGATCGACCCGACAATCATACCCAACACATAACGACCACCAGTCCCCACACTGCTGCATCGCAAAGAAGCCCTCAACGAAGACCACAGGTACCACCAAATCCACGGAGATAAGCCAAGCCATAAGGACAACCTAAAAGACTGGTGATCAACCATCAAGCAGCTGCGGACGCCTTTTCTGTGGCGCTACTCCTCTTGCTCTTGCTCTTGAGAGCCTCCTCCACAATCTTCTTGCCAGATCCAGGGCTAGCCCTCTCCAAACGTGTGAGCAAGCTGTGATCCTGCATTCGGTGGCGGTACGCCGTGAGGGAGGCTCGGTGCCTCTGGATCTCTGGAGCACCCTCGGACCGGGGTAACGTTGTTAGCTTACAATATTTGACTCCCCCTTTCTTTTCGGAAAAAGGGTATGGCAAAAGTCTTAGATCCTTCCAGATGCTAACGTTCACGATTATACAGACCACACACACTGAAGGAAAAGAGCTACTAGCACAGAAAGACATACGTACATTCTTGTCAAATGTCAATAGTGTCCAATCCAATTAGCTAGTGCACCGGGTGATACCATGATGGTGATGCCAAATCCTGTCTCTGCGTGGTGACAAGCAAAACAAGATCCTCCCCAACATATGCTGGTGCTGGAAACATTACTGTTTACTGCCCGGCACTCCCACGTCCACAGGGGCATCGTTTTCATGGAGTGGCCAAGATAAGAACGTAATCAATAGGCCGGCACTGCTACTCTTCCCCCCTGACCTTACCTCCTCCCCATCCAACTCTTCCTATATATACGATGCAGCCGTCCATGTATCCATCATCCACACATACGAACACACACAGCATTGTCATTTAGCTGTTCTTGCTTGCTGATGCTGAAAAACCTGCATGCTAGCATCCCCTGCTCAGAAGAAACAGGGCTCTCGAGGAGGTCTGTCTTTTCATCTTGGTTTTGTTCTTGGTTCGTCGAGGAGAAGATAGTTTTTCGGAGGTGCAAGCTAGGGGCTGATCAGGAGGTCAGACATGGAGGATGTGGCTAAGTTCTTGTTTGGGATTTCAGGTGAGTATTCCTGATTTTCATTTTCCTGTGTGGTAGTAATTAGGAAGCCGTTCTGGTTATCTTGTGTGCTGTGGTTTGCTCATCGGTGGATGTTCTTGTTGGGACGTCCTTTCAATCTAATTACTGCTTGATTTTGTTGTTTCAGGCAATGTCATTGCTCTGTTTCTCTTCCTATCCCCGGTGTAAGTATTTCATGTACCACCTTTCTTCTTCTTCTAAACAATTATTAGGTAGCTCTGCTATTTGCAAGAGATGGTTACAGTGAAGGTGTCAAGACAGCAGAGTGTTACTGGATCCTACACTTTTCTCCATTTTATTGGAAGAATAATTAGGCTATTTTGCTCTCTCTTTCTTCAGTGAGACCAGGAAGCATTATATTTCTGAGTCCAAATCGTACACTCCATATGTGTAAAACCACATGAATAACATGCACAAACCTTCTCTCTTAATCAATGAAAATGGCAAATCTTTTGCCTAGTTTTAAAATATATATTATTTATATATAATCATATAAGAAATAACCTAGAATTTGCTGAAAAAGAGCTTGAATTCCTGGGGAACATGCATCTATTAATCCCTCTTAATTTAATCTAGCTACGTACATAAACTAGAAACTTCCGGCACCCACCTTTGTATGCATGTATTGCACCTTCCGATTTATTAATTCCAGACAAATCATTTTCACAGGCCTACTTTCTGATAGTGTCCAATTTCTGATAGTATTATCATTCTATTCATGCTGTTGAGAATGTACAGTTGCAATTTTACTGTTAGTCTTTTATACAGTCCTACTGAAAGATATTAACCTGTGAAAACTGCAATTCGTCCGTTCACAGGCCTACTTTCTGGAGGATCATTCGTAACAAATCAACAGAGGAATTCTCCGGGGTGCCATACAACATGACGCTCCTCAACTGCCTCCTCTCCGCCTGGTAAAACCTCTCAATTTTCTCCAAGAACAAGTTAACTACAGTACAACACGTGATTGTGATTTACGAGGCTGGAGATCCATCTCATCTCTTGCCTATTTTTATAGAAACTGCCACCCTCGCTTCATTGTTGTACGCTTCTGCAACGTGTCTCTATGCAGAGACATGCCGTTGTACACGTAGCTAATTAAGGCCGACACAAGGGCATAAACTATTCCCGTTCCCTTCCGATCTTGTTGATGCATGGTGCAAAAGTTCGACTTGTTACAAGTGAGAGAGTTTGATCTTGCCGCGTTGGTGTGCGTTTGAAGGTACGGGCTGCCCTTCGTGTCCCCGAACAACGTCTTGGTGTCGACGATCAACGGCGTGGGCGCGGTGATCGAGACGGTGTACGTGGTGATCTTCCTCGTCTTCGCGTCGAACAAGAAGGCGAGGCTCCGGACGTTTGGCCTGGCGTCGGCCGTCGCGGCGGTGTTCGCGGTCGTGGCGCTCGTCTCCATGCTCGCCCTGCACGGCCCGGCACGCAAGCTCCTCGCCGGCCTGGCCATGACCGTCTTCTCCATCTGCATGTACGCCTCGCCCCTCTCCATCATGGTAGGTTTTGTTCGTCCATGCATGCGTGCATGTATTCCTCCATTGCCTTGCACTTGCACATGTTAGTAGCTTACTACTGATCTGGGACTTGTTGATTTCTCGCAGAGGATGGTGATCAAGACGAAGAGCGTGGAGTACATGCCCTTCTTGCTGTCGCTGGCAGTGTTCCTGTGCGGCACGTCATGGTTTATCTACGGCTTGCTCGGCCACGACCTCTTCGTCACGGTAAGTCTTATTAGTCCACACACGCACGCACGCACACCTCAAATCCAACTTTGCTGTGCAGTGGGATCGATGTTTCTCTTTTCTGATGCCGACACGCGTCGAATGACTGCACAAAATTTAAGGAAACTGTGAGTGGAGATAATGTCTGCACTAACTGCGTTGTCATTGTACTCTATGCCCTTGCCGGCCGGCCGGTGCATGAATACTCCTTTTGACTTGCGATCCATGCATGCATGCACGTACGCTAGCTGAGCGCGCAACGTGCTCCAGTAAATGTGCCCGGCCGAAGAGGCGAGGCAGCGCCCATGCGCGCGTGCGGCCGTCTCCATGAAACATGCCTAGCTATCGCCTAGCCAGTCACTGCTTCTGCAGATGTGCTTGGCCGTTCGATTGATGCTCTGTTCTTCTTTGGCAGATCCCCAACGGGTGCGGGAGCGTCCTGGGCGCCGCGCAGCTCATCCTGTACGCTATCTACCGGAACAACAAGGGCAACGCTGCCGGCGCCGGCAAGCTACAGGGCAACGACGTGGAGATGTCCGCCGACGGCAGGAACAGCAAGGTCGCCGATGGCGACGACCGCGGTGCGGCGGGGTCGACGAAGGCCGGCAAGATGGTCAGCCAGGTTTAGCTAGTTCCATCCAAGATCAGCCATATTATGTGCTTTTTCTACCAGTATCTTGTTGCTGCAAGAACCGCGCGTGTTGACCTTGTGTAATTAGCCAATGGAGGACTGGCCTTTAATTACCACCCTTGTACCTGTTTGTAACCTAAGATGTAGCAGTATTGCATACGTGTACTGAAGTCTGAAGCTGCCTTTTGCTAAATGTTTTTTTTCGAAATGGAGGCAAAAGATTTACCCCATATATTAAATAAGGAGAAGATAGAGTCGTTACAAGAACCGAACACACGACATGACAATTATTCTCGCAATATAATGTCCCCTAGCTTTCTAGCACCCGCAGTGACCCAAAGCTTTGCCTCATCGAGGACCATTTGAAGAAGGATGGTTGGTGGAGCACTCCTGTGGTGGAAGACTCTGGCATTGCTCTTGTTCCAAACGGACCAGGAGACGAGCATAGTGAGAGAGGCCATTGCTCGTCTATTAGGATTCTGCAAGTTGGTTCGCTTCTCCCACCACTCCTTCACCGAGCCAGCAAGATGCCAAATGGTGGTGTCCATGTGCACAAGTCCCAACTTGTCAATGAGCATCCTCCAAAGCCTAAGAGTGTAGTGGCACTTGAAGAAAAGATGGACGCCAGACTCTTGCTCCCTTCTGTAAAGTTGGCAAAGGTCACAGTTGGGCCAGCCACGCCTGGCAAACTTGTCTGCAGTCCAAACCGGTCTTGTAGACCCAGCCACGAGAAGAATTTAACTTTGGAAAGCGAGCATTAACTTCTATCGCCATTTGATGTGATCACGAATGATGCATCTGATAAGCAAACTGTGAAGAAATTGACTTCTGATGTTGGAGATTTGAACAAAAATTGAAAAAAAAAGGGAAGGAACACCGACTCTGCTAGGGAAGAGGTTGACGATATTTCTGTGGCTCAGATATGGAGCTGATTTACTCTGCTAGAGTGCAAAAACTGATAGAAATTAAGGCTGGCAAAAGCCTAGCTCGTAAGATTCAAGAGCTTGAGAAGAGGCAGTCTCGGTTTTTTTTTCTTCGAAAAGGGGGTTTACTCCAGCCTCTACATCAGAAGAGGCAGTCTCGTGCGGACTGGTATCTTATCGTGATCCCATAGTTGAACAATGAAGGTGTGCTCAACAGTTGGACTAGTATCTTATCGTGATCCCATAGTTGAACATGAATGTGTGCTCAACAGGTGGAGTAGTATCTAATCGTGATCCCATAGTTGAACATGAAGGTGTGCCCGACAGGAAGGATGACTAATGACATGGAGGATTCTCATAACCTAACACAACAGACAGATGAAAATGGTTAGAAAGAAACTGATGATGAGGAAGTGACGGAAACACAAACTGAACACAGGAATGTGGTCGTTCATAATCTTTCATTTGCCGTGCGAGGCGAACACCCAGGCGACTCTTCTCTAGGGTTTCCAAAACCTCTCGCCGGACCATAAGAGACGAGGCGGACCGGCGGCGGTGCCGGCGAGAGGGCTCTATTTTTAGGTGATTTTTTCAGTTTTGTTAGGCTTTGTGGCATGCTTAGAAGGACAAGGCGGTAGCGGCTTCCGGATGGTGCTTCTAGCATCGTTAGAGGGCGTGTGGAGGTGTATTTCCGTCGGATCTCATGGAATTCAGACGGTGTTTGTCTTTGGTCGATCCGCTTCGACTTTGTCTGTCAGTGTGTATGTAGGTTGGATCTTTCCGAACTACGCTTCTCTTTCTCGGCAGCGGTTGTTGTTCTGGTGCGCTGGTCCTATGAGGCCTTAGCACAACGACTTCCTGACTACCTACTACAACAAGATTTGCCCACCTCCGATGAGGGAGGGGCAATGACGGCGGCACACCTTGGGCTCGCTCCAGTGCTTGTAGTCATAGGTAGGTGGTCTACTGACCTGCATGTAATTTTTACTTATAGTGTTCTTTGTACTACCTTGACAGTTCATGAATAGATCGGAATTTTTCTCCCAAAAAAGGATTATGGTTAAGGCTGCGATTCATGCATGTCTTCAAACTGATTTGGGCCACGTTAGTGCTCCTGGTTCCCTCTGTTACTATCATCTGCAAGCACTCACGTCCTCATTAATATCCACCTAGGCAGGAGAATTTGGCACGCTCATGGGATGAGACAAGGAGATCCCTTGTACCCCTCCTCTTCCTGCTCATCATGGATATTTTGAGTGCCATCATGAGAAAAGCTGATCTCTATGGGTTTGAGAAATTGCAGAAGTGGGCTATGAATTCAAGTTAGGTTTGAATTTATATTTGAAATAAACTTGGAAATTTTAGTTCAACTTTAAATGGTTTCATATTGGCTCAAGATTGGTTCAAGAATTTAACTGAAAACTATTTCATTTAAATAGGATTAAGAATTGAGTCATATGCCCTAATAAGATTGAGTTAAATTCTAATTAGATTTGAATTTCCTAAAGTTTTATTTTATCATAAATATTTCATAAGTTCAATTTTATGTTTCTGAATTACACACCAAAAGGTATAATTTAGTTTACCTTTTTGGTTTACAAATCGTACCAAACTAAGTTTAAATTCCATTTGAATTTGGATACAGTTGAACATATTTAAATTTGGTTTTTAAATTATTCAAATGTGATATTATGTTCATCTAAAAATATATTCACTGGAATTATTCTGCAAAAAGATCATTTAATTTGGATTTATAGTTTGCAAGTTATATCCTATTTAAGTTTGAAATGATTTTGTTTAAATTTTAATTTTTAAATATTCAAAATTGGCAAAAAGTTTATTCTATATGGTTCATTTTACAAACAATTTTGCCTAATATGGACTAGCAAGTAAAGAGTTATGCTGTTTTCAAGTTTAAGGGATTATCTATAAATCTGCCATTTACTAATTTAATTTAATTTGTTTTAATTCAAATTAGGGATATGTGGCACTCTCTGATTGGATGATACCGATTCGAAACTGGAGCATAATGTGGACGTTGGATTTAAAGTGATCTGAACGGCCTAGATCTAAAGATATCATTTCGTTTAAGTGATCTATCTAATGTGTTGGATCCATATTGGACGACTAATATTAGACAGAGGTTCACTGGGTGGCACTAGGTCATCGAAAAAGTGGTCGGAATCGTCGGGGGCGATGAAGCTACTGATGGTGATGGTTGCTCTTGGGAACGACGATGGCATCGGTGTGCTTCAGGTGTGGAGCACGTGCACGTTCCTGACACGTTTTGGATGAAGCAAAATGTCAAGCTGATGCACGCGAGCATGGGAAAGGTGATGGAAAAGATGTGTGTGCGCGCGCGCGCGCGTGTGCGGGCGCACGCGCATGACAAAAGTGAAGGAAATATGCCCTAGAGGCAATAATAAAGTTGTAATTTTTTATTTACTTATTTCATGATAAATGTTTATTATTCATGCTAGAATTGTATTAACCGGAAACTTGATACATGTGTGGATACATAGACGAAATACCATGTCTCTAGTAAGCCTCTACTAAACTAGCTCGTTGATTAAAGATGGTTAAGTTTCCTAACCATAGACATGTGCTGTCATTTCATAAACGGGATCACATCATTAGGAGAATGATGTGATGGATAAGACTCATTCGTTAGCTTAGCATTATAATCGTTCAGTTTTATTGCTATTGCTTTCTTCATGTCAAATACATATTCCTCCGACTATGAGATTATGCAACTCCCGGATACCGGAGGAATGCCTTATGTGCTATCAAACGTCACAACATAATTGGGTGATTATAAAGATGCTCTACAGGTATCTCCGAAGGTCTTTGTTGGGTTGGCATAGATCGAGATTAGGATTTGTCACTCTGAGTATCGAAGAGGTATCTCTGGGCCCTCTCGGTAATGCACATCATTAGAAGCCTTGCAAGCAAAGTGACTAATGAGTTAGTTACAGGATGATGCATTACGGAATGAGTAAAGAGGCTTGCCGGTAACGAGATTGAACTAGGTATGAAGATACTGATGGTTGAATCTCGGGCAAGTAACATACCGATGACAAAGGGAATAACGTATGTTGTCATAACGGTTCAACCGATAAAGATCTTCGTAGAATATGTGGGAGACAATATGAGCATCCAGGTTCCGCTATCGGTTATTGACCGGAGAGGTGTCTCGGTCATGTCTACATAGTTCTCGAACCCGTAGGGTCCGCACGCTTAACGTTCGATGACGATTTTGTATTATAAGAGTTATGTGATTTTGTGACCGAATGTTGGTCGGATTCCCGGATGAGATCACGGACATGGCAAGGAGTATCGAAATGGTCGAGAGGTAAAGGTTTATATATAGGATGATAGTATTCGAACACCAGAAGTGTTCCGGTAGTATCGGGTATTTATTGGACTACCGGGGGGTTACCGGAACCCCCCGAGGGAATAATGGGCCATATGGGCCATAGGAGGGGAGCACACTAGCCCACAAGGGGTGCCCCCCCTTATGGTAGGAGGCAGAATAGGAGAAGGAGGAGGGGGTTCGCCCCCCCCTTCCTTCCTTCTTCCCTCTTCCCCTTTTTCCCCCTTCCGGTGAAAGGAAAGGGGGCCGAATTGGACTAGGGAGCTCAAGTAGGATTCGTCCTACTTGGGCGCTCCAAGGCTGCTCCCCTCCCCCTCCCACCTATATATACATGGGGAGGGGGTGCCTAGAAGACACACCAACAATTGTTAGCCGTGTGCGGCGCCCCCCTCCATAGTTTACGCCTCTGGTAATATTCTTGTACTGCTTAGGCGAAGCCCTGCGCGGATAACTTCACCATCACAATCACACAGTCGTGCTGACAGAACTCATCTACTTCCTCGACACTCTGCTGGATCAAGAGTTCGAGGGACGTCATCGAGATGAACGTGTGTAGAACTCGGAGGTGCCGTACGTTAGGTACTTAATCGGTCGGAACGAGAAGAAGTTCAACTACATCAACCACGTTGGCAAATGCTTCCGCTTTCGGTCTACGAGGGTACGTAGACACACTCTCCCCCTCTCGTTGCTATGCATCTCCTAGATAGATCTTGCGTGAGCGTAGGATTTTTTTTGAAATTGCATGCTACATTTCCCAACTGAACATGATGCGTTGGAACACCTTCAAAAAATGTTTGTCAAAGTTCGAATGGCAAGAAAGGAAAAAGAAACTCACGTACAAGTGGTAGTGTGAAGCTTTAAAATAGAGGGCCAAACAAAAAATAGTTATTTAGTGATAGGTCTTATTTGGAATTTCCCCGGGATTGGGGGATCCATTAAGAAAAAGTTTATGGGAGAAATTATTTGTCGACACAAACTAAATTTAATTGGTAATCAAGAGACCCTGATACGTCTCCAACGTATATATAATTTTTGATTGCTCCATGCTACTTTATCTACTGTTTTGGACTATATTGGGCTTTATTTTCCACTTTTATATTACTTTTGGTACTAACCTATTAACTGGAGGCCCAGCCCAGAATTGCTGTTTTTTGCCTATTTCAGTGTTTCGAAGAAACGGAATATCAAACGGAGTCCAAACGGAATGAAACCTCTGGGAACGTGATTTTCCAACCGAACGTGATCCAAGAGACTTGGACCCTACTCCAAGAAGTGCCAGAGGCGGTCACGAGGGTGGAGGGCGCCCCCCTGGGCGCGCCCCCCTACCTCATGGGCCCCCAGACGCTCCACCAACGTACTCCTTCCTCCTATATATACCTACGTATCCCTGTATGATCAAAACAGGAGCCAAAAACCTAATTCCATCGCCGCAACCTTCTGTATCCATGAGACCCCATCTTGGTGCCTGTTTCAGAGCTCCGCCGGAGGGGGCATCCACCATGGAGGGCTTCTACATCATCACCATAGCCCCTCCGATGAAGTGTGAGCAGTTTACTTCAGACCTTCGGGTCCATAGCTAGTAGCTAGATGACTTCTTCTCTCTTTTTGGATCTCAATACAATGTTCTCCCCCTCTCTCGTGGAGATCTATTCGATGTAATCTTCTTTTTGTGGTGTGTTTGTTGAGACCGATGAATTGTGGGTTTATGATCCAGTATTATCTATGGAAAATATTTGATTCTTCTCTGAATTCTTTTATGTATGATTGAGTTATCTTTGCAAGTCTCTTCGAATTATCCTTTTTGGTTTGGCCAACTAGATTGATAGTTCTTGCAATGGGAGAAGTGCTTAGCTTTGGGTTCAATCTTGCGGTGTCCTTACCCAGTGACAGAAAGGGTTACAAGGAATGTATTGTATTGTTGCCATCGAGGATAACAAGATGGGGTTTTTCTCATATTGCATGAATTTATCCCTCTACATCATGTCATCTTGCTTAAGGCGTTACTCTGTTTTTAACTTAATACTCTAGATGCATGCTGGATAGCGGTCGATGAGTGGAGTAATAGTAGTAGATGCAGGATCGTTTCGATCTACTTGTCTCGGACGTGATGCCTATATACATGATCATTGCCTAGATATACTCATAACTATGCTCAATTCTGTCAATTGCTCAACAGTAATTTGTTCACCCACCGTAGAATACTTATGCTCTTGAGAGAAGCCACTAGTGAAACCTATGGCCCCCGGGTCTATTCTCATCATATCAATCTCTATCATTTTATTTACGTGCTTTGTTTTACTTTGCATTTTACTTTTTACTTTGCATCTATCTATCCAAAATACCAAAAATATTATCTCTATCAGATCTCACTCTCGTAAGTGACCGTGAAGGGATTGACAACCCCTAAGCGTTGGTTGCGAGTTGCTATCGTTTTGTGTAGGTACGAGGGACTTGTGCGTGGTCTCCTACTGGATTGATACCTTGGTTCTCAAAAACTGAGGGAAATACTTACGCTACTTTGCTGCATGATCCTCTCCTCTTCGGGGAAATCCAACGCAGTGCTCAAGTGGTAGCAAGAAGAATTTATGCGCCGTTGCCGGGGAGGCTCACGCAAGCAAGTCAACCATACCAAGTACCCATCGCAATCCCTATCTCTTGCATTACATTATTTGCCATTTGCCTGTCGTTTTCCTCTCCCCCACGTCACCCTTGCCGTTTTATTTGCCCTCTCTTTCCCAATCTCCTCCTCTCTTTCCCGTTTGCCTTTTTCTGTTGCCTTTTTGTTTGCTTGTGTGTTGGATTACTTGTTGCCATGGCTCAAGATAATACCAAATTGTGTGATTTCTCGAATACCAATAATAATGATTTCCTTAGTACTCCGATTGCTCCTCTTAATAATGATGAGTCTTGTGAAATCAATACCGCTTTGTTGAATCTTGTTATGAAAGACCAATTCGCCGGCCTTCCTAGTGAAGATACCGCTACTCATCTAAACAATTTTGTTGATTTGTGTGATATGCAAAAGAAGAAAGATACGGATAACAATATTGTCAAATTGAAGTTATTTCCGTTTTCACTTAGAGATCGTGCTAAAGTTTGGTTTTCATCTTTGCCTAAAAATAGTATTGATTCTTGGAACAAGTGCAAAGATGCTTTTGTCTCTAAGTATTTTCCTCCCGCTAAGATTATCACTCTTAGGAACGATATCATGAATTTTAAACAACTTGATCATGAGCATGTTGTCCAATCTTGGGAAAGAATGAAATTAATGCTTTGCAATTGCCCTACTCATGGTTTGAATTTATGGATGATTATACAAAAAATTTATGCCGGATTGAATTTTGCTTCTAGAAATCTTTTAGATTCGGCCGCTGGAGGCACGTTTATAGAAATTACGTTAGGGGATGCTACAAAATTGCTTGATAATATTATGGCTAATTATTCTCAATGGCACACCGAAAGATCTTCTAGTAAAAAAGTGCATGCTATAGAAGAAATCAATGTTTTGAGTGAAAAGATGGATGAACTTATGAAGATGTTTGCTCCTAAAAATACTCCTGTTGATCCCAATGATATTCCTTTATCTACCTTGCTTGAGAATAATAATGAATCTATGGATGTGAATTTTGTTGGTAGGAATAGTTTTGGAAACAACGCTTATAGAGGGAATTTTAATCCTAGGCCTTATCCTAGTAATCCTTCTAATAATTATGGAAATTCCTACAACAAGTCTTATGGAAATTTTAATAAGATGCCCTCTGAATTTGAGAGTAGTGTGAAAGAGTTTATGAATTCATAAAAGAATTTTAATGCTTTGCTTGAAGAGAAATTGCTTAAAGTTGATGATTTGGCTAGGAACGTTGATAGAATTTCTCTTGAAATTGATTCTTTAAAGCTTAGATCTATTCCTCCTAAGCATGATATCAATGAGTCTCTCAAAGCCATGAGAATTTCCATTGATGAGTGCAAGGAAAGAACCGCTAGGATGCATGCTTCCAAAGATGCCTTTATTAAAGCGTGTTCTTCCAATTCCTATGAAAATCAAGATGAATATCTAAAAGTTATTGATGTGTCGCCCATTAAATCTTTGTTTTGCAATATGAATCTTGATGAATTTGAATATGATCTTCCTTTACCTAGAAGGCGTTCTAAGAATTTGGAGTTTCTAGATCTTGATGATGAATTTGATGATAGTGGGATTGAAATTAATAAAAACCGTGATGTTGCTAAACCCACTATTTTGGATCTCAAGGAATTTAATTATGAAAATTGCTCTTTGATTGGTTGTATTTCCTTGTTGCAATCCGTGCTAGATTCTCCTCATGCTTATAGTCAAAATAAAGCCTTTACCGAACACATTGTTGATGCCTTGATGCAATCTTATGAAGAAAAACTTGAGTTGAAAGTTTCTATCCCTAGAAAACTCTATGATGAGTGGGAACCTACTATAAAAACTAAAATTAAAGATTATGAGTTTCATGCTTTGTGTGATTTGGGTGCTAGTCTCTTTACTATTCCCAAAACTTTATGTGATTTGCTAGATTTCCGTGATTTTGATGATTGCTCTCTAAACTTACATCTTGCGGATTCCACTATTAAAAAGGCTATGAGAAGAATCAATGATGTTCTTATTGTTGCAAATAGGAATTATGTGCCCGTAGATTTTATCGTTCTTGATATAGATTGCAATCCTTCATGTCCTATTATTCTTGGTAGACCTTTCCTTAGAACGATTGGTGCAATTATTGATATGAAGGAAGGGAATATTCGGTTCCAATTTCCCTTAAAGAAGGGCATGGAACACTTCCCTAGAAAGAAAATAAAATTACCATATGAATCTATCATGAGAGCCACTTATGGATTGCCTACCAAAGATGGCAATACCTAGATCTATCCTTTCTTTTATGCCTAGCTAGGGGCGTTAAACGATAGCGCTTGTTGGGAGGCAACCCAATTTTATTTTGTGTTTTTTGTTTTGGCTTCTATTTAGGAATAAATAATACATCTACCTTCTGTTTAGATGTGGTTTTATGTTTTAATTAGTGTTTTGTGCCAAGTAGAACCTATAGGATAACCTACAATGATAGTTGATTTGATTCTGCTGAAAAACAGAAACTTTGTGTGCACGAATTTAGTTATGATAAATCACAGGAACGTGCTTTTGCGTTGATTATTTTTGCTTCTATTCAATAAACGAATTTTCCAGGACTTCCTATTTTGTTAGAAGTTTTAGAGTTCCACAAGTTTGCATTAGTTACAGATTGCTACATACTGTTCTGTTTTTGACAGATTCTGTTTTTTGTGTGTTGTTTGCTTATTTTGATGAATCTATGGCTAGTAAAATAGTTTATAAACCATAGAGAAGTTAGAATAAAGTAGGTTTAACATCAATATAAATAAAGAATGAGTTCATTACAGTACCTTGAAGTAGTCTTTTGTTTTCTTTCTCTAACGGAGCTCACGAGATTTCTGTTGAGTTTTGTGTTGTGAAGTTTTCAAGTTTTGGGTGAATTCTTTTGATGGATTATGGAACAAGGAGTGGCAAGAGCCTAAGCTTGGGGATTCCCATGGCACCCCCAAGATAATCCAAGGACACCAAAAAGTCAAAGCTTGGGGATGCCCCGGAAGGCATCCCCTCTTTCGTCCACTTCCATCGGTAATTTACTTGGAGCTATATTTTTATTCACCAACATGATATGTGTTTTGCTTGGAGCGTCTTGTATTATTTGTGTCTTTGCTTGTTAGTCTACCACAATCATCCTTGCTGTACACACATTTTGAGAGAGCCATACATGATTTGGAATTTGTTAGAATACTCTATGTGCTTCACTTATATCTTTTGAGCTTGATAGTTTTGCTCATAGAACTTCACTTATATTTTTTGAGCGTGATAATTTTTGCTCTAGTGCTTCACTTAGATCTTTTAGAGAACGGTGGTGGATTTGTTTTAAAAGAAACTATTGATCTCTCATGCTTCACTTAGATTATTTTGAGAGTCATTAATAGCATGGTAATTTGCTTAATGTTAATATACTTGGTGTTCAAGATATGTGAACCTTTCTTTTGAGTGCGTTGAATACTAAGATAAGTTTGATGCTTGATAATTGTTTTGAGATATGGAGGTGATAATATCAAAGTCGTGCTAGTTGGGTGATTATGAATTTGAGAAATACTTGTGTTGAAGTTTGCAAGTCCCGTAGCATGCACGTATTGTTAATGTTGTGTAACAAATTTGAAACATGAAGTGTACCTAGCTTGTGCATCCTTATGAGTGGCAGTCGAGGACGAGCGATGGTCTTTTCCTACCAATCTATCCCCCTAGGAGCATACGCGTAGTACTTGAATTTTTGATGACTTCTAAATTTTTGCAATAAGTATATGAGTTCTTTTGACTAATGTTGAGTCCATGGATTATACGCACTCTCACCTTTCCACCTTTGCTAGCCTCTTCGGTACCGTGCATTGCCCTTTCTCACCTTGAGAGTTGGCGCAAACTTCGTTGGTGCATCCAAACCCCGTGATACGATACGCCCTATCACACATAAACCTCCTTATATCTTCCTCAAAACAGCCACCATACCTACCTATCATGGCATTTCCATAGCCATTCCGAGATATATTGCCATGCAACTTCCACCATCATCATCTTCATGACATACATTACTTTTGTCATATTGCCATTGCATGATCATGTATTTGACATCGTATTTGTGGCAAAGCCACCATGCATTATTTTCCATACATGTCACTCTTGATTCATTGCACCATCCGGTACACCGCCGGAGGCATTCATATAGAGTCATATCTTGTTCTAAGTTTTGAGTTGTAATATTCATGTTGTAATCAATAGAAGTGTGATGATCATCATTATTAGAGCATTGCCCAAATAAAAAAAAAAGAGAAAGGCCAAAAGAAAAAAAAAGAAAGGCCCAAAAAAGGGCAATGCTACTATCTCTTTTTCCACACTTGTGCTTCAGAGTAGCACCTTGTTCTTCATGTAGTGAGTCTCATATATTGTGCTTAAAAGTAGCACCTTGTTCCTCATATAGTGAGTCTCATAAGTTATCTTTTTATACTAGTGGGGATTTTTCATTATAGAACTTGGCTTGTATATTCCTACGATGGGCTTCCTCAAATGCCCTAGGTCTTCGTGAGCAAGCGAGTTGGATGCACACCCACTAGTTTTCTTTTGTTGAGCATTCATAGCTCTAGTGCATCCGTTGCATGGCAATCCCTACTCACTCACATCGATATCTATTGATGGGCATCTCCATAGCCCGTTGATATGCCTAGTTGATGTGATACTTTCTCCTTTTTTGTCTTCTCCACACAATCCCCATCATCATATTCTATTCCACCCATAGTGCTATATCCATGGCTCACGCTCATGTATTGCGTGAAGGTTGAAAAAGTTTGAGATTATTTAAGTATGAAACAATTGCTTGGCTTGTCATCGGGGGTATAGAAGTTGGGAACATCTTTGTGTGACGAAAATGAAGCATAGCCTAACTATATGATTTTGTAGGGATGAATTTTCTTTTACCATGTTATTTTGAGAAGACATGATTGCTTTGATTAGTATGCTTGAAGTATTATTATTTTTGTGTCAATATGAACTTTTGTCTTGAATCTTTCGGATCTGAATATTCATATCACAATTAAGAAGATTTACATTGAAATTATGCCAAAGTATCACTCCACATCAAAAATTCTTTTTTATTATTTACCTACTCAAGGACGAGCAGGAATTAAGCTTGGGGATGCCTGATACGTCTCCAACGTATCTATAATTTTTGATTGCTCCATGCTACTTTATCTTCTGTTTTGGACTATATTGGGCTTTATTTTCCACTTTTATATTACTTTTGGGACTAACCTATTAACCGGAGGCCCAGCCCAGAATTGCTGTTTTTTGCCTATTTTAGTGTTTCGAAGAAACGAAATATCAAACAGAGTCCAAACGGAATGAAACCTTCGGGAACGTGATTTTCCAACCGAACGTGATCCAGGAGACTTGGATCCTACTCCAAGAAGTTCCAGAGGCGGTCACGAGGGTGGAGGGGGCCCCCCTGGGCACGCCCCCCTACCTCGTGGGCCCCCTGATGCTCCACCGACGTACTCCTTCCTCCTATATATACCTACGTATCCCCGTATGATCAGAACAGGAGCCAAAAACCTAATTCCACCGCCGCAACCTTCTGTATCCACGAGATCCCATCTTGGGGCCTGTTTCGGAGCTCCGCCAGAGGGGGCATCCACCACGGAGGGCTTCTACATCATCACCATAGCCCCTCCGATGAAGTGTGAGTAGTTTACTTCAGACCTTCGGGTCCATAGCTAGTAGCTAGATGGCTTCTTATCTCTTTTTGGATCTCAATACAATGTTCTCCCCCTCTCTCGTGGAGATCTATTCGATGTAATCTTCTTTTTGCGGTGTGTTTGTTGAGATCGATGAATTGTGGGTTTATGATCCAGTATTATCTATGGAAAATATTTGATTCTTCTCTGAATTCTTTTATGTATGATTGAGTTATCTTTGCAAGTCTCTTCGAATTATCCTTTTTGGTTTGGCCAACTAGATTGGTAGTTCTTGCAATGGGAGAAGTGCTTAGCTTTGGGTTCAATCTTGCGGTGTCCTTACCCAGTGACAGAAAGGGTTGCAAGGCACGTATTGTATTGTTTCCATCGAGGATAACAAGATGGGGTTTTTATCATATTGCATGAATTGATCCCTCTACATCATGTCATCTTGCTTAAGGCGTTACTCTGTTTTTAACTTAATACTCTAGATGCATGCTGGATAGCGGTCGATGAGTGAAGTAATAGTAGTAGATGGAGAATAGTTTCGATCTACTTGTCTCGGACGTGATGCCTATATACATGATCATTGCCTAGATATACTCATAACTATGCTCAATTCTGTCAATTGCTCAACAGTAATTTGTTCACCCACCATAGAATACTTATGCTCTTGAGAGAAGCCACTAGTGAAACCTATGGCCCCCGGGTCTATTCTCATCATATCAATCTCTATCATTTTATTTACTTGCTTTGTTTTACTTTGCCTTTTACTTTTTACTTTGCATCTATCTATCAAAAATACCAAAAATATTATCTCTATCAGATCTCACTCTCGTAAGTGACCGTGAAGGGATTGACAACCCCTAAGCGTTGGTTGCGAGTTGCTATCATTTTGTGTAGGTACGAGGACTTGTGCGTGGTCTCCTACTGGATTGATACCTTGGTTCTCAAAAACTGAGGGAAATACCTACGCTACTTTGCTGCATCATCCTCTCCTCTTCGAGGAAATCCAACGCAGTGCTCAAGAGGTAGCAGACCCAGGTGCAAAAAATTATTTCTGGATGGTTAGATGATGACGGCGGACCTAATAACTTGAGATGGTTCTAGAGTGTTGTATTAGGCATATCACGAGGACTTTCATGTGGTTTTGACAATGAGTTTTCTAATATTATGCAAGCATGAGAAATTCTTTTTTATTTGGGAATCTTTCTACATAATAGGAATGATGGTTTTAGTCTGTTGAATGAAACTCTATTTTTTAGGGGTGGTTTTAATATTGTTAGAAGAAGTGAAGATAATTCTTGAAATGTTGTTGTGGAAAGTGGTCAATGTTGTTCAATGTAATTATTGAAAACAATAATCTCTTAGAATTAAATCTATCTAATATGAGGTACACTTAGTCTAGCGACCACGATGGGCCCTATATGAGAAACTTGAAAGGATACTAATTAGCACTGAGTAGGGAATGCAGTTCCATATGAGTATTGCCAGGGCTATTGAAAGGTCTTCATTGATCAAACCTCCCAATTGATTGATACTGGTAACTAGGGAGCTAAAACTCAACCTTTTAAGTTTGAACTTTGCTGGCTTGAGAGAGGTAGCATCAGAGGGGTGGTACATGATGTTTAGGACTTGCATTTCTACGGGAGTAGCTCTCTGGATGAGTGGCAATGGAGGTTGATGAATTTTAGAAGGAAATTAAAAGTATGCCATGTTAATATCTCAAGAGAATATGAGCGTAGGAATCTAGTGTTGAATGATAAGTTTGTGACCCTTGTCTGGAGAGATTTATGGCTTATATGCTTATAAAGTCCTGCTGAAAACCTTTAAAAATGAGTTGAAATACATATGAAAGAAGATGGCATAGATAGATGCAGAGAGCAAAAGGAAAGTGTTAAAGTTTGGTGCTTGTAAAACCAAATACTTCATTGCAAAGCTAGTTGTTGGATGAGACAAAATTTCATATTCTTCCTCAAAAATAATGAAAACACAATTAAAGAGTGGGTGGCCTTATGGCGAATATAATTTATAATAGTTGTTGTCCATATAGATAGGAATGACATGGATGCTAATTTTGGTTAGATCATGGCATTGACATTGATATGTATATATCGTTCATTGTTAAGTATTCCTTGGATAAAACCAAATCTATAATGTTTTTGTAGATCACACTAAAGCACCAAGCCCTGGTAGATTCTCAATTGAGTTCTATCAAAATTTCTCGGACATCATTAGTTTCTTTGAAAAGATTGTTACTTGACTTTTGTCAAAGTAAGCTTGATGTGCATAGATTGAAATATGGTTATATTTCCTTGATCCCTAAAGTATCAAGTGTTGATAATATCTAATAGTATAGGCCCATATGTTTACTCTCAATTCTAGTTTGAGTTACTAACTATCAATGTTAATAATATACAATTGCATGTGCAAGTGAGATCATTTATCTATCCTAAACTGCATTTATGAGAGGTAGAAATATTATAGCAGGCATACTGATCATGCATGAAATCTTACATCGTGCACATGTTAATAAACAATCTAGGTGATATTAATAGTTGATTGTGCAAAGGCATATGATAGTATTAACCCATCCTTTGTGTAAATTAATGAATCTTAAAGGTTTTTCTGTTCTAGTTATTAGCATGACCTTAAGTGTTATGGATAATGGTAAAGGTTTGTGTTTAAGTCAACAATGAATTGGGGCCCTACTTCACCACCCTTAAATGAAGAGTGGGTCTGGAAAATTTTAATTTATAAAAGTTATTTGAGTAGGCAAACTGATACGGAGCATCCCACGTTCATCCCCATGTACACTCCGACTACTCTCCAAGCCCCAAGAGGACATATGACGAGACCTCGAACATACGCCATTGGACACAAGGTGAACTCGATCCTCTCCGAACTACCACTTTCTATACATGAGACATGGCTACTACCTCAAGTGGAAACACTATGCATGATTAGGTACTTGGAGGAAGGCCACAGAACTGCTACATCCAATGGACAAGACGGCGAGGACACCGAGTATGAGGGACAAGAAAAGATCTACCGAAGAAGCTCCAGCCACCGGACGGCCGGTCGGGACCGGACGTCCAGTGCTTGAAGCCCCAGCCGACCCAAGTCCCTACCTACGTAAGCTACAGTGAGTGGACGTCCGTCCAGGACTGGACGATCGGGGACACCTCCTAGCGAGCGGACGTCCGGCCTCCACCGGATGACCGGCACCATCGCCCGAGCCAAATCAGCGGATATCCGATGCGACCGGACGATCGGCCAACTCCGGACGTCCGGTGCCACCACAACCGAGCTGAATTAGCGGAAGTCCAGTGACTACCAGATGTCCGGACGCCTACGAGCCACCGGACGACCGGTACCCAGCGGATGTCCGGTACCTGTCTGTGCACAGTTTCGGGCCCGAGGCCCATGTACCCCTTCACTTCGCCCCCATTTGCAGTAAGACTATAAATAGACCTCCTCCTCCTCCTCCTCCTAGTTAGGGTTAGCATTGGTTTAGCTCATTTGTGAGATAGAGCTTTGCTTATCCATCTGGATCTACTCCATCGAGAGAGACCGCAGCCTCTTCGGAGAAGATCCACCTTGGATTCAAGACCCCTTCACGGGAAGATCCCTCGCAGATTCAAGACCTCCCCACAGATATGAACTTGCTACTTGTATCGTCCTTTGTTCGATTTGGATCGTGTATCTTTTTGTGTTTCGAGGATCTAGCACCTGTGTGACCATATCTTGTTGATTTGAGTGTTCCCTCTTTGTTTCCCCTCGTGATTTCCCTCGCGCTTTCCCTCATGTTCTTCGTGTTCCTCGTAGGATCCCCTCCAATCGTGAAAGATCGGGCATCTAGGGTTCTACCCTACATCATATTGGTATCATGAGACACGTTGATCACGTATTTGGAGCCCCTACCCTCTGTTTTGTAGCCTAAGTTTGTTGTGTTCTTCCCCAATTTTAAAAATCCCCACCAAAAATAGCCCCAATTTTTTTTTGTGATTTGTTGATTTGATTATGTTTTGTTGATTTTGATCCATGGATTTGCTTGGTTTTGAGTGGATCTAGCATTTCCACAAGTTTCCCCATCTTTCATCCACGAAATTTGCTCAATTTTGACCCCCAAATCCCCAAATTCCGCCCAAAATCGCGTCCTGGAGCTCAAATCTCTCGTTGACCCCGATCCACTGGACATCCGCCTTTCATCGGATGACCGGAACCCCTAACCAAGCTGAAACAGAGGATTTCCAAGCCCCACCGTACGTCCGACGACCAGACATCCGTCAATTACCGGACGTCCGACACCTGTAGATATCAACTTCGGCTGATTTTTGTTTTCTCCATAACTAATTCATCCGAACTCCGATTTTGACGTTCTTTATCTTGTTTTGAAGCTATTGACATCCCCCATACCACAAAAATACCACGAACGACATTTGATTCCATGAAATTTTTGGAACTTTGGCATCTTTGCCTAGGGCTTCCACCACATCATCTGCTATACCACCACCGACTTCCGCAACCTAACCCTTTTTTCTTGCCATAGCATTAGTGATTGCTTGAGTAGTGATTCGAGTCTCCTAAGGTGTTTCGGCTACTTAGGGATGGTTACTTCGTCATCAACCACCACCGCCATAACTTCCGCATAACCTTGCCTACCATACACTCCACCAACCCAACTTAACCCAATTGTTGTTTGAGCTTGTTTGAGTTGTGGCTTGTGTCTTCTAAGGTGTTTCGGCTACTTAGGGACGGCAAATTCAACTCTGACATGTGTATAGCCCATCATTCCACTTCTGCATTGCCAAGTGCAAACTACCATCGTATTTCCGCTACCACCATTTGACATTTGCCTTTGGAGATTTTGAGTTTGCGGTTTTTTCCGTTTTCTAAGGTGTTTCGACTAATTAGGGACGGTTCAACATCGAGAACACCGCCACTCATCATTTCTATGAGGTCGTCAGCGACATTGACCACTTCACCATTTTTGACACCATCAACCGTAAGCAACGGACGGTAACCTCGACGATATCATTGTACATTCTCCTTGCAATTGCATTGATAACCACTAGCCCATTTTGCGTCACTTACCTATTGAGACTAGCCATTGAGTATTGATGGCAACATTACTTGTGCACATTAGTGATCATCCCTTCCATTGCATATATACCATATCATTTTGGTATCATATCATCTCTTGTGCCACAAGTTTGTTCCCGCATATACACTATTGCTATCTTGGTCTGTGCATTGTGCAAAAGTGGCCATACAAAAAGAAAGAAAAAGAATAAGCTTTTAAGCAAAAGAGAGAGCAAAAAAGCTTGTAAGAAATAGCCATAGCATCATGCCACATTGCATATAAGATTGTCATATCCGATCATCTTGGATCATCTTGAGAAGAATATCGGGAACCATATATACATAGCATACTTGGGATAGAAGTCATTGCATTTTTGTCTCTTATAGGTTGTGCACAAGTGCCGTATCCGCCTTTTGAGCAATCGTGCTAACATCTCTCTAGAGTTGTGCAACAAGAGCATTTTCCGTGGATTCCGCATTTTGAGCTCGTTCATTGGTTGCACGACCCCATTTATCTAGTGTGTGTGTGTTTCCGTGTGCCACCCATTGCTATTGGTCTACTTGTTTCACTTGCGAATTTGTGAATCTCTTTCAACATAATTGACTCTTGCTAACATTTTGCATCAAATTTTTGTGCCACTATCCTCACCGAAATCCACCATAAGCCTTACTTGTGTAGGTGTGAGAAATTGACGAGATCGGTACCAATTGTGCTATTTCCCTGTTACATCATTGAGTGATCATTGATACATTCTCAACATCTGTCAAGGTACATTTGGTATAGTTCTCTCCTTTCTCCCACTCATATTTGCTCGAGTCTTGTGATGGATAGAAAAGACATTTCATCTCCAGTCTTCGACAACAATGACGGCGCGAACAACTACATTACCAAATTGTCAATCTTCAATCTACAATGACAAATGCAAGGCACACAATCAAGATTGCGAGAGCGCATCGAGAACCTCTCCATCGACATTCGACACTCTGAAGCAAGGAAAAGGGACTACATCGACAACAAGCTTTCCGCACAAAAGGAGGAGCAAGAAGCAAAGATGGAGGAGATTCGGGCCTTGTTGGTCAACCGTTCTTCCCCTTCGTCATTTTCAAGTCGGCGGCGAGTAAATCGATCATCTTCGAAGCACCCAAGCGATGCAAGCACAAGTCATCCACGTCCACATCTCCATGGCGACCATCGTCACATCATCATGAAGGGCAAGTCACCTACAAGCATCATGTGCACGATGACGACGAACGACATCTTCTTCGAGCTCAAGTACGACATCGACACCATCATCATGAAGATGCTCCACAAGCGCAAACGTACAAGTCCCAACAAGCCCTACTTCACGCCAAGTCCAAGCTTCATGAGCAAAAGAGAAGACCGCAAGACGAGCACCACCAAGACGGAGCTACGGCTACACCAACCACTTCGGCACCTTCGCCAAGTGTTCTCAAGGCATCTTCTCCTTTGGACGTACGGCATCTTCACCTACTTCCCACGAGTTCGCCTACATCGACATCTTCAACAACAAGGCGACCACCAACAAGCGAGGGCGACACTTCCATCTTCGGAAGCCCCCAAGGAAGATGGCCGAGCATGGGGATTTCCCTTCGGTCATGGAGAGGAGCTACGATGTGCCACATCATATGGCCCTCCAACAACAAGACGACGACAAGAAGGTCGAGCTAGGGCCACCCCCTTCGACCACGGCAACAAAAGTGAACCTCTTCAGCAACATGAAGACGGCACCCCAACAGGACTCCTACTCCGAGTCAAGCTACAAGACCGCACATCAGACTTTATCTTTTGTCTCTGAGGAGAGTGATGTTTTGCCACATCCTACGACATTCATCTTTGGAGGCGTTATGGATGAGGAGGTTGAGCATGGGACTATCCCTTCAACCAAGGCAGCGATAGGAGTTGAGCATGGAGACATTTGCACCTACATCTCTCCGACACCCACATATGTTGAGATGCCTCAGTTCCCATGTGAGGAGAGCCACCACCCCATGAGTGACATGAGTGACTCCACCATATGTGACATTGAGAGTATTTCCTATGAGAGGATGAGTGTGACCACCACTAACCCCACACATGAGAGCATGCCACACATCCTATGTGAGGTTGAGAGCCATTTGAGTGACTCCACCAACCATATGAGTGAGAGTATCCTTGAGGGAGTGAGTGAGCCACAACACTTAGTGAGTGAGGTAGTTGACACGACACGCGTGGCCACTATGATTTCTAACAACTTAACCTCTACTCCGAGTGTGTTTTGTTCTTTGGTGCTAGGTCTCCTACATGAAGACACGCCTATCCTCGACGAGTCCATCCCTCCAATGGAGACGATGATGGCCATGGTGGACGATGATGCACCCCCCACATGGTTCCATCAAGATGAAGATGACATTGAGTGATCTTTGACACCTCACCTACAACACATGGGCGATGCTCCAAAGGTAACATAGGTGATGGTGCTTCTCTTGTCCCACTAGTGGACTCTCTTGACATCGATTGCTCCCATGATGTTGATCACCCTATGGATTCATCACATACTATGCCGTGTTTCGATATGCCACCTATTTATGATGAATATGATGATGAGCATGTTGACTTTCCTACTTGTGATGTTATGCTCCACAGGATGTCATGTGAAAATTCTTTTGGTCACATCATGTTCGACAAGCCTTTAAGCTTGTCATATGCTATGAGTGAGATCTCCCATATTGCATCATTTCAATCTCAACATAGTAACTCTGCATGCCCCATTAAATAAATCCATTTGCACTTATGGAATAGATGATGAGATGATGGTTATTGGCTTTTGTTTTTCATGCGATGATATTGCCATGCTTCCTTTACATGATTTGCGCAGTTCGTCTAGTATACCATGCCATGATCACATAGAACAAAATATGCTTTGTTTTGTATGTTGTCAATATTCTCCATGTTATATTTCCATTAATGCTCATGAGGAACCCCCCCCCATAGTTTCCTCACACATACTAGGAGATCCTGATGAATTCCGTAACTTGCATGATTACCATGATTGTGTGCACCATATGCATTCCATGAATAACAATGCTCTACATATTTCTTGTGATGCATTACATAATTTGAGTCTCCATTATGCTATATATAACAACAAACCTATCATGATGGATGACATGTTTCTATACCATGCATCTCATTTATTTGAGCATTGGCTATTTTGTGCTAACCAACACAAGCACGTGCGCATCATGATGGATGATGTGTACATATACCACGCACACACAATTTTCCCTTTGTCTTTGTTTTGTGTATGTACTCATGTATACTCGCCAACCTCTCAATCTCAAGAGTTGACGAAACGAGCTCTTGAGAGCAACGACAATTTGGGATCTCGTGGATTGTCCTTCCCACCGTTCTCTTCACACAACGACTACGCGCATCTATTCTACTTGGCTCTCACACGGCTATGGGCTATTTACCACTTGTCACCTTATGCCCATACTATCGTGTTCACGTTGCATGTTATGCCTCTTTACATGATTTTGCCATGCAATTGTGACCCTTGCTTGCACCTACCCATGATTCACCATTATGCTACTCCTATGTGTATTTGCATGCTTGGTGGAGATACTTATAGCTATTGCCATGATTTCTTTGTGCCCCATGCTATTGATGCTTGTTGTGTTGGGAGAGTCATGAGGTCCCATTGCTATTTACGTAGGACTTCTTGCCAACACCATGAACCTACTTTCCTCATATCTTGATTTCATGCTTGTGCTATGACATGTGAATTATATATGCCCACTATTTGCACACATGACATGCTTGCCATGATTCCTTCTAGTATGTTGTATCTTCGCCCTACTAGCTTACTTGACTTGTTTACTATTATCGCTTGCTTTGTCGCATCACCCAGGTTCCATTCTTACTCGCTTTCTTGGGTTGATGACATATATGTTCATGCCTCTCACATGATATATCTTGATCATTGTCTCTTGTGTCAATTAGTTTACTTTCATATCCACTCGTATTGAGTGCCAACTTGCTCTGCTTATTGATATTGGAGACTTGGACACTTGTGATGCATGCTTGTTTGATTCAACCTATTGTATTTGGTTCTTATCGCATCATATGCCTCCATACTATGCAATAGTCCCTTGTCCTTTCTTATGATGAGCATGATGCATACACTTGTTTGGTATCTTACCACACGAATGATAGGTTTTGCATTTGCACTAATCTCATTTGTTTTTCTGAGTGTTTGTCATGCTCTTTCATTTTGAAGGATTCACAAGGTGGTACCATCAGGAGACATATTGGTTATGTGAAGGCATACAAGATTCACAACTCCATCATCCTTGAGAAACTCCTAAAGGTGACCTCCTTCCCTTTGATCCATCTTCAAATGCACATATTGGATGGGTCATTCTTTCATTGTTGTTTCCTTCTTTTTGTCTACATGATACATCTCGCGAACAGAGGAGCGACATTGGAGATTGCCTCTTTGGACCTTCACATTGAGGAGCGCTCACACTTATTGGATGCACCTTCAGAACTCCACTCATGCCATGACATCGAGCATTGGTACATCAACACTCCTTTGCCACATTGCACCCGCACCTCCATATTTGTTGATTGCACTCACACATGTCATGCTCGATGGACATATCATACTCACCACAAGTTTGCACCCTATGCATGGATTGACTCACATTATGATTGCCTTGTTGCATATTGTATTTATATGTCATCCATGATATATGAGCTTGTGCATTTCCTTAGCAAATTTGTTGTGATCTTCCTTGATGGCATATTCATACATAATGATCACATTGCCTACCATCAATTGCATGATAACATAATCATATTGAGCACCCATTGCCATACTCATGCTATTGATACACCGTCTCACTATGACATCATTTTGCACCGTGGTTGCATTGATCATATTCACAACACATTTGTGTGCACAATGATTGCATTTGCTCCCATGAATGCTTTTCATATCATTCTATACTCTTGATAAGCTTCATGTGCTTTGTCATGAATGATCTTGCCGCACAGGCTCATTCTTATATGCTGGACACTTTGTGTGTGCTAATCATTGTATTTCCGAGTGTCGTTTGTGTTTGCTCTTTTTGCATGTATACCACTCCGGCGAAACCTTGGATTACTTGGATTTCACAATGTCTTCAACTCCGTCCAACTACAAGTCCATCCACGACAACCGTTTCCATGGTGATGAGGATCACGATCCGAGGTCGGATCTTTCCCAAGGGGGGGGATGATGTAGAGCATCCCACGTTCATCCCCATATACACTCCGACTACTCTCCAAGCCCCAAGAGGACATATGACGAGACCTCGAACATACGCCATTGGTCACAAGGTGAACTCGCTCCTCTCCGAACTACCACTTTCTATACATGAGACATGGCTACTACCTCAAGCAGAAACACTATGCGTGCTCAGGTACTTGGAGGAAGGCCACGGAACTGCTACATCCAATGGACAAGACGGCGAGGACACCGAGTATGAGGGACAAGAAGAAGAGCTACCAAAGAAGCTCCAGTCACCAGACGACCGGTCGGGACCGGACGTCCGGCGCCTGAAGCCCCAGCCAACCCAAGTCCCTGCCTACGCAAGCTACAACGAGCGGGCGTCCGTCTAGGACCGAACGACCGGCGATACCTCCTAGCGAGCGAACGTCCGGCCTCCACCGGACAACCGACACCATCACGCCCAAGCCAAATCAGCGGATATCCAACGCGACCGGACGACCGATGACCGGACGGCCGGCCAACTCCAGACGTCCGGTGCCACCGCAACTGAGCCGAATTAGCGGAAGTTCGACGACTACAGGACGTCCGGACGCCCGCGAGCCACCAGATGACTGATACCCAGCGGACGTCCGGTACCTGTCTGTGCACAGTTTCGGGCCCGAGGCCCATGTACCCCTTAACTTCGCCCCCATTTGCACTAAGACTATAAATAGACCTCCTCCTCCTCCTAGTTAGGGTTAGCATTGGTTTAGCTCATTTGTGAGATAGAGCTTTGCTCATCCATTCGGATCTACTCCATCAAGAGAGACCGTGGCCTCTTCGGAGAAGATCCACCTTGGATTCATGACCCCTTCACGGGAAGATCCCTCGCGGATTCAAGACCTCCTCATGGAGATGAACTTGCTACTTGTATCGTCCTTTCTTGGATTTGGATCGTGTATCTTTTTGTGTTTCGAGGATCTAGCACATGTGTGACCATATCTTGTTGATTTGAGTGTTCCCTCTTTGTTTCCCCTTGTGATTTCCCTCGTGTTCTTCATGTTCTTCATAGGATCCCCTCCAATCATGAAAGATCGGGCATCTAGGGTTCTAACCTACATCACAATCTCTATCTCAAGCGAACAGGAAAGTTGTTTTCTTGAGATAGAGCTTTCGTACTCAAGTAAATTTTCTCGTTGCTAATGCACACAACCACAAACAAACCGTCTAAAAAAGTATATAAAAATCTACAAGTTGGCAAGAGTAAAGCCATATTATGCCAAAACTATGCCAATGTTGATGGAGGAGGTGGACCAATCCAGAGGTTATACTACCATCCATGTTAGGTAAAAACCTCCTTGGCCACCGACTCCAACCGCATGCACACCACCTTGAACAGTGAATACTACTCCATTCGGTGTTGCATATACCACATATGAAGCTAGTACATACACGGTAAATAATCTGCATGGGAGAAGAGATTTTGCCATTAAAAACACACTTATTTCTACATAGCCACAATGACATAGTAAGGCAGATGCTCCCAGCCATATTGGCGTACTAAACATATTTGGTATTCCATCAAGACAATGACCATATATATTAGCAACACTTGTTTGTGGATATAAATTAGACGCTATTCCGATGACTGGTCATATAGATTGCGCAAACTTGCACTAAAAGAATAGGTGTTTGATTGTTTGTTCGTGAGTACAAAAGGTACCCTTCTTACTTCCTGGCTAGTTGCGTCGAGCGAACTTGTCTTTGGTTAGCACAACTCCTCTCCGAAGATACCACATGTGAATCTTAACTTTTAGTGGCAAGTTCGGTTTTCCAGATTAACTTATTATTGTCCACTAGAATTCTTGAGTGCAAGAGCAGACGATACATAGAGTCAACTGTGAAGGAGTTTGGAATCTATTAATGCAATGCTCACAGAAGTAGCAGCAAAACACCAAAACAAAAAAATGTGCATGTGTATCCAGTTTAGATATAGAGACCAAATATTTCTTCGACTTGATTTCTGGGTAACAATTATTTATAAGTTGCCTCAATTTATGATTGGGGACAGTCCATCCGGGAGAGGGGAGGCGTAGTTTCGAGGCCGAAGACGGCGGCGCCACGAGGCGTGGGGATGTCGGTGGTGCCTCAGATGGGAGAAAACTAGAGCCAGAGACGCCACTACCTATGGAGGGGAGTCGGAGATTAATGGTTCAGGTGTCAGAGTAGGGGGTACTATCAGTGTCGGAGAAGAAAAGGAGATGTGACTTTATAGAGATGGTTGGGTCAAAGGTGGCCAGAGGAAGGCAAGACAATGAGGTGCACGCAAGAGTGACGCTGACCGTGGGAGGTGCCAGTCGGTGGCCCAAAAAGCGTTGGAAGATGGATCGAAGAAAGGAGGTGGAGGTAGAAGAAGCACCACAACAATTCTATTTCTCTCGAAACAGAGTTTTGCCCTGCTTTATATGTAAAGCAACATCACGACGAAGTACATGGACAAATAATAAAATATGGTGTGGAGACCCCCTTACAAGGCAGATCAAGAGATAACCATGAATCTAGAACAAGCCTAACACTTAGTTGAGGATCCATCGAAGTCTCCCGAGCTCCCTGACAACGCCAACAAGAGGGTGATGGCGCAAAGCGTCGCCACTACCAAGTCCAAACAAACATACTAGAGTTTTCACCCGGAGCCCTGGCAAAAGGACTAGCCCCACGACGACGTCTTCATGAAGCAAGCAGCACCCACTGGTGCCACCGTGATCGGTGCCAGAAACGCAAAGCTTTTGCTCAGCAAATGATGTACATAATTGGAGGGATCTCAGTCACCACCATAATGAGGGTCAGCCCATCCACACTAGATCTAGGTCCTGCCAAAGTAGACCAGAGCCTCCCGCCGCTGCACCCCTTACCAACCACACAAAGATGGGGTGAAGCCACCACTGCCACCATGGAGCCTACGGGAAAGGCAACCATGAAGCCTGCCATCCAGGACGGCTGCCCCGGCACCATGCCCCAAGGGACCACCAACCATCCACATCATGTTAACCCAACCATGGTAGTCGAAGCAAAAGGCGTCTCCTTTCACTCCTAGATCGACATCAGCCACTAGGCCTAGGTCGGCGCCCTCACCATATGAAGCACCCACGCCCACGTCCCCAGCCAGTCTTAGTGGACCGGGGGATACAACCAAATGACTACCGATGGCCTCCGCCAAGCACACTTGAGCACCGCCAATCTGTGGTCCTCAGTGTTGTTCCGTCCATTGACACAGCAGTGCACGTAGAGCGCAATTGGACTGACACCACAAACAAGTAGCAGGAAAGTGGACCATAACGCAAAAGTTTGCACTAGTACAGACCAAGCCAGTCCCCCAATACATGTGCTTCACCAGACACCGTCCACCAACAAGGACCAATAACCCCACCACCACCCCTACACTAACATCATAATGTGTGGACGCCACCACGAACAACCCACATACCCCAACTCTACATTGCCAGAGATGGCCAAGGGTCAGGTAGAACCACTAGCCAACTGATAGAGTACTACGCCACCAGGAGGAGCAAAGACGGTCACATCATATTTGTCGTTCAAATCCATACGAGAATGCCCAAGGTAGCCGGAAACTACGACCACCAGGGCGGTTGTAACAAGCCAATCGTGCCCTCCAATGGCACTTAGCTCGCCACCACATCTAGGCCCTCTCAAGCTCTACCGAACACCCCCTAGTCCCGCCTCCACACGCCCACAGCCAGGGGAGGTAGCCTGCCGAAGCCTGATAACCCGCAAGTATACGGGATCAATGTAGCCTCTTTTCATAAGTAAAAGTGTCGAACCCAACGAGGAGCTAAAGGTAGAACAAATATTCTCTCAAGTCCTATCTGCCACTGATACGACTCTACACATGCTTAGTGTTCGCTTTACCTAGAACAATTATGAAACTAGAAGTACTTTGTAGGTCTTGTTGGATAGGTTTGCAAGAAAATAAAGAACACGTAAATAAAAAGTAGGGGATATTTAGATAAAGATGCAATAAAGTAAATATAGCGAGTGTGGAAAAGTGGTGGTAGGAGTTGTGAAATTGTCCCTAAGCAATTGACTACGTTACTAGACCGATAATCACTATTGCAATTCTATTTGACGGAGAGGCATAAGCTAACATACTTTCTCTTCTTGGATCATATGCACTTATGATTGGAACTCTAGCAAGCATCCGCAACTACTAAAGATCATTAAGGTAAAACCAAACTATAGCATTAAAGTATCAAGTCCCCTTTATCCCATACGCAAACAACCTACTTACTCGGGTCTGTGCTTCTGTCACTCACGCCACCCACCATAAGCAAATCATAAACATATTGCAAACCCTACAGCGGGAATCCCTCACGCTTGCGTGACACGGAGGGCACAATAGGATAGCACCAATAATAAAACATGCAATTCAAACCAATCATAGCAATTCATCAATCACCAGTAGGACAACGAAAATCTACTCAGACATCATAGGATGGCAACACATCATTGGATAATAATATGAAGCATAAAGCACCATGTTCAAGTAGAGGGTACATCGGGTTGCGGGAGAGTGGACCACTGAATATAGATGGGGGAAGGTGATGGAGATGTTGGTGAAGATGGCGGAGGTGTTGGTGTAGATCGTGGTGATGATGATGGCCCCCGGCGGTGTTCCAGCGCCACCGAAAGCAAGGGGGAGAGAGCCCCCCTTCTTCTTCCTCTTCCTTGACCTTCTTCCTACATGGGAGAAGGGTTTCCCCTCTGGTCCTTGGCTCCCATGGCATGGGAGAGGCAAGAGCCCCTCCGAGATTGGATCTATCTCTCGGTTTCTCTCTGTTTCTGCGTTCTGGAATTCTGCCCTGGCACCGTTTCTTTTATATCTGGAGATCCGTAACTCTAATTGGATTGAAACCTTCGTCCAGATTTTTTTTTTTCCAAAAATTAGCTTTATTGCGGCCAAAGAAGGGCATCAACCGCCTTACAAGGGGGCCAGGAGGGTGGGGGCGCGCCCACCTGGAGTGGGCGTGGGCCCCTATCTCGTGGCCACCTCGGGCACCGTCTCGCGTTGATTTACTTCCCAAAAATCACAAATATTCCAAAATAATTCTCCGTCCGTTTTTATCTCGTTTGGACTCCGTTTGATATAGGGTTTCTGCGAAACATAAAACATGCAACAGACAGGAACTGGCATTGGGCACTGGATCAATATGTTAATCCCAAAAATAATATAAAAAGTTGCCAAAAGTATATGAAAGTTGAATAATATTGGCATGGAACAACCAAAAATTATAGATGTGACGGAAACGTATCAACATCCCTAAGTTTAATTCCTGCTTGTCCTCGAGTAGGTAAATGATAAAAAAGATAATTTTGATGTGGAATGCTACCTAGCATAATCTTGATCATGTATCTAATCATGGCATGAATATTAAGACACGAGTGATTCAAAGCAATAGTCTATCATTTGACATAAAAACAATAATACTTCAAGCATACCAATAAAGCAATCATGTCTTTTCAAAACAACGTGGCCAAAGCAAGCTTATCCCTACAAAATCATATAGTTTGGCCATTGATACATCTCCAATGTATCTATAATTTTTGATTGTTCCATGATATTATATTACCCCTCTTGGATGTTCATGGGCTTTATTTTACACATTTATATCATTTTGGGGACTAACCTACTAACCGGAGGCCCAGCCCGTATTGCTGTTTTTTTTGCCTATTTCAGTATTTTGAAGAAAAGGAATATCAAACGGAGTCCAAACAGAATGAAACCTTCGGGAGCTTGATTTTTGGAACGAACGTGATCCAGAGGAGTTGGAGTGCAAGTCAAGAAGCGATCGAGGCGGCTAGGAGATAGGAGGGCGCGCCCCTGTCTCCTGGGCCCCTCGGGCGGCCACCGACCTACTTCTTCCTCCAATATATACCCACGTACCCCGAAAACATCCAGGGAGCCAATGAAAAACAAATTCCACCGCCATAACCGTATGTATCCGCGAGATCCCATCTTGGAGCCTTCGCCGGTGCTCTGCCAGAGGGTGGATCGATCACGGAGGGCTTATACATCAACACCATAGCCCCTCCAATGAGTTGTGAGTAGTTTACCACAGACCTTTGGGTCCATATTTATTAGCTAGATGGCTTCTTCTCTCTTTTTAGATCTCAATACAATGTTCTCCCCCTCTCTTGTGGAGATCTATTCGATGTAAACTCTTTTTGCGGTGTGTTTGTCGAGATCCAATGAATTGTGGGTTTATGATCAAGTTTATCTATGAGAAATATTTGAATCTTCTCTGAATTATTTTATGTATGATTGAGTTGTCTTTGCAATTCTCTTCGAATTATCAGTTTGGTTTGGCCTACTAGATTGATCTTTCTTGCCATGGGAGAAGTGCTTAGCTTTGGGTTCAATCTTGCGGTGTCCTTACCCAGTGACAGCAGGGGTTGCAAGTCACATATTGTATTGTAGCCATCGAGGATAAAAAGATGGGGTTTATATCATATTGCTTGAGTTTATCCCTCTACATCATGTCATCTTTCTTAATGTGTTACTCTGTTCTTATGAACTTAATACTCTAGATGCATGCTGGATAGCGGTCGATGTGTGGAGTAATAGTAGTAGATGCAGGCAGGAGTCGGTCTACTTGTCGCGGACGTGATGCCTATATATATGATCATGCCTAGATAATCTCATAATTATTCGCTTTTGTATCAATTGCTCGACAGTAATTTGTTCACCCACCGTAATACTTATGCTATCTTGAGAGAAGCCACTAGTGAAACCTATGGCCCCCGGGTCTATCTTTTATCATATAAGCTTTCAATCTACTTTTATTTGTATCTTTACTTTTCCTATTTATATTATAAAATACCAAAAATATATTTATCTTATCATACTATGTCTATCAGATCTCACTTTCGCAAGTGGCCGTGAAGGGATTGACAACCCCTTTATTGCGTTGGTTGCAAGTTCTTTGTTTGTTTGTGTAGGTGCGTGGGACTTTTGAGGAGCCTCCTACTGGATTGATACCTTGGTTATCAAAAATTGAGGGAAATACTTACGCTACTATTGTTGCATCACCCTTTCCTCTTCAAGGAAAACCAACGCAAGCTCAAGACGTAGCAAGAAGGATTTCTGGCTCGGTTGCCGGGGAGGTCTTCGCTCAAGTCAAGACATACCAAGTACCCATCACAAACTCGTCTCCCTCGCATTTACATTATTTGCCATTCGCCTCTCGTTTTCCTCTCCCCCACTTCACCCTTGCCGTTTTATTTTCCCTCTCTTTCCCAATCTATCTCTCTCTCTTTCATTAGCCTTCTTCTTCTTCCTCGCTTTTGTCTGCCGTTATGTCTGAAATTGGGGAGATTATCGTCGATATGGACAATAATGATAACATGGAAAAGTGTGAGGCTCCAGCTGAAGAACCCCCTATCTTGCATACTAAAAAGTTTCGAATCGGTAGTGGTAACATTATTGGAAAAGGTGTTATTCAAGATTTCTTTACTTGTGACGGTTCTTTACCTTCCATGGGTGGTTCTATTCTTCATAGAACTAGTAGTCTTGCGGATGTTATCGCTATGCTTGTAGTTGAACTTGAAAGACAATTTATGCATATGCATCCTTGCATACAAAGAATTTTCCTAGAATTTTCTAATATTGAGCATTCTTCTGTTAAGTGCACTGTTACTATATTTTTGGCTCATGAGTTTAGATTTATAATAAGAGAGGCCAAAGAAATCTTTGCGCACTATAGGGTGGACGCCGGTCGTCCTCCCATAGAGGCGATCCTCTTTGATCAAGAGGAAATTAGGCGTTTCAATCTTCGGACTATGTTTCTTTCAATGAAAACCTTAGAAAAAAGGTTCCTACCAATGTCCTAGTTGATAGAATTTCCGAACTTAATAATGATTTTGCTCTTCGAAATAATGAGCTAGGATACTCTCTCGAGTATAGGCTCACAAGATTTTGCCAAAAGAATGCTTATACTGATGAATTAGTTGTTCATTATGAAGGGCCAAAGGAGGAACCCATTCCTCCTGTGATTGATCTTGGGGACTTTTGTCCCGCCAAATTTAGCCCTTTTGATTAGGCTTGCCTCAAAGAAAACTTGCTGCTGAACGTAGAGAATATGAGATGAGTTTTCAAGATCTATCTTATTATTATGGCACTACTTAGATCTATCTTCGCTTTTAAGCCTAGCTAGGGGCGTTAAACGATCGCGCTAGTTGGGAGGCAAACCAATTTTATTTGTGTCTTTTGTTTTTGTTTCTGTAATAAATTTTGCATCTAACTTATGTTTAGATGTGTTTTTATGTTTTAATTAGTGTTTGTGCCAAGAAGAACCTATAGGATAACCTATGGTGATAGTTAGCTTGATTCTGCTGAAAAACAGAAACTTTGCGCGCATGAAATTAGTTTTATTAAATCACAGAAACGTTCTTATGCATTGATTCTTTTTGCTGCTGATCAATAGACAAATTTCCCAGGAGTTCCTATTTTGGTAGTATTTTTAAAGTTCCATAAGTTCGCGTTAGTTACAGATTGCTACAGACTGTTCTATTTTTGACAGATTCTGTTTTTCGTGTGTTGTTTGCTTATTTTGATGCATCTATGGCTACTATTAAGTGGTATGAACCATAGAGAACTTGGAATGCAGTATGTTTAACACAAAAATAAATAAAGAATGAGTTTATTACAGTACATTATGTGGTGGTTTTATTTTCTTTCACTAACGGAGCTTACGAGATTTCCTGTTGAGTTTTGTGTTGTGAAGTTTTCAAGTTTTGGGTAAAGATTTGATGGACTATGGAATAAGGAGTGGCAAGAGCCTAAGCTTGGGGATTCCCATGGCACCCCAATATATTCAAGAGTAGCTAAAAGCCTAAGCTTGGGGATGCCCCCGGAAGGCATCCCCTCGTTCGTCTTTGTTCATTGGTAACTTTACTTGGAGCTATATTTTGATTCGCCACATGATATGTGTTTTGCTTGGAGCGTTGTGTATGATATTAGTATTTTCATTTTAGTTTACCACAATCATCCTTGCTGTACACACCTTTTGGGAGAAGACCACTTAATTAGAATTTATTAGAATACTCTATGTGCTTCACTTATATCTTTTGAGCATGATAGTTTTTGCTCTAGTACTTCACTTATATCTTATAGAGCACAATGGTGGCCTAATTTTGAAGAAATTGCTAGTCTATCTTGCTTCACTTATATTATTTTGAGAGTCTTTTAGAACAGCATGGTATTTTCCATGGTTATAAATTGGTCCTAGAATGGTGAGCATCCAAGTTGGGTATAATAAAAACTATCATAGAAAGTGCATAAAACACTAGGATCAATTTGATGCTTGATAGTTGTTTTGAGATATAGAGGTGGTAATGTTAGAGTCATGCTAGTGGGTAATTATGAAATTGATAAATACTTGTGTTGAAGTTGGCAAGTCCCGTAGCATGCACATATGGTAAAAGTTGTGTGACAAATTTGTTGCATGAGGTGCTCTTTTGATTGTCTTCCTTATGAGTGGCAGTCGGGGACGAGCGATGGTCTTTTCCTACCAATCTATCCCTCTAGGGGAATGCGTAGTAGTACTTTGCTTTGAGGGCTAAGTAGACTTTTGCAATAAGTATATGAGTTCTTTATGACTAATGTGAGTCCATGGATATACGCACACTCACCCTTCCACTTTGCTAGCCTCTATTGTGTCGCGCAACTTTCGCCGGTATCATGCACCCATTATTTACCTTCCTCAAAGCAGCCACCATACCTACCTATTATGGCATCTCCATAGCCATTCCGAGATATATTGCCATGCAACTTTCCACCGTTCCATTTATTATGACATGCTTCATCATTGTCATATTGCTCTTTTCATGATCATGTAGTTGACGTCATATTTGTGGCAAAGCCACCTTCATAATTTTCATACATGTCACTCTTGATTCATTGCATATCCCGGTACACCGCTGAAGGCATTCACATAGAGTCATATCTTGTTCTAGTTTTGAGTTGTAATTCTTGAGTTGTAAATCAATAAAAGTGTGATGATCTTCATTATTAGAGCATTGTCCCAGTGAGGAAAGGATGATGAAGACTATGATTCCCCCACAAGTCGGGATGAGACTTCGGACTTTACAAAAAAAAGAGAAAGGTCAAAAAAAAGAAAGGCCAAAGAAAAAAAAGGAGACAAAAAAAGGGAAAAGAAAAAAATGAGAGAAAAGAGAGAAGGGACAATGCTACTACCCCTTTTACCACACTTGTGCTTCAAATTAGCACCATGATCTTCATAATAGAGAGTATCCTATATTGTCACTTTCATATACTAAGTGGGAATTTTTCATTATAGAACTTGGCTTGTATATTCCAATGATGGGCTTCCTCAAAATGCCCTAGGTCTTCGTGAGCAAGCGAGTTGGATGCACACCCACTTAGTTTCTTTTGTTGAGCTTTCATATATTTATAGCTCTAGTGCATCCGTTGCATGGCAATCCCTACTCACTCATGTTGATATCTATTGATGGGCATCTCCAAGCCCGTTAATACGCCTAGTTGATGTGAGACTATCTTCTCCCTTTTTGTCCTCACAACCACCACCAAATAAACCATAGTGCTATGTCCATGGCTTGCGCTCATGTATTGCGTAAGAGTTGAAAAAGCTGAAGCGCGTTAAAAAGTATGAACCAATTGCTCGGCTCGTCATCGGGGTTGTTCATGATGGGAGTATGTTGTGTAATGAAAATGAAGCATGGCCTAACTATATGATTTTGTAGGGATAAGCTTTCTTTGGCTATGCTATTTTGATAGGACATGATTATTTGTTAGTATGCTTCGAAGCATTATTATTTTTATGTTTTATAAGCTTTTATCTTGAATCATTTGGATCTGAACAATCATGCCACAATAAAGAAAATTACATTGAGAATTATGCTAGGTAGCATTCCACATCAAAAATTCTGTTTTTATCATTTACCTACTCGAGGACGAGCAGGAATTAAGCTTGGGGATGCTTGATACGTCTCCAATGTATCTATAATTTTTGATTGTTCCATGCTATTATATTACCCCTTTTGGATGTTTATGGGCTTTATTTTACACATTTATATCATTTCTGGGACTAACCTACTAACCGGAGGCCCAGCCCGTATTGCTGTTTTTTTTGCCTATTTTAGAATTTCGAAGAAAAGGACTATCAAACGGAGTCCAAACGGAATGAAACCTTCGGGAGCGTGATTTTTGGAACGAACGTAATCCAGAGGACTTGGAGTGCAAGTCAAGAAGCGATCGAGGCGGCCAGGAGATAGGAGGGCGAGCCCACCCCCTGGGCGCGCCCCTGTCTCCTGGGCCCCTCGGGCGGCCACCAACCTACTTCTTCCTCCTATGTATACCCACGTACCCCGAAAACATCCAGGGAGCCAACGAAAAACAATTTCCACCGCCGTAACCTTCTGTATCCGCGAGATCCCATCTTGGAGCCTTCGCCGGCACTCCGCCGGAGGGGGAATCGATCACGAAGGGCTTCTACATCAACACCATAGCCCCTCCGATGAGTTGTGAGTAGTTTACCACAGACCTTCCGGTCCATAGTTATTAGCTAGATGGCTTCTTCTCTCTTTTTGGATCTCAATACAATGTTCTCCCCCTCTCTTGTGGAGATCTATTCGATGTAAACTCATTTTGCGGTGTGTTTGTCAAGATCCGATGAATTGTGGGTTTATGATCAAGTTTATCTATGAGAAATATTTGAATCTTCTCTGAATTCTTTTATGTATGATTGAGTTATCTTTGCAAGTCTCTTCGAATTATCAGTTTGGTTTGGCCTACTAGATTGATCTTTCTTGCCATGGGAGAAGTGCTTAGCTTTGGGTTCAATCTTGCGGTGTCCTTACCCAGTGACAACAGGGGTTGCAAGGCATGTATTGTATTGTTGCCATCGAGGATAAAAAGATGGGGTTTATATCATATTGCTTGAGTTTATCCCTCTACATCATGTCATCTTTCTTAATGCGTTACTCTGTTCTTATGAACTTAATACTCAAAATGCATGCTGGATAGCAGTCGATGTGTGGAGTAATAGTAGTAGATGCAGGCAGGAGTGGGTCTACTTGTCACGGACGTGATGCCTATATACATGATCATGCCTAGATAATCTCATAATTATTCGCTTTTCTATCAATTGCTCGACAATAATTTGTTCACCCACCGTAATACTTATGCTATCTTGAGAGAAGCCACTAGTGAAACCTATGGCCCCTGGGTCTATCTTTTATCATATAAGCTTTCAATCTACTTTTATTTGTATATTTACTTTTCCTATTTATATTATAAAATACCAAAAATATATTTATCTTATCATACTATCTCTATCAGATCTCACTTTTGCAAGTGGCCCTGAAGGGATTGATAACCCCTTTATTGTGTTGGTTGCGAGTTCTTTGTTTGTTTGTGTAGGTGCGTGGGACTTTTGAGGAGCCTCCTACTGGATTGATACCTTGGTTCTCAAAAACTAAGGGAAATACTTACACTACTATTGTTGCATCACCCTTTCCTCTTCAAGGAAAACCAACGCAAGCTCAAGACGTAGCAGCCATGCTTCATTTTTGTCACACAAAATGCCCCCATCAGGCACAACCCCGATGACAAGCCGAGCAATTGTTTCATACTTTAGTATTCTCAAACTTTTTCAACTCTCATGCAATACATGAGCATGAGCCATGGATATAGAACTATGGGTGAAATAGAATATGATGGTGGAGGTTATATGGAGAAGACAAAAAGGGAGAAACTCTCACATCGACGCGGCTAATCAAAGGGCTATGGAGATGCCCATCAATTGATGTCAATGCGAGGAGTAGGGATTGCCATGCAACGGATGCACTATAGCTATAAGTGTATGAAATCTCAAACTGAAACTAAGTGGGTGTGCATCCAACTTGCTTGCTCATGAAGACCTAGGGCATTTGAGGAAGCCCATTGTTGGAATATACAAGCCAAGTTCTATAATGAAAATTCCCACTAGTATATGAAAGTGATAACATAGGAGACTCTCTATACGAAGAACATGGTGCTACTTTGAAGCACAAGTGTGGAAAAAGGATAGTAACATTGCCCCTTTTCTTTTTTTTTCTTTTTTTGGATGGGCTTCTTTGGCCCTCTTTTTTATTTAGGCTTCTTTGGCCTTTCCTTTTTTTTATTTTTTATTTTTTTTGTCTTTTTTTTCATGGGGCAATGATCTATAATGATGATCATCACACTTTTATTTACTTACAACTCAATATTACAACTCGATACTAGAACAAAGATATGACTCTATATGAATGCCTCCGGCGGTGTACCAGGATGTGCAATGATCTAGCGTAGCAATGACATCAAAAAACAGACAAGCCATGAAAACAGCATGCTAGCTATCTTACGATCATGCAAGGCAATATGACAATGAATGTTCAAGTCATGTATATGATGATGATGGAAGTTGCATGGCAATATATCTCGGAATGGCTATGAAAATGCCATAATAGGTAGGTATGGTGGCTATTTTGAAGAAGATATAAGGAGGCTTATGTGTGATAGAGCATATCGTATCACGGGGTTTGGATGCACCGGCGAAGTTTGCACCAACTCTCAAGGTGAGAAAGGGCAATGCACGGTACCGAAGAGGCTAGCAATGATGGAAAGGTAAAAGTGCGTATAATCCATGGAGTCACATTAGTCATAAAGAACTCATATACTTATTGCAAAAGTTTATTAGCCCTCGAAGCAAAGTACTACTACGCATGCCCCTAGGGGGATAGATTGGTAGGAAAAGACCATCGCTCATCCCCGACCGCCACTCATAAGGAAGACAATCAAAGAAACACCCCATGCTTCAAATTTGTCACACAACGGTTACCATACGTGCATGCTACGGGACTTGCAAACCTCAACACAAGTGTCTCTACAATCCACAACCACCCACTAGCATGACTCTAATATCACCATCTTTATATCGCAAAACTATTGCAAGGAATCAAACATATCATATTCAGCGATCTACAAGTTTATGTAGGATTTTATGACTAACCATGTGAATGACCAATTTCTGTCATCTCTCTAAATAGATATAAGTGAAGCAAGAGAGTTTAATTCTTTCTACAAAAGATATGCCCACTCTCTAACAAATATAAGTGAAGCAAAAGAGCATTCTACAACTGGCGGTTTTCTATGTAAAGAGAAACAGGCAATCAGAACTTCAAATGATATAAGTGAAGCACATAAAGGATTCTATAAAGCCATACTCAAAAGATATAAGTGAGGTGCAATGAGAATTCTATAAATAAAACAAGGACTATCTCATACCAGCATGGTGCATAAAATAAAAATGAAAACTAAATGCAAAAGACGCTCCAAGACTTTCACATATCGCATAAACAAAATGAATACGAAAACATACCGATACTTGTTGAAGAAAGAGGGGATGCCTTCCGGGGCATCCCCAAGCTTAGACGCTTGAGTCTCCTTGAATATTTACTTGGGGTGCCTTGGGAATCCCCAAGCTTGAGCTCTTGCCTCTCTTCCTCTTTCTCATAACGAGACCTCCTCGATTAGACACTTCATCCACACAAAACTTCAACAGAAAACTCGGTAAGATCCGTTAGTATAATAAAGCAAATCACTACTCTAGGTACTGTTGCAAACCAATTCATATTTTGTTTTTTTGCATTGTGTCTACTGTAATATATCTTTTCGATGGCTTAATCCACTGATAGAAATTGATAGTTTCATCAAAACAAGGAAACTATGCATCAAAAACAGAACAGTCTGTAGCAATCTGAACATTCACCATACTTATGTTACCCCAAAAATTCTACCTAAAGTAGGAAAACTAAAAACTTTGTACATAAAGACAGTGCAAAAAGAATCAGAACCATTTGACGTTCCAGTAAAAAATGTAAAATCACGCACTACAACCAAAGTTTCTGTCCTGCACCGTACAAACCAACAAGCATTGTAAACATCCTAAAGGCAAACCTTGGCACATTATTTTTACAATACAATGGAATTGTACAATTGGATAATTATCTTTGATGAAAAGTTTCTGTAATCAAGATTCACAAAGTTTCCGTGAGCATGAACAAAGTTCAAGGCTAGCTCCCACTTCAACAATGCTTGTATCTCTCACATTCACTTTCCTTTTTGAAAAGTTTTCGGTTCCCCTCTTTATTTTTTTGTTTTTAGACTAATGAAAGCACACAAAAGAAATAAATGACTCTCTAAAACTTCCGGGTTGTCTCCCTGGCAGCGCTTTCTTTAAAGCCATTAAGCTAGGCATATAGTGCTCAAGTAATGAATCCACCCGGATCCAAGGTATATCAAAGCCAATTTTAATTAACAATGATTTGTAATTTAGTAGTGAGCACAAAGTAACATATATCATGCAACAATGAAGTCTAACTCTCTTCCTATGCATCGGCATGTCATAAAAGAACAATTCATGCACACATAGTAAAGGCCAATGCATAGTATAAGCAGTTTCTTGCAATTTTATCATATTGGAAACATAGAGAGGTGGAGATATAGTTCCTCTCTCATAATAATTGCAAGTAGGGGCAGCAAGCACATGCATATTATATCTATCAAAATCATCATGTGAAGTAGTAAAAGGCAACCCATCAATATAATCCTTAATAAGCACAAATTTCTCCGATATATTGCAGTCGGGAGAATTCAAAAAGATAATAGGACTATCATGTGTGGGTGCAATAGCAATAATTTCATGTTTAACATAAGGAACTGTAGCAAGTTCATCTCCATAAGCATAATTCATATTGGCATCTTGGCCACAAGCATAGCAAGCATCATCAAAAAGGGATATTTCAAGAGAATTAACGGGATCATAACAATCATCATAGCAATCATCCTTCGGTAAGCACGAAGGGGAATTAAACAATGTATGAGTTGAAGAGTTACTATCATTAGAAGGTGGGCACGGGTAGCTAATCCGCTCTTCCTCCTTTTGTTCTTCGCTCTCCTCATCATCTTTTTCATCCAATGAGCTTACAATTTCATCAATTTCTTCTTCCATAGCTTCCTGCAAAATATTATTCTCTTCTTGGACAGCGGAGAATTCCTCAATATATAGTTTAACATAGGCATTAGAAGCATAATTATCATAACAATATTCAAGTATGGCAAAATTTTCAGATTTGTAGAGAGTGGCATCATACTTTTCACTCAAAGAAGCAATTTCATAAGCACCCTTAAAAGCAACAAATTCTTCAATTTGTTGAACATCATAGTAATTATAAACACCCTTAGCATATGAAGATACGATTCCATTATCACTAAACAAGCATTGGTAGGGAAGGTGTTTCTTAGGGTTTTCAGAACAACAAGTAACATCATATATTTCACATAAAGTCCAAGCATAGCATTGCAAACGATGAATTTGATCTAGTAAAAGTTTCACCTTTTCAGATATACGGTGTCGCACATAACAAGCATGCTCATCTAAAGATTTTCCCTCAACTAAGCTAGTTGGAGTTTCAGCATGAGCACAAAGGGATCAAAGATGATCCAAGTAAAAAGCTTCAGGAGTGTGATAGATTGAGTGGTTCTTCAACCATTGGTTCAGTAGGTACAACTAATTTTTTTGGTATTTTGCGTTTCCTACCCATAACTAAAGATAGAAAACAAATAAGGACAGCAAATAAAAATTACTTAGTGATAAAGCAAACAAGCACACACGAGAATATTCACCCCACGCTATGACTCCCTGGCAACGGCGCCAGAAAAAGGTCTTGATAACTCACAAGTATACGGGATCAATGTAGCCTCTTTCGATAAGTAAGAGTGTCAAACCCAACGAGGAGCTAAAGGTAGAACAAATATTCTCTCAAGTACTATCTGCCACTGATACGACTCTACGCATGCTTAGTGTTTGCTTTACCTAGAACAAGTATGAAACTAGAAGTACTTTGTAGGTCTTGTTGGATAGGTTTGCAAGAAAATAAAGAACACGTAAATAAAAAGTAGGGGCTATTTAGATAAAGATGCAATAAAGTAAATATAGCGAGTGTGGAAAAGTGGTGGTAGGAGTTGTGAAATTGTCCCTAAGCAATTGACTACGTTACTAGACCGACAATCACTATTGCAATTCTATTTGACGGAGAGGCATAAGCTAACATACTTTCTCTTCTAGGATCATATGCACTTATGATTGGAACTCTAGCAAGCATCCGCAACTACTAAAGATCATTGTAAAACCCAACCATAGCATTAAAGTATCAAGTCCCCTTTATCCCATACGCAAACAACCTACTTACTCGGGTCTGTGCTTCTGTCACTCACGCCACCCACCATAAGCAAATCATAAACATATTGCAAACCCTACAGCAGGAATCTCTCATGCTTACGCGACATGGAGGGCACAATAGGACAGCACCAATAATAAAACATGCAATTCAAACCAATCATAGCAATTCATCAATCACCGGTAGGACAACGAAAATCTACTCAGACATCATAGGATGGCAACACATCATTGGATAATAATATGAAGCATAAAGCACCATGTTCAAGTAGAGAGTACAGCGGGTTGCGGGAGAGTGGACTGCTGAATATAGATGGGGGAAGGTGATGGAGATGTTGGTGAAGATGGCGGAGGTGTTGGTGTAGATCGTGGTGATGATGATGGCCCCCGGCGGCGTTCCGGTGCCACCGGAAGCAAGGGGGAGAGAGCCCCCCTTCTTCTTCTTCTTACTTGACCTTCTCCCTAGATGGGAGAAGGGTTTCCCCTCTGGTCCTTGGCTCCCATGGCGTGGGAGGGGCGAGATCCCCTCCGAGATTGGATATATCTCTCTGTTTCTCTCTGTTTCTACATTTTGGAATTCTGCCCTGGCACCATTTCTTTTATATCCGGAGATCCGTAACTCCAATTGGATTGAAACCTTCGCCCAGATCTTTTTCCAAAAATTAGCTTTCTTGAGGCCAAAGAAGGGCATCAACCGCCTTACGAGGGGCACAGGAGGGTAGGGGTCGTGCCCACCTGGAGTGGGCGTGGGCCCCTGTCTTGTGGCCACCTCGGGCACGGTCTCGCGTTGATTTTACTTCCCAAAAATCACAAATATTCCAAAATAATTCTCCGTCCATTTTTATCCCGTTTGGACTCCGTTTGATATGGGGTTTCTGCGAAACATAAAACATGCAACAGACAGGAACTGGCACTGGGCACTGGATCAATATGTTAGTCCCAAAAATAATATAAAAAGTTGCCAAAAGTATATGAAAGTTGAATAATATTGGCATGGAACAATAAAAAATTATAGATACGACGGAGACGTATCAAAGCCACACATGAAGGAAATATGCCCTAGAGGCAATAATAAAGTTGTTATTTATATTTCCTTATATCATGCTAGAATTGTATTAACCGGAAACTTAGTACATGTGTGAATACATAGACAAAACATAGTGTCCCTAGTATGCCTCTACTTGACTAGCTCGTTAATCAAAGATGGTTATGTTTCCTAACCATAGACATGTGATGTCATTTGATAAACAGGATCACATCATTAGAGAATGATGTGATGGAAAAGACCCATCGGTTAGCTTAGCATTATGATCGTTATAGTTTTATTGCTACTGCTTTCTTCATGATTTATACATGTTCCTCTCACTATGAGATTATGCAACTCCCGAATACAAGAGGAACACCTTGTGTGCTATCAAACATCACAATGTAACTGGGTGATTATAAAGATGCTCTACAGGTGTTTCTGAAGGTGTTTGTTAGGTTGGCATAGATCAAGATTAGGATTTGTCACTCCATGTATCGGAGAGGTATCTCTGGGCCCTCTCGGTAATGCTCATCACTATAAGCCTTGCAAGCAATGTGACTAATGAGTTATTTGTAGTATGAAGCATTACGAAATGAGTAAAGAGACTTTTCGGTAACGAGATTGAACTAGGTATGATGATATCGAGGATCGAATCTCAGGCAAGTAACATACTGATGACAAAGGGAACAACGTATGTTGTTCTGCATTTTAACCAGTAAAGATCATTGTAGAATATGTAGGAGCCAATATGAGCATCTAGGTTTCTCTATTGGTTATTGGTCGGAGATGTGTCTCGATCATGTCTACATAGTTCTCGAACCCGTAGGGTCGCACGCTTAACGTTCGATGACGATTTGTAATATGAGTTATGTGATTTGATGACCGAAGTTTGTCCGGAGTCCCGGATAAGATCACAGACATGACATGGAGTCTTGAAATGGTTAAGAGGTAAAGATTGATATATTGGAAGGTTATATTCGGACACCGGAATGGTTCCGGAGTGATTCGGGTATTTTTTGGAGTACCGGGAGGTTACCGAAACCCCCCGGGGGAGTAGTGGGCCTTCATGGGCCTTAGTGGAAAAGAGAGGAGGGCTGCAAGGGTAGCTGCGCGCCCCTCCCATGGCAAGTCCGAATTGGACTAGGGAGGGGGCGGCGCCGCCCTCTTTCCTTCTCCCTCTCCTCCTCCTTCCCTCTCTCCCCCTCTTGGAAAAGGAAGGGGACTCCAACTAGGATTGGGAATCCTAGTTGGACTCCCCCTATGGCGCGCCCCTCCTAGCCGCCGGCCTCCTCCTCTCCCTCCTTTATATATGTGGCCAGGGGCACTGATACGTCTCCAACGTATCTATAATTTATGAAGAATTCATGCTATTATATTATCTATTCTGAATGTTTATGGGCTTTACTAAACACTTTTATATTATTTTTGGGACTAACCTACTAACCGGAGGGCCAGCCCGAATTGCTGTTTTTTTGCCTATTTCAGTGTTTCGAGGAAAAGGAATATCAAACGGAATGAAACCTTCGGGAGCGTGATTTTTGGAACGAACATGATCCAGGAGACTCGAGCTGAAGTCAGGGAAGCTTCGAGGAGGCCACGAGGCAGGGGGCGCGCCCTCCACCGTCGTGGGCCCCTCGTGGCTCCCCCGACCTACTTCTTTCACCTATATAAGTCCATATACCCTAAAACCTTCAGGGAGCAGAATAGATCGGGAGTTCCACCGCAGCGAGCCTCTGTAGCCACCAAAAACCTCTCGGGACCCTGTTCCGGCACCCTACCGGAGAGGGGATCCCTCACCGGTGGCCATTGATACGTCCATTTTGCATCATGCTTTTATATCGATATTTATCGCATTATGGGCTGTTATTTCACGATATGTCACAATACTTATGGCTATTCTCTCTTATTTTACAAGGTTTACCATGAAGAGGGGGAATGCCAGCAGCTGGAATTCTGGCTGGAAAAGGAGCAATATTGGAGACCTATTCTGCGCAACTCCAAAAGTCCTAAAGCTCCACGGAATATCTTAAAATAAATAAAGAAAAATCGTCGCCAAAAGATGAAGGCCAGGGGGCCCACACCCTGCTCATGAGGGTGGGGGTGCGCCCCTCCCCCCTGGGCGCGCCCCCCTACCTCGTGGGCCCCCTGGTGGCTCTCCGACGCACATCTTCTCCTATATGAAGTCTTTCGAGGAGAAAAAATAAGAAGCAACCTTTCGGGATGAGACTCCGCCGCCACGAGGCGGAACCTTGGCGGAACCAATCTAGGGCTCCGACAGAGCTGTTCTGCCGGGGACACTTCCCTCCGGGAGGGGGAAATCATCGTCATCATCATCACCAACGCTCCTCTCATCGGGAGAGGGAAATCTCCATCAACATCTTCACCAGCACCATCTCATCTCCAAACCCTAGTTCATCTCTTGTATCCAATTCTTGTCTCCAAGTCCGGGATTGGTGCTAGTAGGTTGCTAGTAGTGTTGATTACTCCTTGTAGTTGATGCTAGTTGGTTTATTTGGTGGAAGATCATATGTTCAGATCCTTTATGCACATTATTACCCCTCTGATTATGAACATGAATATGCTTTGTGAGCAGTTACGTTTGTTCCTGAGGACAAGGGAGAAGTCTTGCTATTAGTAGTCATGTGAATTTGGTATTCGTTCGATATTTTGATAAGATGTATGTTGTCTAACCTCTAGTGGTGTTATGTGAACGTCGACTACATAACGCTTCACCATTATTTGGTCCTAGAGGAAGGCATTGGGAAGTAATAAGTAGATGATGGGTTTCTAGAGTGACAGAAGCTTAAACCCTAGTTTATGCGTTGCTTCGTAAGGGGCTGATTTGGATCCATATGTTTCATGCTATGGTTAGGTTTACCTTAATACTTTTGTTTTAGTTGCGGATGCTTGCAATAGAGGTTAATCATAAGTGGGATGCTTGTTCAAGTAAGAACAACACCCAAGCACCGGTCCACCCACATATCAAATTATCAAAGTACCGAACGCGAATCATATGAGCGTGATGAAAACTAGCTTGACGATATTCCCATGTGTCCTTGGGAGCGCTTTTCCTATTATAAGAGTTTGTTCCGGCTTGTCCTTTGCTACAAAAAGGATTGGGCCACCTTGCTGCACTTTATTTACTTTTGTTACTTGTTGCTCGTTACAATTTATCTTATCACAAAACTATCTGTTATCACTTATTTCAATACTTGCATAGAATACCTTGCTGAAAACCGCTTATCATTTCCTTCTGCTCCTCGTTGGGTTCGACACTCTTACTTATCGAAAGGACTATGATAGATCCCCTATACTTGTGGGTCATCAAGACTCTTTTCTGGCGTCGTTGCCGGGGAGTGTAGCACCTTTGGTAAGTGGAATTTTGTAAGGAAAAATTTATATAGTGTGCTGAAATTTTCTGTCACTTGTTACTATGGAAAGTGAATCTCTGAGGGGCTTGTTCGGGGTATCTTCACCCCGTCCAGTAGAGCAAAGAGTTGCTCCTCAACCTACTGAACCTATTGAAAATGAAACTCCTTTTGAATTTCCTTCGGGTATTATGGAAAAACTGCTGGCTAATACTTTTACAGGAGATGGGACAAAGCATCCCGACGAGCATCTACGCTATTTGGATGATATTTGTGGATTATTTAAGCTTGCAGGTATACCCGATGATGTTGTTAAGAAGAAAGCTTTCCCTTTATCTTTGGAGGGAGACGCATCGACATGGTATAGGCTATGTGATGATACGAGATCATGGAACTATAAAAGAGTGAAATTGGAATTTCATCAAAAGTGTTACCCTATGCATCTTGTTCATCGTGATCGCAATTATATATATAATTTTTGGCCTCGCGAAGGAGAAAGCATCGCTCAAACTTGGGGGAGGCTTAAATCCATGTTATATTCATGCCCCAATCATGAGCTCTCAAAATTGACAATTCTTCAGAATTTTTATGCTCGGCTTTCTCATAATAATCAAACCATGCTCGATACTTCTTGTGCTGGCTCTTTTATGATGAAGACTATTGAATTCAGATGGAATTTATTGGATAGAATTAAACGCAACTCTGAATATTGGGACCTCGACGAAGGTAAGGAGTCAAGTATGACACCTAAGTTTGATTGTGTTAAATCTTTTATGGATACTGATATTTTCCGTAAGTTTAGCACTAAATATGGACTTGACTCTGAGATAGTAGCTTCTTTCTGTGAATCTTTTGCTACTTATGTTGATCTCCCCAAGGAGAAGTGGTTTAAATATCATCCTCCCATAGAAGTAAAAGTAGTTGCACCTATTAAAGTTGAAGAAAAGACCATCACTTATAATGATGCTATTGTTCCCACCTCTTATGTTGAGAAACCACCTTTCCCTGCTAGAGTAAAGGATCATGCCAAAGCTTCAACTGTTGTTTGTAAAAGCAATACTAGAACTTATACACCTCCTGAGCAAGTCAAAGTAGAACCTAATATTGCTATTGTTAAAGATCTCTTGTCCGATAATATTGATGGGCATGTTATTGAATTCTCTGGTGAAACTGCTAGAATTGCTAAACCCTGTGATAGAGATAAACATAGACCCGTGGTAGGCGTGCCTGTTATTTCTGTTAAAATAGGAGATCATTGTTATCATGGCTTATGTGATATGGGTTCTAGTGCTAGTGTTATACCCATTGACTTATATAAAGAAATTATGCATGATATCGCACCTGCTGAGTTAGAAGATATTGATGTTACAATTAAACTTGCCAATAGAGATACTATATCTGCAATGGGAATTGTTAGAGATGTTGAAGTCTTGTGTGGGAAAACCAAATATCCCGCTGATTTTCTTTTTCTTGGTTCACCACAAGATAGCTTTTGTCCCATTATATTTGGTAGACCCTTCTTGAATACTGTTAATGCTAAGATAGACTGCGAAAAGAATGTTGTTACTATTGGCTTTTATGATATGGTTCATGAGTTTAATTTCTCTAAATTTAGTAAACAACATCGTGAGGAAGAATTGCCTAGTAAGGATGAAATTATTGGTCTTGCTTCTATTGCCATACCTCCTAGTGATCCTTTAGAACACTATTTGCTAGACCATGAAAATGAGATGTTGATGAATGAAAGAAAGGAAATAGATGAAGTATTCTTTAAACAGGAACCTATTCTGCAACACAATTTGCCTGTTGAAATCCTAGGGGATCCTCCTCCACCCAAGGGTGATCCCGTGTTTGAGCTCAAACCGTTGCCTGATAATCTTAAATATGCTTATCTTGATGAAAAGAAAATATATCATGTTATTATCAGTGCTAACCTTTCAGAGCATGAAGAAGAAGGATTATTGAAAACTCTGAAGAAGCATTGTGCCGCTATTGGATATACTCTTGATGATCTTAAGGGCATTAGTCCCACTCTATGTCAACATAAAATAAATTTGGAAGCGGATGCCAAACCAGTTCGTGATCCTCAACGATGTTTGAATCCTAAAATGAAAGAAGTGGTAAGAAAAGAAATACTAAAGCTTCTGGAGGCAGGTATAATTTATCCCGTTGCTGATAGTCAGTGGGTAAGTCTTGTCCATTGTGTCCCTAAGAAGGAAGGTATTACTGTTGTCCCTAATGATAAAGATGAATTGATTCCGCAAAGAATTATCACAGGTTACAAGATGGTAATTGATTTCCGCAAATTAAATAAGGCTACTAAGAAAGATCATTACCCCTTATCTTTTATTGATCAAATGCTAGAAAGACTATGCAAACATACACATTATTGCTTTCTAGATGGTTATTCTGTTTTTTCTCAAATACCTGTGTCGGATAAAGATCAATCAAAGACTACTTTTACATGCCCTTTTGGTACTTTTTCTTATAGACGTATGCCTTTTGGTTTATGTAGTGCACCTGCTACCTTTCAAAGATGCATGATGGCTATATTCTCTGACTTTTGTGAGAAAATTTGTGAGGTTTTCATGGACGACTTTTCCGTCTATGGTTCCTCTTTTGATGATTGCTTGAGCAATCTTGCTCGAGTTTTGCAGAGATGTGAAGAAACTAATCTTGTCTTGAATTGGGAAAAGTGCCACTTTATGGTTAATGAAGGTATTGTCTTGGGGCACAAAGTTTCTGAAAGAGGTATTGAAGTTGATAAAGCCAAGGTTGATGCTATTGAAAAGATGCCATGTCCCAAGGACATCAAAGGTATAAGAAGTTTCCTTGGTCATGCTGGATTTTATAGGAGGTTCATTAAGGACTTCTCAAAAATCTCTCGTACTCTGACTAATTTATTACAAAAAGATGTACCATTTGTCTTTGATGATGATTGTGTAGAAGCATTTGAAATACTTAAGAAAGCATTAGTCTCTGCACCTATTATTCAGCCATATGATTGGAATTTACCCTTTGAAATTATGTGTGATGCTAGTGATTATGCTGTAGGTGATGTTCTAGGGCAAAGAATTGATAAGAAATTAAATGTTATCCATTATGCTAGTAAGACTCTAGACAATGCTCAAAGAAATTATGCTACTACCGAAAAGGAACTTTTAGCGGTTGTATTTGCTTGTGATAAATTCAGACCCTATATTGTTGATTCTAGAGTAACTATTCATGCAGATCATGCTGCTATTAAATATCTTATGGAAAAGAAAGATGCAAAACCTAGACTCATTAGATGGGTTCTCTTGCTCCAAGAATTTGATTTACATATTGTTGATAGAAAAGGAGCTGAGAACCCCGTTGCAGACAACTTGTCTAGGCTAGAGAATGTTCTTGATGACCCACTACCTATTGATGATAGCTTTCCTGATGAGCAATTAAATGTCATAAGTACTTCTCGTAGCACTCCGTGGTATGCTGATTATGCTAATTATATTGTTGCTAAATTTATACCACCTAGCTTCACTTACCAACAAAAGAAAATGTTCTTTTATGATTTGAGACATTACTTTTGGGATGATCCACATCTTTATAAAGAAGGAGTAGATGGTGTTATTAGACGTTGTGTACCTGAGCATGAACAGGAACAGATCCTACGCAAGTGTCACTCCGAAGCTTATGGAGGACACCACGCTGGAGATAGGACTGCACATAAGGTATCGCAATCTAGTTTTTATTGGCCTACTCTCTTCAAGGATGCCCGTAAGTTTGTCTTATCTTGCGATGAATGTCAAAGAATTGGTAATATCAGTAGACGTCAAGAAATGCCTATGAATTATTCACTTGTTATTGAGCCATTTGATGTTTGGGGCTTTGATTATATGGGACCTTTTCCTGCCTCTAATGGTTACACTCATATTCTAGTTGTTGTTGATTACATTACTAAGTGGGTAGAAGCTATTCCAACTAGTAGTGCTGATCATAACACTTCTATTAAAATGCTTAAGGAAGTTATTTTTCCGAGGTTTGGAGTCCCTAGATACTTAATGACTGATGGTGGTTCACACTTTATTCATGGTGCTTTCCGTAAGATGCTTGCTAAATACAATGTTAATCATAGAATTGCATCTCCTTATCACCCGCAGTCTAGTGGTCAGGTAGAATTGAGCAATATAGAGCTCAAATTAATTTTGCAAAAGACTGTCAATAGGTCTAGAAAGAATTGGTCAAAAAAACTGAATGATGCATTATGGGCCTATAGAACTGCGTACAAAAATCCTATGGGTATGTCTCCGTATAAAATGGTTTATGGAAAAGCATGTCATTTACCTCTTGAACTAGAACATAAGGCATATTGGGCTATCAAAGAGCTCAATTATGACTTCAAACTTGCCGGTGAGAAGAGGTTGTTTGATATTACCTCACTTGATGAATGGAGAATCCAAGCTTATGAAAATGCCAAGCTGCTTAAAGAAAAAGTTAAAAGGTGGCATGATAAAAGGATACAAAAGCGTGAGTTTAATGTAGGTGACTATGTATTGCTATACAACTCTTGTTTAAGATTTTTTGCAGGAAAACTTCTCTCCAAATGGGAAGGTTCTTACGTTATCGAGGAGGTCTATCGTTTCGGTGCCATAAAAATCAACAACTTCGTAGGCACAAATCCGAAGGTGGTAAACGGTCAAAGAATCAAACATTATATCTCAGGTAATCCCATAAATGTTGAAACCAATATTATTGAAACCATAACCCCGGAGGAATACATAAGGGACACTTTCCAGAATGTTCCAGACTCCGAAAAGGAATAGGTATGTGGTACGGTAAGTAAACCGACCCCAAAACAATTTTTAAAGCAATATTTCTCCGTTTTGGAATATTTAGAAAAATAGAAAAATAAGTAGCAATCCGGGGAGGACATGAGGCCTCCATGAGGGTGGAGGGCGCGCCCTACCCCCTGGGCGCGCCCCTCTACCTCGTGAGCACCTCGTGTGCCCTCCGGACTCCGTTTTCTTGCACGATACATATTTTGGTCGGTAAAAATTCATTATATATTCTCCCGAAGGTTTTGATGACCGTATCACGCAAATATACTCTGTTTTCGTTTCGAATTGTTTCTGTTGCAGATTTGAGGATTCCGGAGACTCGATCATCCTTCTATGAGGGTGAGCCTATGCCATGGAAGGTGGACGACAAGCTTCCATCATCAACAACACCTCCACCGCCAACAACAAAGAAGGAGATATAATCACATGGGTATGGGCACTCCCCTTGGCAACTGCCAAGCTTGGGGGAGGTGCCCCGGTATCGTATCACCATCACAACTCCTATCTTTACCATTTTTCTTAGTTCGATCCTATTAGTAGTATCTTGATTTAGTAGAATAAAGTCATCGCACGATCTAGTTTTGAGTTTTGCTTTATGATCCCTCTATGCAATCGAGTCCGTCAGCTATATATAATAAAGATTAGTGTTGAGTCAAGGGCTTGATTACCTTGCCATGATCTTGGGTGATTAGAAGAAAAAAAAGGAATCAAGAGTTCATATTGATCTTAGTGAAAGTAATGACTTCACATAGAAAGAGTATGATGATTTTAAGTTGTTGGGAGTTGGAAAATATAGCTTTGGTCATCGTTGCAATTAATAGGAAGTAATAAGGGAAGAGAGGTTTCACATATAGATATATTATCATTGACATCTTTTATGATTGGGAGCACTCACTAAAATATGACATGCTAAAGAGTTGAGGTTGGACAAGGAAGAAAACATAATGAGTTATGTTTTCCTACATAAAGTATGTTGTCATGGTTCCTCTACCGTGTTGAGTTTGCCTTTCCCCCTCATTCTAGCCAATTCTCAGCACCAAGTAGAGATACTACTTGTGCTTCCAAATACCCTTAAACCAGTTTAGCCATGAGAATCCACCATATCTACCTATGGATTGAGTAAGATCCTTCAAGTAAGTTGTCATCGGTGCAAGCAATAAAAATTGCTCTTTAAATATGCATGACTTATTAGTGCAGAGAAATAAGCTTTGTACGAACTTGTTGTGGACGCAATAAAAGCGACGGACTGCTTAATAAAGGTTCACATACAAGAGGCAATATAAAGTGACGTTCTTTTGCATTAAGATTTTGTGCATCCAACCATAAAAGCGCATGGCAACCTCTGCTTCCCTCTGCGAAGGGCCTATCTTTTATTATTATCCTTTACTTTATGCAAGAGTCACGGTGATCTTCACCTTTCCTTTTTCATTTTATCCTTTGACAACCTCAGCATGTTGGAAAGAACATGATATATATATATATATATATATATATATATATATATATATATATATATCTAATTGGATGTGGGGAGCATGAATTATTATTGTTGACATCACCCTTGAGGTAAAAGGTTGTGGGGCAAAAACTATAAGCCACTATCTTTCTCTGTGTCCGATTAAAACTCTGTAACCACAAGTATCGCGTGAGTGTCAGAAATTATGAAGGACTAAGTGATAGTTGAGTATGTGGACTTGCTTTTGAGCTCTGACATAGACTCTTTCCGATGTTATGATAAATTGCAATTGCTTCAATGACTGAGATTATAATTGTTGGTGCCCAATAAAGTTTCTGATTCATAATTTGGCTTTGTGAAAAGATCATCACTTGAACATAAGTAATCATATGACAAATCTATATATGTTGCTGTTATGAAAATAATCATGATGCCTTCATGTATGTATTTTATTTTTATCGACGCCTCTACTTCTAAACATGAGGACATATTTATTGTTATCGGCTTTTCGCTTGAGGACAAGCGAGGTCTAAGCTTGGGGGAGTTGATACGTCCATTTTGCATCATGCTTTTATATCGATATTTATCGCATTATGGGCTGTTATTTCACGATATGTCACAATACTTATGGCTATTCTCTCTTATTTTACAAGGTTTACCATGAAGACGGGGAATGCCGGCAGCTGGAATTCTGGCTGGAAAAGGAGCAAATATTGGAGACCTATTCTGCGCAACTCCAAAAGTCCTAAAGCTCCACGGAATATCTTAAAATAAATAAAGAAAAATCGTCGCCAAAAAAGATGAAGGCCAGGGGGCCCACACCCTGCTCATGAGGGTGGGGGTGCGCCCCTCCCCCCTGGGCGCGCCCCCCTACCTCGTGGGCCCCCTGGTGGCTCTCCGATGCCCATCTTCTCCTATATGAAGTCTTTCGAGGAGAAAAAAATAAGAAGCAACCTTTCGGGATGAGACTCCGCCGCCACGAGGCGGAACCTTGGCGGAACCAATCTAGGGCTCCGGCAAAGCTGTTCTGCCGGGGACACTTCCCTCCGGGAGGGGGAAATCATCGTCATCATCATCACCAACGCTCCTCTCATCGAGAGAGGGCAATCTCCATCAACATCTTCACCAGCACCATCTCATCTCCAAACCCTAGTTCATCTCTTGTATCCAATTCTTGTCTCCAAGTCCGGGATTGGTGCTAGTAGGTTGCTAGTAGTGTTGATTACTCGTTGTAGTTGATGCTAGTTGGTTTATTTGGTGGAAGATCATATGTTCAGATCCTTTATGCACATTATTACCCCTCTGATTATGAACATGAATATGCTTTGTGAGCAGTTACGTTTGTTCCTGAGGACAAGGGAGAAGTCTTGCTATTAGTAGTCATGTGAATTTGGTATTCGTTCGATATTTTGATAAGATGTATGTTGTCTAACCTCTAGTGGTGTTATGTGAACGTCGACAACATAACACTTCACCATTATTTGGGCCTAGAGGAAGGCATTGGGAAGTAATAAGTAGATGATGGGTTTCTAGAGTGACAGAAGCTTAAACCCTAGTTTATGCGTTGCTTCGTAAGGGGCTGATTTGGATCCATATGTTTCATGCTATGGTTAGGTTTACCTTAATACTTTTGTTGTAGTTGCGGATGCTTGCAATAGAGGTTAATAATAAGTGGGATGCTTGTTCAAGTAAGAACAGCACCCAAGCACCGGTCCACCCACATATCAAATTATCAAAGTACCGAACGCGAATCATATGAGCGTGATGAAAACTAGCTTGACGATATTCCCATGTGTCCTTGGGAGCGCTTTTCCTATTATAAGAGTTTGTTCCGGCTTGTCCTTTGCTACAAAAAGGATTGGGCCACCTTGCTCCACTTTATTTACTTTTATTACTTGTTGCTCGTTACAATTTATCTTATCACAAAACTATCTGTTATCACTTATTTCAGTACTTGCAGAGAATACCTTGCTGAAAACCGCTTATCATTTCCTTCTGCTCCTCGTTGGGTTTGACACTCATACTTATCGAAAGGACTATGATAGATCCCCTATACTTGTGGGTCATCGGCCATCTTCATCATCCCGGCGCTCTCCATGACGAGAAGGGAGTAGTTCACCCTCGGGGCTGAGGGTATGTACCAGTAGCTATGTGTTTGATCTCTCTCTCTCTCGTGTTCTTGAGATGATACGATCTTGATGTATCACGAGCTTTGCTATTATAGTTGGATCTTATGATGTTTCTCCACCTCTACTCTCTTGTAATGGATTGAGTTTTCCCTTTGAAGTTATCTTATCGGATTGAGTCTTTAAGGATTTGAGAATACTTGATGTATGTCTTGCCATGCTTATCTATGGTGACAATGGGATATTCAGGTGATCTAATTGATGTATGTTTTGATGATCAACTTGCGGGTTCACTGAACCTATGCATAGGGGTTGGCACACGTTTTTTTCTTGACTCTCTAGTAGAAACTTTGGGGCAATCTTTGAAGTACTTTGTGTTGGTTGAATAGATGAATCTGAGATTGTGTGATGCATATCGTATAATTATACCCACGGATACTTGAGGTGACAATGGAGTATCTAGGTGACATTAGGGTTTTGGTTGATTTGTGTCTTAAGGTGTTATTCTAGTACGAACTCTATGATAGAATGAACGGAAAGAATAGCTTCGTGTTATTTTACTACGGACTCTTGAATAGATCGAGCAGAAAGAATAACTTTGAGGTGGTTTCGTACCCTACCATAATCTCTTCGTTTGTTCTCCACTATTCGTGGCTTTGGAGTGACTCTTTGTTGCATGTTGAGGGATAGTTATATGATCTAAGTATGTTATTATTGTTGAGAGAACTTGCACTAGTGAAAGTATGAACCTTAGGCCGTGTTTCCTACCATTGCAATGCCGTTTGTGCTCACTTTTATCATTAGTTACCTTGCTGTTTTTATAATTTCATATTACAAAAACCTATATCTACCATCCATATTGCACTTGTATCACCATCTCTTTGCCGAACTAGTGCACCTATACAATTTACCATTGTATTGGGTGTGTTGGGGACACAAAAGACTCTTTGTTAATTATTTGGTTGTAGGGTTGCTTGAGAGAGACCATCTTCATCCTACGCCTCCCACGGATTGATAAACCTTAGGTCATCCACTTGAGAGAAATTTGCTACTGTCCTACAAACCTCTGCACTTGGGGGCCCAACAACGTCTACAAGAAGAAGGTTGTGTAGTAGACATCAAGCTCTTTCTTGGCGCCGTTGCCGGGGAGGTGAGTGCTTGAAGGTATATCTTTAGATCTTGCAATCAAATCTTTTTGTTTCTTGTTTTATCACTAGTTTAGTTTATAAAAGAAAACTACAAAAAAATGGAATTGAGTTTGTCTCATACGCTTCATCTTTTTAATATCTTTCGTGAGAATGATGGAAATGAAAATTGTGCTCAAGTGCTAGGAAGAAGTCTATAAAATGTTTGGCACTAAATATTTAAATGATGAGCATGATTGCAATGTTGTTAGTATGAATTCCTTGAATATCCATGATGCTAATGATATGCAAAGCCACAAGCTTGGGGAAGCTATGTGTGATGAAGATGATATTTTTTGTCCCCCAAGTTTTGTTGAGAATATTTATTATGATGAAATCATGCCTTCTATTTATGATAATTATATTGATGAAAGTGGATTTAGAGAGGTAATGACTTTATTTAGTGACGAATCCACTATTTCGGAAGAGGTTCCAATTGATTATGAGAACAAAGTTGCTATCTATGATGATTATTGTGATGACTTGTATGCTATTAAGAATAATGATAACCATGAAACTTGTCATCATTATTTTAGTTTTCAATTGGATTATGCCTCACATGATAATTATTTTGTTGAGTTTGCTCCCATTACTATTCATGAGAAATTTGCTTATGTGGAGAGTAGTAAAAATTCTATGCTTGTAGATCATGAAAAGAATGCTTTAGGTGATGGTTATATTGTTGAAATTATTCATGATTCTACTGAAAATTATTATGAGGGAGGAATATATGCTTGTAGGAATTGCAATAATATCAAGTTTCCTCTCTATGTGCTTGAAATCTTGAAGTTATGCTTGTTTTGCTTTCCTATGCTAGTTGATTCTTGTTCCCATAAATTGTTTGCTCACAAAATCCCTATGCATAGGAAGTGTGTTAGACTTAAATGTGCTAGTCATATGCTTCATGATGCTCCCGTTATGTTTCAATTCTTATCTTTTATGTGAGCATCATTGTCATCATCATGCCTAGCTAAAAGGCATTAAAGAAAAGCGCTTGTCGGGAGACACCCCAATATTTACCTTTACTGTTTTTGTGTGTCCACATGATTATGCTAATGTAGTAATCATGTTTTATAGCTTTTGTTTCAATAAAGTGCCAAGTAAGACCTTTAGGATAGCTTACGGTGATAGTTGTGTTGATCCTGCTGAAAATCAGAAACTTTTGCATCCAGTAAATTAGTTTTGATAATTCACAGAAACGTGCTTCTGATATGATTCTTTTTGATCTGGATTGGTAAACAAATTGCTCAGGATTTCCTATTTTGGCAGGATTTTTGGAGTTCCAAAAGTATACGTTTGATACAGATTACTACAGACAGTTCTGTTTTTGACAGATTCTGTTTTCTATGTGTTGTTTGCTTATTTTGATGAATTTATGAGTAGTATCGGAGGGTATGAACCATAGAGAAGTTGGAATAAAGTATATATTACACCAATATTAATTTAGAATGAGTTCACAACAGTACCTAAGTGGTTATTTATTTTCTTATACTAACGAAGCTTACGAGTTTTCTGTTGTGGAGTTTTCAAGTTTTGGGTAAAGATTCGATGGACTATGGAATAAGGATTGGCAAGAGCCTAAGCTTGGGGATGACCAAGGCACCCCAAGGTAATATTCAAGGACAACCAAGAGCCTAAGCTTGGGGATGCCCCGGATGGCATCCCCTCTTTCGTCTTCGTCTATCGGTAACTTTACTTGGAGTTATATTTTTATTCACCACATGATATGTGTTTTGCTTGGAGCGTCATGTTGTTTTATTTTGTTTTGCTTGCTGTTTGAATAAAATACCAAGATCTGAAATTCTTAAATGAGAGAGAGTCTTCACATAGTTACATAATTATTTAACTACTCATTGATCTTCACTTATATCTTTTTGGAGTAGTTTGTCATTTACTCGTGTGCTTCACTTATATTCTATGAGTAAATGGTTGAATGAGTTGAATGTCATAAATATGAAATTAAATATGTTTCATATGCTTACCCCGTTGGGAGTAATGACTTCACATCTAAGAAGTAAAGGTTGTAAATTCATTGAAGGTTAGCAAACATTGTATTGGTTATTTAAACAATTCATGAAAGAATATTTAAGGAAGAGAAATTTCACATATAAATATACTATCTTAGACATCTTCTATGATTGTGAGCCCCATTAATTATTTTCAAACCTGAGCAAATTAGTTGAAGTTGGACAAGGAAGACAATGTAATGAGTTATGCTTGGGTGTATTTGTATAGAAGTTATATTGTTATAGATCCTCCAACATGTGGTGCTTGCTTTTTAGAATCCTTTGCTAGCCAAAATATCTGTACTAAGCGGGAATACTGCTTGTGCATCCAAATTCCTTGAACCAAGTTTCTTCCATGAGTGTCCACCATACCTACCTATATGCGGTATTTACCTGCCGTTCCAAGTAAATTTGCATGTGCCAAACTCCAAACCTTCAAATAATAATCTGTTTTATATGCCCAAATCGCTCATGTAGCGACTAGGGGCTGTCAGTATCTTCCATGCTAGGTGGGTTATTCTCAATATGAGTGGACTCCGCTCATCATACACGAGAAAAATGGCTGGTAACTGGGATGCCCAATCCCATGATCAAAAGATCAAAATCAAATTAAAAATAATTGCAAACAAAACTCCCCTGGGATTGATGTTAGTTGGACGGCACCCATTGTTTCGGACAAGCCGTGGAGTGTGATTGTTGGTGGAGGGGGAGTAAAAACTTTACCATTCTGTTTGGGAACCACCTATAATGTATGTAGTATGGAAGATATTGGGAACTCTTGGTTGTTATGTTGACAATGAGATCATACCTCTTAAAATTATTTATCTCTATTTCAAAATTGAGCTCTGGCACCTCTGCAAATCCCTGCTTCCCTCTGCGAAGGGCCTATCTTTTACTTTTATGCAAGAGTCAGTAGTATTCCTTCTCATTCCTACCTACACTTTAGTTGGCAAGCATCGTGTGTTGGGGAAAGATGTAAGCATATATGGCCATGCAAATATATTTGATCATGAGTTATTATTGTTGACAATTATCTATATGATAAGTGAGTTGGGAGGCGAAACACTAAGCCCCTATCTTTCTCTATGTTCGATGGATGTTATTTGTTCTAAGAATATGCTTTGAGTGGTAGCAATCATGGAAGACTATATGATAGTTGAGTATGTGAAGTTTGCTGAATCAAAGCTCTGACATAGACCCTTCCTGAAAATAAGATGAATTGTAATTGTTTGATGACTGAGAATGAAGTTTGCTAGTTTTCAAGAAAGTTTATGGTCTATGCTTTAACACGTGAATAGCTTGTTACTTGATCTTGAGAAGTTTTATGAGATGAACTACTGTTATGACATATAATCATGCTAGAAAAGGTGATTGAAATTATCATTGATCAAATTTGTGCACCTGCTAGCATTCACACTTCATAAATTCTTTCTTTTATCATTTACCTACTCGAGGACGAGCAGGAATTAAGCTTGGGGATGCTGATACTTCTCCAATGTATCTATAATTTATGAAGCATTCATGCTATTATATTATCTGTTTTGAATGTTTATGGGCTTTACTAAACACTTTTATATTATTTTTGGGACTAATCTACTAACCGGAGGCCCAGCCCGAATTGCTGTTTTTTTGCCTATTTCAGTGTTTCGAAGAAAAGGAATAGCAAACGGAGTCCAAACGGAATGAAACCTTCGGGAGCGTGATTTTTGGAACGAACGTGATCCAGGAGACGTGGAGCTGAAGTCAGGGAAGCTTCGAGGAGGCCACGAGGCAGGGGGCGCGCCCACCCCCCTAGGCGCGCCTCCACCCTCGTGGGCCCCTCGTGGCTCCCCAGACCGACTTCTTTCGCCTATATAAGTCCATATACCCTAAAACCTTCGAGGAGCAGAATAGATAGGGAGTTCCGCCGCCGCAAGCCTCTGTAGCCGCCAAAAACCTCTCGAGACTCTGTTCCGGCACCCTGCCGGAGGGGGGATCCCTCACCGGTGGCCATCTTCATCATCCCGGCGCTCTCTATGACGAGGAGGGAGTAGTTCACCCTCGGGGCTGAGGGTATGTACCAGTAGCTATGTGTTTGATCTCTCTCTCTCTCTCTCTCTCTCTCTCTCTCTCTCTCTCGTGTTCTTGAGGTGATACGATCTTGATGTATCGCGAGCTTTGCTATTATAGTTGGATCTTATGATGTTTCTCCCCCTCTACTCTCTTGTAATGGATTGAGTTTTCCCTTTGAAGTTATCTTATCGGATTGAGTCTTTAAAGATTTGAGAATACTTGATGTATGTCTTGCCGTGCTTATCTGTGGTGACAATGGGATATTCAGGTGATCTACTTGATGTATGTTTTGGTGATCAACTTGCGGGTTCACTGAACCTATGCATAGGGGTTGGCACACGTTTTCGTCTTGACTCTTCGGTAGAAACTTTGGGGCATTCACTGAAGTACTTTGTGTTGGTTGAATAGATGAATCTGAGATTGTGTGATGCATATCGTATAAGCATACCCACGGATACTTGAGGTGACAATGGAGTATCTAGGTGACATTAGGGTTTTGGTTGATTTGTGTCTTAAGGTGTTATTCTAGTACGAACTCTATGATAGATTGAACGGAAAGAATAGCTTCGTGTTATTTTACTACGGACTCTTGAATAGATCGAGCAGAAAGAATAACTTTGATGTGGTTTCGTACCCTACCATAATCTCTTCGTTTGTTCTCCGCTATTAGTGTCTTTGGAGTGACTCTTTGTTGCATGTTGAGGGATAGTTATATGATCTAAGTATGTTATTATTGTTGAGAGAACTTGCACTAGTGAAAGTATGAACCTTAGGCGTCGTTTCCTACCATTGCAATACCGTTTGTGCTCACTTTTATCATTAGTTACCTTGCTATTTTTATAATTTCAGATGACAAAAACCTATATCTACCATCCATATGCACTTGTATCACCATCTCTTCGCCAAACTAGTGCACCTATATAATTTACCATTGTATTGGGTGTGTTGGGGACACAAGAGACTCTTTGTTATTTGGTTGCAGGGTTGCTTGAGAGAGACCATCTTCATCCTACGCCTCCCACGGATTGATAAACCTTAGGTCATCCACTTGAGGGAAATTTGCTACTGTCCTACAAACGTCTGCACTTGGAGGCCCAACAACGTCTACAAGAAGAAGGTTGTGTGGTAGACATCAGGCACCCCAAAGTACAACAGACAATCTCTTATCCGTGTGCGGTGCCCCCTCCACACTTTAACACCTCGGTCATATCGTCGTAGTGCTTAGGCGAAGCCCTGCGCCGGTAACTTCATCATCACCGTCGCCACGCCATCGTGCTGATGGAACTCTCCCTCGTCCTCAACTGGATCAAAAGCACAAGGGACGTCATCGCGCTGAACGTGTGCTGAACACGGAGGTGCCGTATGTTCGGTATTTGGATCGGTTGGATCGTGAAGACGTTCGACTACATCAACCGCGTTACTAAACGCTTCCGTTTTCGGTCTACGAGGGTACGTGGACACACTCTCCCTTCTCATTGCTATGCATCTCCTAGATACATCTTGCGTGATCGTAGGAATTTTTTTGAATTACTACGTTCCCCAACAACACATTCATCACAGCCTCACGCACACACCCAGGAACCACCCACATGTCTGCCACCTAGAATGACGGCCACGTCAGGCTGCCATCACACCGGCCCGCCATACACTGGCCTACCATACACCGGCCATGAGATCAAGAGTTGGACGGGCCTTCTCGGGAGCCAACCCGCACACCGCCACCGCCAGCTGATGGCTCAAGATTTTGCCACTTTTAGTAGAGGGCTTCAATATGGTTTTCGCCGGGTTTTTGATATTTCTCGCATCTTTATAACGCTAATCATTCAAGAAAGAAGAAAAATTGTTTTTTCCATTGTTGTGCAGAAAAATAAACTTTGGAAGAAAACCAATTGAGATCCCATCAACTGAAGCCAAATGGAGCAACTTCTATATTGGACTGGTTTGCACAAGCACATCCAGAGCACAAGACGGCCTCTAGTATGAGCTCAAGTCCTCGTACCAGGCACCGCCAGCTTCCCCTCATCTACATGAACAACTATCGTGAAGGTGAGGACGCATCAGATAGACATAGCCGCCGCCACACCATCCAAAACAGAGAGAGAAGAGATCCTAATAGGAAGACTCACCGGATATCTATTCCTTCTCGTTTCCCCGTCTCCATTCCCATTCATCACATCATCACCATAGGGAGAGGAATTCCAAGTTGTAAGACTAGGGTTTATAACTATATTTGTATTCATCTTGAGACTGAGACTTGTTTGATCATTCATCATGTTGTGGATCTTCACGATATTATTGATATGATTTCTCTTAAATTTTTCTTTGAGATGTTTAGTGATTCCCCCCTATGCATGTTCTATTCCCCCCAGTCATGGGAGATTTCAGTGATTGGTAAGATTCATTTGTTCCCATTCTATATGTCGTCATTTGTGGTTATAGTTTTATGATTGTTTACTAAGTTGTTTATTTGTGGTGACCGTAATGTGTGTTGTCCAATTTAAGGGCCCAGGCAACATGATCCGGAGACCTATGCAGGTAACAATTGTTTAGTGAATCTGTGACCTTCAGGTGACAGTTGGAGATATCTACGATGAGCCAACACAGTATGAGATAACGGTGATCCATATAACCTAATGCATTTTCTGGTCTTGTGGAAGACGGCCATGTTATGGCAACGTCGAAGTAGGACTATAGGGGAGAACAAATCCAACATCTATGAGTTCGTCGAACGGTGATCCGCCTACCGAATAAAAATCAATGTAATAGAATCACGGTACAAGTTAACTAGTATTACAATCGACTGACACACTTGATGTACACCATCATGATCTGAAGTTTCTCCGCGCCTAATCTGTCTACTACAGGAAACACTTTTACTTTCAGTTTTTAAATTTATGCTCTTTACTTTATAGTCACTATTATTCTCGTTGCAACAACCAATGATTTTACCGCCCTGATATATTCGTTTCATGGGACAATAATACAATCTGTAGATTTTCAAATGATTAATTCATGAAAAACTTGTGACAACTTGTGTGTGAACAAAGTGCCACTCACAATACTCTCCTCTGCTCTTCGCTGGACCATAACTATCGGGATACTCGAAGGAGCTACTCCATCCTCTGTGTCTTGTTGGCCATCACCAGCCGCACCATCAGCCATTCCCATGCGTCCCCGCAACACTGCCGCTACCGCCCACCACCATGTGACCGCCACGCGCTGTCACCGGAGGCGAGATGCCGCACCGGCAGCGACCCACATTCGTAGAGGTGCCCCCCGCTTGTGGGTGCCCCCTGCACGTGGTGCCTCGCGTCAACCTAAACCCGACGAGGGAGGGGAGAGAACCCGTGACACTGCCGTCAGCTGCCTGGGCTTCCCCCGACAGCTTCCTCCAGCGGTGACAAAGGGAGGAACAGGAGGTGTGGGGGCCCCGACAGCTAGGATTTGACGGTTTTCCTGAGTCGCCTGATGCTGGGGCAATGCGGGGGTGGTGTTTTTTTCTCAAGGAGTGAAACCTTTCGGGCTCCAAAAAATATATCTACAGCCATTCGATTTAAAACCCAAGGGCTAAATTTTTGACTAAGCCTAATCTTACATTCGGGCAACTTATCTACATTCAGCCCTTCTCTTTGAAATTTAGAATGACACGGGCAAGAATCGAACCCCCGACCTCAAGTTGGAGAGCAGTGTCACTAGCTAGTCAAACTAGCAACTGAGGTTCTTAATAGCGAAGTAGTAATTTTAAAGTACTATGTTGAGCGGCAGGTCTGCTTTTTTTTCTTTAAAATTTCCAACATTTCTTTGAAAAAATGTGAACAAATTTTCTTTAAAAAATATGAATAATGTTTGAAAATTGTAAACAAAATTTGAAATTGTAACAAACTTTTAAAGCATGAACAGACTTTTGAAATTATTAACATTTATTGATTTTTTTATGTACGACGAACGATTTTTAAATATATATTGAATTTTTTAAATATATGCTGAACAATTTTTAAAAACACACTGAACATTTTTGTGATGTAGGCTGAACAATACTTAAATAGTCATTGAATATTTTTGTGATATATGCTGAACAAATATTTAAATACACATTCAACATTTTTGTGATAAGCTCTGAACAATTTTAAAATACACAATGAACATTTAAAAAATATGTTGAACATTTTCGTAATATAGGGTGAACATTTCTTAAATATATTATATGAATATTGTTGTATATAAACATGCATTGAACTTTGGAAAATGCTCGAAAAAATAGAAAAAAAGAAGAAAAGGACAAATGTAAAAATGGAAAACGAAATAAAAAATAGAAACAGAAACAGAAAAAGGAAAAAGGAAAAGGAAAAGGAAACAGAAAAGAGATGAAACAGCCTCACGTCCGTGGACCGTCGGGAGTCAAGCTTCAGCGAAGCTGCGTCGTTTTGACGCTCGCGAACGTTTAATAGGGATTGCCCTAATTTCTGCCGATTTTGCGTGCATATAACTGATTGAACACAACGTATGCAGATGCATCTTGAAGGGTCAGTTGATTTCTGGTCCCGTTTATACTGGGAAGTAGATTTTCTGGTCCCCTAATTCCCGATCCTGGGAGCCGACGGCCATGATAAAGTGCGGGTGGAACCGGGACCAAGCACACCTTTACGATCTTGAGGCTTTGCCAGCCATGGCCGACACCGGCCAACGGTCCGTCGCCGCCTTCCTGAGGGACGGTGCCTTTCTCCCGGCGCGTAGATGCCGCCTGTTCCTGGAGCTCTTCACACTGTCCGCCGTCGTCTCCGTGGCGCTCTACCTCTTCAAGTGCCTCGCTCTCGCGGGCGCCGCAGCAGATGCAGATCTTGAGTCCTACTTTCTCAGCCCGCACGAGATGGACATCGGCGGGGTCTCACACTTCATCGCAACCTGGCGGCCGAGCGATTACCACCGGTTACTCGCACCGGCGTACCTCGTCGCCGGCATCGCCGTCGGATCAGCGACCTACATCGCCACCGTCTCCGCCGCCGTCATGGCACGCTCCGACTCCGGCGGCGAGCAGCAGAAGCACCACACCCTGCCCTCCTTCCTGCGCAAGGTGAAGAGCAACCTCGCGCGACCCGCCAAGATCCTCGTCTTGAGCAGCGTCCTGAGGGTGGCGCTGCTGCTCCTGATCGGAGAAGCGCTTGAGATGCATCCTGCAGTCCGCTACCCCGCGAGGCACCTCTACCTGCTCTTGGAATTCGTCTGTTCAGTGGCGGTCGTTGCGTCCGTGGCGGAGGGGCCTGGCAAGGGCACTGCCCTGTGGCGCGCGTGCCGGCTCATGCAGAGGAAGTACTTCAGTCAGTACGTGCTTTACTTGGCAGGGGTGCTGGTGATCAGAACAGCGATTTTTCTGGTGTGCGTCCTCGTCGTCGCCATGGTGGGCTTGCCGCCGACCGGTGGTGTGATGGATGCGAGCCTAACGTTCTTGCTGCCAAGTGCAAAGGAGGTGCTCTCTGTTGGCAATGTGACCGGCTACTACTTCGCGTGCAGGGAGAGGGATGAGCAGGAGAAGGACGCTGCGGCTCGAATCTTGATTAGAGAATCTACTAGTAGTAAAAGCTTATTGCGTTTCTACCTTGTTAAGTTTATTACGTTTCTACCTTGGTAATCATTGTTTTTTGTGAAGGACCTCCATTCGATCGTTGTACCAAGGAGATCTTGGTAAAAGAATTTTGGAGGTAAATGCACCATCCGTGCTTGAACTTGTCATGGATGATTATTTTGGTGCTCGCGGTTGTAGAATAAAGAAAAGTGGTTCATAAACTTGGCTCTTACGACCAATACAGTTTGTTCTTGTCATATGTTGCCTACATGGCACTGTAATTCCTTCTGAGGTGAAGTCTGTCCCGGTGACGACCTAACTCACCCTATGGAGAGTTTTTATCCACCAATGGTTCACAAACGCTACCCACATGAAAGAAGAAGTGTGACACTTTTCTCATAGCTAGAATCATACCATGTGCCTATCTTATCCTTCAGAGAAGATTTAAGGAAGAAACCACAGACCAACGGTTCATGAACTGGAATTTTTGCCCAAAGACAAAGATGTTTCCTTTCTGCAAACCCATCTTTCTCCACGTCAACTATGACCACCTCTCTCAGCTAGTTCACTAGAGCCTTACCAGAATCTTCTGATCTTTTATCTAGCGGAAGATACGTCACTCTAACCCAATTAACGATACGGTGTTCCCCATGACTCAAGTAAAAAAGAAATGGAACTACGAAAAGACTAAGTCTTCACGTTCCAAGTTTTCAAGCTAATTCTTCATGCATGGATAACAAAGTCATCAATATATTCAGAAATTTTTAGGGCTCGTCTATGACGATTAAACCAAATCTCCAGAGACTTTCCTCTTTGTGTCGGCGTTCTAGGACTGGGGGTACCCAGATCAGCCTGCATGCGGCCCACGGCGTGCCCCCCCCCCCCCCGACAGCCTAGTACGGCCCAGCGACAGGGCCTCCAAGAAAAGACCCTCGCGGGGGGCCCGGCCTCACGAGGAGAACAACATCAAGACCTCCAGAGGGGCGGCCTCCCTAGGTTGCCTCTCAAGGAGCGGAGGTTTCTATGCAGGTACCCAGCCTCACGAGGCTGCGATGACGTGAGCCATGACGACCATGGCCAGACGGGGCAGAGGAGATAGTTCCCCTTTTAGTGCTAAGGGAACAAAGACGGGCGCAGGTTCTCGAGGAAGGCCCCAAAGGTTTCCATTCTGGCGCAACAGGACCAAGACCACGAGCTCGACAGGACGGGTTTCATCGCCGAGCTCACCGTTGCGTCATGACCAGAAGCTTTGCAGGCGAAGACCACCTTTCGTCGGGATTAGATGTACTTTTTGTCCCCTTTCAAACTGGCCGTTGTGGGATCCCTTCCCGCCTTAGTTTTGAGGAAAGAGGACCGAGGCCACTATAAATATAGGTTAGCCACCACCATAGAAGGGGATTGGATCCATTCCACCCTCACCTCTCGATCACTCGCGAGGTCGCTCAACCATTGTACTAGTCCATCCCCAAACCTCCTCACGAGGCCATTCCACCACAAAGCATGAGTAGGGTTTTACACCGCAAGGTGGCCCAAACCTGGGTAAACTGATGTGTTCATTTCCTTCCCGGCACGCATGAACTCGACGTAGCTAGGCCGTGGGGTGGCGAGCTCGAGGCTTTAGTTGGTTGAGATCTTCGCACATGCCCCAGTGTTCGAACCTTCTTGGTTCTGCGGATCCCTGAATCCAACACTTTATATACTCACAAACACATTAGTCCCTTAACCAAGTTTGTCACCAATACTCTAAAACCTCAAAGGGGCACTAGATGCACTTACACTAGTGATCTCAAGACCATTTCTCTTCATACGCAAAATAAATACCTTTAGATTTCCTGTAATTACTGAGAGTTGTCCATTTATCCTCTGGAATAGTTCTGACCACATCAGCACTCTTGCGCTCTTCTGTCATTTTGCTACGCGGTGGAGTTAGCAGAGGTAGTCCAACTATTTTTCTGCCTTTGAAAGATTGAGAAGATAGGTCTAGAGGGGGGTTAATAGACACTTAACAAGGCAAATGTGCAGTTTTAATTTTCTTGATAATTAGGCAGGTTTTGGAACTTGTTAAGTTGCAACGAATACATCCTACACGTGCATATCTAGAGATAGGGCAGCGAAAATAGTATAACATGCAAGTGCGAGGAAAGTAAAGGGCGTAGAGATATGTAGATTAAACACAATGAAGACACAGTGATTTTTGGCGTGGTTTTGATAGATGGCGGTTATCGTACATCCATGTTGATGGGGACTTCAACCCGCAGAGGGTAATGGCTGCGCGAGTCCATGGAGGGCTCCACCCATGAAGGGTCTGATACATCTCCGTCGTATCTACTTTTCCTAACGCTTTTATTCTTGTTTTGGACTCTAATTTGCATGATTTAAATGAAACTAACCCGGACTAACGCTGCTTTCAGCAAAACTACCATGGTGTTGCTTTTGTGCAGAAATAGAAGTTCTCGAAATGGAACGAAACTTTGCGAGGATTCTTTATAAAATAAAAGAGAATTTCTGGAGCCAAGAACCACCAGAGGGGGGCACCTGGGTGGGCACAACCCACCAAGGTGCGCCACCCCCTCCAGGCATGCCCAAGTGGGTTGTCCCCACCTGGTGGCCCCGCAGACCCTGAAACCAACGCTATAAAATCCTATTTTTCCAGAAAATATCAGGGAGAAAGAATTATCGTGTTTCATGAGACAGAGCCGCCGCCCTCTCCTGTTCTTTATCGGGAGGCCAGATCTGGAGTCCGTTTGGGGCTCCGGAGAGGGGGATCTTCGATCTTCGTCATGACCAACCCTTCTCCATCGCCAATTCCATGATACTCCCCACCGGGAGTGAGTAATTCCTTCATAGGCTCGCTGGTCAGTGAGGAGTTGGATGAGATTCATCATGTAATCGAGTTAGTTTTGTTAGGTCCTGATCCCTAGTATCCATTATGTTTTGAGATTGAAGTTGCTATGACGTTGCCATGCTTAATGGTTGTCACTTTGGGCCCGGGTGCCATGGTTTGAGATCTGAACCGTTTATGTTATCACCATTATATCCAAGTTCTAGATCCGATCTTGCAAGTTATAGTCACCTACTATGTGTTGTGATCCGGCAACCCTAGAGTGACAATAGTCGGGACCACTCCCGGTGATGACCGTAGTTTGAGGAGTTCATGTATTCACCATGTGCTAATGTTTTGTTCCCGTTCTCTATTAAAAGGAGGCCTTAATATCCCTTAGTTTCCAATAGGACCCCTGTTGGTGTCAAAACCGGTGGATCTCGGGTAGGGGGTCCCGAACTGTGCGTCTAGGCGGATGGTAACAGGAGACAAGGGACACAATGTTTTACCCAGGTTCGGGCCCTCTTGATGGAGGTAAAACCCTACGTCCTGCTTGATTGATATTGATATTGTGGATGTTTACAAGAGTGGATCTACCACGAGATCAAGGAGGCTAAACCCTAGAAGCTAGCCTATGGTATGATTGTAATGGTTGTTGTTGTGTCCTACGGACTAGAGCCATCCGGTTTATATAGACACCGAAGAGGGCTAGGGTTACATAGAGTCGGTCGCAATGGTAGGAGATCTACGTATCCGTATCGCCAAGCTTGCCTTCCACGCCAAGGAAAGTCCCATCCGGACACGGGACGAAGTCTTCAATCTTGTATCTTCATAGTCTTGGAGTCCGGTCGATGATGATAGTCCGGCCGATGATAGTTCGGCCGATGATGGTAGTCCGGCTATCCGGACACCCCCTAATCCGGGACTCCCTCAGTAGCCCCCGAACCAGGCTTCAATGACGATAAGTCCAGCATGTGTGTAGTCTTCGGCGTTGCAAGGCGGGTTCTCCTTCAAGTTCTACGTACCTGCCGAACAGTGTCCTGCTTCCTCATCAATGTTGCGCGTCTTGGCTTCCACGCCCAATAATGGCCTTCTTCCACGCGTCGCGCGAATGTGAAAAGCCAGGGTGTCTTTTATGTTTTACCCCCTAGTTGTGCGAATAATCTGCCTATAAGGGAGGCAAGAATCCAGATCCAAATCACCATCTTCCGACCAAGAATCCATTCCATCATGGACCGTCAACGCGGCTCCTCTTCTCGCGCTCCCAGCCCTTTGCCAGGAGATTGGAGGAGATGCTCTGTTCCGCACAACGAGCTGGTGAAGCTCCAAGCGGGGGGATATCTCCCTCCGGCCTTTATGGTTCCGGTTCGAGCCGGGCTGGCCACCTACAAAGGTGGGAAGCAAGCGGAGGTTACCCCAAGTCCCAACAAAGGGGAGCGGGTATGCTTCGTCCCCTATCTGATAAGGGGGCTCGGATTTCCTGTACATCCATTCCTCCGCGGGCTCCTGGAGTTCTACGGACTCCAGCTTCATCACCTCACGCCCGCCTCAATCCTGCATATTGTGGATTACGTAGCTCTTTGCGAGCTATTCCTGGGCGTCGAGCCCCATTTCGCGCTGTGGAAGAGGTTGTTCTGCCTTGTACCCCGCTCTCACGAGGGGTCCATATATCAAGTGGGCAGCGCCGAAATATGGCGCATTGCCGGGACCGGATATCCATCCGGAACCCCTAAGAAGGCGTCCGAAGACTGGCCTTCGGGATGGTTTTATATAGAAGATGCTCCGTTGCCGGACCCTGTTCGGATCGGCCTCCCGGAGTTCAGCAATGCTCCTCTGAAGAAACGCCTTAGTTGGCGTCCGCGGAGCCCCCAACTGGAGGAAGACAAGAGAGTCCATTATTTGATGGGCCGAATAAGGTTACTGGCCCATTCCGGGTTGACCATGATTGAAGTCATGGCAACATGCATTATGCGGGGGGTGCAGCCACTACAATACAGGGGCCACCCCATGTGGGATTTCAACGGGGAGGACGATGCCACCCGTCACGGCCGCAAAGGGCCAGATTCGGTCGAAGACCTAGTGACGATCCTGTCCGGCATGTATAAGGGGGAGAAGGAGGATTTCCTTCGGACGAACCCGTTAAATGGGTTCTCCATGAATAATCCCCGGCCTTTGGTAAACGAACACTCTGTGTGCCCGACCCATGCTTTTTGAACTTAAGTTTCTTATATTGTGTTCTTCTTTCGACGCAGGAACTGCGCCGGATCGTGGAGGACATGCTAAGTCCAGCTCCGCAACCTGAGGATCCAGAGAGATCCCGGGATCCGGCCTCCGAAGAGGATCCGGACATAAAGGTGGAGCTAATCGACGGGGTGTTCCACCAGCTCAGCATGGACAATGCTTTAGTCGCCATCATGGCCGACTATCCCGGACTATATCCGGCTTCCCAGGTGATTGCGACCGAAGTCCTGACACCGTCATTCCTTCCTTGCTTATTTCTGACCACCGTATATGATTGCGCTGTGCAGGAGGCGCCCCTAGGGCGAGAAGCCGAGCCCATGGTAGTTGACCAACAAAGGCCAGTCCGGACCGGTAGGCGGAAGAGGAGCGCGGCGCGGACTGAAACGTCGCCGCAAAGGTGTAGCTCACAATTCATTATTTAGAGCAACGTTCCTAGGAAGCGTTTGAGTGCTCATGACTTTTGTAGGGAAAAAAGCGCCCGCCGGACTGTGGGCATGGAGGTTGCCAATCCAACCTCTACCAGCCAGGCTCCAGCACCTGGTCTGGAGGGGGAGGCGAGCGCAAGGCGCGAGCCGGACGTTCCTCCGACGGAGGATGCCGACAGACTGTCCGCCACCAAGTCTGAGGTGGAGAGTGCCATGAATCACAGGCGCCACCGGACAGTATTTCGTGACGCGTGCTTCTCCCCCGAGGCATTGAATGCCTTTAACGTGGGGGACGCGCACCTTCGTGCTGCTCAAGATGGTTTTACCAGAGCCACGGAGCAGTATGTAAAAGACATACGGGTAAGAGAATTTAATAGTTGTATATGCCAGTAGCCCCCGAGACTTAAAGTAGTTATATTAACTGATTTAAGGATCATATTAAATGTAGGATCTTACCGAGAAGAATACCCAACTCTCTCAGGAGCTGCAAGAGTGCAAGGCCCAACTTGAGGCCGCACTCTCTGGCGCAGGAGGAAACACAGGGACCTCTCCTGGTAACGCATTATTTTAGAAAGATAAGTAGCGTTTGGCCTTTGCGCAAGTCTAAAAATGACGTTGCAGGTGCTGCCAGACAAGATCCGGACAGGCAAGAACTTCTGCGCCAACTAAAGGCCGGCGAGAGGGTGCTGCATAAGGTGCAGCATGAAAGGAACAAGCTCCAGGATGCCCATGCCCAGCTTGGAGAAGAGCTGAAAGGCGTTCGGGCCGAGCTATTGGGCTCCGTTAAGGAGAATCAGCGGCTTCGTCGCGGCATCTATAGTAAGTGCTTGAGCGAACTCCTTTGAAAAGAAGAGTTCGGCGAGGAAGTCAATTTGACAAAATATGTCTGCAGGTATGCTCACAGGTCGCCCTGCGGAGGAGATGCCCGTATCAACGGGTGATCAACTTCCCGAATTGTTGCAACTGATCGAACGAGTTCGGCAGGCAATGAGCGGCGTCATCCAGGCTTTATGGCCAGCCTTCTCCTTATCCGAGGGTCTTGGGGAGCTTGCGGAGAAGCTTCAGGGAGTGCGGCAGCGCTTCCATTTATGGAAGATTTCGGCCTGCCGCCAAGGTGCCAAGGAGGCCTGGGCCATGGTAAAGACGCGGTACAAGAAGGCGGATCCCAACCACATGGCCGAAGTCGGACCTGTGGGGCCCGATGGGAAGGAGATCCCTGTGAGTTTAGTATACGGCCAAGTAGAGTTGGCCGCTAAATTTTCCCAACAGGACTGTAAATTAGACAACCTGTTAGACGGGATTGAGGAAGAATACAATCAGTCGATTTGACAATGTATTATAAAATGACATATAAAATGCCTTCTAGCCGGATTGTAGATCGTTTGTCTTTGTCGACCTTTTCGCTTCGACCTCGGGACCCTAGAGTACGGAGTGTGTCAGAATACCTTCTCGGTTATGAAACAACCAGGGTATGCATGGAGACCAGGCGTAGGGGTCATTAGTGCTTTATCAGACAAGTGCCCAACTAGTTATGTTATATTACATGGGTAGTAAGAAACATCTTCCAGGGAGAATAGTTTTGTTAAGGGTTCCTTTCCTCTGGGGGTGGCATGCCCTAAAGTGCATGTCTGGACTGCGGAAAAAGCAGAAAAACATCTGGGGGCAGATAAATAAGTGGATAAAAAATCATCTTTTAAGTCACCGACCGAATATTCCCTTAAGAACGCTAGCTTTCGGCTTCACCCAGTCTGAGGTACACATCCGGCTGACCCGGCAGTAACAATCGCAGAGGTGCTCCCTTTACCTCCTAGCTGAACAATCGGGAACGTAGGGGTAAGCACAGGAGCCAGGCAACCCAGCTTGGCCAAAAGTTAAGTCATATCGATGCATATAATGGTGAATAAAAGGTACATGTGGAGGCTTGACACATGTGCTGGGCATGAAGCCCTTATAATTAAGCTTCTGGTAAAGAAGCCCCCAGGTATAATGAGTGCGGATAGCACATCAATTGCGCGCGAACGATGCGCAAGTAGGCCTTTTAAGGCTTTGATGAATAGGGTTGAGAAGAAAAAGATAAACAAAAGGCAGCTGAAGTAAAAAAAATTGGACGGGGGGAAAGGGACGAACTCTTAGTCCGGCGCTAGGCATAGAATCTTCGGAGGCGGGCTGCGTTCCATGGGTTCGGCTCGAGTCGGTTATCCGACGTATTTCGTAGACGGTACGCTACGCCGGTCAAGACTTTATCAATGATGAAGGGGCCTTCCCATTTGGGCTTGAGCTTGTCCTTTTTCTTGTCCGGCAGGCGTAGAACCAGTTCGCCAACGTTGTAAGTCTTGGCCCATACTTCTCTGCTTTGGTATCTTCGAGCCTGCTACTGATAGAATGCGGAACGAGCCTTGGCGACGTCGCGTTCTTCCTCCAATGCGTCCAAGCTGTCCTGCCGATCCAACTCGGCTTCTCTTTCTTCGTACATGCGCACTCGAGGTGAGTCATGAATTATGTCGCAGGGCAAAACTGCTTCTGCACTCGAGGTGTCAATCCGGTAGTACGGTTAGGCGTTGTCCGCAGCCCCCAGAGTACGGAGTCGAGCTCCTCTACCCAGTGCGTGTCAGATTTCGTAAGGGACCGCACTAGTCTGGGTTTGATCCCGCTCATTATTAGACCATTTGCTCGTTCCACTTGACCGTTGGTTTGAGGATGATAGACTGAAGCGTAATCGAGCTTGATGACCATATTTTTGCACCATGATTTAACCTCATCGGCCGTGAAGTTCGCGCCGTTATCGGTGATGATGTTGTGGGGGACACCATAACGGTGTACTACCCCGGATATAAAGTCTATCACTGGTCCGGACTCTGCCGTTTTAACTGGCTTGGCCTCTATCCATTTGGTGAATTTATCCACCATGACCAATAGGTACCTTTGCTTGTGGGTTCCCCCTTTAAGTGGTCCAACCATGTCAAGCCCCCAGACCGCGAATGGCCAGGTAATGGGTATAGTTTTGAGGGCGGTTGGTGGCATGTGGCTCTGATTAGCAAAGAGCTGACAACCGACGCATCTTTGGACTAAGTCCTGAGCATCTTCCCGGGCCGTCGGCCAATAAAATCCAGTACGGAATGCCTTTCCTACAAGGGCCCAGGCTGCGGCGTGGTGTCCGCCTAGTCCGGCGTGAATTTCAGCCAGAAGGTCTCGCCCTTCCTCTTCGGAGATAGACCTTTGAAGGACTCTGGTTGTGCTTTTCTTATAGAGTTCTCCCTCACGGACCTTGTAGGCTTTAGATCGCCGGACTACGCAGTGGGCCTCATTATGGTCTTCGGGGAGTTCCTGCCTAAGCAAGTAGGCTAGGAACGGCTCTGTCCATGGGGCGATTACTGCCATTATGTCATGAGCTGAGGGTGTTGTTTCATCGGCTGGATCGCCGGTTATGTCAGATTGCTCTGCGGCTGCCTCCGGTTTGTTATTTCTGGACTCCTCTTCCCATAGTACGGATGGCTTGAACAGCCGTTCCAGGAAGGGCATCGTGTAAGGATCTTAACGGGTTTAAACCCTTCAGGGATTTGATGATCCTCAATCCAAACCGCGGTGTCTGTTGTGCCATCGTAGGATTCGATATTAACGGGTTTAAACCCTTCAGGGATTTGATGATCCATTTCTTCGTTAGTGAAGCATAGTGGGTGTACGGCGCCTCTGTATTGAGCAATATCGCGACGTAGCTCGAGAGAGCGTTGTCTGCTGTGTTCGGCCCGGCCGGAGTAGTTGTATCCGGCGCGACGGTATTCGTCGTGGGTCTTGGGGCGCCCACGTGATCCATAGATAGATCTGGATTGTCTTGCCTTGTCCTCCAATGTATCCCGCAAGTCCGGCGCGTTCCCCCGTGGCTTCATGCTTTTTGAGCGATGCCGGGGTACGGTTTTGGTGGAGGGCTTGCATGCCTCTCTGTCGCGGCCACGAGGTGGTCGGTCTGCCGTATTGTGCGCTGGTGATGCAGGTTTGTACGCTTCCTCCTCTAGTTCGGGGAGCAGCTTGCGTTTTGGGTAAATTTTGGAGGGGCGTTCGAGTTCATACTCTTCGGCCGCGAGGACCTCGGTCCATCTGTCGGCCAGTAGGTCTTGATCAGCTTGGAGCTGTTTATGCTTTTTCTTTAGGCTGTTTGCCGTGGCCATTAGCCTGCGTCTGAAACGCTCTTGTTCGACGGGATCCTCAGGCACGACGAATTCGTCATCGTCGAGGCTTGCCTCGTCTCCGGAGGGAGGTAAGTAATTATCATCCTCGACCTCTTCGTCTGCCGCCCTCTCGTGAGGGCTTGCTTCTGCCTCCTCCTGCGCTGGATCGTGCTGGAGGGGGTTGTCTTTGGCACTTTCTGGGGTGTTATTATCTCCTGTGCCGGAATCTCCATTCTTGCTGTGGCGGGATTTAGAGCGGCGCCGCTGACGTCGGCGCTTGGGCGGTTTCTTTAAGGAATCAGCCTCCGTTGCTTCTTCGCCATCCCCATCTTTTGGGGTGTCCACCATGTATATGTCGTATGACGAGGTGGTCTTCCAGTGTCCTGTAGGCACTAGTTCTTGATAGTCTCCGGCATCGTCGTCCATACCGTCGATGTCTTCGGAGTCATAGTCGAGTACGTCGGTTAGATCGTCGACGGTGGCTACGAAGTGGGTGGTGGGTGGGCTCTGAATTTCTTCATCGTCCGCGTCCCAACCATCCTGGCCGTAGTTCGGCCAGGGCTCTCCGGATAGCGAGAGATGCTTCAGCGAATTTAAGATATCGCCGAAGGGTGAGTGCTGAAAGATGTCCGCAGCGGTGAATTCCATGATCGGCGCCCAATCGGATTCGACTGGAAGGGGCGCAGGAGGTTCGGAGTCTGGCAGAGAGTCCGGCACCTCGGAGTCATGAGCTTTATGCGGGACAAGGTAAGTGTTCGGCTCCATCGCTGCAGAAGTTGCAGCTCCCGAGGCGGTGTCCAGCCATCCGTCCTCGATCTGAGTGATCGGCTCCGGACTATGGGTCGGAGCGGATTCGTGTGCGGCCTCCAAGGTGCTGTCCGGCGGCAGAGTTAGGTCGTGCCCATCGTGACAGCGCGGCACACTCGGCTGTGGCTCAGGTCCATCGAAGATCAAGTCCCCGCGGATATCAGCCGTGAAGTTTAGGCTTCCATACCTGACTTGACGGCCAGGGGCATAGCTTTCGATCTGCTCCAGATGGCCAAGTGAGTTGGCCCACGATGCGAAGCCGCCGAATACGAAGATCTGTCCGGGGAGAAAAGTCTCACCCAGGACTGCGTCGTTGTCGATTGAAGAGGCCATCAAGCCTATGGGTGACGACACAGAGGAACTCTCAATGAAAGCACCAATGTCGGTGTCAAAACCGGCGGATCTCGGGTAGGGGGTCCCGAACTGTGCGTCTAGGCGGATGGTAACAGGAGACAAGGGACACGATGTTTTACCCAGGTTCGGGCCCTCTTGATGGAGGTAAAACCCTACGTCCTGCTTGATTGATATTGATATTGTGGATGTTTACAAGAGTGGATCTACCACGAGATCAAGGAGGCTAAACCCTAGAAGCTAGCCTATGGTATGATTGTAATGGTTGTTGTTGTGTCCTATGGACTAGAGCCATCCGGTTTATATAGACACCAGATAGGGCTAGGGTTACATAGAGTCGGTTACAATGGTAGGAGATCTACGTATCCGTATCGCCAAGCTTGCCTTCCACGCCAAGGAAAGTCCCATCCGGACACGGGACGAAGTCTTCAATCTTGTATCTTTATAGTCTTGGAGTCCGGTCGATGATGATAGTCCGGCCGATGATAGTTCGGCCGATGATGGTAGTCCGGCTATCCGGACACCCCCTAATCCGGGACTCCCTCAACCCCGCTGCCACGGGAGGGTAGGACAAAACATGTCATGCAAGTTCCTTCCATAAGCACGTATGACTATTTACGGAATACATGCCTACATTATATTTATGAAGTGGATCTAGTGTTGTATCGCCCTAGGTTATGATTGTCTCATGATGAATATCATCTAACGAATCATCGATCCAATGCCTACGATTTTCCTACATATTGCTCATGCTAAGTTACTATTGCTACTGTCACTATTGCACTTGCTACAAAAACTATTGCTATCACTATTACCGTTACTGTTGCTGCTGCTACCATTATCAAACCTATCATATTACTGTGCTACTGATCACTTTGCTACAAATAATTAATCTCCAGGTGTGGTTGAATTGACAACTCAGCTTCTAATACTTGCAAATATTCTTTGGCTCCCCTTGTGTCGAATCTATAAATTTGGGTTGAATACTCTACCCTCGAAAACTATTGTGATCCCATATACTTATGGGTTATCAAGACCTTTTTCTGGCGCCGTTGCCGGGGAGCATAGCTATATTTGTTGAGTCACTTGGGATTATTATCATATTATCACTATGAAGAATCCAAAGGATGCTAAGACTAAGATTTTTCCCTCTAAGACGAGGGGAGGTAAGGAACTGTCATCCAGCTCCGCTTTAGATTCACCTTCTGTTATAATTAAACTTGCAACACCACCACATGCTATTAATTCCGATATGTCGCAAGTTATTGATGATGCTACTTCTGCTATGAATGCTACTCATGATGATGCTAGTACCTTGCTTGATAATGATGTGCCACTAGGTGAATTTCTTAATGAACAAATTGCTAGAGTAAGACAACATGATATTGTTGAAACTGATGATGAGCTTGAAACTGAAAATCTTGAAACACCTACTAGAACTAGCCCTCCTAGATATGAATTGCCAAAGGTACCAGAAGGTTATGCTATGAGTGAGGAGGCAACTAGAGATATTCTTGCTTGTAAGGATAGAGATGATCTAGAAAAAATATTATGCAAGTATAAAGAAAGATCTCTGAATGCTAGAATGAAATGTGATCCTAAGTTTGCTACTTCACCTATCTTTATTGATGATAAGGATTATGAATTCTCTGTCGACCCAGAGTAATTACTTTGGTTGAATCTGATCCTTTCCATGGTTATGAAACTGAAACTGTTGTGTCACATCTTACTAAGTTGAATGGCATAGCCACCCTTTTTGCTCATGATGAGAAGATTCGCTATTACTATATCCTCAAATTATTTTCGTTCTTATTAAAGGTGATGCTAAAGCTTGGTACAATACTCTTGCTCCTGGTTGTGTGTGTAGTCCGCAGGATATGATTTATTACTTCTTTGAAAAATATTTCCCTGCTCATAAGAAATAAGCTGCCTTGCAGGAAATATTTAACTTTGCGCAAAAAAAATTTGACTATATACTGCAAGGCAACTGCCTCACAGTCCTTTATTAAGGCCAAGTAGCACAAGAAATACAAAGTTACACAATAACAAAAGAAATAAGGTTAGGGGTGGCTACTTACAAAGAGATATTAAGGTAAGGAAGCTATCCAAGAAGTTAGGCTATTCCTATATTTACATTTGATTCTATGAGCTAACAGAGAAATATCATGGACAAAGTTCTCCTCCAGGATCTGAAAGTAGGCAGCTCATTTCTGAAAATTTTCTCGTTCCTTTGAGTCCAAATATTCCAAGTAGCCGTGAAGACTACCTCAGAAAAGAAAGGGTAGCCAAAGTCCTTCCTAGCATTGCAAGCCATCTCAAAAGTAGTCTGGTTTGGATGAACACTCCATGAGATGGCCAAGTAATTCCAGACACGTTGGCTGAAGTTGCAAACAAAGAAAAGGTGGGCTCTATCTTCATGCAAAGCTGATAGACACATGGCACACGTATCATCCTGAATAATCCAATGCCTTCGCTGCATCATGTCCCTAGTGTTTAGTCGGTCCATCAAGAGGAGCCAACCAAACACTTTTATTTTGAGGGTGCAAGAACATTTCCAGATCCAGCCTAATAAGGGGTCAACCGCGATTTCAGAAAAACAAGACAAGTAGTATATTCTTGAGTGATAAGCACCAGATTGCAAGGGCCATTTCCAGACATCCATTTCCCCTTCATGCAGATTGACCAAGGGCATTAAAGCCAGAAGTTGATTGAATTCCTCGAAGGCCTCAACTGATAAAGGCAGGTGGAAATTGCTCGTTTGATCAGACAAGGCCATCACATCCTTGATGGTAAGCGTGTCATCAATCACAAAAGAGTGGAGCCTCGGGAATTGATGTTGCATGATAACCACAGAGTTATTCAACTGCCAACGATCCAACCAAAAAACTACCGTATCCCCCGATCGCACATGAGGGACAACCACCTTTCAAAATTTGTCATATAACTTCAAAACGTCGCGCCACCAAAAAGAACCACATCTTTGAGTGACTTGGGGTGGTGAAGCAGCATAATAAGTATCCCATATGAGAGAAACCCAGGGCACATACACCTTATTAAAAAATTTGAAGAGATGCTTGATCAACAAGGCATCATTTTGAATGCCTAGGTCGAGCACACCTAGGCCACCCCGATTCTTAGGCCGACAGACCAAATCCCAAGCCGCCAAAGACTACTGTGGTGCATCAGAATTCCCGCTCCACAAACATTGCCTCATGATACGTTCAATCTGCTTCAAAATGCCTTGAGGTAATGAGAGAGTGCACAAAAAATAAATTGGCATGGAACAAAGAACAGATTTCAAAAGCTGCAGCCGACTCCCTTGGTTCAATAGGCAAGATGAAGCAGATAATCTTCTCTCAATGCGATCCACTAATGGTGACAAGTCATAAATTGTGGGTCGAGAGGTACCCATTGGCAGACAAAGATAGGTAAAAGGCATGGAACCAATGTCACACCCAAGCAAAGCAGCTACACACTTCCCTCATCATCGTACATATTTAATGGGATCAACGAAGATTTACTAAATTTAACCCGCAGACCCGTAGACTTGGCAAAGACCTCAAGCATGTCCTTGAAGGCAGTGAGCTGGCTATCCACAGCAGGAAGCACAATTAATGTGTCATCTGCGTATTGCACAATCGGATAATCCATTGAAGCGGTTGGTATTGGCAGAGTAAGAATGTTCCTTGCGCACATCTCATTTACCACCGATTGTAATAAATCCACAGCAATCACAAATAACAAAGGAGATAAGGGTCTCCTTGACGCACACCTGAACGACAAACAAAGTGTTTACCAGGCACGCCATTCAGAAGAACCGAAGAGGACCCAGTGGACAAGATGTTATCAATCCAATTTGTCCAACGATTATCAAAACCCTTGCATTTCAGGATCCGAAGAATCAACTCATGCTCAATAGTATCAAAAGCCTTCGTGAAGTCAAGTTTAAGCAGGATTATAGGCCTTTTGGATGCCTTACATTGGTGAATGTATTCAAAACACCACGCCAAACAATCTTGTATGGATCGACAGCGAAGAAACACATATTGATTACGATGAATACACTTTAAGATCACACCCTGCAAGCGGTTTGCCAAGAGTTTGGTTAAAAACTTTAAGCAAGTATTTGTCAATGATATTGGTCGAAAATCACCAACATATTCCGGGCTCAACTTCTTTGGAATGAGGGTAATGAGAGATGTATTCAGACACTCCAGATCACACTTTCCATCATAAAAATCTTGGACTAATTTCATAAAGTCTGCCTTCAAAATATGCCAACATTTCTTTAAAAAAAGTCCAGAAAATCCATCCGGGGCGGGAGCGCGATCAGAGGGCATGTTTTTAATGACCGCATCCACCTCAGAGTCCATGAAAGGCAAGGACAAATCCTCAAGGCCATCAATCCGAGTAATTAATGTGTCAAGATCAAAACCCATTTGGATTCCTTTGGCTTGGCCCATTCTTTGGTTAAAATCCGCCCAAAACATCCCCGCAAGCTGCTGATGATCAGAGACCACTTCCCCATCCACAGATTTGATCGAGGAAATAGTGTTCCTCCGAAACCTTTCATTAGCCATAGCATGAAAAAACTTAGAATTCTCCTCACCAAATTTGATGCTTCTAATCGTGCAACGTTGTTTCCAATAAATAAACTGCCAATGCAAAATATCCTCAAGATGCAATTTAATAATCCTGTGAAAATTGAACTCTGGCCAACTCAAGGGTCTAAATTCCTCAATATTATAAAAAAAAGGATCACCTTATTGCAATCAGCAATTAGGGCCTTGACTGTGGACAAGTTGAGGTGCCATTTCTTAAGAGCATAGCGAATTGCTTTGAACTTAGCAGAAATGGTTAGAGCAATTGAAGATTTTCCCACAGGCTTGTTCCACACCTCCGAGACATAATCAGTAAAACCAGGCAAATCTACCCAATAGTTTCAAAGCGAAAAACTTTTGTCTTGGGAATACAAGTGGCAATGGAAACCACACACGGGACGTGATCAGAGGCGGTGCGTGCCAGAGGAAGTACCAAAGTGTTGGGGTGATCATGTGTCCAAGCCACAGATGTGAAAACCCAATCAATTTGCTCAAGAAGAGGCGAGGTTTGCATGTTGGACCAAGTATACTGACGGCCCTTGATTGGCAACTCAACAAGACACAAATGACCAATAATCTCATTAAATAGAAAAATATCATTCACATCACCGCCCGGCTGATTACGATTTTCAATCGAACGCATAAAGTTAAAATCTCCCAAAAGTAACCAATTCTCCTCAAACTGGATATTAAGATTGTATAACCACTTCACAAATTCGTCACGCGCAGAACCTTGACACGGGCCATAGATTGAAACAAGAAACCAGGATTCCGAAGTGTTCTTAGATTGAAATTTCACAATAATGCCATAGAGTTTAGCCTCAATTAAGTTTCCAATGAAAAAAGAAGAATTCCAAATAACCACCATACCAGCAGATGCCCCAGCCGAGGGTACATAGACAAAATTATCAAAACGCCTTGGGAAAAATTTTCTAATGAAACGTTGATCAATATGCATGCATTTTGTTTCCTGGAGGCAAATAACAGAGCATCCGCTTTCCTCAATCTTTTGCCTAACAGCGAGCTGACGTGCATCAGAATTCAAACCCCGAACGTTCCAAGAAAGAACTTTCCACTCTCTAAACATTGTCTGATTCATTACAAACCAAAAGAAAGTGCATTAAAAGTAGGCCACACAATGACCTACAATACCCTAAATGGACAAGGACTGCAATGTTCCAAACAAACACGAACAGATAAATGGCGATTAAGGTACGCCATGAACCTAAGCCCTGGATGGAGAAGCTAAACATCAGAACTGTCGCTGCTGTTGGACTTGGAAGGATTAGCTGCAAGCTTATCCGACGAAATCTTCTCCGGCGCAATGTGAAGGCGAGCTCCAATTCTCTAAAGATCAACTATAGCAGTCAAAGGAGGTACTGCAGGGGTATCGTCAGGCCGGGATGCCAAAGATTTCCGCCTCTTTAGAGTGTGAGGCTTCTTGGATGGAGTACCAGTAGTCACTTTGTGGTATCCATCACGCAGGGCACTTATACGAGCACTGTGCCTGACCTCCGAGTCCACAATGACACGAGCTGCCTTGGGCTTTCTTCCACGCTTCAGAGAAAATGGAGGCACAGCAGAGAACTCAAAAGCTTCCGCAACCGGCTCATCAAGATCATCAAAACAAAGTGCTCTGGCAACTGGCCTTTTAACAGGGGATCTCCCTCCTAGGGAAAGCTGAAGGAATAGGTGCTGGCAGCTGCAGCAGATTGGGTGCCGAATCACAGAAAAGAGCCTCCCTTGTCTGTTTATTCAGAAAAGCACCAAGATCAAGCTTGAAAACAAAACGTGGGATGTCCAATGTCCAAATGAACGATAGCACCTTCTCAAAAGTGCGCTTCCACTACATCACTGGAGGTAAAACTGGCCCAAAGACAGTCAAAACTTGTCTGATCATGAGAGGAGGCTGTTGTGGTCCCATTGGGTGTTGGAGAACAGCCAAATCCGCAACAACATTCCCATTATTAATAGAATCTTCAGAAAGCTGCAGCACAATAGACTCCTGAGACTGAACTTCTTCAACAATGGCCTGTTGCACAGCCTCATGGACAGGTGGAGGATCATTCAGAGGCTGCCCATTGATAGGGTGTGGAACATCATTCCAACCCAGCTCAGGAAATTCAAGCATGACCCAGTTATGATTATTGAACTGCATGTTTCCAGGGAGAGGGTGGGGGTTGCCATTGAAGGGCATTGGGTCCTCATCCGCAGGCAAAATATCAGCAAAATCCGCAGAGATAATATAAACTAGCGCCGTCCAAGAAATCATTGCCCCTCCAAAATCAGCAAACTCTCTGTATGCCACTGATCTGGGAACCATAGACGGAGCAGGGAAGGACACATAAGCAAGAGAGCGGACCATCATCGGGTCATCCTGGTGCCAATGATGAAAACGGCCAAAAGTGCTGATAACGTCGGCAAGATATTGAGAGCGTCGATAATCCAAAGGTACTCCAGGCAACATAATCCATCCCCGATGAAACCCCTATGTTGATCTGTAGTTGATACCCTCATCGTGTGGAATAAACCTGACCAATCTATCATTTCCCAGATCGAAAGGAGGATGATCAACTAAAGCTTGACGAGCCAAAGCACTACGGAAGCGAAACAGACCAACCCCCTGAATCCACGGTTGCGCGTCCAGCACAGCTCTCCCCAGATTATTAACAACAAAATCACTAACCAAATTCCAGAAGATGACGACTTCTTCAAGCAAAGGAGCCGTCTCAACAATGGCGATGGCATACTCCTCATGCTGCCGATCTGGCGCCACCGCCGGCGCAAAGAAAGTGCGAGGCAGACGCAGATCACCGCCGTCAATGATGTCGAAACCATACGGGATGAAATCCATCGGGTCTAGAGCAAAGTTGGCCATGGTTGGGGCCAGAGATGGGGGCCAACACTGATCGGCGGTGGTGAGGTTTGCAGGGAAGACAGGCGGCGATGGTAAGACCGGAGAAGGAAGCGGGGAGGCTGGCGGAGGAGGCATTATGGGCGGTGGCTCTGCAGGCAATGGTGGAATAGGCGGTGTGGCAGTCTCGATAGGACTGGGCAGAGACCCTGCTGGACTAGCTATGGGAGAAACCGAGGAGTCCCGCTCCGAAAAACTTGTTGACCGGTTGGATTCAGAGGATTTGCACCGAGGGACCCACCTGTAAGAGGGAGAAAGGCTAGAATTCTTAACTTTGTGCAAATTGAAGAAGAGAGTATCCCACAAGCTTGGGGTGGCTTCTCCAATTGCTTAATGCTTTGCATGATCATCCTCTTAAGAAAAATGGAATACTTTATATCTTCTATAATGGACTAACCGATGCTTCTAGGGATTTCCTAGATAGTTATGCTGGTTGTATTTTCAGGGAACGAACTATTGAGCAAGCTGAATAATTATTGAATAACATATTGAAAAATTATGATGATTGGACTACTCCTGAAACACCGCTTAAACCCACTATGAAGAAGAGGGGTATCTTATATCTCAGTCCTGAAGATATGCAAGAGGCAAAGAAATCTATGAAGGAAAAAAGGTATTAAAGTCGAGGATGTTAAAAATTTACCACCTATTGAAGAAATACATGGGCTTGAAGCACCACCACCACCTAAGGTGGTAGAGGTAAATTCTTTAATGAAATTCAATGATAGTGATAATCCTCATAATAAACATCCTAGTCATTGCCTTTATGAGTTTGATAATTACATTAGAAAGCAAGATCACTTCAATGCAAATGTTATGAAACAATTAAAATACAACTCTGATATGATTGCTCGCTTAAGTGACTTGTTATTTAGAATCTCAAATGATGTTAGAGGTGTAGGAAAGCATTTATATATGGTTCAAACTCAATTAGAACAAGTTTCTAAATCTCAAAGAGAGTTGCTTGATGAAATGAACAATAATATAAGTGACTTTATTGTTAGAGTAGCAACTAGAGGAGGTAAAATGACTCAGGAACCACTCTATCCTAAGGGACAACCAAAGAGAATTGAACAAGACTCTCAAAGAATTAACACTGATGCACCTAGTCCTTCTAAAAACAAAAAGAAGAAGAAAAATGATAGGGCTTTGCATGCCTCTAGTGAACCTGAAATAGAAAAACCTCCTGATAATGATAATGAAGTTTCTATCTCTGATGTTGAAACTCAATCTGGTAGTGAACACTCACCTTCTGATAATGAAAAATATAATTATGAGGTTCATGAAGACACTCAACCTAATAATAAAGAACCATACAATGATGTTGAGATAAAACCTGTTGTTGATCTTATAACCCACAAACCAAGAATAAAAGATATGATAAAAGAGACTTTGTTGCTAGAAAACACGGTAAGGAAAGAGAACCATGAGTTCAAAAACCTATGCCCTTTCCACCTAAGTCAACTAAAAAGAAAGATGATGAAGAATTTGAACACTTTGCTGAAATGCTAAGGCCAGTCTTTTTGCGTACTTGCTTGACTGACATCTTAAAAATGCCTCCTTATGCAAAGTACATGAAAGACATCATCACTAACAAAAGAAAAATGCCGGAAGCTGAAATCTCCACCATGCTTGCTAATTATACTTTTAAGGATGGAGTACCTAAAAAACATGGAGATCCGGGAATACCAACTATACCTTGCTCCATTAAAAGAAATTATGTGAAAACTGCTTTATGTGATTTGGGAGCTGGTGTTAGTGTTATGCCTTTCTCTTTATGTAAAAGACTTGATCTAAATAAACTCAGACCTACTGAAATATCTTCGCAATGACTGACAAATCAACTATCATACCTATCGGTATTTGTGAGGATGTGCCCATTGTTATTGCTAATGTTACTATTCTGACTGACTTTGTTATACTTGAGATGCCCGAGGATGAAAACATATCGATTATCCTTGGTAGACCCTTCTTGAATATTGCAGGGGTTGTTATTGATTGCAATAAAAGCAATCTCACTTTTCATATCAATGGTAATGAGCATATGATGCACTTTCCGAAGAAACAATTCCAGGTGAATGGTATTAATGTTATTGAAAAATCTCCAACAATCACTATTGGAAGTTTTCAGCTACCTCTACCTACTGTTAAAAAGAAATATTAAATGCTTATTGTTGGGGACATTCATATCCCCATTGAGGTAACTTAGTGATTCACGAAATTTCTTCGGTTTCATGCTAATCGAAAGTGGTTGTTAATAAGACTTGATCAACCTTATTAATGGATCATTTTTTAGAGGTATGAAGCTGATGAATTTAGTGAGAACTACCTTCTGTCCTTACCTTTTGTTTTCTGTTTTTCTTAGTTAAATAAAATAAAATGCCATGTTTTGTCTGTTTTCTAAGTTTTCCGTGCAATAAAAATGACCCAAAAATAAAAGTTCTCAGAATGCTCTGAAATTTTAATACAATTTTTTCTGAATATTTATGAATTTCTGGTGCAAATAATATCAGACGGAGGCGCACCAGGTGGGCACAACCCACCTGGGCACGCCAGGACCTCCAGGCACGCCCTAGTGGGTTATGGTCCCCACGTGAGCCCCCTCACTTATCTCTTCTTCCAACATCACCACATTCCCCAGAAAAAAATCACCATTGCTATCTCTCTCGTGTTCTTGCTCCCAAAATTGACTTTGATCTCTTTGCTCGAAGCTTCGTTTCCGAAACTGTTTCGGGGAATTGTTGCTTGGTATGTGACTCCTCCATGTGTCCAATTAGTTTTTGCTTTAGTGGTTTATATTTTGAATAATTAGCTACTCTTGGTGCTGTTGTAGATGAGCTTGCATGTTGAAATCTTAGAGTTCTAAGTAGTTTCAATGCTTGCTATGGCCTCTATACATCCCTATGAGTAGTTGCTATCATTTTTGTGAAGTTTTGTTGAGAAAAAAATGATGGACTAAAAATTTCAGAATTTTGTTCATAGGGAAAAGACGAGTTTTTTTAGGAAGTTTGCTTCCAAGAAGAGCTCCAAGGGAGCTATTGGGGAGTCATCTAACAATGATCTCCATACCCGGAGGTTAGCAGATTTACGGCCGTGTGAAAGGCTGCATAATCCGTTCATGGAAGGGGCTGGGGTCCTTCAAGAGTTTGCACAATACGCTGCTAATGCCGGCCTCACCGACTTCATCGCAGCTGAATGCCAACAGTATCATCTCCTCACAAATTCTTTTGTGCAAAACTTTCATTTCCATTCTAGGAATAATCCCCCCTGAGGTGTCGTTTAATTTATATGCTGAAAACCACCAGATACCACTTATTGAATTTTGTGACATATGCATGCTTCCTTCTGATGGTGATTTGGACCTAGGCTCGCAGAGTTTGATGGTTTTTCCCGTACTCTGTCGGTGGGGGATGAGAGAGGAGTATCGGGTGTCACCGCCACTAGCTTGCACTTTCCTGTTGTACATTATTTTGCTCTATTCGTTGCAAAGTGCTTACTTGCTAGAGAGAAGGTAGGTGCACTTAGCGCCCCAGACTTTGCTATTTTGCATCGCGCACTTTATGGCGACAACACTTCTAGCTTGGGAGATATTGTGGCACATCGCCTTCACATTAACAGATCCAAGGGTAAAACGCAGGGGGGGCATTTATGCTACTCGCTTGGCAACTCACTTTAACATGCAGATACGCCAACATGACCATCGTTTGCCCAAGGTTTACCTAGATTGCGCGGCTATTGAAGACCACCAGTTTATTGCTACTGATTACCCTAATATTGATATTCCTTACAACTTAATTTTCAGTGTGAGAACTCGTGATATTATTCCATTGCATGCACCTGCTTTGTTTGCTCATATTGCCAGGGGCGGATACAGGATTATGCCTGAGGACATTGTTACTTACCGGAACAACCTAGTTGCAGCACAGGAGGAGCGTCAGCAGTGGGACCCTCGGGTACCCGCTCCCCAGTACTTCAATATTGGACCTCGCGGTTTGTACGACTGGTGATCACCAAGTTAGGCCAAAAGCCTAAGCTTGGGGGAGTACGTATTTCCACCGACATTACATTCATGTTCACACATTTCATTCCAGTTGTCGGTGTTCACACTTTTTAATTGTATTATCCATGTTAAATTTATTTTCTCACTTTCTTCTTGTGTGTTTGAAAAACTTTGAGAAAATACAAAAATATATTCATTGCTTCTTTTTTATTTTTCTTCCTAGTTTAAATTGTTGTAGCACTAAAAAGAAAACCCAAAAAGATTTCCTTGTTCTTCTTTTACTTGTTGGGAGCTTTCCCGTGTAAATAATTTTTCTCGTTTTTGCTTTTCCTTTTTTTTGCTTGTTTATGAAAAGCCTAAAACTCCAAAAATATTTCAGTGCATTTCTTTGAATTTCTTTTCTTTTTATTGAGTCATACGGAGGAGAAGACCACGATGAAAATGTTGAGTGGCTCTCTTATGAATTATTGTGGATCTAACAAAGAACCCATATTACCTTGTCTTCTCTTTTAAATAAAATGTTTGCAGATTCCAGCTTAGTCCACGGCACTCTTGCACTGTTATTATTTTCAAACCGTTTGGTTGTGCAAGTGAAAGGCAATAATGACGATATTTGATGAACTGGTTGTGGCAGAGAAAAACGGGTATGGACTCGACTTGTTCTGTTTTTGTAAATCGGTTTAACCTAGTGTTGGGGATATAACTATCAGGTATGACCCGCCGGGAGGGACCGGGTTATACCTACAAGCATTCTTGAAGCCCAACGTTCAAGATTGAAGACGGCGGCTCAGTAAGGGCCCCCGGCCCAGAAGCGACTTAAAGCCCGTAGTGATAAACCGCCATATTCATACGACTTGTATTGTAAGGCAAGAAAGATTAAGAGACCGAGCCGGATATTGTTTATAAGCTGGTTGGGACTCTGTAGAGCGGCTGGGCGTCGACCTCTGTATATAAAGGGACAACCCAGCGGCGGTTTAGAAAAGGTAACCACAACTCGAGACTCAGGCAGAGCATATTCGCTCCCTGGTCATCGAAACCCCAATAATCCCATCACAACTAAACATAGGCTTTTACCTTCATCATAAGGGGCCGAACTAGTATAAAACTCTCATGTCCCTTGTCCCGATTAACCCCTTCAAGCTTCCTGGTTGCGATGGCCTCACGACAAAGTCCGTTCCTTAGGCCATCTGACGTGACAATTCCACGATAGTTGGCGCCCACCGTGGGCCAGCGCACGGTGGATTCGAGTTATTGAAGGGCAGCTTCGAAGGGCTCAAGGAAGATGATGTGGGCCGGATGACCAAGAGTCATCGCGGCAAGCTCTACATCGACGATGCAGGCTGGGGCCCCGACGCCGGCTCGATTGAGTACAGGTACCGGGTCCCCTTCGGTGGAATCCACATCTTCATTGGCAAGATCGGCGAGTCGGGCCCTGAGCCGGACATCTGCACCGACCTCATCGAGACGGCTCAGCGTGCAAGACCTGCCTGGGCTCCCTCGGCTGTGAATCGTGCCTTCATGGGATGTATCCACGGAGGACCTTCTGAAGGATCTACCTCTGGTGGTGAGACGGCCATCTACTCTGATGGTGAGTCGTTCATAGGTGAGACAGATTCATTGTATCAACTGCAGGACGGCGGGCTTGGGGGCTGTTCTGATGCCAGCAGTATTCCGGACTACCTTGAGCTGCCGAGGAGGGTTGGGATCTTCATGGCTGGCACACAACCTGTCCAAGATTGCACAGCTGCGGCAGCCATAACCTCGGAGTCAGCAGCAGCCGGGGCAGGAGTCCATGTGCGCTCGCCGGCTCAGGTGTTGATGGATCTCACAAACAAGTTGACCACCCTGTTAACCACCATCGTTAACCCGGCGGAACAGGCTCATCATGATGCAGAAGTGGCGCAGTTAAAATTGGATATGGCACAGGCTAAAGAAGACCTAGCAGCAGAAGATCTCATGATCACCGCAGAGAGGGTGGCTCTGGATCTCCAGGATCAGCAGATCCAGGAACATACCTTCCGGCTCACGCAGGACTAGAACGCGGCTAATGAGGTCATGAGGAGGAGGCACCAGAAGACTCGGTCTAGACTCCCCCCCGGTTTATGATCCTCGGAATCTTTTTCACACGCCAGGGGCAGGACCCAGTAACTTGTCGTGGCTTTCTCCACATACAGGCAACCCATCGTGGCTCTCTCCACGCGCAGGGGCGGACCATGTTGTCACACCCGGAGACGGCACGCCGGTTCAACCGCAGGTGATGGGACCCCCTCGTGTAAACATGGCACCACCTCAGTATGTACCCACACCCCTGGGTCACTATTCTAACCCATTGGAGAACATGATAGCGGCAGTTGCATGATTAGCGGCTCTCGCAATTGATGGTGACTCTCCGGCGGCGGTTGAAACCCGCCGGGTCAGGGAACTTCTTCAGACAGCTTTGGCACAGCAGGAGGCGTACTCATACAGTCGGGACATGATCCACTCGACCCCTCGTCCAAGCCGAAGCCCGAGTTATAGCAAGCACATGGATTCGGCGGCCGTTTCAAGCAACGTCAGACACCGTGACCAGCCAGTTGGGCTTAACCCGACGCATCATGAGGCTGTAAACTTGGTGGATCAAGACAGAAGATGGCAAGAGGCCGAGCGGGTGGCTCAGCAGGCGGTTCAATAGGCAGCTGAGTAGGCGGCTCAGTTAACAGCTTACTAGCCGTATCTGGGTTATCCGACGACTTCCCTTGAGGCAGGTATAGCCACCAGGACCGGAGGAGTCCCCTGTCTGGTGCCGTCTCTACGTAACGAGCGTCTGCCCAAGGATTTTAAGGGACCTAGGAAGGTGCCGAACTACACGGCCGACTTACAGCCTAGGCGTGGATTGAGAGTTATGAGATGGCCATGGAGTTGTTCGAGGTTAGTGATGCTGCAATCGCTAAATACTTTACCATGATGTTGGATGGAACTGCCCGCACCTGGTTGAAAGGCCTTCCACCTAATTCAATCAGTTCTTGGGTGGAGTTAAAGGCCCGGTTCATCCAGAACTTCAAAGACACGTGCAAGCAGCCCATGTCGATCATGGATCTGATGAATTGCAAGCAAGAGGAGGGCGAGTCTACAACCCATTGGGTGCGTCGAGTTAAAGCCATAATACATTCATCTAATAAGATGGATGCCGGCTCTGCAGTCTTAATGTTGGAGAAAAATTGTCGTTTCTTGCCTCTGAAACAAAAGCTGGGCCGGCTCAAGCGCGAGTGTAATGATATGGGCACGCTGATGGCGGCTCTAGTTAAGTATGTTGATTCTGATAGTACCAAGGATCCCGAGTCTGATGATGACAAGGCAGGGAAGGGAGAGAAGAACGACAATGGCAAGGGCCCTCAGCACAACCCGGCAAATCAAGGAGGTAATAAACGTAAGGCTGACGGCAACTTGGATTTTGTGGCTAACACCAACGCGCAGGGTAATAACCAGTGGCGCAAAGGAAGGCCACCTCCCCGATCTGGCGGGTCAGGCCCCACACTTGAGCAATTGTTGAATGAGCCCTGTCCGAGACACGACACCCAGCAGAAGCCGGCTACCCATTTGTGGAAGGACTGTATGATCATGAAGGCATTTAAAAATTCCAACATGTTTGATGGTACCAATGGGCAGGCTGGCGGTTCAGGTGGCGGCGGGTTTCATGGCCCGGGCAGCGGGTCAAATCCCAATTTCCATGGTTCCCAGGGCAACCAAGGTGGATACAACCAACAGTCTGGCTAGGGCGGTCAACAACAGCAGCAAGGTGGATACCAGAGCCATCCAAAGCAGCTGAACGGTGGGCAGTATCATGTGTTTACCACCATTTTATGTAAACGAGACCAGAAGCTTCATAAGAGGGCTGTGAATACAGTTGAGCCGGCAATTCCTCAATATTTGAGGTGGTCTGAGCAGCCTATCGTATGGAGTAGAGAGGATCACCCTCCCCGGGTTGACAATCCGGGTCATTTAGCCCTGGTGGTGGCCCCTCAAGTGGGTGGATACAAATTCACTAAAGTACTCATGGATGGAGGCAGTAGCATCAATATCCTCTACTATAAGACCTTCCGTCGCATGGGGTTAACTGATAAGAACCTTAAGCAATCCAAACCTGTTTTCCATGGAGTTGTACCCGGTAAGTCAGCGTATCCAGTCGGCAAGATCGAATTGGAAGTAGCCTTTGGGGATGAATATGACTCCAGAGCAGAGAAATTGACGTTTGAAGTTGTCAAGATCAAAAGCCTGTATCATGCTCTGTTCGGGCGGCCGGCTCACGCCAAATTCATGGCCCGGCCGTGTTATGTGTACTTGCAGCTCAAGATGTCTGGTCATAAGGGAACCATTACGGTTCATGGAAGTCGGAAGGTGGCCTTGGAGTGTGAAGAAGGTGATGCGGCTTATGCAGAGTTAGTTTGTGCAGCAGAAGAGTTAAAATACTACAAGGACAATGTCGACCCAGCAGACATGACATCTATGAAGAAGCCAACCACAGAGCATGAGTCGGTCATGAAGTTTAAGTCGGCGGATGATACCAAGCTCGTTGATTTTGTGCCTGGCGACTCCTCCAAGAAGTTCAGTGTCAGTGCTAATTTGGACCCCAAATAGGAAAGTGCGCTCATCGTGTTCATCCGTGAGAATCGGGACATCTTTGCATGGAAACCTTCTGACATGCCGGGTGTACCGAGAGAACTCGCTGAGCACACTCTTAACATTGATCCTAAGTTTAAGTCGGTCAAGCAGTTTCTTCGGCGGTTTAATGAAGAGAGGCAGAAGGCCATTGGAGAAGAAGTAGCCCAGCTCTTGGCGGCAGGGTTCATCATCGAGGTGTTTCATCCGGAGTGGTTGGCTAACCCAGTGCTTGTGCTTAAGAAAAACGACACTTGGCGTATGTGTGTGGATTACACGGACTTAAATAGGGCTTGTCCAGCTGATCCTTTTGCTCTCCCTCGTATTGATCAAATCATTGATGCTACGGCGGGTTGGGAGCGTTTGATCTTTTTGGATGCTTACTTTGGTTATCATCAGATCAAGATGGCGGTTAAGGACCAGGAGAAGACGGCATTCATTACTCCGTTTGGAGCCTTCTGCTATGTTTCAATGCCTTTCGGGCTTAAGAGTGCCCAGGCGGCTTGCCAGCGGTGTGTGCAGAATTGTCTTCATAACCAAATTGGGCGCAATGTTCACGCTTATGTGGATGACATAGTGGTTAAATCCAGAGAGAAGGAGACCTTGATTGACGATCTCAAGGAAACCTTTGACAATCTTCGGGTTTACAAGATGATGCTTAACCCGGCCAAGTGTGTTTTTGGTGTGCCTGAAGGCAAGCTTTTGGGTTTTCTGGTCTCTAATAGGGGCATCGAGGCTAACCCGGAGAAGATTAAAGCCATCACTTCTCTAGCCAAACCAGCATGTATCAATGATGTTCAACGTTTGGCGGGTCGTATCGCTGCTCTAAGCCGGTTCATAAGCCGGTTAGGAGAGAAGGCACTGCCATTATATCAGATGATGAAGAAAACAGATAGCTTTGTCTGGAGTGATGCTGCGAATGCTGCTTTTGAAGATCTGAAGAGACAGTTAGCTGAGCCGCTGGTTCTCGCTGCTCCCATTGACAAGGAGCCCTTATTATTATACGTAGCTGCCAACGCATGTGCGGTCAGCGTGGCCATTGTGGTGGAGCGCAAGGAGGTTGGCATGGAACATCCGGTTCAACGGACGATTTACTATATCAGTGAAGTTCTGATTGAGTCCAAGCAGCGTTATCCGCATTGGCAGAAGCTCGTTTATGGGGTGTTCATGGCAAGCCGGAAGCTTAAGCAATACTTCCTGGGCCACCCCATCACTGTGGTTAGTTCTGCCCCTTTAGGGGATATTATTCAAAACAGGGAGGCTACAGGGCAAGTCGCCAAGTGGGCCATTGAGCTTGGGCCTCATGTCTTAAAATATGTGCCACACACAGCTATCAAGTCCCAAGCGCTGGTTGATTTCATCAATGATTGGACAGAGCTGCAGATGCCTGAAGACAAGCCGGACAACACATATTGGACAATTCATTTTGACGGTTCCAGGCAATTGGAAGGCTCGAGAGCTGGAGTTGTTTTGACTTCCCCTCGAGGTGATAAATTTCGCTATGTGCTCCGGTTGATGTTTCCTTGTACTAACAATGCAGCCGAGTATGAAGCCTTACTCCATGGTCTTCGGATGGCTAAGGAGATGAATCTGAGCTGGGTAAAATGCTTCGGTGACTCAGATCTGGTGGCTCAGCAGGTATCAGGCAAGTGGGATTCTAAGGATCCTCTCATGGCGGCTTATCACCGTGAAGTTGATGCAATTGCGGGACACTTCAAGGGTTATCAGGTGGAACACATTGACCGACGAAAGAATGAAGTGGCTGATGCCTTAAGATGGCTGGGCTCTCAGCGTAAACCGGTGCCACCTAACACCTTTTTGGACATTTTGCATAACCCTTCTGTTAAGTTACCTACAGAGGAGGAATTGGCAATTCCTGACCCAGAAGCACAATTGGTGGAGGCTCTTCATGTCATACCGGATTGGACAGTGCCATACCTGGCTTATATGACCCGGGGCGAGTTACCTAAGGATGAAACGTTGGCCAGGCAGATAACCCGGCGGTCTAAGTCCATGACAATTGTCAATGGTGAGTTGCATCATTGCAGTGTTACAGGGGCGTTTCAGCGTTGCGTTTCCCCTGAAGAAGGCCAAGAAATTCTACGTGAGATCCATGAAGGGGATTGTGGTCATCACGCTGGGTCAAAATCCCTTGTGGCCAAGGCCTTTCGTCATGGGTTTTATTGGCTGGCGGCTGATACGTCCATTTTGCATCATGCTTTTATGACAATATTTATTGCATTATGGGCTGTTATTTCACGTTATGTCACAATACTTATGGCTATTCTCTCTTATTTTACAAGGTTTACATGAAGAGGGAGAATGCCGGCAGCTAGAATTCTGGGCTGGAAAAGGAGCAAATATTGGAGGCCTATTCTAAGCAACTCCAAAAGTCCTGAAACTCCACGGAATACCTTGAAATAAATAAAGAAAAATCGTCACCAAAGATGAAGGCTAGGGGCCCACACCCTACTCACGAGGGTGGGGGGCGCCCCCCTGGGTGCGCCCCCCTACCTCGTAGGCCCCCTGGTGGCTCTCCCACACCCATATTCTCCTATATGAAGTCTTTCGATGAGAAAAGAAAAGAAGCAACCTTTCGGGACGAGACTCCGCCGCCACGAGGCGGAACCAATCTAGGGCTCTGGCAGAGCTGTTCTGCCAGGGACACTTCCCTCCAGGAGGGGGAAATCATCACCATCATCATCACAAACGCTCCTCTCATCGGGAGAGGGCAATCTCCATCAACATCTTCACCAGCACCATCTCATCTCCAAACCCTAGTTCATCTCTTGTATCCAATTCTTGTCTCCAAGTCTGGGATTGGTGCTAGTAGGTTGCTAGTAGTGTTGATTACTCCTTGTAGTTGATGCTAGTTGGTTTATTTGGTGGAAGATCATATGTTCAGATCCTTTATGCACTTTATTACCCCTCTGATTATGAACATCAATATGCTTTGTGAGTAATTACGTTCGTTCCTGAGGACAAGGGAGAAGTTTTGGTATTAGTAGTCATGTGAATTTGGTATTCGTTCGATATTTTGATGAGATGTATGTTGTCTAACCTCTAGTGGTGTTATGTGAACGTCGACTACATAACACTTCACCATTATTTGGGCCTAGAGGAAGGCATTGGGAAGTAATAAGTAGATGATGGGTTGCTAGAGTGACAGAAGCTTAAACCCTAGTTTATGTGTTGCTTCGTAAGGGGCTGATTTGGATCCATATGTTTCATGCTATGGTTAGGTTTACCTTAATACTTTTGTTGTAGTTGCGGATGCTTGCAATAGAGGTTAATCATAAGTGGGATGTTTGTCCAAGTAAGGGAAGTACCCAAGCACCGGTCCACCCACATATCAAATTATCAAAGTACTGAACGCGAATCATATGAGCGTGATGAAAACTAGCTTGACGATATTCCCATGTGTCATCGGGAGCGCTTTTCCTATCATAAGAGTTTGTCCAGGCTTGTCCTTTGCTACAAAAAGGATTGGGCCACCTTGCTGCACCTTATTTACTTTTGTTACTTGTTGCTCGTTACAATTTATCTTATCACAAAACTATCTGTTACCACTTATTTCAGTACTTGTAGAGATTACCTTGCTGAAAACTGCTTATCATTTCCTTCTGCTCCTCATTGGGTTCGACACTCTTACTTATCGAAAGGACTACGATAGAGCCCCTATACTTGTGGTTCATCAGTGGCTCATGCTGATGTGGAGGATCTGGTCAGTAAATGTGACGGTTGTCAGAAATTCTCAAGACGGGCTCATGTACCGGCTCAAGAATTGAGGATGATTCCAATTACTTGTCCGTTCGCAGTCTGGGGGCTGGATATGGTTGGGCCTTTCAAAAGGTCCAAAGATAAAAAAGACCCACCTCTTGGTGGCGGTTGATAAGTTCACAAAGTGGGTTGAGGCAGAGCCTGTTAGTAAGTGTGATGCAGCCACGACGGTTCAATTTATGAAGAAGGTGATATTTCGCTTTAGTTTTCCACACAACATCATAACAGACAATGGCACTAATTTGTCTAAAGGCGCCATGGAGGAATTCTGTCAACATGAGCACATCCGGCTTGATGTTTCCTCAGTGGCTCACCCTCAGTCCAATTGTCAAGCCAAAAGAGCCAATCAGGAGATCTTGAAAGGCATCAAGCCCCGGCTCTTGGTCCCACTGCAGCGGACGCCGGGGTGTTGGGTTGAGGAGTTACCCTCCGTGTTATGGAGCATCAACACTACTCCTAATAGGTCTACGGGTTATACACCCTTCTTCATCGTCTATGGGGCCGAGGCGGTTCTCCCTTCTGACATCCGTCATGACTCGCCTCGTGTGGCGGCTTATGTTGAAGCAGACAATGAACAGGCGCGTCAGAATGATCTCGACCTATTAGATGAGCAGAGAGACTTGGCAGCAGCTCGCTCGACGATTTACCAGCAAGACTTGCGCCGATATCACAGCCGCCGTGTTAAACCCAGAACCTTTCAGGAGGGTGATTTGGTGCTCCGGCTCATCCAGGATCAAACTGGTGCACACAAGTTATCACCACCTTGGGAGGGACCCTTTGTGATCAGCAAAAACCTGAATAATGGGTCATACTACCTTATCGATGTTTGAGAGCACAAAGACTCACGTAAGTCAGAGGAGGAAACCCGGAGGCCGTGGAATATTGCTCATCTTCGGCCTTACTACACTTGAGCCATAGGCTCCCCTGATGTACATATTTTGCTAGTGTATATATTATGATAAATTAATAAAGCGGGACCTCTGTCCTTATTTTCCTCACACCAAGGTAAATTTGTCATTGTCATTTTCATTATTTCTTTCATATGATCACTTGGGGGCTGATCATGTTTGATCCAGCTTAACCCGTTTGATCCGGCTTATGATCGTATTCAAATCTAGCATTAAAAAATATGATCACTAGGGGGCTTCCTGTTCAAACATAGGTTGTATTCAAACCAAAGAGAACACAGCTGTCGATACCCTTTTGATTGGCACACTACCGAGCTCACTTGGGGGCTTCTTGATCGTATTCGAATCACAGCTTAACCCCTTTGGGAACCGACTTTGATCGTATTCAAATCAGAGTCGTTAAAAAACTCTCAAGGTCATTAGGGGGCTTCCTGTTCAAACATAGGTCTTATTCGAACCAAAGAGAACACAGCTATCGGTACCCTATTGATCGGCGCAATGCCAAAGCCATTGGGGGCTACATGATCGTATTCGAATCCTAGCTAAAACCCCTCTAGAACGGTTCACTAATCGTATTCGAATCATTAGCCCTGACATTTTTTACTTGATTTAAGCTATCTTTGGAAACCCCCTTGTTTGACTTGAGATCTTTTCTGAGGTTTGCAACTTTTAAGTATGATTGCTGTAGCCCAGCTCAACATTGATTAATGAGTCACCGAGTCATAAAGCATCACTGTGCCTTTGAAATTATCAGGTATCCAAACATTTGGGTTATTACCCTTGCTCACCGGGTCACATAAACCGGTGGTCTAAATTTGGGAAGTGTTAAGCATAAGTTTGTTGAAGGCTAGCTTTCGACACCTGATTAAGCATATGGTTGACAGATGATAAGTAACACGGATAGATATAGCCCGATGGCTTAATAACATTAAGTGTCAAAACGTGCACGATGGCATGGTCATCACAAAGTTATATCTATCCTATTACAGGACTCATCAAGTCCAAATATTTCACATTGTTTTTTTTCACCCCAGGTATGAGCCGCCATGATAGGTTCAGCTTCAGGATTGCCCGGAAGCATCCGGATTAGCCCTCTCCGCGTCGGCGCCCTGCTCCTTTTCCTGGAAGGTTGATGATGACCAGTAAATGTTGTTCAAGGCTTCAAATTCGGCTTCATCATCAACAAGACCGGCCGGGTCAACTTCAGGAGCAAAGGTATGCTTACGAGGTGGAGGAATCAGACTGGTCACATCGTATTAAGGCGTTGGAATTCTTCGATTTGCTTCATCATAGCCCGCCTAGTACTTGGTAAGATCTACTTCACTTGCTATCAGAGTCGCCCCGGGGCGTATCTCTTTGACACATGTGAGAAAATTTGCATCTTCAAACGGCGTGCCGTCTTCCTTCAGGCTAGGATAACCAATGGCAATGTCCGTCGGGTCTAGTTCCGGTAGCCATGCTATAGCCCGGCTTAGAGCATTTATCGCTCCGGCTCTGGCAGCTGACCGTCTTAGTTCATTGATCCGTTGCGGAAGAACTAAAAGCTTCTTCAAGATGTGTGCTAGGAGGGTTGGCACTTCATTGGACAAAGCCATCGAAGCAAGGGTACGTTGAGACCCGGTGTACAATTGGTCCACCAAGGTGTACACTGCCTTCAGCTTGGTCAGCATGTTCTGGTTTAAGTTTGAACTCCTGGGGCCTGTATAAACATAATCAGGAGAGTTAAATTCTAGGAATATGATCTATTACACGGCCTAGATATTTACACAATGGTAAGGCGACTTACCAAAGATGGATGAGACCATTGCGCTTTAAACCGGATAATTCCCCAGTGATTTCCTCCAGAGCCGCCTCTGCTTTCTCAGCTCGGGTTATCAGCGCGGTCTTTTTATCTGCCCAAGCTTTCTTTTCAACCTCAAATTCTTTCTTAAGTTTTTCTTGTTCAGAAACACTGAAATTGAATTTGGTGTTCGCCTTTTCAAGTTCCATCTCTTGGACATTAAGGCGGCTCTTCAGATTAGCCACCTCGGACTCAAGTTTACTCGTGGCGGCCTATACAAGTGCAAGGTTCAAGTCAAGAAAATTGTTGAAGTAATATTACAAGTCCCAAGCATTTTGCAAGCAATACTACTTGGAACTTGGGGGCTAATGTCCCAAAGAAGTTTTCTATGGCGGCTCATAAGAGTAAGTCCCAAGCATTTTGCAAGCAATACTACTTGGCACTTGGGGGCTAATGTCCCAAAGAAGTTTTCTATGGCGGTTCATAAGAGTAAGTCCCAAGCGTTTTGCAAGCAATAACATTTGGCACTTGGGGGCTAATGTGTACTGCGCTTCACAGGAACATCAAAATTTCTTTATATAGAGTCGGCTCAACCATATTGGTTAAGTCGCCCCTTGGGGACTACATGGTAAGCCGGAATTTTTTCTTTTCCATTATGTTGCTGAGTTTGTTTCTAAGTTTACAACATAAGTATCATAAGCAGCGGACTTAGGGGACTAATATGCTAAAGGATAATGAACAAGAGAGGACGAGTTATACCTCAAACTTGTGGTGCATCTGCTTCACCATGTCGATCAAGAGGTTCCGGCTGCTATGTACTTGGCTCATATAACCAGAGAAGATATCTCCAATACTCATATGAGCATAATTGGTGACATCCATCTTCACCCGGCGCTGGTCAAGAAGTTCTCCCTTGGCGGAGCATTTGGCTAGTACAGTTGGCCTTCCCGGCTCAGCATAGCCAGTTCTGGTAATTTCTACATCCGAAGTGGAAGGATCATCTGTCTGGACTAGGCTAGGAGCCTCCAGATTCTCTGATTCATCAACATCTTGATCAGTGGGTAGGTCGGTGGCAGGAGGAGTTAAGTCCTGAGCTGGTTCTGGCGGCGGCTCATGAGTGGTTGATTCTGGCACGACCATCTCAAGACCCGGTTCAGTTGCAACTCTATCATCAGTTGACTTGTTTTTTCTAACCCTTTTGCTGGGTTTGGCTTGACCACTGTTCCAGAATAAAAGATTAGCATAGGTGCAAGAGATTTAAATAAATGCAAGATGAGCGGGTTAATATACCCTGGAGCCGTTTTGAAGGCTAGCAGATTGGATTGCAATGACTCGCCGGAGGAAGGGGAAGTATCCTGATAATCCGAGTCAGAGGGATGAAGTGGTTGACGAAAGTGACCCGCCAAGGGGTAAAACTTAGTTAAAGTAGGGGTAACCTCATTTCGGCATTTCCTTGCAGTATTTGATAAGCCGGAGGATAGCTCCACGTCTTTGCTGGTCCGGGTCTGCCTCCAGCTTTCATGAATTTGTTGCTTCAAAAGAAATTGAGGATCATGATGAGCTAGAGGATGAGAAAATCTTACTTTCCGGGTCACCCTGCGGAGTTTCTGTCTTGGCAAAGGCTCGGAGTCTGAGGAAAGAATAGTTGCCTCATCTGCCTTGCTCTGGCTTGTCCCAGTGTCCTCCTGTTGGTGATCAGTGTCAATAAGGTGATTAAAAAATAAGCCAAGAGAGTCAAGGTCTACCTCCGAATCATAAGAGTCCGATAGCCGAAGCAGTTCAAAAGCGGAGGCTTTCTTGCCCCTCTTTCTTACAGCTTCTTTTCTGGCGGCTTTCTTTTCCTTCCTTGCTCTCTTGGCAGCTTCATGATCATATTGAACTTTCCAAAATTTATCACCCGCCTGCAAGGATCAAGCATACTAGTAAGCATGAGAGAAACTTTAAGAAAATGAGATAAACATTTCATATGAACGGTTTACCTTTGGAGCTGGGTTATCTTTGCAGAAAGGGGCCAGACCCACTCTGCCACAATCCGCCAGACTCTCGTTGAGGAGAGATTTGGTCATTGAGGGAGTCCTGGACTAGGGGGTGTCCGGACAGCCGGACTATCAATATCCGCCGGACTCCAAGACTACGAAGATACAAGATTGAAGACGCCGTCTCGTGTCCGGATGGGACTTTCCTTGGCGTGGAAGGCAAGCTTGGCAATACGGATATGTAGATCTCCTACCATTGTAACCGACTCTGTGTAACCCTAGCCCTCTCCGATGTCTATATAAACCGGAGGGCTTTAGTCCGTAGGACAACATACATTACAACAATCATACCATAGGCTAGCTTCTAGGGTTTAGCCTCCTTGATCTCGTGGTAGATCTACTCTTGTACTACCCATATCATCAATATTAATCAAGCAGGACGTAGGGTTTTACCTCCATCGAGAGGGCCCGAACCTGGGTAAAAACATCGTGCCCCTCGTCTCCTGTTACCATCCGCCTAGACGCACAGTTCGGGACCCCCTACCCGAGATCCGCCGGTTTTGACACCGACATTGGTTCTTTCATTGAGAGTTCCTCCGTGTCGTCACCGATAGAGCGGATGCCTCCACCCGTCTTCAAAGACAGTATTTTCGCCGGAGGGGCCTTGGCCGCCGGCCAAACTATCCGGTTTGGTGGTTTTCTCATGACCGCCTTTCCGGCCGCCGCTTCGGCAATGACTTCTCAAGTCGTCGAAAGCAATCTTCGCGTCAGCCCTAAAGCTGCCGAACAGTTAGATCCAATAGAGCTCTCGTCTGTTAACGAGCTCTTGGATCGCATCGCCACCCTGGGAGTCGCTACGGACTACAACCAGATTGGGCTTAAAACCGATCTGAGAGAGATTAACTCTCCCCAGGCCACCCACCACGTCGCAGTGGTAGAGGAGCAATACGGAAACTCTTTGCCGGTGTTGAAAACAATTCATGTCCAGATTCCCGAACCCTCCATGCCGGATTCCCGCGGGGGGGACGGACTTCGATCGAGCATTGAACTTAAAATCATGCATCACCCCGGACTCGCTGGATTGTCCCCAGCAAACCACACTTCCGAATTCGGAAACCCCTTGGCCTTTGAGCCTCAAGATGGGCATGGATCTGGATTTTATTCCACCCACCCGCCCAGACATATGCGATCTATCTCTAATACGGCAAGAGCCTACAGAAACAGTACATCACTACTGGGCCAGATTCCTCCTGGTTATGGACAGGATAAATGACTGCCGAGAGGAAAACGCAATATCAATCTTCCGCAATAACTGCACGGACAAGGGAATACTAAACGCCATTGATCGTCGCAAAATTACGCGCTTCACCGATCTGGCATCCATTGTACCGAAAATCAATTTTGGGATAATCCGGCCCCAAACCCAGTCCGCAGTAAAAGGGCGCCTTACACTCAGGCCCCAGATGCAAAAACGAAAAAACAAAAACCCAATCAGGAAAACGGAACCGTACTGGAGGGATGGCTCAATGGACCCTGTAAGCTTCATAATACAGAGGGAGCCGTCCCAACACATAGCCTTCGAGCATGTTGGATATTACGGCAGGTGGCCAAAAGTGGCAAAGAGCTTCTAGCTCCGGGAAACCACTCCAACAATACCAGCACGGTATCAATAGTCTTCGAGACTTTCGCATCAAATAATACGCGAAAACGATCAATCTGCGAACTCGCCGAAGTCTACCAAGTAGCAACAGCAAATCCATGGAGCGACACAGCCATTACCTTCAATGGCAGCGACGAGCCCACATTCCGAACAACCAGAGCCCCAGCCGCACTGGTACTTAGTCCCATAGTGGACGGCTTTCGACTGACAAAAGTCCTCATGGACGGCGGCAGCGGACTAAACCTCATTTATGAGGAAACTCTGCGAAAAATGGAAATCGATTGGAGCCGTATTGAGCGAAGCAGCACAACCTTTAGAGGAATAATCCCTAGCCAGGAAGCGCGCTGCACAGGAAAAATCACACTCGATGTGGTGTTCGGCTCTCCGGACAATTACAGATCCGAAGAAGTCACGTTCCAGGTGGCCTCGTTCAGCAGTGGGTATCACGCCATATTAGGACGAGAGGCATTCACAATTTTTCAAGCAATACCTCATTACGGGTACATGAAGCTTAAAATGCCTGGGCCCAGCGGAATAATCACTCTCGCCAGTGATCCGGACATAGCACTCCGCGCCAAAAACAAGACAGCCGCGCTAGCCCTCGAGGCACTATCCGAAGCCGTAGCGGCAGAGGAACTCACCGCGCTGCGCTCTACAGTGAACAGGGACGATGTGATACTCGATAAAAGATCCAAGTCCACCTCCTTCAAACCAGCAGACGAGATAATAAAATTCCAGGTCCATCCAACGGACCCAACAAAGACGGCCTCCATTGGGGCACAGTTGAACCCCGAAGTAGACGCCGCACTGCGCGAATTCCTTTGGGAAAATTGGGATATCTTCGCTTGGCATCCTTCAGACATGCCCGGAATCCCTCGCAGGTTGGCAGAACACAGCCTAAACATCCTAAAAGGATTCAAGCCAGTCAAACAGGCTCTTCGACGATTTTCCGAGCCCAAAAGACAGGCAATGGGAGAAGAGCTAGCCAAACTATTGGAAGCCGGATTCATTAGAGATATCAAACATCCGGACTGGCTAGCAAATTTGGTGATGGTACCAAAGAAGGATAAATCCTGGCGCCTCTGTGTCGATTTTAATGACCTCAATAAAGCTTGCCCAAAGGATCCCTTCCCTCTCCCCCGCATCGATCAAATTATCGATGCCACAGCAGGGCACGATTTGTTGTGCTTCCTGGACGCATACTCTGGCTATCATCAAATCAAGATGGCGGAAGCAGACCAAGCCGCAACGGCACTTATCACTCCATATGGACCATTCTGCTTCAACACGATGCCCTTCGGACTCAAAAACGCCGGCGCAGCATATCAGCGCATGATTCAAACATGTCTGGCCACCCAGATCGGCAAAATAGTCGAGGCATACGTAGACGACGTAGTCGTCAAAACAAAACACGTCGAAACTTTAATAGACGATTTGAGGCTCACATTCGACAACCTCAGAGCATATGACATCAAGCTGAATCCGGAAAAATGCGTTTTCGGCGTACCAGCCGGAAAGCTGCTGGGCTTCATCGTATCCGGTAGAGGAATTGAAGCAAATCCGGCCAAAATCCGAGCTCTGTCACAGTTGGATATTCCAAAAGACCTCAAACAAATACAAAAATTAACAGGATGCGTGGCAGCATTAAGACGCTTTATCTCCCATTTAGGAGAAAAGGCGTTGCCCCTCTATCGCCTCCTCAGGCACACCGAACACTTTGAGTGGACGGATGCTGCCATTGCCGGACTCGAAGAAATAAAGGCCATACTGGCAACAAATCCGGTCCTGGCTCCGCCCACTCTGGGCGAACCAATGTTGTTATACATCGCAGCAACACATCAAGTTGTAAGCGCAGTCCTCGTCGTCGAACGAGCGACAGAAGGGCATAAATTCCCTCTTCAAAAACCAGTGTATTATGTATCCACTGTGTTAACCCCCTGCAAATCCCGTTACCCGCACTATCAGAAGATAGCATATGCGGTGTTCATGGCGTCTCGAAAGCTCCGGCACTACTTTCAAGAGTGCTCGATAACAGTGGCCTCTGAAGTACCACTCAATGACATTATAAATAACCGCGACGCAACGGGAAGGATAGCAAAATGGGCCATTGAGCTCTTACCATTCGACATCACTTACAAACCTCGACGAGCTATAAAGTCACAAGTTTTGGATGACTTCGTCACCGAATGGACTGAAGCCTAACTCCCTAAAGAGTACGGCGCATACTCCAATTGGACTATGCATTTCGATGGCTCCAAAATGTTGGCCGGACTGGGGGCTGGCGTCGTATTGACGTCCCCCACCGGAGATACAGTCCAGTATGTACTTCAAATAATGTACACGGACTCCAACAATGCAGCCGAATACGAGGCCCTGTTACATGGTCTCCGGATGGCGGTCTCCATGGGCATTCAACGCCTAGAGGTGCGCGGGGACTCAAACCTTGCAATATCCCAAATAAACGGAGACTTCGACGCCAAGGATCCGAAAATGGCAGCATATCGCAACGCTGTCCTAAAAATGTCAGCTCGGTTTGAAGGACTCGAATTCCATCACATAGCCCGAGATAATAACCAAGCGGCCGACGTCCTGGCACGCATCGGTGCGAAATGTGATGCTGTCCCTCCAAATATCTTCCTGGAACGGCTCTTCAAGCCATCCGTACTATGGGAAGAGGAGCCCGGTAGCTACAAACCGGAGAAAACCGCACCAACTGGTGATTCGGCAGACGACATAACACCCTCCGCCCACGTCATAATGGCAGTAATCGCCGCGTGGACAGAACCTTTCCTAGCCTACTTACTTAGGCAGGAACTTCCCGAAGACCAAAATGAGGCCCGCTGCATAGTCCGGCGATCGAAGGCCTACAAGGTCCATGAGGGAGAACTTTATAAGAAAAGTACCACCGGAGTCCTTCAAAGGTGTATCTCCGAAGAAGAAGGGCGAAACCGCCTGGCTGAAATTCATGCCGGACTAGGCGGACACCACGCAGCAGCCCGGGCCCTTGTAGGAAAGGCATTCCATACAGGATTTTATTGGCCGACGGCTCGGGCAGACGCACAGGACTTGGTCCAGCGATGCGTTGGTTGTCAACTCTTTGCTAATCAGAGCCATATGCCACCCACCGCCCTCAAAACCATACCCATTACCTGGCCGTTCGCGGTCTGGGGGCTTGACATGGTTGGACCCCTTAAAGGCGGAACCCACAAGAAAAAATACCTATTGGTCATGGTGGGTAAATTCACCAAATGGATAGAGGCCAAACCGGTCAAAACGGCAGAGTCCGGACCAGTGATAGACTTTATATCAGGGGTGGTACACCGTTACGGAGTCCCCCACAGCATCATCACCGACAATGGCACGAACTTCACAGCCGACGAGGTTAAGTCATGGTGCAAAAATATGGGCATCAAGCTCGACTATGCGTCAGTCTATCACCCTCAAACCAACGGTCAAGTGGAAAGAGCAAATGGTCTAATAATGAGCGGCATTAAACCCAGACTAGTGAGGTCACTCACCAAATCCGACACACAATGGGTCGAGGAGCTCGACTCCGTACTCTGGGGGCTGCGGACAACGCCTAACCGTACTACCGGATTCACACCATTTTTTATGGTATACGGCGCAGAGGCAGTCTTGCCCTGTGACATTATTCATGACTCACCTCGAGTGCGCATGTATGAGGAAAGAGAGGCCGAGCTTGATCGGCAGGACAGCTTGGACACATTGGAGGAAGAACGTGACATCGCGAAGGCTCGTTCCGCATTCTATCAGCAGCAGGCCCGAAGATATCAAAGCAGAGAAGTACGGGCCAAGACTTACAACGTTGGTGAACTAGTTCTACGCCTGCCGGACAAGAAAAAGGACAAGCTCAAGCCCAAATGGGAGGGCCCCTACATTATCGATCAAGTACTGACCGGCGGAGCATACCGTCTACGAAATGCGTCGGATCACCGACTCGAGCTGAACCCATGGAACGCAGCCTGCCTCCGACGATTCTATGCCTAGCGCCGGACTATGAGTTCGTCCCCTTCCCCCGTCCAAACTTTTACACTTCGGCTGTCTTTTGTTTCTCTTTTTATCCTCTTCACTTAAAAACCCTTCCGGGCCTATTTTTGCATTCTTTGCATATGCATGATGTGCCATCCGCACTCATTATTCCTGGGGGCTTCTTTTACAGAAGCTCAATTATACGCATGATGTGCCATCCGCACTCATTATTCCTGGGGGCTTCTTTTACAGAAGCTCAATTATACAGGTTTTATGCCCAGCACATGTGTCAAGCTTCCACATGTACCTTTTACTCGCCATTATATGCATCGATATGACTTAAGTTTTGGCCAAGCTGGGTTGCCTGGCTCCTGTGCTTACCCCTACGTTCCCGATTGTTCGGCTAGGAGGTAAAGGGAGCACCTCTGTGATTGTTACTGCCGGGTCAGCCGGATGTGTACCTCGGACTGGGTGAAGCCGAAAGCTAGCGTTCTTAAGGGAATATTCGGTCGGTGACTTAAAAGATGACTTTTTACCTATTTATCTATTTGCCCCCAGATGTTTTACTGCTTTCTTTGCAGTCCGGACATGCACTTTAGGGCATGCCTCCCAGGGAAAGGAACCCTTAACGGAACTATTCTCCCTGGAAGATGTTTCTTACTAACCATGTAATATAACATAACTAGTTGGGCACTTGTCTGATAAAGCACTAATGACCCCTACGCCTGGTCTCCATGCATACCACAGTTGTTTCTTAACCAAAAGGTATTCGGACACACTCCGGACTCTAGGGTCCCGAGGTCGAAGCGAAAAGGTCGGCAAAGACAAACGATCTACAATCCGGCTAGAAGGCATTTCACATGTCACTTTAAAGGATAACATACATTGTCAAATTTACTGATTGTATTCCTCCTCAATCCCGTCTAACAAGCTGTCTAGTTTACAGTCCTGTTGGGAAAATTTAGCAGCCAACTCCACTTGGCTATACACTAAACTCACAGGGATCTCCTTCCCATCGGGCCCCACCGGTCCAACTTCGGCCATGTGGTTGGGATCCGCCTTCTTGTACCGCGTCTTCACCATGGCCCAAGACTCCCTGGCACCTTGACGGCAAGCCGAAATCTTCCACAAACGGAAGCGCTGCCGCACTCCCTGCAGCTTCTCCGCAAGCTCCCCGAGGCCCTCGGGTAGGGTGAGGGCTGGCCATAAAGCCTGAACGACGCCGCTCATTGCCTGCCGAACTCGTTCGAGTAGCTGCAACAGTTCGGGAAATTGATCACCCATTGATATGGGCATCTCCTCTGCAGGACGACCCGTGAGTATACCTACAAGACATATCCTGTCAAAATACTTCCTCGCCGAACTCTTCTTTTCAAAAGAGTTCGCTCAAGCACTTACTATAAATGCTGCGACGAAGCCGCTGATTCTCCTTAACGGAGCCGGACAGCTCGGCCTGAGCGCCTTTCAGCTCTTCTCCGAGCTTGGCGTTGGCATCTTGGAGCTTGTTCCTTTCCTGCTGAACCCTATTCAGCACACTCTCGCCGGCCTTTAGCTGGCGTAGCAATGCTTGCCTGTCCGGATCTTGTCCGGTGGTACCTGCAAATGTCATTATTAGACTCGCGCGCACGCCGCACAGCGCTTATATTTATTAATAAAAAAGTGTTACCAGGAGGGGTCTTTCCGTCTCCTCCTGCGGCAGCAAGTGCGGCCTCAAGTTGGGCCTTGCAATCTTGCAGCTCCCGAGACAGCTGGGCGTTCTTCTCGTTAAGTGCCTGAAATTTCCAATGATCCTTAAATCAGTTAGCATAACTACTTTAAGTCTCGGGGGCTACTGGTATATACAACCATTAAAATTCCCTTACCCGTATGTCTTTCACATACTGCTCCGTGGCTCTGGTAAAACCATTTTGAGCAGCACGGAGATGCGCGTCCCCTGCGTTAAAAGCATCCAATGCCTCAGGGGAAAAGCACGCTTCTTGAAATACTGTCCGGCGGCGCCTATGGTTCATGGCGCTCTCCACCTCAGACTTGGTGGTGGACAGTCTGTTGGTATCCTCCGTTGGAGAAGGATCCGGCTCGCGTCTTGCGCTTGCCTCCCCCTCCAGGCCGGGCGCTGGAGCCTGGCCGGTGTTGGTCGGATTGGCAATTCCTGCGCTCGCAGTCCGGCGAGCGCTTTTTCTCCTACAAAGATCATGAGCACTCAGACGTTTCCTCGGAACGTTGCTCTAAAAATTCAAATACGAGCTATACCTTTGCGGCAACGTTTCCGTCCGCACTGCGCTCCTTTTCCGCCTGCTGGTTCGGGCTGACCTTTGTTGGTCGGCCGCCGCGGGCTCGGCTTCCTGCCGTAAAGGCGCTTCCTGCAAAATACCATTGTTCGCGAAGGTCAGAAATGGGCAGGGATGAGATAATGGTGTTCGGACTTCGGTCGCGGTCACCTGGGAAGCCGGACTTAGCCCGGGGTAGTCCGCCGTAATGGCGACCAAAGCATTGTCTATGCTGAGTTGGTGATACACCCCGTCGATCAGCTCCACCTCGATATCCGGGTCCTCTTCGGAGGCCGGATCCGGGGATCCTTCTGGATCCTCGGGTTGCGGAGCAAGACTCACCATGTCCTCCACAGTCCGGCATAGATCCTGCGCCGAAGACATAATATAAGAAGCTTAAACTTCGAAAGCATGGGTTGGGCCCTTCAAGGTGTTCACTTACCCATCCTCTGGGGTTGATCATGGAAAACCCATTCAAAGGGTTCGTTCGAAGGAAATCCTCCTTCTCCCCCTTGTACAGGCTGGACAGGGTCTTCACCAGATCCTCGGTCGAATCCGGCCCTTTGCGGCCGTGCCGGGTAGCATCGTCTTCCCCGTTGAAGTCCCACATGGGGTGGCCTCTGTATTGCAGTGGCAGTACCCCTCGCTTGATGCATGTCGCCATGACTCCGATCATGTTCAAGCCGGAATGAGCCATTAATCTTATCCGGCCCATCAAGTAATGGACGCTCTTGTTTTCCTCCAATCGGGGGCTCCGTGGGCGCCAGCTGAGGCGTTTCTTCAAGGGAGCAGCACTAAACTCCGGGAGGCCGATCTGAACTGGGTCTGGAAGCGGAGCGTCCCCTATATAAAACCACTCCGAGGGCCAGTCTTCGGACGCCTTCTTGGGAGTGCTGGATAGGTATCCGGTCCCGGCGATGCGCCATATTTCGGCGCCGCCCACTTGATATATGGACCCCTGGTAAGAACGGGGTACGAGGCAAAACAGCCTCTTCCACAATGCGAAATGGGGCTCAATGCCCAGGAATAGCTCGCAAAGAGCTACGTAGCCCGCGATATGCAGGACAGAGGCGGGCGTGAGGTGGTGGAGCTGGAGTCCGTAGAACTTCAGGAGCCCGCGGAGGAACGGATGCATTGGAAATCCGAGTCCCCTTATCAGATAAGGGACAAAACATACTCGCTCCCCCTTATTGGGGCTTGGAGTGTCTTCCGCCTGTCTCCCACCTTGATAAGTAACCAGTCCTGCCCGGACTAGATCATGAAGGCCGGAGGGAGGTATCCCCCCGTTTGGAGCTTCACAAGCTCGTTGCGCGAAATAGAGCACCTCCTCCAATTCCCCGGCGGTGGGCTGGGAGCGCGTGAAGAAGAGCCGTGTTGACAATCCATGGTGGAATGGATTTCTAGGTCAAAGGCGCTTCGATGGAGTATTCGCGGGAGCAAGACGGTGTGGTTTGGATCTGGATTCTTGCCTTTTTTATAGGCGGGCGACTCGCACAATTGGGGCGTGAAATGCAAAAGACACCCTGGCTTTTCGCATTCATGCGACGCGTGGAAGAGGGCCATTATTTGGCGTAGAAGCCGAGGAACACAGTATTCAAGATGAAGTCGGACACTGTTCGGCAGGTACATGGAATTTGAAGGGAGAACCCGCCTTGCAACGCCGAAGACTATAAACACGCTGGACTTATCATCATTGAAGCCTGGTTCAGGGGCTACTGAGGGAGTCCTGGACTAGGGGGTGTCCGGACAGCCGGACTATCAATATCCGCCAGACTCCAAGACTACGAAGATACAAGATTGAAGACGTCGTCCCGTGTCCGGATGGGACTTTCCTTGGCGTGGAAGGCAAGCTTGGCAATACGGATATGTAGATCTCCTACCATTGTAACCGACTCTGTGTAACCCTAGCCCTCTCCGTTGTCTATATAAACCGGAGGGCTTTAGTCCGTAGGACAACATACATTACAACAATCATACCATAGGCTAGCTTCTAGGGTTTAGCCTCCTTGATCTCGTGGTAGATCTACTCTTGTACTACCCATATCATCAATATTAATCAAGCAGGACGTAGGGTTTTACCTCCATCGAGAGGGCCCGAACCTGGGTAAAAACATCGTGTCCCTCGTCTCCTGTTACCATCCGCCTAGACGCATAGTTCGGGACCCCCTACCCGAGATCCACCGGTTTTGACACCGACAGTCATGTCATCAACAACATGAGCGGGTAAGTCGACAGGGCTATGGCGCAGGGGATCATTCTTGGCGCCGGTGTATTCGCACATTAAGGCAGGGCGGCGGCTCAACGGAATAGCTCGCCAGCCAAGCCATACATGAACCAGGTCAATACCAGTCAACCCGTTCCCTAGCAGAGCTTTGATCTTGGCCATAGTGGGAGAAAGGGACTTGCGCTCTGCGGCAGTAATCTTGTCAGGCAGAGGGTGGTTGGTCAAGATGGAGGGCGCGAAAGCCGGGCAGAGGGTTCTCGCCAGCCGAAGAAATGTCCTTGCAGTAGAACCATGTCATGTTCCAGTCTTTGGGATGGCTTGGCGGGTTAGCGTAGGGAAAAATCACATCTTTGCGGTGCTGGATTGAAACTCCGCCAAGTTCCAAGCTCTGGCCGCTGGCGCACTCCGTCTGGTGGTTCAAGTAAAATAGTTCTCTGAAGAGCAGTAAATTGGGCTCTTCACCAAGATAGACTTCGGTTAACACTTGGAAGTTGCAGATATTAGACACGGAATTGGGTCTAATGTCTTGTGGGTGAAGATCAAAAAACTTCAACACGTCTCTGAAGAACTTTGAACCAGGAGGTGTAAAGCCCCGGTTCATATGATCTGTGAAAACAATGACCTCCCCTTCTTTGGGTTGAAGCACTTCTTTGTCCGGGTTAGGAGCCCGATAATGCATGATTTCTTTCTTCGGCAGATAGCCAGTTGTCACAAAGTCATTCAAGGTGTTGTCAGTGACAATGGATTTCACCCAGATGCAAGAGGTGGCTGCCTTGGGCACCATTCTATTTGAAAGCCTAAGACAAAACAATAAGGGTCAGTTTAAATTTAAGCCAGGCAGGATAACAGTCTTACTGTGAATAGCAATATGGCAACTTATGAAGGGGCCTAATAGTATAAGGATAATTATGTCCTAGTTACTTAAGCCGCCATAGATTTTATAAACCATCAGCATGTTTCTATCAACAGAGGTGGTCTAGAGGATTAATTGAGTATTTCTTCGTTATAAGCCGGCGATCAGAGTCGCCATGACTGGATAAATCTAACAGAGTATGGATTTTGCCTTAGTGTTGTACAAACAAGTTTCACAGTTTGCAGCAGTTATTTTGGATCAAATAAAGGTTCAGAAAAGAAAAATTACTAGACCTAACAACAGGGTGCAGAGAAGTTCATAAGCTATGATGAGGTTTTCTTACAAAGAAAGGAGATCTATTGATAATCAAAATGGATGTGGAATACTGACCGCATCAGATCTATGGGGTTCTTTGGATTAGGCGAAGTCATGGCAAGGAAAAACATGAAGAACTCCAATGAACTACGCCCGTACAGAAGAACATGACTAGCCCTAGTGCAGATCCATGGCACAGAAAGGGAAGCACTTACTACGGAGGATCTGCGGAGGAGGAGCGCTGCCGTTCGCTGGTCAGAGCCAGGTTGATGCAGCGGCCGAGCTCAACGAGGGCGAGGGACGCAGTGGCAACGGCGGCGGAGCTCTAGTGGCAGATGGGGGCGATAGGAAGACGATGCGAACGAAGAAGAAGAGGAGACCTAGTCGGGTCTATTTATAAGGAAAAACCCGCTGAATGGGCGCAAAAAACAAGGAGGCCGAAAAACAAGAAAAAACATAGTTATCCAGCTAAAAAAGCCTCAGTTGTCGGATGGTTATTAAGACAGAGATCCGTTAGATGCGTTGGACAAATGCGCTTATGATAGGTGACGTCATGGCAGGTTACCACAAATTCAAAGGATGACGTCATGGCGGGTTACAGAAATCTCATAAGCAAGGAGCAGACGATTTTTCTTAAGTGTCAAAGATTGACATGAATTAGTTCAAATCAATCTCGGGCCTAATGTTGGGGATATAACTATCAGGTATGACCCGCCAGGAGGGACCGGGTTATACCTACAAGCATTCTTGAAGCCCAACGTTCAAGATTGAAATGGCGGCTTAGTAAGGGCCCCCGGCCCAGAAGTGACTTAAAGCCCGTAGTGATAAACCGCCATATTCATACGACTTGTATTGTAAGGCAAGAAAGATTAAGAGACTGAGCCAGATATTGTTTATAAGCCGGCCGGGACTCTGTAGAGCGGCTGGGCGTCGACCTCTGTATATAAAGGGACGACCCGCCGGCGGTTTAGAAAAGGTAACCACAACTCGAGACTCAGGCAAAGCGTATTCGCTCCCTGGTCATCGAAACCCCAATAATCCCATCACAACTAGACGTTGGCTTTTACCTTCATCGTAAGGGGCCGAACTAGTATAAAACTCTCGTGTCCCTTGTCCCGATTAAGCCCTTCAAGCTTCATGGTTGCGATGGCCTCATGACAAAGTTCGTTCCTTAGGACATCTGACGTGACAATTCCACGACACCTAGTATCCATGATTCAACCTATTATGATCAAACATGTTTGCAATAATTAGATATTATAGTTTCTCATGCCATGCATAACTAGCTAGGAGTGGATAATGAGTCATCTTGGATGTCAACATTGCGTTAAAATGATTGTGATGAAGTATGATGATGTGGTATCCTCCTCTGAATGTTCGAGTGGCTTGACTTGGCACATGTTCATGCATGTAGTTGAATCAAAACCAACATAGCCCCTATGATATTTATGTTCCTGGTGTTCATATCCTACTCATGCTAGTATCCAATGTTACTTATGCATAATGCATGTTCATGACCGTTGTTGCTCTCTAGCTGGCCGCTTCTCAGCCTATTTGCTAGCCTTCACCTGTACTAAGTGGGAATTCTACTTGTACATCAAAAACCTGAAACCCAAGTTATTCCAGATGAGTCCACCATACCTACCTATATGTGGTATTACCCTGCCATCCTAAGTAAATTTGCATGTGACACCTCTAAAAACTTCAAATAAATATCCTTTTTGTGTGCCTAGATTGTTCATATAGCGATAGGAGGTGGTTGGTATCTTCCATGCTAAGCGGGTTATTCTCAGGTTGGGTGTTTATTCACTCACCATTGCACGAAAAAAGAGCGGTAATAGGGATTCCCAGTCCCAAATTGCAAAAAGAACTTATCAATAATCAAACAAAAACTCCTATGGAGCAAAAACCTTTACTTTACCGCTTGGGAACCGCTACTAATTTTTTTAGCATGGAAGATATTGATAACTGATGGTCGCGAAGTAAAGAAGAAGGGTGCATGTCTCAAAATTTCATTTACCTCTATTTTAAAAACTTGAGCTATGGCACCTCTGCAAAACACTGCTTCCCTTTGCGAAGGGACTATCTATTTACTTTTATGTTGTGTCATCACCTTCTCAAATAAGCACCAGAACCTGGGAGCACTGCTATCACGCTGATGCATTGTGTGTAGCTAATGTTGGGTGCATCATGACTGGATCTTTTCTACCATGAATTACAATGTTAAGTCGCTGCTTGAACTTTGGAGGTGCTCTTCATTTTTGTTTTGCGGTCTCAGAAAGGGCTAGCGAGATACCACTATTGTCATATTGTATCATGGTTGTTTTGACAACGTGTTGCTGTTTGAGATATCTTATTGTTGCTCGCTAGTTGATTATGTCATTGATATGCGTTAATATATTTTTTAAGAGTTATTGTCTACATGGGTGTTGTTTAAGCTTATTTATGGAAACAAGAGCAAAAGAGTTTGTAAAAGTTTTTCTTTTTCACTTTTAGTTTATTAACTGAATTTCTTGAGGATAAGCAAAGGTTTAAGATTGGGGGAGTTGATATGTGTCTATCATATCTACTTTTCCTAATGCTTTTCCTCTTGTTTTGGACTCTAATTTGCATGATTTGAATGAAACTAACCCGGACTGGCGTTGTTTTCAGCAGAACTACCATGGTGTTGTTTTTGTGCAGAAACAAAAGTTCTCGAAATGGAACGAAACTTTGCGAGGATTTTTTATACAATAAAATAGAATTTATGGAGACAAGAACCACTGGAGGGGGGCACCTGGGTGGGCACAACACACCAGGATGTGCCACCCCTCCAGGCGCGCCCAGGTGGGTTGTCCCCACCTAGTGGCCCCGCAGACCCTGAAACCAACGCTATAAAATCCTATGTTTCCCAAAAAATATCAGGGAGAAAGAATTATCACGTTTCATGAGACGGAGCCACCGTCGTCTCCTGTTCTTCATCGGGAGGCTAGATCTGGAGTCCGTTTGGGGCTCCGGAGTGGGGGATCTTCGATCTTCGTCATCACCAACCCTTCTCCATTGCCAATTCCATGATGCTCCCCACCGGGAGTGAGTAATTCCTTCGTAGGCTCGCTGGTCGGTGAGGAGCTGGATGAGATTCATCATGTAATCGAGTTAGTTTTGTTAGGGCCTGATCCCTAGTATCCATTATGTTTTGAGATTGAAGTTGCTATGATGTTGCCATGTTTAATGCTTGTCACTTTGGGCCCGGGTGCCATGGTTTGAGATCTAAACCGTTTATGTTATCACCATTATATCCATGTTCTAGATCCGATCTTGCAAGTTATAGTCACCTACTATGTGTTATGATCCGGCAACCCTAGAGTGACAATAGTCGGGACCACTCCCGGTGATGACCGTAGTTTGAGAAGTTCATGTATTCACCGCGTGCTAATGTTTTGTTCCCGTTCTCTATTAAAAGGAGGCCTTAATATCCATTAGTTTCCAATAGGACCCCGCTGCCACGGGAGGGTAGGACAAAACATGCCATGCAAGTTCCTTCCATAAGCACATATGACTATTTACGGAATACATGCCTACATTATATTTATGAAGTGGATCTAGTGTTGTATCGCCCTAGGTTATGACTGTCTCATGATGAATATCATCTAACGAATCATCGATCCAATGCCTATGATTTTCCTACATATTGCTCTTGCTAAGTTACTATTGCTACTATCACTATTGCACTTGCTACAAAAACTACTGCTATCACTGTTACCGTTATTGTAGTTGTTGCTACCATTATCAAAACTATCATATTACTGTGCTACTAATCACTTTGCTGCAGGTAATTAATCTCCAGGTGTGGTTGAATTGACAACTCAGCTGCTAATACTTGCAAATATTCTTTGGCTCCCCTTGTGTCGAATCTATAAATTTGGGTTGAATACTCTACCCTCGAAAATTGTTGTGATCCCATATACTTGTGGGTTATCAGGGTCCACAAAGAAGCAATATTGTGTATTCCATCATGGTTTACATCCACAAAGGACTAGCCTCACTTAGGGTAGATCTTCACGAAGTAGGCGATCTCCTTGCCCTTACAAACTCCTTGGTTCAACTCTACAAGCTTGGAGGCTCCCAAGTGGCACCTAACCAATCTAGAAGACACCACTCTCCAAAAGGTAATAGATGTTGTTGTTGATGATGAACTCCTTGCTTTTGTGCTTCAAAAGATAGTCTCCTCAACACTTAATCACTCTCTCATGGATTTGGCTTGGGGTACGAGAACGATTGGAGTGGAAAGCAACTTTGGGGGCTAGAAATCAATGTTCAAATGGCTGGATTGAAATGCCTTGATCTCAACACTAGTGTAGGTGGTTCTCCCTCAGAAAATGGATATGGAAGTGTAGTTTTGTTCTGGTTGCTCACATTGAGAATGAGTGGCGGTGGAGCGGTATATATAGCCTTCACCAAAAATCTAACGTTACAAACTTTAAGCACAACTCGGTGACACCAAAAAGAAATCTTGGTGAGACCGAACAGTGTAAAAGATTCAAACGTTACGCTTTTCGGTGGGACCGGATGAATCCACTCAGTGAGACCGATACATGATGACCTAAGAAGATTCCTCATTTCGCTAATTTTGATCGGTTCATCTTGGTGATTCCGAAATGACTTCAAGTGGGTATAGAAACTTGGTCATTGCACTTCTGTAGGACCGAATGTCATCTCGGTTTTATCGAGTTTCTAGGGTTTGGCTTATGGCATTGTCTTGAGTATCTCGATGGGTCAGGATGTGAGTTGTTCGGTGGGACCGAGTTTGACTTAGGGTTTTGGACAGTTTGGAATGTGGGAAAGTGGTCAAGAGTTTTGGAGCAATATCTGCAAGTTCTTGAGCAAATGACTCATGATCAAAACTCATCCCTTTTAATAGTATTGGCTTTCTGATACGTCTCCAACGTATCTACTTTTTCAAACACTTTTGCCCTTGTTTTGGACTCTAACTTGCATGATTTGAATGGAACTAACCCGGACTGACACTGTTTTCAGCAGAACTGCCATGGTGTTATTTTTGTGTAGAAACAAAAGTACTCGGAATGACCTGCAAATCCATGGACATAACTTTTGGAAAATATAAAAAATATTGGCGAAAGAATCAATGCCAGGGAGCCCACACCCTGTCCACGAGGGTGGGGGCGCGCCCCCTCCCCCTAGGCGCGCCCCCCTGTCTCGTGGGCCCCCTGCTGCTCCACCGACCTCAACTCCAACTCCATATATTCTGTTTCGCGGAGAAAAAATCGGAGAGGAAGTTTCATCGCGTTTTACAATACGGAGCCCCCGCCAAGCCCTAAAACCTCTCGGGAGGGCTAATCTGGAGTCCATTCGGGGCTCTGGAGAGGGGATTCATCGCCGTCGTCATCATCAATCATCCTCCATCACCAATTTCATGATGCCCACCGCCGTGCGTGAGTAATTCCATCGTAGGCTTGCTGGACGGTGATGGGTTGGATTAGATTTACCATGTAATCAAGTTAGTTTTGCTAGGGCTTGATCCCTAGTATCCACTATGTTATGAGATTGATGTTGCTATGACTTTGCTATGCTTAATGCTTGTCACTAGGGCCTGAGTACCATGATTTCAGATCTGAATCTATTATGTTTTCATGAATATATGTGAGTTCTTGATCCTATCTTGTAAGTCTATAGTCACCTATTATGTGTTATGATCCGACAACCCCGAAGTGACAATAATCAGGATACTTCTCGGTGATGACCGTAGTTTGAGGAGTTCATGTATTCACTATGTGTTAATGCTTTGGTCCAGTACTCTATTAAAAGGAGGCCTTAATATCCCTTAGTTTCCAATAGGATCCCGCTGCCACGGGAGGATAGGACAAAAGATGGCATGCAAGTTCTTTTCCATAAGCATGTATGACTATATTCGGAATACATGCCTACATTACATTGATGAACTGGAGCTAGTTCTGTATCACCCTATGTTCTAACTATTACATGATGAATTGCATCCGACAGAATTATCCATCACTGATCCATTGCCTATGAGCTTTTCACATATTGTGCTTTGCTTATTTACTTTTCCGTTGCTACTGTTACAATTACTACAAAACTGCTATCATTACTTTTGCCACTATTACCATTACTATCATACTACTTTGCTACTAAATACCTTGCTGCAGATACTAAGTTATCCATGTGTGGTTGAATTGACAACTCAACTGCTAATACTTAAGAATATTATTTGGCTCCCCTTGTGTCGAATCAATAAATTTGGGTTGAATACTCTACCCTCAAAAACTGTGGCGATCCCCTATACTTGTGGGTCATCAAGACTATTTTCTGGCGCTGTTGCCGGGGAGCATAGCTCTATTCTTTGAGTCACTTGGGATTTATATCTGTTGATCACTATGAAGAACTTGAAAGATCAAAGAACTAAAATTTATCCCTCAACTACGAGGGGAGGTAAGGAACTGTCATCTAGCTCTGCACTAAGATTCTTCTTCCGTTATGAGTTAGCTTGCGACACCTAAACCTGCTACAGCTATTAATTCTGATATGTCGCATGTTATTGATGATGCCACTTCTACTATGCATGATACTTATGATGAAACTACCTCTATGCTTGATATTACCGTGCCATTAAGTGAATTTCTTGATGAACAACTTACTAGGGCTAGGGAGAATGAAATTATTGAAACTGATTATATTGAATATAGTGATGATGAAGGTTCTCCCCCTAAATATGAATTGCATGTTGTTCCTGAGGGTTATGTTATGGATGAAGAAACTGCTAGAGATTTTCTTGCTTGCAATGATAGATCAGATCTTAAGAAATTATTAGCTAAGCTGAAATAGAAAACTCTGAATGCTAGAATGAAATATGACCCTGCTTTTGCTACTTCGCCTATTTTTGTTACTGATAAGGATTATGAATTCTCTGTTGATCCTGAGATAATTACTTTAGTTGAATCTGATCCTTTCTATGGCACTGAATCTGAAACTGTTGTGGCACATCTCACTAAGTTAAATGATATAGCCACCCTGTTTACTAATGATGAGAAATCCCGCTATTATTATATCCTTAAGATATTTCCGTTCTCATTAAAGGGTGATGCTAAAACTTGGTTTAATTCTCTTGATCCTGGTTGTGTGCGTAGTCCCCAGGATATGATTTACTACTTCTCTGCTAAATATTTCCCTGCTCATAAGAAACAAGCTGCGAGAAATATATAATTTTGTGCAAATCGAAGAAGAGAGTCTCCCACAAGCTTGGGGGAGGCTTCTCCGATTACTTAATGCTTTGCCTAATCATCCTCTTAAGAAAAATGAAATACTTAGTATCTTCTATAATGGACTAACCGATGCTTCCACGGACCACATGGATAGTTGTGTTGGTTGTGTTTTCAGGGAAAGAACAGTCGACCAAGCTGAATTGTTATTGAATAATATGTTGACTAATGAAAATAAGTGGACTCTTCCTGAGCCAATTCCTGAGCCAATTGATCCAACTCCTAAGCCCATTCCTAAACCAACTCCGAAGAAGAGGGTGTTCTATTTCTCAGTCCTGAAGATATGCAAGAGGCAAAGAAATCAATGAAAGAAAAAGGTATTAAAGTTGAAGATGTTAAAAATTTACCTCCTATTGAAGAAATACATGGTCTTAATATACCACCTGAAGAAATACAAGGTCTTGATAACCCGACACAGGTAGTGAAGGTAAATTCTCTCTATAGATATGATAAAGTTGAAATCTCTTCTACTAAATTTGATAGCCAGTGCTTAGATGAATTTGATGACTTTATGGATAAACAAGCAAATTTCAATGATTATGTTAGTAGACAGTTGAAAAATAATGCTTATATGATTGGACGCTTGAGTGATTATATGTCTAGAGTTAAGGGTGAACTTAAACTCACTAGTAAACATGTTTCTATGGTCACCACTCAAGTTGAACAAGTACTTAAGGCTCAGAATGAATTGCTCGATGAATTAAATAATAAACATGATTTTGCTGTTAGAGAGGCTACTAGAACTGGTAAAATGACTCAGGAACCTTTGTATCCTAAAGGCCACCCTAAGAGGATTGAACAAGATTCTCAGAATAATAACCTAGAGGCTCCTAGTTCTTCTAGAAAGAAAAAGAAAAATTATAGGACTTTGCATGCTTCTAGTGAACCTAATGTAGAAACACCTGAGAGTCCTAATGATACTTCTATCTGTGATGCTGAAACACAATCCGGAGGTGAACATGAACCTAATGACAATGCTAATAATGATGTTCATGATGATGCTCAACCTAGTAATAACAATGATATAGAAATTGAACCTACTATTGATCTTGATAACCCACAATCAAGAAATCAACGATATGATAAGAGAGACTTTGTTGCTAGGAAACACGGTAGGGAAAGAGAACCATGGGTTCAGAAACCCATGCCTTTTCCTCCTAAACCATCCAAGAAAAAGGATGATGAGGACTTTGAGCGCTTTGCTAAAATGATTAGACCAATTTTCTTACGCATGCGCTTAACTGATATGCTTAAAACAAACCCTTATGCTAAATACATGAAAGATATCATCACAAATAAAAGGAAAATACCTGAAGCTGAAATCTCCACCATGCTTGCCAACTATACCTTTAAGGGTGGAATACCTAAGAAACTTGGTGATCCCGGAGTGCCCACTATACCTTGCTCCATAAAAAGAAATTATGTAAAAACTGCCTTATGTGATTTAGGAGCCGGTGTTAGTGTTATGCCTCTTTCCTTGTACCTTAGACTTGAATTAAGTAAGTTTACACCTACTGAGATATCTTTGCAAATGGCTGATAAATCAACTGCTATACCTGTCGGCATTTGTGAGGACGTGCCTGTTATTGTTGTGAACGCTACTATCTTAACAGACTTTGTCATTCTTGATATTCCTGAGGATGACAGTATGTCGATTATCCTTGGTAGACCCTTTTTAAATACTGCAGGTGCTGTTATTGATTACAACCAAGGCAATATCACTTTTCATGTTAATGGAAATGAGCATATGGTACACTTTTCGATGAAACAACCTCAAGTTCACAACATAAATTATATTGGTAAAATTCCATCAATTATATTTGGAGGTTTTGAATTTCCTCTTCCTACTGCAAAGAAAAAGTATGATATTCTTATTATTGGGGATGTTCATATCCCCGTTGAGGTAACATAGTGTCACTTCAAAATTTCTCCGGTTTCATGTGATTCGGAATGAGTTTGTTAACAAGACTTGATCAACCTTGTTAGTGGATTCCTTTTGATGATCATGAGATGGATGAAACAAGAAGGCACAACCTTCTGTATCCTCTCTTTACTTTCTGTTACTTAGAATAAATAAAGTAGAAATAGTATATTTTGTCTGTTTTCTGAATTATCCATGCAATAAAAAATATCCCTAAAATAAAAGTTCTACAAATGTCATGCAAATATGGTTTTTTCTGAAATATTTGAGAATATTTGGCACTGATAACACAGCAGGGGGAGCAAGCACCTGGCCACGAGGGTCCAGGGTGCGCCCACTCCTACAGGGTGCGCCCCCTGCCTTGTGGGCCCATAGTGGCTCCCCTCCACTTACTCCTGCACCCACACACTCCATCTTCGTCCCAAAAAAATCCCCATCCAGCTCAAGCATGAGTTCCAGCTCGTCTTGCTGCGATTTTTGATCTCCTTTCTCAAAGCTCCATTCACAAAACTGCTTTGGGAGATTGTTGCTTGGTATGTGACTCCTCCAATGATCCAATTAGTTTTTGTTCTAGTGCTTTATTCATTGCAAATTCTTGCTGCTTTGGTGACCCTGTTCTTGAGCTTGCATGTTAAATTTATGAGGTCCCAAGTAATTCTAATGCATGATATAGGCTCTAGGAACTTGTGGGAGTAGTTGCTATCAATCTTGTTGAGTTTGTTTTACTTTTATTCTGAAGTTACTAAAAATTTCAAAAATATTGCAGAAAAAGAAATATGTTTAGGAAAATGTACCAAGGTGATTCTTCAAGAAAGAAAGGACCCAGGCTCGAGATACATGAGTTGGACGACAAACCACCAGGGAAGCTGACGTATGGCCTTGTGAATGGCCGTCAGAGTCGTTTATGGTTGCAGCGGGTATCAAGGATGAATTTGATGCATATGTGTGTAATGCCGACCTTGAGGCATTCATACAAGAAAAGTGCCCGCAATACCGATATTTAACTGATTCATTCGTGAGAAGGTTTAAATTAACATCCTCACGCAATTCTCAAAGTGTCCTATTTGATATTCATGATAAATCATATACCATGGACTTAGAAGATTTTACTACTGCTTGCAAACTCCCGCAGTGGGGAAGTATTAATGAACCTAGTAAATCTGAATATAAAGACTTTCTAGCTAGTATCACTGTGGCAGAATCTAGAGAAATAGCACAAGCTACCATAGGGAGCATTCATTTTCCTGCTATACATTATTTTGCTCTCTTTGTTGGTAGATGTATTAATGGTAAAGATGAAGCATGTCACATGTGTGTCCCTGATCTTTGTGTTCTCAAGAGTGCTGTATTAGGTGATAAACAATACAATTTGGGGGCAATTGTTGCACGTAGGTTGCATCATAATGGTTTAGCTCGAGACTTTTTCGGAGGAATTTATGCAACCCGTATGGCTAATTATCTTGAGATACCTATACATGAAAATGATACAGAGTTGCTTCCCCCTTATTTAGATCATAATGCCATGCTTAGTCATCATTTTCTTGAGAGGAATGAACAATTCCTCCAATATCGACTAATCTTTGACAGACGTCGTGATGTCCATATTACTCTCCCTACTCCTACCCTTTTTGATTATCAGGCAAAACGAAGATATGTTGTCACCAGGGAAGAGGCAAACGAGTACGAGAGAAGAGCGGAGGCGACCTGCCGTCAGGCTGCAGCCCAGGAGGCAATGGCTGCTGCATCTCAGTACGACCCCAGCTACAACTACGGATATCAGCCAGGCTACCCATGGCCATAAACCAACTTAGGCCAAAAGTCTAAGCTTGAGGGAGTACGTATTTCCCATCGACTTTACATTCATGTTCACACACTCATTTTAGTGTCGGTGCTCATACTCTTTCATTGTACTACCCATGCTAGTTTAAATTCTTTTTCTAGTTTTCTTCTTGTGTGTTTGATAAACTTTAAGAAAAACCAAAAAATTAGTTAGTTTAATTTCCATGCCTGTAGTAGAAATAATTAAATGAAGAACCCAAAAAGATTTCTCATTCTTCTTTTGCTTGTTGGGAGCTTTCCCGTGTAAACAGTTTTATTTCTTTTCTTTTCTTTGGGGGTCAAGAGTGGAACATCATAATGAAAATGCTTAGTGGCTCTCATATGCATGATTATTTATTTAACCAAGAGCCCATATTACTTTATCTTCTCTCTTGAATTAAATGCTTGTGGATTACAGCTTAGTCCAATGCACGTGCACTCTTATTATTATACACATCGTTCGGTCATGCAAGTGAAAGGCAATAATGACGATATATGATGAAATGATTGGGATGAGAGAAGCTGGTATGAACTCGACCTCTCTTGTTTTTGTAAATATGATGAGTTCATCGTTCTTGATTTAGTCTATTATGAATAAACTTGCTTGCAATGACAATTAGAGATTATAGTTGCTTATGCAATGCTTAATTAGCTAGGAGCTTATAATGGTTTACCTTGTGTGCCAACATGCTATTAAAATGGTTGTGATGTAGTATGATAGGGTCGTATCCTCCTTTAAATGAATTGAGTGACTCGACTAGGCACATGTTCACGCATGTAGTTGAAACAACAATCAACATAGCACTACTAGGGAAAAGGCTAGAAGCAGCGCGGGTTTTAGGTGTATCAGTAGCGCGGGGAGGGGCGCTACTAATAAGGCGCTACAGCTAACACATAGCAGTAGCGCGTGGTCACCCGCGCTACTACTACACAAGTGTAGCAGCAGCACGGTTATTGGAAGCTTGCTACTGCTAGTAGCTCTAGCGCCCTTTGCAACGACGCGCTACTGCTACCGCGGCGCTGCTGCTAACTTTTATACAGTCGCTACTACTAATTTAACAGGTTTTTTGTTTTTTTTTGGCATATTTGTTTTGTATTTGAACAGGCTTTATAGAAGAATCTTTAGCACATAGAAATGTCATCATGATACACATACAAATGCCTGCGAGACCATGAATGTAATCATAGCATATACATACAAATAGTCTCATCATAATCATCATCCAACACAAAGTGGTCTCTCGTCATCATCTCGAAAATAGCAATACAAGTCCTTGATTACTTGCAAATACATCGTCATCCATCTAAACAATGGTATACGCGAGAACAGCTATCACTTTGAGTACATGAGTTCGTATCCCTCTCTCGCATTAGCGTGAACCTAAACTAACTACTGCCTGTCACTCGGAAACCGGAAACCGGTAACACCTGGGCCTGACACTCCGGCCACTAATCGTATATATACTCCTAGGGTAGCACTTCTTCGCCATCGATGATCTATGCGCCTGCATCGTCAAATGAGTCGATGATATGCAACATATATAGTTGAGCAACAGAAAGAGACAGACTTAACAAAAATAGAAACAACATATCATAAGCATAAATAACAAAGTTCATCGTACCCAAAATGCCCTAACTAGAGTGATCTTCGCTAGTCGAGGAGGAGGACGGTTTAATTACATCACAAATAAAGTTTCACTGTGCATAACTCAAAGTTTTGTCATACAGAAAGTATGGACTAAACAGACACATTGTCATATATCGACAATCACTCCAACATGCCGTGCCATCCATCGAGGTGAGGGAGATAGTCCCCGAGCTTAGTGAAAGGCTTCATGTTGAGATGCTGAGAGGCTATCCATGTTCGGACGTCTTCCCGCGTCATTTTTCCTTCTCCGTAGAACATCCCTGTTTTTTCGACGACCTCTTTCATGATGATTTGGGCAAGTTCGCGCTGGATGTTATAGAACTCAGCTCGAAGTCGATGATCCTCGATATCTCCTATGTCCTTTGCCCATTGCAGAATATGGGTATCACCATATCTAGGTGACATGTGAAGGTTCTGGTGATCCCGTCTGTACTCCAGTATGTGGTGTAGGACATAGAATCCATCATTAAGAGAATCATTCGGTTGCTGGATGCAGCAGAAGTCGGTCTTATGGCTGAAGGCGGCCCTGCCGCCCCTTCTCTTCTTGTCCCTAACCTCTCCACCCCTTGCTTAGTAGTAAAACATAGCATTGTCGAGAACATCTTTGATGTTGGTGTAATCCTTTTTGTGAATGTTCTTCGACGAGTCCAAGTAAAGAGCGTGGGAGAATCAGGGGTAGAGGATGATGAGGACGGCGCGCCCGCCGCTGCGCAAAATAAGTACACCTCAAATTAATTAGCCTCCACCGTGCAAATGAATTATTGAAATCGAAGGAAGGATAGCAGCGCGGATGACTTACACGGGATGATAAGGCACGAGAATCGCCTCCTTGTCCTTATTGGCGAGCATGAAACTGACGATGTAATCCCTCGCGTATTCATGCTGCTCTACACAGACTCCCAAGAAGCCCTCGTGCATGTAGTACGGGTCAGTGACACAGATATGACGTATCTACTCAACCCCAATGATGTAGTTCATGTGCAAGGCATAAAGGCGGACAAACGTAAAATCCAGCTTCTTCATGTGAAACATGTCGAATATGTAATCGAATCGGAGGAAGAACTTATCCGCAGGGAAGCTGTCGACGTACGACATTTGCCGCGGAATGCTAACCACGTAGACTGGGTATCCTGGATCTTTCGAGGCGATGAGGCCTTTCTCTACCCGCAACACATCGCCATGAAGTCTCCTTAGATTGCCGAATCTGGCCCGTAGCGCTGTTGCAGGTAGGATTGGTTGACCGGGGATATGGCATTTATCCGTATCGGGGATATCTATACGGTCCTGAAGCCGAGGCTGCTGAGGCGGCTGGATCATAGAATCAGCTTTTTTGCCTTTCCTCGCTCTCTTCCTAGACTTCTTTACTACCGGAAGGTCGTCAATAATACGTTGAGACGGTAATTCAGGCACCGACTCATGACGCTCAAACCCTGAGGAGGCGCCACATACTGTTCAGCGCCATCGTCATCCTTATCCTCATCCATGGCGACGTCATCAGCGACTAATGGAGCCTCCTCCTTATCCCGTCCGCTATCACCCAACCCGACACCCGGCGCTAATTGGGTAGGTGGGGTGTTGATGTTCATACCTTGCTGAGGCTGCGTGCTCGTGGGTGTGCTCCCGGCCGCCTCCAGACGAAGCAGACTCTTTGGCCACAACAGGACCCACCCATTGCAACAATCACCAAGCCGCCGCGGGGTCTCATCGTCATCCCCCACTAGTATTAGAGGAGGCAAATTCTCGTGGCCTGGTTTGACACTGGCCACGGAAACCTTGAAGACGTTCGGGGGGATCGGCCGGCTGTGGAACAATGGTTCCTTCGGCTCCATTATCGTCGCCTTCCCCACGTCCACCTTCTGTTCGCCGATGGTGTACAATATGGTGCACGGGGTTTTGTCGGCCTGCAAAGAAAAGTCTGTGATGTGAGACATCCGAAAGGCGACGAAAACGGGAGATTATACATTTATATTGAAGGGGCCGGTGTGACAGATACCGTGAGGGCGTCGAGCTCAGCCAAAGAGGAGGAACCACCGATCACGTCCGGTGCGGGAGCAGGTGCGGGAGCCGGTGCGGGAGCAGGTGCGGGAGCCGGTGCGGGAGCAGGTGCGGGAGCCGGTGCGGGAGCAGGTACGGGAGACGGTGCGGGAGCAGGTGCTCCCAAGAAGTCAGCAAGGGGAAAGTCCTCTGCATTTTTTTGGATTTTTCCTTGTCCAAGTGAAAACGCCCGTCACCAAGGAAGTAGACATATCTACAATCTCCTGTTTTGCGGCAGCTACCGCTGTTGCGACTGTCTGAGATGATTTCTTCTCAACCGCAATCTCAACCTTCTTGTCGATGTTTTCTTCAGTTAACCTCCATCTTTCCTTTCTCTCCTCCGTGGTCTCACGGTAGTACTTCTTCCACGTGGCACCGTCTCTGACACCGTGCACGCGTCCATACAACGGTCGAGTATCCACCGGTTGTCGTTTCAATATGTTCAACGCCCGGTTGAATGGAGTGTCCCACTTGGGCCTCGCCAATGCCTCAGACGGCGAGTCGCTTTCGGCCGCAATCCGGTGCTGCTCTCTCTGCAAAAGGCACAAGGATCGTTTACAAATATGACTAACGTGTGCAGTCGAATTGATCAGAAACTAAAATTACCAGCAGTCTCATGAACTCCGTAATGACCGGTGTTGTCTCGTAAACCTTCTTCACTGGGTCCCAACGGTGCCGGTCCCTCAGGACGTCACGCTCCTGCGGGACGGTGAAATCCGCCAAGGGGTATGGGATGCCCAGACTCGCGGCTTCCGCGTCCTCCTTGGCCCATTTGGACCTCTTTCCGCCGTAACAACGGCTTCCGAGGTGGTGGCTCCCAATGTTCCTATTTTGAAGCCCCTTCATGTACTTAGACTTTTTTTTGGCAGCTTCGGCCTCGCAAGCCTCCTTGAATATTTTAAACTGCTCTTCCGTGATTGTCGGATTATCCTTTAAAATCTCGGAGTAGGGTTCCCCGTCGTTGATCTTTGCTTTCACTCGATTTTTCCAAGCGGCCAACGCGTCGCTAAACTTGGTCATGGCGTGTTTGCTTATCTTCTTCGTTGCCGGGTCCTCGTCTGGATCTTCATAATCCTTCTCATTCCGACCCGGGAACAAGAATATCTGGTGAAACTTCTTTAGGAGGGAGCTCCTCATATTTTCTATCTTCTGTAGTTTCTCATCGTTGATGGTGGCGGTTGTCCGTATGATGTAGCCTATTTGATTGCCGTAGCACGCGCGCGCTTCCTCGGGCGCCTTTGGCTCAAAATTACCGTCGTCCACCTCCGTGACCACCAGTCTAGTAGTCCTGAGTTTGTTAGGAACTCGTTGCCTCTTTGCTTTCGGTTCTACACCGGCTCCGCTCCCTGAGGCAGCACCGGTCTCAGCGCCGGTCTCGATGCCGGTCTGAATCTCAGCGCCGGTCTCAGTCTCAGCACCGGTCTGTGTGTCGGTCTCAATCCCTGATGCCACCGGTGGCCCCAGCAACAACATCGATTGATCGTAGGTAAGGCTAAAATATTCGTCTGCCGCCCGGTAGACGTCGTCGCAATCACCAGAACCCTGTCCTTCATCGTTGCTAGCCATGTTTCCTATGATTAAATCTAGTCAATTAATTCTAGACCTAATAAAATGAATAATGACATAAAAAGGACTATTGTTTTTCAGGAATGTTGACTCCTTCCTGGTGCGGCAAATCCCGGGCACTCGATATGTCCTAGTTTGTAGCACAAGTCATGCCGAAATTCACGGAAAATTTTGGCATGACCTTTGCTAAAAAGTGAACAAATCGAGAACCTGAAATTTGCCGGAACAGAAATGAATCAACATTCCGGCAAAACATAGGCCACTCAGCATCATTCCCTGGAAACAACAAAGCCACTTGGGCACAATCGAACAACTTCAATGAAAAGATATAACATGACCACTTCAATGAAAAATAAAATTTGCCTAAATTCTTTTCCTTGAAAAATAGTGGTCTTTTCAAAAATCAAAAACCTTTGCAAAATGACCTCACTAAACACTTCTCTGCCTAGGACAGAACCCAAATTATGTTGATCTAGCTATTCCTCTCTCTCACACAAACACACATTATTATCTCTAACCCTTCTCTGCCTAGGACAGAACCCAATTAAATTGCAAAGGAACTCCATTTCTCTAACCCTTCCGACCTAATGCTCTAAAATAAAATTTTCCTCTAACCTAGCCAGCCTACTTAACCTAGCTTACAATTCAATGAACCTAATTAACCTACCTATTTAACCTAGTTAGTTAATCTAGTTTACCTAGATAATTAATCCTAATTAAACTAGTTAACGCAGCTAGTTCTCTTTCAAAGCCCAAAATAAATTTTTGCACTAATTAACCCAGATAATTAACCTAATTAAACTAGTTAACCTGACTAGTTCTCTGTCAAAGCCCTAACTAAATTTTTGCACTAACCTAGATAATTAACCTAATTAAACTAGTTAACCTAACTACTTCTCTGTCAAAGCCCTAACTAAATTTTTGCCCTAACCTAGCTAATTAACCTAATTAAACTAGCTAAACTATGCATGAGAGAGAGAGGAGGGGTGGGGGCTTACAGAGGATGGCTCCGGTGGTGGCGACGGAGGCAGTGGTGGCGAGGGAGGTAGGGGCGTCTCCGGTGACGGCGAGGGAGGCAGGGGCGTCTCCGGTGAAGGTGAGGGAGGCAGTTGTGGCGAGGAAGGATCCGGTGGCGTCGACAGTGGCTCCGGTGGCGTTGACGAGGCCGTGCGGCTCCGTGGCGTTGGGGGCGGCTCCAGTGGCGTCGACGGCGCACGGCTCTGGTGGCGTCGACGTCGGTAGGAGACGGCGGCGAAGTGGGGCGACGGTGAATCGGGGAGATGGCGGCGCGCGGGGTGGGTTGAGGGATTTGGGGGAGAAGTGGTGGCCGGAGGGAAACGGGTTTTTGGTTAAGTCAAACTTAGCGGTAGCGCGTTTGGTGAAACGCGCTATAGCTAAGATAGCTATAGCGGTTTTCACAAAACGCGCTGGTGCTATAGCTATGTAATTTTCTTCCATTTTTTTAATTTCCTCTTCTGTTTCTATAGCGGGGGTCTAGGACACGCGCTGCAGCTACGTTAGCTACAGCGCCTGTTACAAACACACGCTGCTGCTATGTCTTCCTCCATTTTTTCGCTTTTTCATTTATTTTGCTTTACATTTTATTTTTTTCCTTTCTCATTTTTCTATTTCTTTCATTTTCATTTACTTTTCTATTTGTTTTTCATCTTACTTTATTTCCATTAGTAGTAGTGCTCTTCTTAGGAAATGCGCTGCTACTTATGCCCTAGCGGTAGCGCGTTTCCTCCAAGCCCGCTACTGCTATGCGTAGCCTACCATTCTACCAATTGGAATATTAGTAGTAGCGCTTTTGCCATTGCACGTGCTACTGCTAAGATTGTATCTGTAGCGCGGTTTTCCTTCGATCGCTACTGCTATCTAGCACTAGCGCCCTTTTTTGACCCGCGCTGTTGCTAAATTTCTGTGTATATGGTTTTCCCTAGTAGTGTAGCCTTCACGATATTTATGTTCATGGTGGATTATATAATACTCATGCTTGCACTTGGTGTTGATTAATTTTAATGCATGTTCATGACTGTTGTCGCTCTCTCAGTTGGTCGCTTCCCAGTCTTTTGCTAGCCTTCACTTGTACTAAGCGGGAATACTGCTTGTGCATCCAAACTTCATGAACCCCAAAATAATTCCATATGAGTCCACCATACCTTCCTATATGCGGTATTTACCTGCCGTTCCAAGTAAATTTGTATGTGCCAAACTCCACACCTTCAAATGAAATTTTGTTTTGTATGCTCGAGCAGCTCATGTATCAACTAGAGCTATCTGTATCTTCCATGCTAGGTGGGTTATTCTCAAGGGGAGTGGACTCCGCTCCTCATTCACGAGAAAATGGCTAGTAACAGGGATGCCCAGTCCCATGATCAAAAAGATCAAAGCAAACCAAAATAATTAAACAAAACTCCCCCAGGATTGTTGTTAGTTGGGAGGCACTCGTTGTTTCGAGCAAGTCATGGATTAATGTTTGTTGGTGGTGGGGGAGTATAAACTTTACCATTCTGTTTAGGAACTGCCTATAATGTATGTAGCATCACTACTAGGGAAAAGGCTAGCAGCAGCGCGGGTTTTAGGTGTATCAGTAGCGTGGGGAGGGGCGCTACTAATAAGGCGCTACAGCTAACACATAGCAGTAGCGCGTGGTCACCTGCGCTACTGCTACACAAGTGTAGCAGCAGCGCGGTTATTGGAAGCTCGCTACTGCTAGTAGCTCTAGCGCCCTTTGCAACGACGCGCTACTGCTACCGCGGCGCTGCTACTAACTTTTATACACTCGCTACTGCTAATTTAACAGGTTTTTTGTTTTTTTGGGCATATTTGTTTTGTATTTGAACAGGCTTTATAGAAGAATCTTTAGCACATAGAAATGTCATCATGATACACATACAAATGCCTGCGAGACCACGAATGTAATCATAGCATATACATACAAATAGTCTCATCATAATCATCATCCAACACAAAGTGGTCTCTCGTCATCATCTCGAAAATAGCAATACAAGTCCTTGATTACTTGCAAATACATCGTCAACCATCTAAACAATGGTATACGCGAGAAGAGCTATCACTTTGAGTACATGAGTTCGTATCCCTCTCTTGCATTAGTGTGAACCTAAACTAACTACTGCCTGTCGCTCGGAAACCGGAAACCGGTAACACCTAGGCCTGACACTCCGGCCACTCATCGTATATATACTCCTGGGGTAGCACTTCTTCGCCATCGATGATCTATGCACCTGCATCGTCACATGAGTCGATGATATGCAACATATATAGTTGAGCAACAGAAAGAGACAGACTTGACAAAAATAGAAACAACATATCATAAGCATAAATAACAAAGTTCATCGTACCCAAAATGCCCTAACTAGAGTGATCTTCGCTAGTCGAGGAGGAGGACGGTTTAATTACATCACAAATAAAGTTTCACTGCGCATAACTCAAAGTTTTGTCATATAGAAAGTATGGACTAAACAGACACATTGTCATATATCGACAATCACTCCAACATGTCGTGCCATCCATCGAGGTCAGGGAGATAGTCCCCGAGCTTAGTGAAAGGCTTCATGTCGAGACGCTGAGAGGCTATCCATGTTCGGACGTCTTCCCGCGACATTTGTCCTTCTCCGTAGAACATCCCTGTTTTTTCGACGACCTCTTTGATGATGATTTGGGCAAGTTCGCGCTGGATGTTATAGAACTCAGCTCGAAGTCGATGATCCTCGATATCTCCTATGTCCTTTGCCCATTTCAGAATATGGGCATCGCCAGATCTAGGTGACATGTGAAGGTTCTGGTGATCCCGTCTGTACTCCAGCATGTGGTGTAGGACATAGAATCCATCATTAAGAGAATCGTTCGGTTGCTAGATGCAGCAGAAATCGGTCTTATGGCTGAAGGCGGCCATGCCGCCCCTTCTCTTCTTGTCCCTAACCTCTCCACCCCTTGCTTGGTAGTAAAACATAGCACTGTCGAGAACATCTTTGATGTGGGTGTAATCCTTTTTGTGAATGTTCTTCGACGAGTCCAAGTAAAGAGCGTGGGAGAATCGGGGGTAGAGGATGATGAGGACGGCGCGCCCGCCGCTGCGCAAAATAAGTACACCTCAAATTAATTAGCCTCCACCATGCAAATGAATTATTGAAATCAAAGGAAGGATAGCAGCGCGGATGACTTACACGGGATGATAAGGCACGAGAATCACCTCCTTGTCCTTATTGGTGAACATGAAACTGACGATGTAATCCCTCGCGTATTCACGCTGCTCTGCACAGACTCCCAAGAAGCCCTCGTGCATGTAGTACGGGTCAGCGACACAAATATGACGTATCTGCTCAACCGCAATGATGTAGTTCATGTGCAAGGCATAAAGGCGGACAAACATAAAATCCAGCTTCTTCATGTGAAACAAGTCGAATATGTAATCGAATCGGAGGAAGAACTTATCCGCAGGGAAGCTATCGACGTACGACATTTGCCGCGGAATGTTAACCACGTAGAGTGGGTATCCTGGATCTTTCGAGGCGATGAGGCCTTTCTCTACCCGTAGCACATCGTCATGAAGTCTCCTTAGATCGCCGAATCTGGCCCGTAGCGTTGTTGCAGGTAGGATTGGTTGACCGGGGATATGCCATTTATCCGCATCGGGGATATCTATACGGTCCTAAAGCCGAGGCTGCTGAGGCGGCTGGATCATAGAATCAGCTTTTTTGCCTTTCCTCACTCTCTTCCTAGACTTCTTTACTACCGGAAGGTCGTCAATAATACGTTGAGACAGTAATTCGGGCACCGACTCATGATGCTCAAACCCTAAGGAGGCGCCAGTATAAACATACTGTTCAGCACCATCGTCATCCTCATCCTCATCCATGGTGACGTCATCAGCGACTAATGGAGCCTCCTCCTTACCCCGTCCGCTATCACCCAACCCGACACCCGACGCTAATTGGGTAGGTGGGGTGTTAATGTTCATACCTTGCTGAGGCTGCGTGCTCGTGGGTGTGCTCCCGGCCGCCTCTAGACGAAACAGACTCTTTGGCCACAACAGGACCCACCCATTGCAACAATCACCAAGCCGCCGCGGGGTCTCGTCGTCATCCCCCACTAGTATTAGAGGAGGCAAATTCTCGTGGCCCGGTTTGACAATGGCCATGGAAACCTTGAATACGTTCGGGGGGATCGGCCGGCTGTGGAACAATGGTTCCTTCGGCTCCATTATTGTTGCCTTTCCCACGTCCACCTTCTGTTCGCCGATGGTGTACAATATGGTGCACGGGGTTTTGTCAGCCTTCAAAGAAAAGTCTGCAACGTGAGACATCTGAAAGGCAACGAAAACGGGAGATTATACATTTATACTGAAAGGGGCCGGTGTGACAGATACCGTGAGGGCGTCGAGCTCAGCCAAAGAGGAGGCACCACCGAGCACGTCCGGTGTGGGAGCCGATGCTGGAGCAGGTGCGGGAGCCGGTGCGGGACCAGGTGAGGGAGCCGGTGCGGGAGCAGGTGCTCCCAAGAAGTCAGCAAGGGGAAAGTCCTCTGCATTTTTTTCTGGATTTTGCCTTGTCCAAGTAAAAACGCCCGTCACCAAGGAAGTAGACATATCTGCAATCACCTCTTTTGCGGCAGCTACCATTGTTGCGACTGTCTGAGATTATTTCTTCTCAACCGCAATCTCAACCTTCTTGTCGATGTTTTCTTCAGTTAACCTCCGTCTTTCCTTTCTCTCCTCCGTGGTCTCACGGTAGTACTTCCACGTAGCACCGTCTCCGACACCGTGCACGCGTCCATACGACGGCCGAGTATCCACCGGTTGTCATTTCAATATGTTCAACGCCCGGTTGAATGGAGTGTCCCACTTGGGCCTCACCAATGCCTCAGACGGCGAGTCGCTTTCGGCCGCAATCCGGTGCTGCTCTCTCTGCAAAAGGCACAAGGATCGTTTACAAATATGACTAACGTGTGCAGTCGAATTGATCAGAAACTAAAATTACCAGCAGTCTCATGAACTCCGTAATGACCGGTGTTGTCTCGTAAACCTTCTTCACTGGGTCCCCACGGTGCCGGGCCCTCAGGACGTCACGCTCCTGCGGGACGGTGAAATCCGCCAAGGGGTCTGGGATTCCCAGACTCGCGGCTTCCGCGTCCTCCTTGGCCCATTTGGACCTCTTTCCGCCGTAACCACGATTTCCGAGGTGGTGGCTCCCAATGTTCCTCTTTTGAAGCCCCTTCATGTACATAGACTTTTTTTGGCAGCTTCGGCCTCACAAGCCTCCTTGAATATTTGAAACTGCTCTTCCGTGATTGTCGGATTATCCTTTACAATCTCGGAGTAGGGTTCCTCGTCGTTGATCTTTGCTTTCACTCGATTTTTCCAGGCGGCCAACACGTCGCTAAACTTGGTCATGGCGTGTTTGTTTATCTTCTTCATTGTCGGGTCCTCGTCTGGATCTTCATAATCCTTATCATTCCGGCCCGGGAACAAGAATATCTAGTGAAACTTCTTTAGGAGGGAGCTCCTCATATTTTCTATCTTCTGTAGTTTCTCATCGTTGATGGTGGCGGTTGTCCGTACGATGCAGCCTATTTGATTGTTGTAGCACGCGCGCGCTTCCTCATGCGCCTTTGGCTCAAAATTGTCGTCGTCCACCTCCGTGACCAACAGTCTAGTAGTCCTGAGTTTGTTAGGAACCCGTTGCCTCTTTGCTTTCGGTTCTACACCGGCTCCGCTCCCCGAGGCAGCACCAGTCTCAGCACCGGCCTCGATGCCGGTCTGAATCTCAGCGCCGGTCTCAGTCTCAGCACCGGTCTGCGTGTCGGTCTCAGTCCCCGATGCCACTGGTGCGCCCAGCAACAACATCGGTTGATCGTCGCTAAGGCTAAAATATTCGTCTGCCGCCCGGTAGACGTTGTCGCAATCACCAGAACCCTGTCCTTCATCGTTGCTAGCCATGTTTCCTATGATTAAATCTAGTCAATTAATTATAGACCTAATAAAATGAATAATGACATAAAAAAGGACTATTATTTTGCAGGAATGTTGACTCCTTCCTGGTGCGGCAAATCCCGGGCACTCGATATGTCCTAGTTTGTAGCACAAGTCATGCCGAAATTCACGGAAAATTTCGGCATGACCTTTGCTAAAAAGTGGACAAATCGAGAACCTGAAATTTGCCGGAATAGAAATGAATCAACATTCCGGCAAAACATAGGCCACTCAGCATCATTCCCTGGAAACAACAAAGCCACTTGGGCACAATCGAACAACTTCAATGAAAAGATATAACATGACCACTTCAATGAAAAATAAAATTTGCCTAAATTCTTTTCCTTGAAAAATAGTGGTCTTTTCAGAAATCAAAAACCTTTGCAAAATGACCTCATTAAACACTTCTCTGCCTAGGACAGAACCCAAATTATGTTGATCTAGCTATTCCTCTCTCTCACACAAACACACATTATTATCTCTAACCCTTCTCTGCCTAGGATAGAACCCAATTAAATTGCAAAGGAACTCCATTTCTCTAACCCTTCCTACCTAATGCTCTAAAATAAAATTCTCCTCTAACCTAGCCAGCCTACTTAACCTAGCTTGTTAATCCAACGAACCTAATTAACCTACCTATTTAACCTAGTTAGTTAATCTAGTTTACCTAGATAATTAACCCTAATTAAACTAGTTAACACAGCTAGTTCTCTGTCAAAGCACAAAATAAATTTTTGCACTAATTAACCTAGATAATTAACCTAATTAAACTAGTTTCTCTGTCAAAGCCCTAACTAAATTTTTGCACTAACCTAGATAACTAACCTAATTAAACTAGTTAACCTAACTACTTCTCTGTCAAAGCCCTAACTAAATTTTTTCCCTAACCTAGATAATTAACCTAATTAAACTAGCTAACCTATGCATGAGAGAGAGGAGGGGTGGGGGCTTACAGAGGATGGCTTCGGTGGTGGCGACGGAGGCAGTGGTGGCGAGGGAGGCAGGGGCGTCTCCGGTGATGGCGAGGGAGGCAAGGGCGTCTCCGGTGACGGCGAGGGAGGTAGTTGTGGCGAGGAGGGATCCGGTGGCGTCGACGGCGGCTCCGGTGGTGTTGACGAGGCCGCGCGGCTCCGTGGCGTTGGGGGCGGCTCCGGTGGCGTCAACGGCGCACGGCTCTGGTGGTGTCGACGTCGGCAGGAGACGGCGGCGAAGTGGGGCGACAGCGAATCGGGGAGACGGCGGCGTGCGGGGTGGGTTGAGGGATTTGGGGGAGAAGTGGTGGCCGGGGGGAAACGGGTTTTTGGTTAAGTCAAACTTAGCGGTAGCACGTTTGGTGAAACGCGCTATAGCTAAGATAGCTCTAGCGGTGTTCACAAAACGCGCTACTGCTATAGCTATGTAATTTTCTTCCATTTTTTAATTTCCTTTTCTGTTTCTATAGCGGGGGTCTAGGACACGCGCTGCAGCTACGTTAGCTACAGCGCCTCTTACAAACACACGCTGCTGCTATGTCTTCCTCTGTTTTTTCGCTTTTTCATTTATTTTGCTTTACATTTTATTTTTTCCTTTCTCATTTTTCTATTTCTTTCATTTTCATTTACTTTTCTATTTGTTTTTCATCTTATTTTATTTCCGTTAGTAGTAGCGCTCTTCTTAGGAAACACGCTGCTACTTATGCCCTAGCGGTAGCGCGTTTCCTCCAAGCCCGCTACTGCTATGCGTAGCCTACCATTCTACCAATTGGAATACTAGTAGTAGCGCTATTGCCATTACACGCGCTACTGCTAAGATTGTATCTGTAGCGCGGTTTTCCTTCGATCGCTACTGCTATCTAGCACTAGCGCCCTTTTTTTACCCGCGCTGTTGCTAAATTTCTGTGTATAAGGTTTTCCCTAGTAGTGCATGGAAGATATCAAGATCTCATAGTTGTTACGTTGACATTGAAAGTATGCCGCTCCAAATGTTATTTATCTCTCTATTTCAAAATCGAGCTCTGGCACCTCTACAAATCCCTGCTTCCCTCTGCAAAGGGCCTATCTATTTACTTTTATGTTGAGTCATCACCCTCTTATTAAAAAGCACCCGCTGGAGAGCACACTGTCATTTGCATGCATTACTATTAGTTTATATCGGGTATGACTTGACTGGATCTCTTTTACCATGAATTACAATGTTTAGTCAGTCCTCTGCATTTATGTTGTGCGGTCTCAGAAAGGGCTAGCGAGATACCATCTTGTTATATCATATTATGATTGTTGTGAGAAAGTGTTGTCATCCGAGTTTTACTATTATTGCTTGCTAGCTGATTATGCCATTGATATGAGTAAACATAAGACCTAAGTGTCATTGTGAATATGGTTAGTTCATAATCTTTGCTGAAAACTTGAATGCTGGCTTTACATATTTACAACAACAAGAGCAAATAGAGTTTGTAAAAGTTTTTCTTTATCACTTTCAGTTTGTCAACTGAATTGCTTGAGGACAAGAAAAGGTTTAAGATTGGGGGAGTTGATATGTCTCCAACGTATCTACTTTTCCAAACACTTTTGCCCTTGTTTTGGACTCTAACTTGCATGGTTTAAATAGAACTAACCCGGACTGACGCTGTTTTCAGCAGAACTGCCATGGTGTTATTTTTGTGCAGAAACAGAAGTTCTCGGAATGACCTGCAAATCCACGGAGATAACTTTTGGAAAATATAAAAAATATTGGCGAAAGTATCAATGCCAGGGGGCCCACACCCTGTCCACGAGGGTGGGGGCGCGCCACCTCCCCCTAGGCGTGCCCCCTATCTCGTGGGCCCCCTGCTGCTCCACCGACCTCAACTCCAACTCCATATATTCCGTTTCGCGGAGAAAAAATCGGAGAGGAAGTTTCATTGTGTGTTTCGATACGGAGCCGCTGCCAAGCCCTAAAACCTCTCGGGAGGGCTGATCTGGAGTCCGTTCGGGGCTCCGGAGAGGGGATTCATCGCCGTCGTCATCATCAATCATCCTCCATCACCAATTTCATGATACTCACCACCGTGCGTGAGTAATTCCATCGTAGGCTTGCTGGACGGTGATGGGTTGGATGAGATTTACCATGTAATCAAGTTAGTTTTGTTAGGGTTTGATCCCTAGTATCCACTATGTTCTGAGATTGATGTTGCTATGACTTTGCTATGCTTAATGCTTGTCACTAGGGCCCGAGTGCCATGATTTCAGATCTGAACCTATTATGTTTTCATGAATATATGTGAGTTCTTGATCCTATCTTGCAAGTCTATAGTCACCTATTATGTGTTATGGTCCGACAACCCCGAAGTGACAATAATCGGGATACTTCTCGGTGATGACCGTAGTTTGAGGAGTTCATGTATTCACCATGAGTTAATGCTTTGGTCCGGTACTCTATTAAAAGGAGGCCTTAATATCCCTTAGTTTCCAATAGGACCCCGCTGCCACGGGAGGATAGGACAAAAGATGTCATGCAAGTTCTTTTCCATAAGCATGTATGACTATATTCGGAATACATGCCTACATTACATTGATGAACTGGAGCTAGTTCTGTGTCACCCTATGTTCTAACTATTACATGATGAATTGCATCTGACATAATTATCCATCACTGATCCATTGCCTACGAGCTTTTCACATATTGTGCTTTGCTTATTTACTTTTCCGTTGCTACTGTTACAGTTACTACAAAACTGCTATCGTTACTTTTGCCACTATTACCATTACTATCATACTACTTTTCTACTAAATACCTTGCTGCAGATACTAAGTTATCCATGTGTGGTTGAATTGACAACTCAACTGCTAATACTTAAGAATATTCTTTGGCTCCCCTTGTGTCGAATCAATAAATTTGGGTTGAATACTCTACCCTCGAAAACTGTGGCGATCCCCTATACTTGTGGGTCATCACTTTCCTATGGACTCAATGTGATCTTTGATCACTTAACCAAAAATGAAGATTCTTGAAGCTTTGCTAATGCTTTTCCTTTGTAGCTAGAGGGGTCCACTTCTCCATCCATCTACAAGCCAATGTTGAACACTTCCTGAAATATACTAGATGAAAATGTTAATCCGACAACATGTATGTTGACATGAATTACCAAAACCACCAAGGGAACAAATGTGCTTTCAGCCTTGCACTGAATGTTGTGGAGTTTGCATTGCACGCAATTCTTGAGATTATAAAGTCGACTCATAAGCAGGCCAGTCCGTCCATGAAACATGTGACGTAGTGCGCAGAATCAGGGGCTTCTTCATAAGTAGTCAATTGATCATTCAATATCGAGAATCTGCCCGCATAATCTTCCATTGCGGAAGTCTGGGCAATATAGAATAAACAGAAGATCAACTGCTGGTGTTGATTTCTGCCAAACTAGCCTTGTAAGCCACAGAACTCGTCCCATGCTCCCTTGGGAACTTTCCTATGAATTGATTCTATCCATCTCACTGCTGCTTCTTTGAATTGTGTTGACGTCGTGAAATCCTCATATTCTGCGGTGTACTACATAACCGAGATTGATCCTCACGTCGTGGTTGCCATAATTGCAGGTTAGATCCATCGAACCATGGCAATTCGACACAAATACAGTACCACCCGAGTGAGCAAACTTAGAACGAACAGTGTCCCGCAACATAGAGGATGAAGAAAGGTTGGACTGGTACATACCCCTGATAGGAGGAGGGACATGAACGTTATGCGCCTTCCCCCGATGTTCTCTATCGGTGCCTTGGTCGTTGACTGGCTATGCTCGTCTACCAAAAAAATTTGATGCAGAGCAACCTTATCCACAGACATTACCTGGGTGTATCAACCAGTCAGACCTTAGGAGTTGGCACATTCACCTTGCCCAAATCTGTGCGGATCCGAGCGATGTAGCCGCCTAATTCCTCAGGCACGTCATCAACGAGTGCAGTGATGATGTTCATCAAGCATCTTGTGGTTGACCATAAGCATCTTATTGGGTTGATCCTTGAAGCATCGATCCAAGGAGCCATTGGAGTCAGTCTTCTGTAGCTCATAGACCTCGCATGCCTCCGGTGAGAGCTCCTTCATAACTTGTTGTCGACACCGAACCTTATACCGCATCTGATGTGGATGTTGGGGAAGCTTCAGGACGAAATGGACATTGATACCAGATGTAAGGATTTGGATCTCCATGTCCTTAGAAAGGGTGTTTCTCGCTGAACTTCCTTTCATCCACCCTAGCAACGAGTCACGATTACAATGGGTACAATAATTCAAATGCAGGTCGAAGCCTTCTTTTCTTCCTGGACAAGTCTAGACAAAGCACGCCTCTCAGGTTATAAGGCAGACGCCAGCCGTCACACCCGATTAATGGGCCCATTTCAGGTTGCAAGCTACTAGGGTAGACGACACATATGAATGGGCTGAGCTGCAGGCCCATGAGTTGCAGTTGGCATTTGTAACGCCCAGATAATCATCCTACAGTAATCCCACGCTAATCGTGCCATGACACCTCGATTACTGTTGCTAACCTCGCAATAATTCGAAACCGTTCAAAATTCAAATTCAAAATAATAATAACAATAAAAGTTTTCAAAAATTGAAACAAAAATGTTCGATGGTGGCCGAATATTACCAGGGTAATTATGATGCAACAAACAAATTTTTATAAAATGGCTAAATGGTTTAAAATGATTTAAACAGAAAAGAAAGAAATAATAAAAGAAAACAGAAAACTAAAACTAAAAGAAGAAAAGGAAAAGAACCCCCGGGCCAGCCGACCCAACAGGCCGGCCCATTCGGCCACCGGCCCAACTGGGCAAGGGCCCAACCGGCCACTCCCCCCCACCTTATCCACTACACCACCCCCACCCACTCTACCGACACCCCCACAAACCCCCCGAAAATATCTCCCCCTCTCCCCGACTGGATCGGGATCGAGGGAGGAGGCCCTCGCCGCCGCCCGGATCGCCCGTCGCCGGAGCCCTCTCCGCCGGCCTGCTCTCCCTCGCCGGACTCCTCCACTCCGTCGCTCGTCCCCGTCGTCCTCCCCGACCTCCACCGAGCACGTTGCCCCGTTCCCTACTCACCCCGTGAGCTGCGCCCCTCCTCTCTCTCCCTCGCCCCGTGCTCCCCTCCTCCCGTGCGCCACTGCCGCCACTCCCTCGCACCGCGCGTGCGTGCGCTGGCGCGCACCACGGCGCCCTGCGCGCCTCCACACGCGCCCTGGCACGCGAGCCCGCACCGCTCGGTGCCGCCAGCCACCGCCGCCCGAGATTCCGCTCACGGCCACCACGGCCACGGCCTCGCCTGCTCGACCGCGCGTACGCCCGCGCCTCCTCTCGGCGGCCCCTGCTTGCCGGCCATTCCGAGCCCTCCTCCGGCCAAGCCACCGCACTTCCCGCACTGGGTTGCGCCTCCCCGCTACGCCGTCGCCTCTGCCACTTCGGCCGCGGCCACGCTGACCTTCCTCCCGCGCCCCTTTTCGTGTGCGCCGCCCGCTCCCTTGGCCGCGCCCGCTCGTACCTCGCCCCCGCGCCGTCTGCCACCCCGCATGCGCTCGCCGGCTTCCCCGCCGCCGGCGACCTCGCCCCGCTCCCGGCGTCGCTTTGGCGACGCCCCGCTGCGTCCCAGGGGCCTTCTCCCTGCCGCGCCTGGATGTGGCCACGGGCACGAACGCTCGCACCCGCGAGCCCCTGTGCCCGGTAATCGCACGCCCGCACCCGGGTTGGCCCTTGGGCCACTGCCCAGTGGCCCCCCCACGCCCCTGATAAAAAGAAAAAGAATTTAAAATAAATAAATAAATAAAAATTAAAAGAATTAAAATATTAATTAATTAATTAATCATAATTAGATTAACCTAATTAACTAATTAGTTTAATTAAACAGTAATTAGTTAATTAAACCCTAATTAACCTAATCAGAGGATGACAGGTGGGTCCCACTGGACCCACACGTCAGTTTGACCAGTCAACACCTCTGTTGACTGCTGACATTATGCTGACGTCATGATGACGTCAACAAACACTGTTTTGGATAATGTTGAATTAAATAAATTAAATAAATTCTAAAAATGATTTAAAACTTTAGAAAATCATATCTTTTAATCCATAACTCGGATTAAAATATTTTCAACATGGAAGTTGCTCGGAACGACGAGACGATTCCGGATACGCAACCCGTTCGTCCTCCACACCCCCCTAACCTATCGAACTCGCAACTTTCCCCCTCCGGCTCCTCTGCCCGAAAACGCGAAACACCGGGAATACTTTCCCGGATGTTTTCCCCCTTCACCGGTATCACCTCATACCGCGTTAGGGCACCCCTAGCACCGTTACTTGTCATGTCATGCATCGATATGCATCTGTTTGCAAGGTATTCATTGTTTCTTCCCCCTCTTCTCTCTGGTAGACTACGAGACCGACGCTGCTGCTGCCCAGTTCGACTACGGAGTTGACGACCCCTCTCTCTTGCCAGAGCAACCAGGCAAGCCCCCCCATTGATCACCAGATATCGCCTATTCTGTTCTATACTGCTTGCATTAGAGTAGTGTAGCATGTTACTGCTTTCCGTTATACCTATCCTGATGCATAGCCTGTCCTTTGTTACTATTGTTGTTACCTTTACCTGCTATCCTACTGCTTAGTATAGGATGCTAGTGTTCCATCAGTGGCCCTACACTCTTGTCCGTCTGCCATGCTATACTACTGGGCCGTGATCACTTCGGGAGGTGATCACGGGTATATACTATATACTTTACACTGTTACACAACCTATGATACTGTTCGGAGTTGGGGGCTGAAAGGACAGGTGGCTCCATCCTGGTAGAGGTGGGCCTGGGTTCCCGACGGCCCCCGACTGTTACTTTGTGGCGGAGCGACAGGGCAGGTTGAGACCACATAGGAGACAGGTGGGCCTGGCCCTGTTCGGCGTTCGCGGATACTTAACACGCTTAACGAGATCTTGGTATTTGATCTGAGTCTGGCCATTTGGTCTATACGCACTAACCATCTACGTGGGAGTAGTTATGGGCATCCCGACGTAATGGTATCAGCCGAAGCACTTCGTGACGCCAGCGACTGAGTGGCGCGCGCCGAATTGGAACGTAAGCCTGCTCTTGTATTAAGGGGGCTAGTTCTGCTTTCGGCCGCGTACGCAACGTGCAGGTGTGCTATGGGCGATGGGCCCAGACCCCTATGCGCTTAGGTTTAGACCGGCGTGCTGGCCTCTCTGTTGTGCCTAGGTGGGGCTGCGACGTGTTGATCTTCCGAGGCCGGGCATGACCCAGGAAAGTGTGTCCGGCCAAATGGGATCAAGCGTGTTGGGTTATGTGGTGCACCCCTGCAGGGAAGTTAATCTATTCGAATAGCCGTGATCTTCGGTAACAGGACGACTTGGAGTTGTACCTTGACCTTATGACAACTAGAACCGGATACTTAATAAAACACACCCTTCCAAGTGACAGATACAACCCGGTGATCGCTCTCTAACAGGGCGACGAGGAGAGGATCGCCGGGTAGGATTATGCTATGTGATGCTACTGGAGATGCTACTGGAGATGCTACTTGGAGATGTTACTTGGCGATGCTACTTGGAGGACTTCAGTCTACTCGCTTCTACATGCTGCAAGACGGAGGCTGCCAGAAGCGTAGTCTTCGACAGGATTAGCTATCCCCCTCTTATTCTGGCATTCTGCAGTTCAGTCCACTGATATGGCCCTTTACACATATACCCATGCATATGTAGTGTAGCTCCTTGCTTGCGAGTACTTTGGATGAGTACTCACGGTTGCTTTCTCCCCCCTTTTCCCCCTTTCCTTTCTTTCTGGTTGTCGCAACCAGATGCTGGAGTCCAGGAGCCAGACGCCACCGTCGACGACGACTACTACACTGGAGGTGCCTACTACTACGTGCAGGCCGCTGACGATGACCAGGAGTAGTTAGGAGGATCCCAGGCAGGAGGCCTGCGCCTCTTTCGATCTGTATCCCAGTTTGTGTTAGCCTTCTTAAGGCAAACTTGTTTAACTTATGTCTGTACTCAGATATTGTTGCTTCCGCTGACTCGTCTATGATCGAGCACTTGTATTCGAGCCCTCGAGGCCCCTGGCTTGTATTATGATGCTTGTATGACTTATTTATGTTTTAGAGTTGTGTTGTGATATCTTCCCGTGAGTCCCTGATCTTGATCGTACACGTTTGCGTGCATGATTAGTGTACGATTGAATCGGGGGCGTCACAGCATTTCCCTCTCCTTTGCTCTTCTGCTTTGTTGTCTGAAGTGTTGCTGACGCAAGGTCAAGGGAATTCAGGTGGCCTTACAATTTGGAGGGGACAACTATTGCCTTCTTGGTGTCATGAAGGATTGCACGACGACTCTTTTTTCTAGTTTTTGAACAACTAACTTCCACTGTTCAATGGATAATTGCAAGTTTTTTTAATGTTTTGTTTTTTGAGTGGAGGATAATTGCAAGTTTGCTCAGAATTGAAACTACAACGACAAGTTGTTGTTGAGAAAATAGATGTTCTCCTATTTATTTTACTATTTATAACTAGATGCTTGGCATGCGACTCCACAGGGCGACGAGGGCAAGGGAATCTCCGGTTAGGGTTTTTTAGTCCTCGCAGGTGCGACACTTGGGCGGATGGCGACGCTTCTTCTTTGAGTTTGTCTTATGGGCTCCGATCCTCCTTGAGTTCTTCTGTCTGGACATAGTAGACGGAGTTTCAGCATAGATTCCCACCGTCTTCTTGGGGCGGTGGGGTTAGGGTTTCTCATCATGTGGCGAGATTTGGTGTCATATGCTTCAGATCTATGCAAGGGTTCAACGGTGATGATTGTAGCTTCAGGTCGATGGTTCTTAATGGCATGTGCACAAAGACTTCTCGGATATCATTGACAAGGTCAACCCGACTCCGGTAAGAGCGGAGACAATGGCGCGTCGGTGGCTTGTTCTGACAGCTGTAGTTGTCATTCGGTGGTCTCATCATCTCAATATATTTTTTATTATGTTTGAGATGCCATGTACTTCCGATGAACTTTTACAGTAGATCTGGTCTTTTTGGCGAAGAACAGGTGAATTTGATGGCTTTTGGAGGGGACTAGTTGTTGGTGTCACGAAGGATTGCATGTTAGCTCCCATTTTCTTTTTTTTCACAGAAGTGCATGCCCTAGCCAATGCAACCAAAATAGGTATCTGATGGAAGACCTCTTGGCTTCGGTACCATGTAGAAGCGCATGTTCTAGCCAATACAACCAAAAGACCGATCTGATGGAAGACATCTTGGCTTCAATACCATGTAGAAGTGCATGCTCTAGCCAATGCAACCAAAAAACCGATCTGATGAAAAAGACTACTATGTTTTGGGGGGTTTTTTCAAAAAAAACACCACCATTGTGCTGACAGTTTTCAAAAAACATTGGTCACTCATTTAGAACCGTTTGAGTGAAAATCTGACAAGTGGGTCCCAATGACAGGTCCATGTGGTGGTTACCCCATGTCCCCTGACTTTTCTCCATGCCCAGCAGCAAGGAGAAGAGGAGCGTCCCGCGCCTCCGTACGTGGACGGCCCCGCCGGCTCCGGCCAGCCAGGCCGCCGGTGGACGAGCCTCCCAGCACCACCGGCTTCTGTGCTAGACAGTAGGACCCTTGGCCGTCTGCCATGGCCTCCAGCGACAAGCTGAACATGGAGGATAGGCCCAGGTGACCGTGCGTGCGTGCCGGCACTCGCTCCGGCCGTCGTTCAAGGAGCTCTTCTGAGCTAGCTCCATGTTGACTGCCCTAGTGCACCTGCTGTAGCTAGACCTAGTCCGTGCTCCAGCTGTTGAAGGTCGTGCCAGGGGTCAACTATCGCCGTTCCCACAATACGCCGCCGCTGATATTGATCATCGGTCGCGCGGCCGGCGTCTAAGAATCGCCGCAAAAACTTGTCTGTCAGCTCCGCCGTGCGCACGGAAGCTCCCCTGCCTACAAAATCGTGGGGTGGTTGCCGGACTTCGTGACGATGTGTTGCCGGTTCCCGGTGGATCTAGCACCCCGAGGGGCAGATAAGAAGCTCACGGTGGCGGCGCTTGCTCAGGGGTGGTGGCGGCGGCATTGAAGGAAGGTGTGGTGTGTGTGTGTGTGAACCTCCTATTCACCTCCAGCCCATCCCTCTATTTCTTTCGGCGGCGGGGCCTACTCAGCGGCGGAGGAGGCGCGTGCTCAGGCAGGGGCGGAGGACGGGCAGCAGCGGCAGATGGGAGGACGAGGAAAGGAGGAGACCCGCCAAGCGTTTATTTTGCACATTGCGTTTATTTTATCGGAAAATGAGGAAATCACACTGCCATGTGGGCCCCATGTATATTTAATAGTCAACCAAACTTCGGCCAAACGCCGTTAGTTTGCATTGCTAGATCATCGCTTACAGTGGGGCCTACCTGTCAGTTTTAGTGTCAGCAAGTGCTTATCTCAGCGATCAGCGTTTTTTGAAAACTGTCAGCACAATGATGGTGGTTTTTTGAAAAAAAAAATGAAATGTGGTGGTTTTTTGAATTAGGGTCCTCAATTGTGGTGGTTTTTTGCAATTTTACTCAAAAAGACTAGCCAATACATCTATATGTCAACACTATTGACCAGCTGACATCCAACTTTAAATTTTCAACAGATCATAATTCAAGTTGTTGCTCAGAAGTCAGAATTGAAGCTGCAACCACAAGGTGTTGCCGAGAAAATAGCATCTTTGGTTTTGCAAAACAGTATAAATTACTAGTAGTTGGCGGAGAGCGGCCATCCTGGATGCAGTGGCAGCTGGATGCAGATATCCAGCCGCCCGCGCTGAGGTGACGCACACATAGAATAGGTGGGAAAATCACAAACGATGCATACATAGCCGCATACAACCGATACCAGTGGTCACGCTGACATAAGGACTAGCACCGCAGGGCGCAGTGGCCCTTTTTACCATGTGGGACCTGACTTCGCTATGTTCTGCTCCTGTTTCATCTACGGCGTCGTTGGGGATAGCTACAATTGTGTGTACGGCCGCACCGGTGGGAGTTTGGCTATGCCACGTGCTGGTGCGGCGCAACCTTCTAATGTGGGGCAGCCGCCTTTTTTGACCAGGCGGCCGCTGGCATGCACGGCAGTGTGCAGCTCTCTCTCTATCTATCTATCTACCTATCTATCTCTGCGCGTGTCGGTGGTTCATGCATGCATGCCTCCACTTAGTTTCCACGAGCGCTGCCATGCCTTGGTGGGCGCCATGAGGAGCAGCCCGACGCCCATCCGCTGCAGCTGCGACGACTCGCTGTAGACATTCGAGGAGAAGCTCCTCAGCACCGACACGATCACCTTGTTGTAGACTGTAGAGGAGCACCAATATCAGGACACAGATCACAGATGAGCGATGCCGCGGGCACCGGCATCGACAGGATGGTCATGCCCATGGCGCTGCCCTGTTGCACGAATGTGGTGTTCATCTGTGAGAAGGCCGATGACACAATGATGCTGGTGATCCAGACAGGCAGCAGGCGAAGCAGGATCTTGAGCTCCTCCACTTGAGTCACGGTGTCTGGTTAATTTTCTATGATTTTTTTTAATTTTAAACATTTTCTGAAATTTCCTGAATTAAATTTAATCTAGAAAATGATTTACTGCGTCAGTGTGACGTCAGCAGGTCAATTGACTGGGTCCAGGTCAAACCTGACGCATGGGTCCCACTAGTCGGTGTTACAATGCTATTTAGGGTCGCTGACATGTGGGTCCAGTCAACGGCCATATCAGCACGGTCACAGCTGATGTGTGGGGCCAGTCGAATTAGATTAATTCTAACTATTTTCGTTAGCTGGCTAGTTAAACCGGTGGGGCCCGTTTGTCATTGAACCTTAGTGTTAAACTAATCTGTGATTAGGCTAAATAAGTCAGTGCCACATCATCTAATACGGCGACTAATCGTCGGTGGTAAGCAGACGCGGCGGCGCTCCTCGTCCGGCTATCTCCGGCCACGAGAGCTTGTGCGGCTAGGTGCGTTCAAGAGCGGCTGCTGCGGTGTTTCGGGAGGTGGTTGTAGCAAGTGCTGGGGTAGGGTGTGGCATCGGCAGCGGCGAGCGAAGCGGCGGTCGGAGCTCGGCTCCGTGCGAGCGTGGCGCTAGGGCAAGCAGGCGAGTGAGTAGAGGTGCTAGGCGGCCTCCTAGAGGCACCAGGAGCGCGATGTGGTGCAAGGGCATGGGTGGTTCAAGCTGAGGCCACGTCGGCGACAAAGCCGGGCGGCGGTGAGCTCCGTTCATGGCGGAGAATGGTGCTACAGCATGCAAACGATGATGGGAGCAGGGGTATAAGGGAGGGTGGCTCATGGCGCTTGCAACGGAAGGCTCGGAATGGTCGAGGCAGGCCTGGAGGTGGCGCATCGACGACGGCGATCTCCGGCGATCCGAGGACGAAGACGACAATGTGAAGGAGATGTAGAGCTTCCGGAGAAGCGTGGCTCGATGAGGATGAAAAGGGGAATGAGGCGGAGCTTTTGGACAAAACGGAGAGGCCTACAGTGGCCGGTGGCCACGGTGGTGCTCGTCGGTGCACTATGAAGCGCTCGGAGGCTGCACGCGTGAGGGACAGAGATTGGGGAGGCGACCAGAGAGAGGGGGGACTGGGAGAGGGGGAGCTAGGCGTCTCCGTGGCACATCTGGGGGGTCGAGGCTGCGCGGATGAAGTAGGAGGTGGCAAGGCGTCGTCGGCGCGCTCGCCACGCACCTATCTGTCCTCTTGGCAGGAGGAAGAAGACCACTCATCCCTACTGGGCTGGGTCTCATCTGCTAGGTAAGGCCCAACTAGTTCTTCTCTCTCTCACTCACTTTTCTATTTCATTTCTGTTTTTCTTTTATTTAATCTTTTGCCACTGTTTTTGAATTCAAACAAAAAGAAAACAGTGCCAAAACTCCCCTGGATATTTTTATGTCACTTAATGGACTTCTCCACATATACATAAAATATCTCAGGGCATTTGAAATTATATTCATTATATATTATGAATATAATCCAAATTCAAATAGAATATTGGTTTAAAATCAGAGCCCAAATAATTCCTTAAAAATGTTCCAAAATTTTGGTTTGATATATAACTCTTGCCAAAATTCTCAAACTTTTTTAGGGAATTTTGGATTCACTGATTGCAATTTTAGGGTTCTTGCCCCTTTATTAAAATGATTTATGAGGCTTTGAAAATTCCTCAATTCAATTTCTTGAATTTAACATGATGACATGATGCTCTCAAGTGCAACTAGTTTCAAGCATTATTCTAGGGTTGTGACAACTCACCCCCACTAAACAAGAATCTTGTCTCAAGATTCAAGACGTGAGGTAAGAAGACAAAGGAAACACAAAGCTAGCACAATCTTCACGATCCAGGTTGCACTTCATAAGAACTTGATTCGATCAGCATCTTTGTCTCAATGTCTTGCTCTGGGAACTACATCCAACATGAGGACAAAAGAGCAGGATAACTCTATAGGGATGGATCATCTTAATGATCACACGATCAACTCACGGAATGAGACGTAGAAACATCTCTTGAGCTGAGGGACAAAAACACATATGAGGAGCGACGAAAAGAAGTAGGTGATGAAGCTTCGAGTTAGTAGGCAACAATTCCATGCTTAGAAGATGGTGCATGGTTTCAAAGTAGCGAGGAATAATTGCCATGATTCCATAACAGGACACCTTGGGAAGGTGACTCGTAGAATTATTCCCTTAAGTGGAAAAAGGAATTACTTTTGACACAGAGATCATTGAAACTCTCTAGACCAGCCTAAGGCAAATCACAATCGATTGTTTGAAAGAGTTCGAAGGAATGGCATACTCATACTAGAATGGATGGTGTGGACTACCTTGTTGAAGACAACGCAATGGATGATTTTTGTTTATCATCGGAAATGGATGGGACCCATGGTAAGCCCACTTTTGAAGATGATTCTGAATAGCAATTACTGAGAAGGGTGGCCCATGGAGTTTGGCACAATGGTGGTGCAAGCTGGGGATAAAATGCAAATGCTGGGAATGATTCTAGTAACTGGGAAAAACACTCAACAGTAGAGAGTGATCCCACTGTTTGAATGGTTATAGCATAGTCAAAGAAACTGGGAGCAAATCCCAATTAATGCCGACAACAAAACCTAGTGCTTGCACGTGCTCTCAAGAACTTGAGCACTTCCATATTCATCAAGGTTTGCCAACATCTGTGCCAAGATCTTGGTGACACCTCGTACTACCATGATTAATATTGGTGGAGGATGCAGATGCAAAGAAAGATAACACCTTCTCAGATTTCACTTTAGCGAAGCCAAGGAAACAAAATCTGAATGATTGACTGAGAGACTTTTAGCACTGTGCTTCTAATGTTCTCCTTGATGTGCTAGCGGAACCCATTTACATATATGGTTTGGTATCTCGAACATCAAGTAAAAGGTCGGGCTTCGAGAGCACAAGAATCCATAAGGAGCAACTATTGGAGTAAACCCTACGAAATCCTTATGGGGAGGTGGCCAACTTCCTCAATCAAGATACTACAATAATAGGTCTTCCAGCTAGGTGTGTTGGCCACGACATCCACTTTGTCGGGTTACGGAGAGACCAATATTATAGTTCTTGGAAAACAATCCAACCATCATATCTGCCTGAGATCAGATCTAGTTGGTGTCAGGATATTCCAGATAGGGATGAAAATGGAGCGAAAACAGATGGAACTGAGTGCTACCACATTTGTTTTCATATATTTTTATGGAAGCAGAAACGAATATAGAAACCCCGGAAATGAATACAGAAACAGATACTACCGAAAACGAACACAGAGAGAATACAAAGCAGACACGGAAACAGAAGTGGGTGTTGACCAAAACTTAAAACCCCCCTGAATCATAGAGAAGTACACACAAACAGAAACAAATTTAATGAATTGTTAATTAACATTGTTAGAAAATAATAATATCGTTATGTTAGAAACTTAGCGTAGTATTGTAGTAGTACTGGGTAATTGCATTTAGGGTCAAGCGGAGTACATGTGTGGTAGTAGAAGTTGGCCCACAAATGATTCATTCTACTCATTGTGTCATTGTGTGTTGTTTGGTGTGGTTGGGTTACAAAGCAGCCATAGGTCTATGGTCAAAACGGAAATTCCGTATTCACGGAAACGAAAAGTTCCATTTCCATGCCCGTTCCACCGGAAAACACCGTTCCATTTTTTGTTTTCGTTTCCGCATAAAACATTCCATTTCCACTTCCATTTTGCAAATTTCCATTTCCGTTTCCATTTTTCCTTTGGAAAAATGAAAAGTTTCCACTCAATTTTCATCCGTAATTCCAGACTCATCAAGTCTAGAAAGAAAAATGAAAGTTTGCAACACAAATCGACGAGATGGTGTTGCGAGATTCTTGGGGAATGAACTATGATAGCAAGCTCCAAAACATGAACTGGTTCTGCTACATGCATGTGAACACGCTGTCCCAGACAAGCATGACCACCTGGTAGTCTTACAACAAAACACTACTGAGTTCTGGTTAGGAACCATCATTAATGATATCGAAGACTCCGCGCGGAAGTATAAAGTGATAACCTTAGAACAGACTCCTTTATCTTGAACAAATCAATCAGTCGCTTGGTGTGTTAGGAATTGCATATGGAATGGAGGTGGCCAAACCTATCAAACCATAGAATACTTCGCGCATACATGACTGACTTGGAATGATTCCAAAGGGAGCAAAACAATCTTCCTCAAATTCATGATGGCAACTTGCACCTAATGCACGTGAACTTGGAGAAAGTCACTTCTTACACCAAACATATGCTTCATGAACGAGACATGAAGATAATGCTTACCAAGGTTTCCACACTAGCTGGATGTTAGACACGAATCATGGAGAAGATAAAAATGTTGTTGATGGGCTCAACAACAATTCATCCAGGTTTCCATATAAGTGGAATTCCACAATCATGTGAACAAGGTGATAGCATTGGTAAGCCCAAAATATATAATGGTGTATGCTCGAGGAAACAACCACGAGTAAGAAAACATTACGAATATCGTTGGTTCTGATTTGATTTGACAATATCCCATACTCAAATCAAGGACTGGATAAGATGATAGGTCCATTAACTGATCATCAGGGTTAATCGATGAAAATAGCATCTTTCTTCAACACACAAACAAGATATCCCTTAAAATGAACTAAGTCGAACAAGCTTTTATCTTCCAACTCTCCAAGTTGTTGTTTAGCTTAACCAACTAGCTCTGGGGTATGCAACACAGCTACTTGGAGAAGGGGTGGTTACAAGAAACCAACTTGATCACGAGCTCAACATAATAGTCAGGTGACAATCTGGTAATACTTCTGAGAAGATATTCAGAAAATCACGAACCACCGATATGTTGCTATGCTCGAGAACAATCTCGCTTTCGAGGCAAGACGATGTGATCAAATAAGCAAGGGGTTGTCACAATCCTAACTCATTGATCGAAGAGTAAACCAGGGAGAATGGAATAGATAGCACGGTTAATCTTAGAATGATGAGTCAATAACCATCACGCTAAGGATGAGAATATCGTCCCTTAACTACCAAGCAATGGGGTTGCTAGGAGTATTGATTTCACACATCACGATTCACTTGTCGACATCCCGGCTACGACAGAATGGAGACCGAGGAATGAATAATGATGGCGAGAAGTATCATTGCGTCAAGAACTCATAAGAGGTGGTGCAATTCCTATGATATTGTTGACAAAAGAGGTAATACTCCAGGGTAGAACAGAACAAAAGCTGGATTGGCATTTTGATCTGCGGAATACAACTGCTTTGACCAAATCCTAGAAATGGATAAGGTATTGGAGTTTGTTTCTCCTAGTCATTCCGGAGTAGAATGGCTTAACAGACCTCAAGAGTAAAAGGCATCAATGAACACGAATGCACAACTATTCCTGGCTATCAATTGATAGACGGGGCCAGGATACAACTAAGGAGGGACAACTCAAGGAACATATAATTTTTTGAGTTGTGGATGCATGGGTTAGTATGTCGAACAAATTCAACAAAATTCTTTCGGATAACCCATGCAGAAATCTAGGACTGGCAGAGGCACAATGTAGAGTAGAGAACTCTTTGAGAGCACTCTTATTGTGATCCTTTCATTCAGAGAACGTCTGCCTTGGCTGGTTCATGATATTGGAAGAATAAGATACCGTGGACCTCGAGGACTATCACAAAGTTTACTAATATCCTAAGGAACAAGCAACACTATCAACAGGAGGTAAGTGGAGTGACAGGAATGGAATACCTACTAACTAATAACATCACAGGATGCTTTCGAGAATGATAGCCAGAATCATCACACTGGGAACACAAAACATGGCTAGATTACTAGGTGGTTCTTTAAGACACCTAGGGTCATAATAATAGCTCCATCATATATGTTGAGGCAATAGAGTACCTCAACGCACTGGTTAGTGTGGTTAATCTAGCCCAAAGGAACATCGGAACGGAAGGAAGGAAGTTGCAAATGCATCAGATTGTTTAGAAACCTGGGATGACTCGGAGAGCATAACAGCTGTAAATGCTCGAAATATTTGAGACATCCTGCAAAAATGGTGGCATAACCACTCGATCATCACAATATCAAGGTTCTGAGGCTAGCTATGAACACACGGAAGTAGTAGGAACTGAACTGAGACTTGAATCCATCATTCCTATAAGTCTATGGATTAGTAACACGTGATCCTGATAAAAAGAAGAGAAAGCCTAGTTCCTTAACCCCGTAGGAAAGATAGGATGACTCCGATCAGAAGGGCATAAGGTAAAGGAGTAAAAAGAGCCTAACGTTCCCTTCCAGAACCAATTCCCTTATATAACTAAATAATTTCTAGACTCAAATTCGACTAGTTCGGCTTGGTAATCCTATAGGCAGTCAGGCTCTGATACCAAAGATGTCAGGAACCCCGATCCTAAGTCACACCGATCTAGCATGTAACACATCATATCACTTTGAGGCCTCATGCACGGTATTCCCATGGGTGCCACCTTACCTAGCCCGGGACCATTTGTGCCTTTTGAATCACGTATATGATAGTTTTGCTAGCATCCGTATGACAAAGAACCCGGGCCGACATGACTAGTCGTAAACCCAAGGTGAAGCTAACCTACAGGGACAAGCATACATGACCCAGCAACGAACATGTCGATCAGCAACGTATGAACCCAAGTCGTAGCAAGCTACAAGGACTTAAAGGAACAACGCGTGACATCTCCCCGAAGGGATAGACACAAGAACGAAGAAGGACACATGCCAGCCAGCCTAAGTGTTCCGGAGCAGTAGCAAGCTACCATGGCTCAGTGGAAGCACTAGGAGACAGTTACCCATAAGAGAGGCTACCAAGAATAAACAACTAGGTTGTCGGATCCCACACATACCAAGCATTTCAAATCATACACACAATATGCTCGATATGTGCAAATACAACATGGCATCACAACAGAACTCTACAAGTCAAGTATTTATTTAAAAGGCTCCAAAGAGCCAGATATTACAAAAATGGGTCTGATGACCCAACATACAGAGCATACAAGAAACGGAAGCATAACATGCCTGAGTGCAGACATCTACAAATGAGAAGGGCTGAGAAGCCTGGCTATCTACAAGACCCTCCCAAGGGTACATGATCGTAGCTGAGGTAACAAGCTAAACGTCGGAGTCCACGCGGAACTACTAGTGAGACTGAAGTCTCTCTGCAAAAACATAAATTAAGAAAATATGAGTACAAATGTACCCAGCAAGACTTACATCAGAACTAGCTACATATGCATCAGTATCAACGAAGGGGGTGGTGGAGTTTAACTGCAGCAAGCCATCTTTGACTCGGTGGCTATCCTGAACTATGTCTGCAAGTAACTCTTTTGAGGTGGCGCACACGAGTCCACATATTCACCATATCAATACACCACTATGGATCCGCTCCCGTCTCCCTACGAGAAGGCCATCCATAGCACTCACGCTTATCTTGCACATTTTAGAGTATCCACTTCACTTGTCTATGAACTGCATAAGCAAACCGGTAGTCCTTTACCACGGACAGGCTATTCGAATAGATCATGTTAACCCTGTAGGGGTGTACTTCTTCACACATGTTTGCACCACTTAGCATCTGCACACGACATGTGCTCGATAGACTTCAAGCGAAAGCCGACGTGGGTGTAGACCATGACCTGACTAACCACACAAGTCCCTAGTCCAGGTTTATTGCCTATTCAGGTTTCCATCCGCATGGAGTCCGGCCGAGGTTTCCACTACGGCCCCGAACGATGTGTGCGGGTTCCCGAGGCACCAAACAGGCGACTCGGTACACCGTACCACTTGCCTACCGCATCATAGCCCACCCCTCCGGTCGGCGCTATGCACGGCCTCCAGCACGCTACAAGCACCATAAACTCCTTAGAACTCCTGGACAGAGGACAAGGGGGTTAATAAGTCGAGCGGGGTCATATTTCAAGGCCCAACGTGTGGTAGTAGCTGTTCTTGGATCACAAATGCAGATCTCAGTTCCTAAGGACGGTTCTAATGAGACAACCCACCATATACTCCTACATGGCCTCTCACCGCTACCTTTACCAAAGCGTGTTCACACACTTAGCTCTCAACAGTAGGACATGTTCACAACACTCCAATTCATCCCCGATGAATTAGACCTGACTCAACTCTAAGCAGTAGCAGGCATGACAAACAAGTATGAATGAGTAGGCACATCATGGATCAAACAACTCCTACTCATGCTAGTGGGTTTCAACTATTTACTGTGGCAAAGACAGGTCATGCAGAGGAAAGGGGTTCAACTACTGCAGCATGTAACAGTTGAATCATTGTTGTCCTAATGTAGTCAAAGAGAGCAGGAGCGAGAGAGTGGGATTGTATCGGAATGAGCAAGGGGTTTTTGCTTGCCTGACACTTCTGAAGATAGTATAGCTCTTCATCGGTGTCATCGATCTCAACATCGAAAAACATCTATCGAGAGGGAACAACCACCGGCAACAAAGAAGGAACACAATCAATGCAATGCACAATATGATGCATGATCATGATGTGGCCAAAATGAGTGTGTTTTGGCCTAATGCAGCTAACAACGATTTAAATGGACTTGGTTTGAACACAAGATTCAAATTCAAGCTCCATATGTGGATATTCAAATGCCATTTATTTGATTTGCCCTAAAAAGTAGTCATAAGTTGTTCTAGCATGCATGAAAATGGTACAGATGGATAGATTGATTTTTTCTGATAATTTTTCATATATAAATTATTTCATTCTGAGCTACGGTTAATTTTCTATGAATTTTGAAATTTTAAACATTTTCTGAAATTTCCTGAATTAAATTTAATCCAGAAAATGATTTACTGCATCACTGTGACGTCACTAGGTCAACAAACTGGGTCCAGGTCAAACCTGACGCATGGGTCCCACTGGTCATGTCACAGTGTTGTTTAGGGTCGCTGACATGTGAGACCAGTCAACGGACATGTCAGCACAGTCAGAGCTGGCGTGTGGGGCCAGTCAAATTAGATTAATTCAAACTATTTTCGTTAGCTAGTTAATTAAACCGGTGGGGCCCGTCTGTCATTGACCCTTAGTGTTAAACTAATCTGTGCTTAGGCTAAATATTAGTCGGTACCACGTCATCTAATCCACCGACTAATCACCGAGGCTAAGCAGACGCGGCGACGCTCCTCGTCCAGCCATCTCTGGCCATGAGAGCTTGCGCGGCTGGGTGCGTTCGAGAGCGGCTGCTGCGGCGCTTCGGGAGGTGGCTGTGGCAAGTGCTGGGGTGGGGCGTGGCATCGGTAGCGGCGAGCGAAGCGGCGATCGGAGCTCGGCTCCGTGCGAGCGTGGCGCTAGAGCAAGCAGGCGAGCGAGTAGAGGGACTAGGTGGCCTCCTGGAGGCACCAGGAGCGCGATGTGGCGCAAGGGCGCGGGTGGTTCGAGCTGAGGCCACGGGGGCGACAAAGCCGGGCGGCGGTGAGCTCCGGTCACGGCGGGGAACGGTGCTACAGCATGCAAACGACGACGGGAGCAGGGGTAAAAGGGAGAGTGGCTCACAACGCTTGCAACGGAAGGCCTGGCATGGTCGAGGAAGCTCTGGAGGTGGCGCATCGACGACGGCGATCTCCGGCGATCCAAGGACGAAGACGACGATGTGAAGGAGATGCAGAGCTTCCGGCGAAGCGTGGCTCGGTGAGGATGAATAGGGGAAAGAGGCGGAGCTTTTGGACAAAACGGAGAGGCCTACGGTGGCCGGTGGCCACAGTGGTGCTCGTCGACACGCTGTGAGGCGCTCGGCAGCTGCCCGTGCGAGGGACAGAGAAGGGGGAGGCGACCAGAGAGAGGGGAAACTGGGAGAGGGGGAGCTGGGCGTCTCCGTGGCACGTCTGGGAGGGTCGAGGTTGCACGGCTGAAGCAGGAGGTGGCAAGGCGTCGTCGGCGCGCTCGCCACGCACCTGTTTGTCCTCCTGGCAGGAGGGAGAAGACCACTCAGCCCCTGTTGGGTTGGGCCTCTTCTGCCAGGTAAGGCCTAGCTAGTTCTTCTCTCTCTCTCTCTCTCTCTCTCACTTTTCTATTTCATTTCTTTTTTTTAATCTTTTGCCACTATTTTTGAATTCAAACAAAAAAACAGTGCCAAAACTCCCCTGGATATTTTTATGTCACTTAATGGACTTCTCCACATATACATAAAATATCTCAGGGCATTTGAAATTATATTCATTATATATTATGAATATAATCCCAAATTCAAATAGAATATTGGTTTAAAATTAGAGCCCAAATTATTCCTTAAAAATGTTCCAAAATTTTAATTTGATATATAACTCTTGCCAAAATTCTCAAACTATTTTTAGGGAATTTTGGATTCACTTATTGCAATTTTAGGGTTCTTGCCCCTTTATTAAAATGATTTCTGAGGCTTTGAAAATTCCTCAATTCAATTTCTTGAATTTAAGATGATGACATTATGCTCTCAAGTGCAACTAGTTTCAAGCAGTATTCTAGGGCTGTGACATGGTACTTCAAATACACCAATACGCAACATATCACTCTTTTTGCGGGGAAACAACAACATATCACTCACCAGCGGGCCTCTACTCCAAGTAGCACATTTGGCTGCTACTAATCGCGAGCTGTGCGAGCCGTCGATGCGCTGCGAGCAGCGATGCACTTCTCGTAGTCGGCGTCACGATGTTCCGACGGTTGACTCTCATTTTCTAACAGACAATCATCCAAGCTGCTGTTCGATTCCTACACCTACAAGAACACACACCATAGATGCATCCAGCAACCCAGCTTTATCACCACATCTCTGCTTCTCGGCTTGCTCATGGCGGCTCCTCGTCGTGCAAGCCCAGCCCAGCTGCTACCATTCCTCGCGCCACTCATCGCCTTACTCTTCCTCGCGGCGGCAACCACCATGGCAACAGCGGCGGCAGATGGTGGTGGGTACGCCGGCAACGGCAACGGCGCCATGACGCACCTCCACTTCTACTTCCACGAGATATACACCGCGGGGCCGAACGGCACGGCGGCGGCGGTGGCGTCCCCGCCGGCGGGCGCCAGCGGCTCGGCCTTCGGGTTCGGCTACGTCGGCGTGGTCGACGACATGCTCCGCGAGGGCGCCGACCCGGCGTCCCGCCTGATCGGCCGCGCGCAGGGGCTCACCGCGGGCGCCTCGCTCTCGGAGGGGGCGATCACGACGCTGCTCAACTTCGTGTTCACGGACGGGCCGTACAACGGCAGCACGCTGGCGATGTTCGGCCGCGCGGTGCTGGGCTCGGTGATGGAGCGGCCGATCGTCGGGGGTACCGGCGCGTTCCGGATGGCGCGCGGGTACACGCAGAGCCGGATGGTCAAGTCCGCGGACCCCGAGAACCTGCTCGTCCTCGAGTACGACGCCTACGTCCTCCACTAGCAACCTTAATTGGCTTCGTGGTCTTTGATTCGTACTGCGTGTTATTCTGGTTTTTAAATTCAAAACTCTACATGTTTTTCCAATGCTTTCTGTATTCTGTATTTGTTTGTAGGCTTTGAGCCGAATCCCGAACATTTGTGTGCTTGCACTTGAAACCTGAACATTTTCTTGTTTGATATTACACCTGAGTCACACTCCCTGTACCCTAAAAAGTTGGGTTCCTCTTGGGGCATGTATTCACTACAGTACAAGTGTGCCAACCTGTCTACATACAACAAAAGAACAACAGATCAGAAGGTGAGCTCGTCGGCGAACGCCTTGGCCAGCTTCTGGGAAGGGCTGAGGCTCCCGCCGCGGCTGATCCAGAGCGACTCGATCGACTTCTGGATCTCCATGGTCATGGCGCTGTCCACGCTGCCCTGCGACAGCCGCCTGTGCGCCTTCTGCAGGTGCAGCTTCAGCGAGCTGGTGCTCAGCCCCACGTTCTTGCCGCATATCGGGCACACCTTCATCTCAGGCCGCTTCTGCTGCCAGTCCATCGACGCCTTGCCGTGCAGCTTCCTGTCCAGAGCAAGCAGGGCCTTGGCGAAGCCGTCGTTCGGCTGTGCGCGTCGGTGTACTTTCTTCAGTAAGTTCCAGGCTTTCGCAAGCGTGAAGCCCCTGAGAAAAGTGTCATCTTAGTTTTTCTCTTGGAAGTGGGAAAGTATAAGGCATCAAATGCAGATGTGTCAAAGCTAAAATTCTTACTTTCTGAGCATCAAGTAGGCAAGGACGACCGTGGCGCTCCGGCTTTTCCCTTCAAAGCAGTGGATGAGGACCTTACCCCCAACACGGTCGACCTGGTCAATAAAATCTGATGCTTCTTCAAAAAGATCGCTGATGTTTGCATCATCATCATCACTAATCTGCACGAGATAGGACGATTGGTTTTCCATCAATATGAAAAATCAATATAACAGATTACTAAACCAGAGGTTGACGCTCTTACTGAAAAGTTCTTGTACTGAAAAAGATCAGGAAATTGGGTATCGGATTGACCAATCTCATTCGAACACAAACATAGTATATGGGTAATGCCCAAATGCTGGAGGGTGTACTTAGACCTTGCAGCGAGAGCCCCACCTATAAATAAGTTGTTGACCACGAGAGAAGGTCGCTCAGTATTTGCAGCATCAGAGACCAACGATGTCCTTTCAATGATGTGTTCAAGGCGCACCTGCAAGTTATTCATCATCAGACTCACTAGCTGCTTGAGAAAAAGAGCTTCCTCTATGTTCTAAATCAGATCTTTTGGAACCCACCTTTAACTCGTAGGCATCTGCCGCCATGTTGTTCTCGGTTCCATCAAAGAATCCAGAATGAAAATTGTTCTCCTGACAAAATCTAATCACGTCGGTCTTAAACACTTCATTCCATTGTTCTATCTCCTTGAGCAATTCAGGACCGACATCAACCTATTGGATCAAAACCGAAATTCCTAACTTAAGTCCAGCATTCTTTTCATTGTCAAACACAAGTCAACCTCATAAACATGAACCAGACGGTGCTGGTCAGCTAAGTAACTTTAATTTTCAGTTGAAGGGCAACCTTTCGGCAAAATGTGAGGTTGAATATCAATGCTACTTGTATGAATTTAGAGAAGACAGCCCCAAAGTATAATATGCTCTACACTGAAAAAATCAACTTGACTACACAACAATCAGATAAATAATCTTTATTGCCAACGCCGGTACCAGAGTTGCAACTTTGGGGGGGGGGGGGGGGGGGGGTCAAATGCATGATCGAAAAAATTGCACTGAACAGGAATAACATAAGAATCCCACAGGATTTTATTTGCAACGATGTTTGTTTGATCGCTACCACAGGAAAAGAAGATACTTTACAAGAGTTTTGAGTGGACGAAAAATTTCCAACGGAATGTAATGCAAAGGAATCCTTAGGAAATTTTAAATCAAAAGAAGCGCTTACCTTCGGAGTCTTGTAAAAATCACGAAGTCTCATTGTCATTCTACTTCGGGGAGCATCTGCACTCCCCTTCAAGTGTTTACCGCTCCAACTGTCCCTGGACATAGGAGAATCAGAGCTTCCGCGGGATCCCACAGAAGACGTTTTTGTGCCATTTTTTTGCGTTCCAGTCTCACTATGAGACTCAATGTTCACGTGCTTATTAGATGGACAAGGAGTACTGTAGCTGGCTCCCGGAGATGGGAAATCAGAAATTGCAATATCATTATGGTCAGATTCCTCAGAGCTTTTAGTAATTATGGACGAGAAAACTCGCAGAACGCCATCCAATTTTTGGTATAGCTGGAGAAGAAATAGATGGAAACCCTCCAGATCCCTAAGAGCTGCACGAAATGCCACTCGGAATTCGTGAATCGCAGCAGCATTGTCTTCATCAGAAAGAGAGCAACAAGAATCAGTGGAAGTGATTGCCTCATCAGGTCCAGGAATCCCAAGCTTACCACCGGAAATTTCATATAAGATATTTGAGGAGTGCTCCGAGTTATTCAAAATGAGCTCTACAACTTTGGGATACCGTTCATGATCTTTGACACGTCTCCCTGCAGGTGGGCGACGGGGCACCCCAGTGTCAATTGCTACAATGTGGAAAGTCCCGCTCGCACTTTCAGCATTTTCTTGTACACTTTTCAGTGCATCTGCTGTTCGTGACATTAGGTCCACCTCCAAAGAATCTAATCTTCCATTTGCAGAGTGGAACCGTATTTCTTTTTGGAAAATATTAGAAAGCAGTGGATTGGAGCTTTCCGAAGTGCTCTTCGAGTCCTCAAATCTGTCCATACTGGGCAAGGATGATCTATCTGAAATCATCAAGTTTGCCGGATTGCCACGCCAACCAAGCTGACGGCATGGGAGCCTATCCTCATTCCTGAGTATCAGGTCTAGCATCAAGACCCTTCCAAGGGATGAAGAAGTAACACATGCAGCTTGCCGTGAACTGAATGCCTTTGGACTCTCTAGCAGGGGTGAGCCATGAATATAACTGGCAAACAAGGTGACAATTAACATCTTATATGCAGTTCAGAGTGAGAAAATGCATGCATCATCATATTTTTACTAAGGCTAGCAGTACCTCATTAGAAGAAGACATCGGCTTAGCTCAAGAGCTTCCAACAACTCTGAGCAAGTCATCTCACCAAGCTGATCATTATTTGAAACCGCTATTGCTCTTGCTTCTTCTGCAGCATGTTTTATCTCCTGCCACTCCAGGCTAGAATTATGCACTACCCTGGCCTGCAGTTTTAGATGAAGCTGGATAAGAAATCCAATGATAATGGTTGACACAAAATAAGTTTAAAGTATTCACTGGGTGTTCAAATTTACTTGTGGTGTCTGGACTCCAAGCAACCGTGCAAATTCATATCCCAAAAGTTCTGCCTGTGTCGCCATCTTTGATGCTGCAAACTTTATGACAGCTGCTTCTTCTTTTGGTAAACCATTGTTACCTAAAGCACTAAATAGAGCAAAGAACACAACGCCACCAGAGTTCACAGTCATCTATAAAGGAGGAAGAAGAAAGCAGCATGTTAATTGAACGAGTAAACAAATATTAAACTACAGAAGAAGAATATGATTTAGGCCTAATCTACAAAATGTTAATCCATGTTGGAGCCCCAACAACTGCCTTGAAAGTTGATCTCGGATGTGAAAAAGAGTGTATAAACTCAACTTATTTTTCTCACTAGCAACCTAGGAAGAATACAAATCGGCATGACAACAGACAGCAACAAACCTCAAGAGCTTTAGTCATCTCATCTTCAGAGTGTTCTGAACTACTACTGTGTTCTGTATGGTGCAGAGATGACAGCATATTCCATGAAAAGCCAGATGATTCAATGTCCAATGCAGAAGCATTCCCAAGCCTCTCCCACAAGCTTATTTCAGGAGGCTGATCAAGCGTAGGATTCTTTTCTCTGCTCGCCGCTTCTGCTTTAATCACTTCCTCCCTATAGTGAGCAGAGCAGAGCACAGTAGCAAAACAATGATAGAGCATTAGCACAACGAGCATAGAACGTTGATTTGCAAGCTTATGATCATTTATGTGGCATAAGGAAACAAATCCCTACATACTACTACTAAACAAAATCACAAGGTAACATTTAGATTTTTATTTACACAACTAAACAAATAAAAATGTAGAAGATGCCATCATGGGTAATTGGTTTCTTGCAAACTGTAGGCAGATTATTATTCTACTAATGGAGTCTTGCCTCTACTGCCATCGTTCTTTTATATAAAAAAAGTTTCTTGGTTGGAGAATATCAATACAATGCAGATCAACACATGGTATACATGTACTGCATGCTGGCATAAGGTCAGAACTAAACAGTAATCAATATGAACCATTATATCCAGTTAGGTTGTAAAGGATGAGTGTTGAATTAATCATTAGTCAAAATAGAATCCGGCAAACTAAGATGACTCTGAAGGCTTAAGCAGAGTTATACCTGTGTGTAATGTATTATCTTAATATAGCAGAGTTAAGAGTATTTTCGTGGAGAGGAAAAAATATACAGTTAAATATACAATCTAACCTAACATTACACCAAAATGAAGTCGAGGTATCAATGTGTTGGTATTTAGCATGTTCTCTAGTTAACTCTGGAAAGTAGAGAAACTGAAAAGAGGATTCAATCATGTTCCCCAGATGAGTATTCAAGTAAGGTTCCATAACCTATTTGCATATACGAGATTTGCATCAGAAGGTTCTTTGGATAAATCAGCATAACGTTTCTACAGTAGCTTTATCCAACAAGTAGATTAAGGTCACTTGTTTAGTTTAGCGACACCAGATAATCAATTGAGAAATAATCATGACTAGGATGTAGATGAATTTAGGCAAGCAACCTTAAGTCTGCGCTGCCAAAAAGTGAGAAGCTTCCACTTGGCATCACTTCAATCTTCGAATTGCGACGTGGGAACCCAGATGGGCGAAATGTCCCGCTCCGCAAACGTACCAGCGACACCCATTTCTCAAATGACTGTGCTGTTGTTGAGATATCACCGCCAAAGAACAAAGAAACCACCTATACAGAGAAGTAGAAATTAAAAAATCCAGACGATTGTGGTCTTCAGGTTTTCTCAGCAAGGAAAACCAGGAAACTGGAAATCACAACTGAATACTGCAAATAGAAGCACGTACACGAGAGGGTAGCTTCAGATTTCTCTCCTCCTCGTTTTCCTACAAGAAATGTTAAGTTTCTTAACTGTTTTGTCCGCAGTGAAAATAAACATTTCGAGCATTTTGGTACCATAGTTCACCAGCACGTTTGTGACTGATGATAGCATTGCAATAAAGAAAGACAGACGAGAAGCATAAACCAGATCGGTTCTTCCTAAAAATGAACCAGGTAATGCGCTTCTCTGAGTTGACAAGTAGTACAATCGTGCAAGAGTGTAGGTCTAACACTAACATGACTAGAACAGTTGCGATTTTCGCTCTCCCGATGTTGCATTGAAAGTTTCCCAAATTTTCGGCACGGCTCCTACACAAGTTCAACTCTGCACAGACCGACCCAGACTAATAATTAAAGAAAAGCCCAAATAGGCATAATGTTTGCCTACTAGATTCGATCAGGGCCTACGATTAAAGAAGGCGCATTTGGGGGTTTTCGGTTGTTCAATTCAGCCCAATCCCCGAAGCGCATTAGCATTCCCTGAACGGAGGCCCCTTTCCCCCCAGGCGGCCCCCAAATCCCACGCCAAGAACCACCCAGAACGCGCCGGATCCGTCTCGAGACGGCGGCGCGCGAGCAAGAAACGGGGAGAAGCGAGCGAGCGAGCTCACCCTGGGGAAAGGGACCGGCGGCGGCGCCTCCCGCTCCTTGCGTGCCTCGTCTTGCCGCGCTGCCCCCTGTTCCATGGGAGGGAGGGGCGGGCGCGGGTAGCCGTTGACGGCCCGGGAGCCTGGCGTGATATACACACTCGTGTAACCGCCCGCTACGGCGCGTAGTGGAGTACGAACGGCCGGCTCCCGGGGGAGGGGAATGCGGGCCGTCAAATCCGCCGGAAAGGGTGAGGATCTTGCGCGGGCTTTCGTGCCCCGCTCCGTGCCTTTCCGTCTATGGTGTCGGCTTTTTTCCCGTAATGGGTGATCAGTGGAGAGAGAGAGACGTCTCAGGCGTGGAGTGTTCACCGGACGGAAACCGCTTTCGCTTTTTTGGAAAAGGATTCCACGAAGCGAGACACGGGGGCTCTTTCCTGCGATTTGGGAGTAAAATACACAGGAGGTCGGTAGACATGGAGAAATCTAATTTGGTCACTCGATTTAAAGGGAACCTCAACACGGATCATCAAATGAATGGCACTAAACGGACGGGCATACCCGCCTCCACCTCAACGCTACGGGCATACCGCCTCCACCTCGGCTTTGCTCCTGGACAACTAACAGTCGGGCCCTTTGAGGCAGTAGTGGAGGTGCTGCCCACGATGGGGCGGGGATGTAGGCCTCCTTCTTGACAGTGGCAGTGGGGAGGACCGGGCGAGACTAGATGCCCGACTGACGACGTGGCGGGATGGCGGCTTAATGTCTACTACTACTCCCTCCGTCCGAAAATACTCGTCATCAAAATCTCCATTTATTCATTTTGATGACAAGTATTTTCGGACGGAGGGAGTACATAACTTATTTTTTGTAGTCGTGTTGGGCCTCCAATCGCGGAGTTTTGTAGAACAGTAGTAATTTTTTCTTAAGTGGATGACGTAACATTTATCAATCCGTGGGAGATGTAGGATGAAGATGTCTCTCTTAAACAACCCTGCAACCAAATGCAAGAAATTTCTTATGTCCCAAACACATCCAATACAATGGTAAACTATATAGGTGCACTAGTTCAGCGAAGAGATGGTGATATAAATGTAGTATGAATAGTAGATATAGGTTTTTGTAATGTGGAAAATAAAAAGACAGCAAGGTAGCAAGTGATAAAACGAGCACAAACGGTATTGCAATGCTTGAAAACAAGGCCTAGGATTCATATTTTCACTAGTGTAATATCTCAACAATGCTAACATAATTGAATCATATAACAATCCCTCAACGTGCGACAAAGAATCACTCCAAAGTTCTTATCTAGCGAAGAACATAAGATGAAATTATTGTAGGGTATGAAACAACCTCAAAGTTATCTTTTCCGATCAATCTATTGAGTTATTTCGATAAGTGTCACAAACAGCCCCTAGAGTTTGTACTAAAATAACATCATATGACACGCATCAACCAACTCTAATGTAACCTAGATACTCCAATGTCACCACAAGTATCCGTGAATTGATTATTCGATATGCATCAAACAACTTCAAATTCATAATATTCAATCTAATACAAAGAACATCAAAGAGTGCCCCAAGATTTCTAGGGAAGAAAGTAGGACAAAAACATGCATCAACCCTTATGCATAGATTACCCCATTGTCAGCTCGAAAATCCGCGAGTTGAGTGCCAAAACATACAGGAAGTGAATCAATATATTCCCCCATTGTCACTACTGTTGGGGAACGCGGTAATTTCAAAAAAAAAATCTAGGATCACGCAAGATCTATCTATTTGATGCATAGCAATAAGAGGGGAAAGTGTGTCCACATACCCTCGTAGACCGAAAGCGGAAGCGTTAGTTAACGCGGTTGATGTAGTCGAACATCTTTGCGGTCCAACCGATCCAAGTACCGAACATACGGCACCTCCGCGTTCAGCACACGTTCAGCTCGATGACGTCCCTCGTACGTTTAATCTAGTTGAGGCCGAGGGAGAGTTTCGCCAGCACGGCGGCGTGGTGACGGTGATGATAAAGTTACCGGCGCAAGGCTTCACCTGAGCACTACGATGATATGACCGAGGTGTGTAACTGTGGATGGGGGCACCACACACGGCTAAAAGATCAACTTGATCAACTTGTGTCTATGGGGTGCCCCCTCCCACGTATATAAAGGAGGGAGGGAGGAGGAGGCCGACCAAGGGGTGGCGCGCCCAAGGGGGGGAGTCCTACTCCAAGTAGGTTTGGCTCCCCCTTTCCTATTCCTATTAGGAGAAGGAGGAAGGAGGAGGAGAGAAGAAGGAAAGCGGGGGCCGGCCCCCAAACACTAAACCAATTTGATTTGGGCCTAGGGGGGCGTGCCCCACCGCTTACCCGTTGCCTCCTATCTCCACTAGGGCCCATTAAGGCCCATTGACTCCCCGGGGTTTTCCGGTAACCTCCCGGTACTCCGAAAAATATTCGATACACTTCGGAACCCTTCTGGTGTCCAAATATAACCTTCCAATATATCAATGTTTATGTCTCGACCATTTCGAGACTCCTCGTCATGTCCGTGATATCATCTGGGACTCCGAACAACCTTCGGTCATCAAATCACATAAACTCATAATACAAATTGTCATCGAACATTAAGCGTGCAGACCCTACGGGTTCGAGAACTATGTAGACATGACCGAGACACGTCTCTGGTCAATAACCAATAGCGGAACCTGGATGCTCATACTGGTTCCTACATATTCTACGAAGATCTTTATCGGTCAAACCGCCAACATACGTTGTTCCCTTTGTCATCGGTATGTTACTTGCCCAAGATTTGATCGTCGGTATCATCATACCTAGTTCAATCTCATAACCGGCAAGTCTCTTTACTCGTTCCATAATACTTAATCCTGCAACTAACTCATTAGTTACAATGCTTGTAAGGCTTATAGTGATGAGTATTACCGAGAGGGCCCAGAGATGCCTCTCCGAAACACGGAGTGACAAATCCTAACCTCGATATATGCCAACCCAACAAACACCTTCGGAGACACCTGTAGAGCACATTTATAATCACCCTTTTACGTTGTGATGTTTGGTAGCACACAAAGTGTTCCTCCGGTATTTGGGAGTTGCATAATCTCATAGTATGAGGAACTTGTATAAGTCATGAAGAAAGCAGTAGCAATGAAACTTACATGATCATAATGCTAAGCTAACGGATGGGTCATGTCCATCACATTATTCTCCTAATGATGTGATCCCGTTCATTAAATGACAACACATGTCTATGGTTAGGAAACATAACCATCTTTAATTAACGAGCTAGTCAAGTAGAGGCATATTAGGGACTATTTGTTTTGTCTATGTATTCACATATGTACTAAGTTTCCGGTTAATACAATTCTAGCATGAATAATAAACATTTATCATGAATTAAGGAAATAAATAATAACTTTATTATTTACTTTAGGGCATATTTCCTTCAGTCTGCCACTTGCACTAGAGTCAATAATCTAGTTCACATCACCATGTGATTTAACACAAATATTCACTTTTGTATGTGATTAACACCCATAGCTCACATCGTCACGTGACCAATACCCAAAGTGTTTACTAGAGTCGATAATACAGTTCACATCGCTATTTGATTAACACCCAAAGAGTATTAAGGTGTGACCATGTTTTTCTCGTGAGAGATGTTTAGTCAACGGGTCTGTCATATTCAGAGCCGTATGTATTTCGCAAAAATTCTATGTCTACAATGCTCTGCACAGAGCTACTCTAGCTAATTGCTCCCACTTTCAATATGTATCCATATTGAGACTTAGAGTCATCTGGATCGGTGTAAAAGCTTACATCAACGTAAATCTTTACGACGATCTCTTTTATCACCCCCATAATTGAGAAATATTTCCTTAGTCCTCACTAAGGATAATTTTGATCGCTATCCAGTGATCTACTCTTAGATCACTATTGTACCCCCCTTGCTAAAACTCATGGCAAGGTACATAATAGGTTTGGTACATAGCACAGCATACACCTATGACTGTGGCATAGGGAATGACTTTCATTCTCTTTCTATTTTCTGTCGTGGTCGGGCTTTGAGTCTTACTCAATTTTACACCTTGTAATACAGGCAAGAACCCTTTCTTTGACCGATCAATTTTTTAACCTTTTCAAAATTTTATCAAGGTATGTGTTTTGTGAAAGTCCAATTAAGCGTTTTGATCTATCTCTATTGATCTTGATGCCCAATATGTAAGCAGCTTCACCGAGGTCTTTCATTAAAAAACTCTTATTCAAGTATCCCTTTATGATATCCAGAAATTCTATATTATTTCCAGTTAACAATATGTCATCCACATATAATATTAGAAATGCTACAGAGCTCCCACTCACTTTCTTGTAAATACAGGCTTCACTGCAAGTCTGTATAAAACTATATGCTTTGATCAACTCATCAAGGTGTATATTCCAACTCCGAGATGCTTGCACCAGTCCATAGATGGATCGCTGGAGCTTGCACACCTTGTTAGTACCTTTAGGATTGAAAAAACCTTCTGGTTGCATCATATACAACTCTTCTTTAAGAAATATTCATTTAAGGAATGTAGTTTTGACATCCATTTGCTAGATTTCATAAAATATGGCAACTGCTAACATGATTCGGACGGATTTAAGCATCGCTACAGTTGAGAAAATATCATTATAGTCAACACCTTGAATTTGTCAAAAACCTTTTGCGACAAGTCGAGATTTGTAGATAGTAACACTACTATAAGTGTCCGTCTTCCTCTTGAAGATCCATTTATTTAATATGACTTGCTGACCATCGGGCAAGTCCACCAAAGTGCACACTTTGTTCTCATACATGGATCCCATCTCAGATTTCATGGCCTCAAGCCATTTCGCGGAATCTGGGCTCATCATTGCTTCCTCGTAGTTCATAAGTTCATCATGATCTAGTAACATGACTTCCAGAACAGGATTACCGTACCACTCTGGTGCGGATCTTACTCTGGAAGACCTACGAGGTTCGGTAGTAACTCGATCCAAAGTTTCATGATCATCATCATTAGCTTCCTCACTAATTGGTGTAGGAATCACGGGAACTGATTTCTGTGATGAAATACTTTCCAATAAGGGAGAAGGTACAGTTACCTCATCAAGTTCTACTTTCCTCCCACTCACTTCTTTCGAGAGAAACTCATTTTCTAGAAAGGATCCATTCTTAGCAATGAATATCTTGCCTTCGGATCTGTGATAGAAGGTGTACCTAACAGTTTCCTTTGGGTATCCTATGAAGACGCAGTTCTCCGATTTGGGTTCGAGCTTATCAGGTTGAAGCTTTTTGATATAAGCATCGCAGCCCCAAACTTTAAGAAATGACAACTTTGGTTTCTTGCCAAACCATAGTTCCATAAGGAGTCGTCTCAACGGATTTCGATGGTGCCCTATTTAAAGTGAATGTAGCTGTCTCTAATGCATAACCCAAAAACGATAGTGGTAACCCGGTAAGAGACATCATAGATCGCACCATATCCAATAAAGTGCGGTTACGACGTTCGGACACACCATTATGCTGTGGTGTTCCATGTGGCGTGAGCTGTGAAACTATTCCACATTGTTTTGAATGAAGGCCAAACTCGTAACTCAAATATTCTCCTCTACAATCAGATCGTAGAAACTTTATTTTCTTGTTACAATGATTTTCCACTTCACTCTGAAATTCTTTGAACTTTCCAAATGTTTCAAACTTGTTTCATTAAGTAGATATACCCATATCTGCTCAAATCATCTGTGAAGGTCAGAAAATAACGATACCCGCCACGAGCATCAACACTCATTGGACCGCATACATCGGTATGTATTATTTCCAATAAGTCGCTAGCTCGTTCCATTGTTCCGGAGAATGGAGTTTTAGTCATCTTGCCCATAAGGCACGGCTCGCAAGCACCAAATGATTCACAATCAAGTGATTCTAAAAATCCACCTTTATGGAGTTTCTTCATGCGCTTTATATCGATATGACCCAAACGGCAGTGCCACAAATATGTTGCACTATCATTATCAACTTTGCATCTTTTGGCATCAATATTATGAAGTCACTATGGTCAAGATTCAATAAACCATCAATATTGGGTGTATGACCATAGAAGGTTTTATTCGTAAACAGAATAACAATTTATTCTTTGTCTTAGATGAATAATTGTATCATAATAAACATGATATAATCATATTTATGCTCAACGCAAACACCAAATAACATTTATTTAGGTTCAACACTAATCTCGAAGGTATAGGGAGTGTGCGATGATGATCATATCAATCTTGGAACCACTTCCAACACACATCATTATTTCACTCTCAACTCGTCTTTGTTTATTTTGTAACTCATGTTTTCGAGTTACTAATCTTAGCAACCGAACAAGTATCAAATACCAAGGGGCTACTATAAACACTAGTAAGGTACACATTGATAACCCACAAGTGTAGGGGATCGCAACAGCTTTCGAGGGTAGAGTATTAAACCCAAATTTATTGATTCAACATAAGGGGAGCCAAAGAATATTCTTGAGTATTAGCAGTTGAGTTGTCAATTCAACCACACATGGATAACTTAGTGTCTGCAGCAAGGTATTTAGTAGCAAAGTAATATGATAGTAATGGTAACGGTGGTAAAAGGTAAAGATAGTAATAGCAATGTTTTTGGTCTTTTGTAGTGATTGTAACAGTAGCAACGGAAAAGTAAATAAGCGAAGCACAATATATGAAAAGCTCGTAGGCAATGGATCAGTGATGGATAATTATGCCGGATGCGATTCCTCATGTAATAGCTATAACATAGGGTGACACAGAACTAGCTCCAGTTCATCAATGTAATGTAGGCATGTATTCCGTAAATAGTCATACGTGCTTATGGAAAAGAACTTGCATGACATCTTTTGTCCTACCCTCCCATGGCAGCGGGGTCCTAGTGGAAACTAAGGGATATTAAGGCCTCCTTTTAATAGAGAACCGAACCAAAGCATTAACACATGGTGAATACATGAACTCCTCAAACTACGGTCATCACCGAGAAGTATCCCGATTATTGTCACTTCGGGGTTGTCGGATCATAACACATAATAGGTGACTATAGACTTGCAAGATAGGATCAAGAACACACATATATTGATGAAAACACAATAGGTTCAGATCTGAAATCATGGCACTCGGGCCCTAGTGACAAGCATTAAGCATAGCAAAGTCATAGCAACATCAATCTCAGAACATAGTGGATACTAGGGATCAAACCCTAACAAAACTAACTTGATTACATGATAAATCTCATCCAACCCATCACCGTACAGCAAGCCTATGATGGAATTACTCACGCACGGCGATGAGCATCATGAAATTGGTGATGGAGGATGGTTGATGATGACGACAGCGACGAATCCCCCTCTCCGGAGCCCCGAACGGACTCCAGATCAGCCCTCCCGAGAGAGATTAGGGCTTGGCGGCAGCTCCGTATCGTAAAACGCGATGGAACTTTCTCCCTGATTTTTTTCTCCCCGAGACGGAAGATATGGAGTTGGAGTTGAGGTCGATGGAGGTCCAGGGGGCCCACGAGATAGGGGGGCGCGCCCTACAGGGGGGCGCCCCCTGTCTCGTGGACAGGCCATGGGCCCCTTGATGTATTTCTTTCGCCCAGAAATTCTTATTAATTCCAAAAAGTGCCTTCGTGGATTTGTAGGTCATTCCGAGAACTTTTATTTTCTACACATAAAACAACATCATGGCAGTTCTACTGAAAAAAGCGTGAGTCCGGGTTAGTTTCATTCAAATCATGCAAGTTAGAGTCCAAAACAAGGGCAAAAGTGTTTGGAAAAGTAGATACGTTGGAGACGTATCAACTCCCCCAAGCTTAAACATTTGCTTGTCCTCAAGCAATTCAGTTGATAAACTGAAAGTGATAAAGAAAAACTTTTACAAACTCTGTTTGCTCTTGTTGTTGTAAACATGAAAAGCTAGCATTCAAGTTTCAGCAAATATTATGAACTAACCATACTCACAATAACAATTAGGTCTCACAATTACTCATATCAATAACATAATCAGCTAGCGAGCCATAATAATAAACTCCGGATGACAACACTTTCTCAAAACAATCATAACATGATATAACAAAATGGTATCTCGCTAGCCCTTTCTGAGACCGCCAAAACATAAATGCAGAGCACCTTTAAAGATCAAGGACTAACTAAACATTGTAATTCATGGTAAAAGAGATCTAGTCAATTTATACACAATATAAACCAATAATAATGAACGCAAATGATAGTGTGCTCTCCAGCGAGTGCTTTTTAATAAGAAGGTGATGACTGAACATAAAAGTAAATAGATAGGCCCTTCGCAGAGGGAAGCAGGGATTTGTAGAGGTGCCAGAGCTCGATTTTAAAATAGAGATTGTGTAGGACCTTGAGAAGAAGTAAGTAAGTCTATGGGGGGGTGATTAGACTACTTGACCAATTAAAAACTATGCCTTTTCCCAATTTTAATCTTTAGCAGATTTTACCAATCTTAGCATAAGTCAAGCAATCTTCACACAATTCAAGCAAGCATGCAAAGGAGTATATGAGCAGCGGAAAGTAAAGCATGCAACTTGCAAGAATGTAAAGGGAAGGGTTTGGAGGATTCAAACGCAATTGGAGACACGGATGTTTTTATCGTGGTTCCGATAGGTGGTGCTATCGTACATCCACGTTGATGGAGACTTCAACCCACGAAGGGTAACGGTTGTGCGAGTCCACGGAGGGCTCCACCCAAGAAGGGTCCACGAAGAAGCAACCTTGTCTATCCCACCATGGCCGTCGCCCACGAAGGACTTGCCTCACTAGCGGTAGTCTTCACGAAGTAGGCGATCTCCTTGCCCTTACAAACTCCTTAGTTCAACTCCACAGTCTTGTCGGAGGCTCCCAAGTGACACCTAGTCAATCTAGGAGACACCACTCTCCAAGAAGTAACAAATGGTGCGTTGATGATGAACTCCTTGCTCTTGTGCTTCAAATGATAGTCTCCCCAACACTCAACTCTCTCTCATAGGATTTGGATCTGGTGGAAAGAAGATTTGAGTGGAAAGCAACTTGGTGAAGGATAGAGATCAAGATTCATATGGTAGGAATGGAATATCTTGGCCTCAACACATGAGTAGGTAGTCCTCTCTCAGAAATGGTAAGTTGGAAGTGTAGGTTTGTTCTGATGGCTCTCTCTACGAATGAAGAGGAGGTGGAGGGGTATATATAGCCTCCACACAAAATCTAACCGTTACACATAATTTACCAATCTCGGTGGGACCGAATCAACAAACTCGGTCGGACCGATTCAGTAAACAATGTGACTGTTAGGATTTTTGGTGGGACCGACATGCAACACAGTAGGACGGATATGATTAGGGTTAGTGTCGGTGTCAAAACCGGCGGATCTCGGGTAGGGGGTCCCGAACTATGCGTCTAGGCGGATGGTAACAGGAGACAAGGGACACGATGTTTTACCCAGGTTCGGGCCCTCTTGATGGAGGTAAAACCCTACGTCCTGCTTGATTGATATTGATATTGTGGATGTTTACAAGAGTGGATCTACCACGAGATCAAGGAGGCTAAACCCTAGAAGCTAGCCTATGGTATGATTGTAATGGTTGTTGTTGTTGTGTCCTACGGACTAGAGCCATCCGGTTTATATAGACACCGGAGAGGGCTAGGGTTACATAGAGTCGGTTACAATGGTAGGAGATCTACGTATCCGTATCGCCAAGCTTGCCTTCCACGCCAAGGAAAGTCCCATCCGGACACGGGACGAAATCTTCAATCTTGTATCTTCATAGTCTTGGAGTCCGGTCGATGATGATAGTCCGGCCGATGATAGTTCGGCTGATGATGGTAGTCCGGCTATCTGGACACCCCCTAATACAGGACTCCCTCAGTAGCCCCTGAACCAGGCTTCAATGACGATAAGTCCAGCGCGTATATTGCTTGGCATTGCAAGGCGGGTTCCTCCTCCGAATGATAGAAGATTGTGAACACCAGGATAGTGTCCGGCTCTGCAAAATAAATTCCACATTCCACCGTAGAGAGAATAATATATACACACGTTCAATCTGCTGACGTTTTGTGCGGCATGACATCACGCCACTACCAAGCCATTACTTGAATCGTTTTTTACTCTACCACCTCAGCGCATTTAGCGAAGCGGTTTCCTTGGCACGTCTTGTCGAAGCAGAGATTGTGTTCCCCCTTAATCCGGGATTCTCATCAATACGGACGTGGGTAACCCAACCGCGCCATTGATGGTGACGCTTGGGGGATAAGCGAGTTTTACCAGGCCGGTGGGGGACGCGTAGACTTCGCCCGCCCATATAAGGGATAAGGATTCACCTTTTCACCTACGCCTTCTTCCTCCTTTGCTTATCCATCTCCGCGCACTCGAGCTCCAGCGCCCAAGCCCGCACATCTCGTCTCAACCTTCCCCAGTTATGTCCGGAGCGGGAGGCAAGTGGATGACCTCCTCCGTTACGGAGGAGCACATCGAAAGACTGCGCAGCGCCGGCTACCTGTCCGGCGACATTGCACACCGGCTGCCCGACGAGGGGCAGCTCATCCCCACCCCCAGGCCCCATGAGAGGGTTGTTTTTCTTCCCCACTTCCTCCGCGGACTGGGCTTTCCACTTCACCCCTTTGTCCGGGGGCTCATGTTCTACTACGGCCTGGATTTCCATGATCTGGCGCCGAACTTCATCCTCAACATCTCGGCGTTTATCGTCGTGTGCGAGGCCTTCCTCTGCATCCAGCCCCACTTCGGCTTGTGGCTCAAGACCTTCAATGTTAAGCCGAAGGTAGTGAAGGGCACTCAAGCGGAGTGCGGAGGTGCCATGTTGGGAAAGATGCCCAACGTCCTTTGGTTCGAAGGGGCCTTCGTGGAATCCGTCAAGGGGTGGCAATCGGGGTGGTTCTATATCACCGAGCCGCGCGACCCTACATGGGCGGCGGCCCCCGAGTTCAGATCTGGTATCCCCACGCAACTCACCTCCTGGAAAGAGAAGGGCTTGCTGTGGGGTAGTTCGGAGGAGCTGACGGGACTCGAAGCCTGTATCCAGAAGCTGGTGAAGAAGCTCAGGCTGGTTAACGTGGTCCAAGTCATGCTCGTCCGCCGGATTCTCCCATGCCAGGAGCGGGCATTCAATCTGTGGGAGTTCAAATCGGAACACGACGTACGAAGGCGCCTGGAGGGTGTTGTTTAAGGGCGCCGAAGCCCCCGCATCCGCGACTGAAGATCGCGGATTTCGCTCGCAGCGCCAAGCCGATGAGGTAAGTGATTCTACCCCTTAACGGGACACTTGCTTTTCATAGTTTGACTCTATGCGGGTTTTAATTTCCCCTTTTCCTTTGACAGGACTGGATGAGGACGGCGGAGCAGATTATCTGCCCGGCTCCTATGCCAGAAACCCCAGTAGACACCCATCTAGCGAGGCTGCTGGTTCCGGCACCGCACGTGGTGCCGGAGAAGAAGGCCAAGAAGGAGGCCACAGGTGCTCGAAAGAGTTCCCGTTTTCAGGTGTCTGACGACTCCGGGGCGGACTCCTCCCCCAAAAACGAGGAGGAGAAAGAGGACTCTCTCCCAGAGGAGGGAGAGAGGAAGAGGAAGGCTTCCCCAACAGGGAGGCCGAAGGGTCCAAGAGGGGAAGGACTATTCCCCCGGACAGCTCCGCCAACATCAATGTTGGCGAGGAAGAATGGCCTTCAAGGGCCAGGCCTCCGGCGAGATCGTAAGTATCCGAATTCCTGAATGATTTATAATTTCTTTTTCTGTGTCACATAGTGTCATTCTGATGCCGCATGCTGCCTGTAGTCCGGCCAATGATGATCTCCCCGCTTCATCGAGCGGGTCGTTGGCTCCGTCGGATGTAGACTCCATCCTGACCGCCTCCACCCCTCGCGACACCGAGGACGCAGAGGTGGGATCCCAAGAAGGGACCCATCAGGGGGAGGCTCCGGAGGCGCCACAAGGCGGCCTCCCGGACTTTGCGCCGGACTCCACATCAGAACCCGCAGTGGTTCCGGAGTCCGGCCGGCGGCCCCTTCGCATGAAGGGCAAGACCGTGACGCCGGCAGCTTCCGTCCAACCGGAGGCGCCGGACAATTTGTTGGAGGCGCTGCAGAGTGCTTCCATCGAGGAAGAACACCGCACCCATATGAGTGCGGTGATTCAGAAGGTATAGCTTGCCAAGAGCGGGCTGACCGAAGCCTGCAATAGCCTTCTATCAGGCTTTGAGGTAAGAAGTTAAAAATATGCAATGTAATACCGCATAGACAGTAGCCCCTGATGCTTGGTTCGGTGTTCGGAAAGAAAAGCCAGACTGAGGATCTGAAAAAAAAGAAGATATACGCAGGGTTGCTAAAAAATTATGTCAATATGGGTTGCAGGCTGCGCTGCTGACCTCTGCCGCACTGACTGCGGAGGTTGGTGCTTTGAAGTAGGAGCTCGAGCGGTCTGAGAAAGAGCTCGGCCACACCAAGAAGCAGCTCCAGGACAAAGAAGGTGAGTAACACCACTTTGAACTTGTACCTTACAGAAAAGGATTTAGGTTGCAACAAAAAATAACAAGGATAACATGGGTACTGCAGGGGCCACGAGCGAGGTGGCGACCCTGAAGGAGGCCGTGTCCGCGGCCGAACGCAATGCGGCCGCGGAACAGGCAGAGCGAGAAAAACAGGAGGCGCGGGTGGCGGTGGTTCGTTAAGAGCTCCAGGCTCTCATGGAAAAGCATGAGAGTTTGGAGCGTGACTCAAAGACTCGAGAGTCCGAGCTTGCCTCAGCTCTCGAAAGTGCCAAAACTGCCAAGGCCGATGCCCGTAAGTCCCTTCAGGAGATTGAGTTGGTGAGGAAGATAGCGGCGGGTAAGGCATTTTTCATGCAAAGCAAGCATGTGAATGTAAATTACGTGTTACTTACCCGAATTTGGAGCTCTCTAGGGGTGTTTGCAGATCTGCCTCGCAGCGTGTCTGATGCCGCCGCATTCTACCGAGCCGAGGAGGGGAGCTCAACGGAGAAGGTCTTCTGGTCTCAGTATGCTGAGGCCGGCCATCCGGTGCCCCCTAGAGACCAGCTGAAGCAGCTGGTCGAGCTCCACAAGGTAGCCGAGAAGGCCATGAAGGGCCTTATAGTCCGGCTGTGGCCTAGAGAGGCCATGCCTGGGAGCTATTTCGGCCTCGTGCGACGGTTGGTGGATGCGTGCCCCTTGGTGGAGGTTATCAAGCGCTCCGCCTGTATTGAAGGTGCTCGTCGGGCCCTTGCCCGCGCAAAGGTGCATTGGGGCAAGCTGGATGCGAAGAAGCTAATCACTGACGCGCCACCACCGGGCAAGGAATATCGTACGCCCGAGATGTACTATAAGACTGTCCTGAAGGGTGCCCGCAAGATTGCGGATGAGTGCCCCAGGGATGTAATTATTGAGTAAATTCGCAATGTGTTATCCTGTGCGCTGAAAACTTTGTTCATATGCGCTAAGCAACGCTTGTTAATTTAAAATATTACCTTCTGTGCGGCCGTTTATTAAATCTGAGAGATGGCAAGTCGTCGGCTTCAGCCCCCATGCCACGAGTGCTGGGGTGTTCGGGATAAACTTGAGCACTCTTGTTCCCATTTTTGGGTCCATCTAGGGAGGCGCTCAACACAACGAACAAGGCAACCGGACTTATAGTGCTTGAACACTCTCACTTAGCCATAGAATTCTATAATTTTAAATTTCGGCGAAGCCCCTAGTATTCGGAAGACCGAATTCGGGGCGCTATCCACGCCTTCGTCGGACATTATCCGGTACTTCGCTCGAAGCGGCGTAGGTCTTTAAGGACCCGAAAAGACCTCTCGAACAGCGACCAGTCTCTCGCCTTATCATGACAGTTAGTTTTAGCTTTCTCCACTGAGGCGTTAACCCAGCTCAACCGGGGCGCAATCGCAGTGGTTCTCCCAGTGCTACCTTAGCCGATAGAACGGAACGTAAGGTGCCAAACATGGGAGCCGGGCAAACCCAACTATTGACCCAAGACATGATTCGGAGCCGATTCATATAATGCTATAAGTTCGGGGTGCCGCACTTGTGAAAGTGTTCGGACTTTATCACACCATAATGCGGGGAACATAAGCCCCTGGTGTATTTGGCCGTACCAAAATGTACGGATGCAACATGTCGTAAATGAACATATATATATAAGGTAATGCAATTATGGGCAAAAAGTGCTGCATTCTATTCGAGAAGATATGCTATGAGTGCAGAATGATACAAATAGTGCGGAAAGCAAGGGATTGGATGAATTAAAGGCGTCTCCCTCCAGGGGTAGGCCGCGGAGCAGTGTATTTAACAAATTTAATGCTCGTAATGGAGACCACCTGAGTGTTCGTCGCAGCCTTTGTCCCTCCCTGGCTGTTGCATCATGAGTTCGGTAGGTTCGCCGCCGGACAGAGTTCTATATAAAAAAAAGAGAGAAATAAAAGATAAAAAGAGCGACACACTTGGGAGCCCCTGGTGTGGTCGAACCGCACTGTGGGTCTGTTGTGGTTGTGCCTCTCCCCCTATGCCCATGGTATCTCCAGGGCGTAATTATGTACGCGGAGAGTTTGTCTTACAATTGTGCGAGGGCTGGGGTTGAGGCCGCATTGCTACGCGTGCTCGGAACGTGCCAGGTGGTCTTGGTTGATGTTGCTCCGGGCACGTTTGGCCGTGTCCGGTCGTTTAACGGCCGGACTCGAAAATTGCCTTAAAAGGCTGCTCTGTACTTCTGCCGCGAGAGCCGCTGTATGTTCCTCCGTTCGGAGGGAGCGTTCCATGTTTCCATTGACCGTGATGACTCCACGAGGGCCTGGCATCTTGAGCTTAAGGTATGCATAATGCGGCACGCGTTGAATTTTGCGAACGCGGTTCGTCCGAGCAGAGCATGATAGCCACTGCGGAATGGGACTATGTCGAAGATTAACTCCTCGCTTCGGAAATTATCCGGGGATCCGAAGACCACTTCCAGTGTAACTGAGCCTGTAAAACTGGCCTCGACACCTGGTATGACGCCTTTGAAGGTTGTCTTTGTAGGTTTAATCCTTGAAGGGTCTATGCCCATCTTGCACACTGTATCCTGATAAAGCAGGTTTAGGCTACTGCCGCCGTCCGTCAGGACTCTCGTGAGGTGAAATCCATCGACGATTGGGTCTAAGACCAATGCGGCGAATCCGCCATGGCGGATACTGGTCGGATGGTCTCTTCGATCGAAAGTGATCGGGCAAGAGGACCATGGGTTGAATTTTGGGGCGACTGGCTCTATCGCGTATACGTCCCTTAGTGCATGCTTCCACTCCCTCTTGGGTATATGTGTTGCGTATATCATGTTTACCGTCCGAACTTGAGGGGGGAATCCCTTTTGTCCTCTGTTGTTCGGCGGCCGGGTCTCTTCCTCGTCATCGTTGTGTAGCCCCTTGTCATTGTTTTCGGCGATTAATTTGCCTGCCTGCTTGAATACCCAACAATCTCTGTTGGTGTGGTTAGCTGGCTTTTCGGGGGTTCCATGTATTTGATAGGAGCGGTCGAGTACGGTCCAAATTGGACGGGCCCGAAGTGGTTCTTTTGAATGGCTTCTTCCGTTGACCGGGCTTGGAGCCTCGGAATCCGGCGTTGACTGCCATATCCTCGTTGCTGTCGCCGCTAATGCGGCGTTTGTTTTTGTTTTGACGTGACCTGCCATTGCGGTCCTTGGTATCCGGACTGCCAGCGTTTTTGCTGAGGTTGTTGCTGTGAGCTAGCCAGCTATCCTCTCCCACACAGAAGCGGGTCATGAGTGATGTGAGGGCTGCCATGGATTTCGGCTTCTCCTGTCCTAGGTGCCGGGCCAGCCACTCATCGCGGATGTTATGTTTGAAGGCAGCAAAGGCCTCTGCATCCGAACAGTCGACGATTTGATTTTTCTTTGTTAAGAACCGTGTCCAGAATTGCCTGGTTGATTCGTCTGGCTGCTGGATTATGTGGCTTAGGTCATCTGCGTCCGGTGGTCGCACATACGTGCCCTGGAAGTTGTCGAGGAATGCGGCTTCCAGGTCTTCCCAGCATCCAATTGACTCTGCGGGCAAGCTGTTAAGCCAATGCCGAGCTGGTCCTTTAAGCTTGAGCGGGAGATATTTGATGGCGTGAAGATCGTCGCTGCGGGCCATATGTATATGGAGGAGATAATCCTCAATCCAAACCGTGGGGTCTGTTGTGCCATCGTAGGATTCGATATTAACAGGTTTAAACCCTTCAGGGATTTGATGATCCATTACTTCGTCAGTGAAGCATAGTGGGGGTGCGGCGCCTCTGTATTGAGCAATATCGTGACGTAGCTCGAGAGAGCGTTGTCTGCTGTGTTCGGCCCGGCCGGAGTAGTTGTATCCGGCACGACGGTATTCGTCATGGGTCTTGGGGCTCCCACATGATCCATAGATAGATCTGGATTGTCTTGCCTTGTCCTCCAATATATCCCGCAAGTCCGGCGCATTCCCCCGTGGCTTCATGCTTTTTGAGCGATGCCGGGGTACGGTTTTGGTGGAGGGCTTGCACGCCTCTCTGTCGCGGCCACGAGGTGGTCGGTCTGCCGTATTGTGCACTGGTGATGCAGGTTTGTACGCTTCCTCCTCTAGTCGGGGGAGCAGCTTGCGTTTTGGGTAACTTTTGGAGGGGCGTTCGAGTTCATACTCTTCGGCCGCGAGGACCTTGGTCCATCTGTCGGCTAGTAGGTCTTGATCAGCTTGAAGCTGTTGCTGCTTTTTCTTTAGGCTGTTTGCCATGGCCATTAGCCTGCGTCTGAAATGCTCTTGTTCGACGGGATCCTCAGGCACGACGAATTCGTCGTCGTCGAGGCTTGCCTCGTCTCCGGAGGGAGGTAAGTAATTATCATCCTCGACCTCTTCGTCTGCCGCCCTCTCGTGAGGGCTTGCTTCTGCCTCCTCCTGCGCTGGACCGTGCTGGAGGGGGTTGTCTTCGCCACTTTCTGGGGTGTTATTATCTCCTGTGCCGGAATCTCCATTCTTGCTGTGGCGGGATTTAGAGCGGCGCCGCTGACGTCGGCGCTTGGGCTGTTTCTTTAAGGAATCGGCCTCCGTTGCTTCTTCGTCGTCCCCATCTTTTGGGGTGTCCATCATGTATATGTCGTATGACGAGGTGGTCTTCCAGTGTCATGTAGGTACTGGTTCTTGATAGTCTCCGGCATCGTCGTCCATACCGTCGATGTCTTCGGAGTCGTAGTCGAGTACGTCGGTTAGATCGTCGACGATGGCTACGAAGTGGGTGGTGGGTGGGCTCTGAATTTCTTCGTCGTCCGCGTCCCAACCATCCTGGTCGTAGTTCGGCCAGGGCTCTCCAGATAGCGAGAGATGCTTCAGCGAATTTAAGATATCGCCGAAGGGTAAGTGCTGAAAGATGTCCGCAGCGGTGAATTCCATGATCGGCGCCCAATCGGATTCGACTGGCAGGGGCGCAGGAGGTTCGGAGTCCGGCAGAGAGTCCGGCACCTCGGAGTCATGAGCTTTATGCGGGACAAGGTAAGTGTTTGGCTCCATCGCCGTAGAAGTTGCAGCTCCCGAGGCGGTGTCCAGCCATCCGTCCTCGATCTGAGCGATCGGCTCCGGACTATGGGTCGGAGCGGATTCGTGTGCGGCCTCCCAGGTGCTGTCCGGCGGCAGAGTTAGGTCGTGCCCATCGTGACAGCGCGGCACGCTCGGCTGTGGCTCAGATCCATCGAAGCTCAAGTCCCCGCGGATATCGGCCGTGAAGTTTAGGCTTCCAAACCTGACCTGGCGGCCAGGGGCGTAGCTTTCGATCTGCTCCAGATGGCCAAGTGAGTTGGCCCGCAGTGCGAAGCCGCCGAATACGAAGATCTGTCCGGGGAGAAAAGTCTCACCCAGGACTGCGTCGTTGTCGATTGAAGAGGCCATCAAGCCTATCGGTGACGACACAGAGGAACTCAATGAAAGCACCAATGTCGGTGTCAAAACCGGCGGATCTCGGGTAGGGGGTCCCGAACTGTGCGTCTAGGCGGATGGTAACAGGAGACAAGGGACACGATGTTTTACCCAGGTTCGGGCCCTCTTGATGGAGGTAAAACCCTATGTCCTGCTTGATTGATATTGATATTGTCGATGTTTACAAGAGTGGATCTACCATGAGATCAAGGAGGCTAAACCCTAGAAGCTAGCCTATGGTATGATTGTAATGGTTGTTGTTGTTGTGTCCTATGGACTAGAGCCATCCGGTTTATATAGACACCGGAGAGGGCTAGGGTTACATAGAGTCGGTTACAATGGTAGGAGATCTACGTATCCGTATCGCCAAGCTTGCCTTCCACGCCAAGGAAAGTCCCATCCGGACACGGGATGAAGTCTTCAATCTTGTATCTTCATAGTCTTGGAGTCCGGTCGATGATGATAGTCCGGCCGATGATAGTTCGGCTGATGATGGTAGTTCGGCTATCCGGACACCCCCTAATCTAGGACTCCCTCAGTTAGGGCATAACGTAATCTCGGTGAGACCGATTACACAAACTCGGTGAGACCAATTTTGGTAATTAGCTAACTAGAGAGTTGGTCTGGCAAACTCGGTGGGACCGATTACTCAAACTCGGTGGGACCAATTTTGGTAATAAGTTAACCAGAGAGTTTGCATTGTAATCTCGGTAGGACCGATTGCTCAAACTCGGTAAGACCGATTTTGATAATGGACATACACAGAGAGATTACAATCCCATCTCGGTGAGACCGAGATCCCTATCGGTGAGACCGATTTGCCTAGGGTTTGTGGCAGTGGCTATGACATCCGAACTCGGTGGCGCCGGATAGAAAGAATCGGTGGGGCCGAGTTAGACTTTAGGTTTAGGACATATGTGTGTGGATGTGGGAAAGTAGTTGAGGGCTTTGGAGCATATCACTAAGCACTATGGAGCAAGAAACTCATTAAGCAACACCTCATCCCTTCTTGATAGTATTGGCTTTTCCTATAGACTCAATGTGATCTTGGATCACTAAAATATAAAATGAAGAGTCTTGAGCTTGAAGCTTGAGCCAGTCCTTTGTCCTTAGCATCTTGAAGGGGTTCCACATCCTTTAGTCCATGCCACTCCATTGTTGAACTTGTCTGAAACATACTAGATAAAAGTGTTAGCCCAACAAGAGATATGTTGACATTAATTACCAAAACCACCTAGGGAGCACTTGTGCTTTCAATCTCCCCCTTTTTGGTAATTGATGGCAACATACATCAAAGCTTTAGATAAAGGTATAGAGAATAGCAAGTAAAGCTTTGGAAAGACATGTAACAAGCATAAGCTCCCCCTACATGTATGCGATCATGTGAATATGGAATATAGAAGTATATGAATGCATGAACATGACAGAGTAAGCAGTGTGTTACATGTATCTTGGCCATATGCATCAGAGCAAAGAATATTAAAGAAAATACCTTCATGCTCATGAGTCCTTCTTGCAAACAGTATGTTCATCAGCAAGAATTCCTCATACACATGATTGTGATGCATATACTTACCTTGTGGTCTTGAGTTGGCTTAGGATGGAATGAACCTGCGTAAACAAGGTTAGATAACACAGATACACCTACTAGCCAGAGCAAACAAAAGGAACCACAAGAATACCAAGACTGGGATGACATGTAGAGAGTGAGTACTAAGTACCACATTTGATTTGACATGTCCCCAAAGGTAAAGATGCAATGAATTTAAATGATTTCTTTACCTTAGATGTCTTGCTACCCCTGAATCTAGCATGGGATACTGGGAGAAGATAGGGAACAGAAAATCAGAGCTAAAAGATACAAATGAACAGAGCTAATGCAAGTAAGCACATATGAACATGTCTTTCCCCTCAAGAAGACATGTGGCATCTCTCCTCTTGAACACCAAGCATCTGGGATCCTTGAGAAATACTCTCTTCTTGAGTATTCTCTCCCCCTGGAGATCTCTCTCTCCCCCTATGGAAGTGATACTCTCTCTCCCTTTGGAAGTGATAAGCTTTCATGTGATCTCTCTAAGTGATAAGCTTTGATTTGATCTCTCTCTCCCCCTTTGACATCAATTTCCAAGAAGGGCTTCTGGAATTTGTCGTGAATGGGTTTGATCCTTGAGTCACAGCACAAAGCATTTATAAAAATGTGATGCTTGTAGAGGACAAGATTCATTGAGTGGAGTTGGATCAGAAGAAACACAGAATAAGTGGCAAACTGTTTTTCCTGTTGTGAAATCGGTGGCACCGAGTGGTATGCTTCGGTTGTACCGAAAGGATTCGGTTGGACCTTAAACAACAAATCGGCGAAACCGAGTTCATCACAGAGAAAACACTTGTCACCTCATCTCACTAGACTAGTAAGATCTCACAATGATTTGCAAGGAATTAACTAAATGATATGCAATGAATTGGATGCTGGAAATGCAGAGCAAACAGAAAAGAAATAAATCTAGATGAAGTTTTTTTTTGAAAGGGGAAACAAATATGCATGAGACAAATGCAAGAGCACAGAAAAGAACATGAGAGAACTTCATCTAGAATTGGTCGGCGACAAAGTCACCTATGTTAGTGTATATTGACTTAGGAGTCAAGTGAGATCACTTGATCATAGGTCATACTCATCGTTTAAGCTCAAAATGGGGTTACCATTTTTCGTTTAAGCATCTTGATGTATTCACATCTTGTCGAGTTGCTTTAACTCATGTCTCGGAGTAAAGCTTCTCTAAGATGGAATAACATACCTTGGGTGGTGGTGTTGATCATGTAGTTGAACTTGTGTGGGTTGCTCAAGGTTGGTGTAGCTCATCAAGGTTGGGAGCACCACTTGGAATTTGAGTTCATCTACCTACATGGGTTAGTTCTTGCAAGGAAGAGAACTTGTGTATCCAAAAATGACAATCATGAAACTCAAACATAGAATTTGTCAAAGGATATGTTTGAATGGTTCTGTGCTTCCTTGTCTTCATCCACCATAGTGTAGAGACTTGGTGATGTAGAGATTTCTCAAGATATGAGTAGGTTACAATCTCATGGAATTTGATTCAACCAAGTACCTACATGGGTTAGATAACATGCAAGATGCAATTTTATCCAAGACATAAGATTATCATCATAAGAGAAATATCAAGGATTAGTCATAAGCTCATGTCTTGTAAGAAATATCAAGGATTAGTCATAAGACATAATTTTATCCAAGACATAAGCTCATCATAAGAAATATCAAGGACTTGTAAAGATAACTCAATCATACATAAAAGAATTCAGAGAAGAATCAAATATTGTTCATAGATAAGCTAGATCATAAACCCACAATTCATCGGTCTCAACAAACACACCGCAAAAAGAAGATTACATCGAATAGATCTCCACAAGAGAGGGGGAGAACATTGTATTGAGATCCAAAAAGAGAGAAGAAGCCATCTAGCTAATAACTATGGACCCGAAGGTCTGAAATAAACTACTCAGACTTCATCGGAGAGGCTATGGTGTTGATGTAGAAGCCCTCCGTGGTAGATGCCCTCTCCGAAGGAGCTCCGGAACAGGCCCCAAGATGGGATCTCGCGGATACAGAAGGTTGCGGCGGTGGAATTAGGTTTTTGGCTCCTGTTCTGATCTGACGGGGGTACGTAGATATATATAGGAGGAAGGAGTACGTCGGTGGAGCAACAGGGGACCCACGAGGCAGGGGGCGCGCCCAGGGGGGGGGCGCCCTCCACCCTCATGACCGCCTCTGGCACTTCTTGGAGTAGGGTCCAAGTCTCCTGGATCACGTTCGGTGAGGAAATCATGTTCCCGAAGGTTTTATTCCGTTTGGACTCCGTTTGATATTCTGTTTCTTCGAAATACTGAAATAGGCAAAAAACAACAATTCTGGGCTGGGCCTCTGGTTAATAGGTTAGTCCCAAAAATAATATGAAAGTGGAAAATAAAGCCCAATATTGTCCAAAACAGTAGGTAAAGTAGCATGGAGCAATCAAAAATTATAGATACATTGGAGACGTATCAAGCATCCCCAAGCTTAATTCCTGCTCGTCCTCGAGTAGGTAAATGATAAAAAAGAATTTTTGATGCGGAGTGATACTTTGGCATAATTTAAATGTAAATCTTCTTAATTGTGACATGAATATTCAGATCCAAAATATTCAAGACAAAAGTTAATATTAACATAAAAGTAATAATACTTCAAGCATACTAATCAAAGCAATCATGTCTTCTCAAAATAGCATGGTTAAAGAAAGTTATCCCTACAAAATCATATAGTCTGGCTATGCTCTATCTTCATCACACAAAGTATTTAATCATGCACAACCCCGATGACGAGCCAAGTAATTGTTTCATACTTTAGAAATCTCAAACTTTTTCAACTTTCACGCAATACATGAGCGTGAGCCATGGACATAGCACTATAGGTGGAATAGAATGGTGGTTGTGGAGAAGACAAAAAAGGAGAAGATAGTCTCACATCAACTAGGCGTATCAACGGGCTGTGGAGATGCCCATTGATAGATATCAATGTGAGTGAGTAGGGATTGGCATGCAACGGATGCACTAGAGCTATAAGTATATGAAAGCTCGACTAAAGATACTAAGTGGGTGTGCATCCAACTTGCTCGCTCACGAAGACCTAGGGCACTTTTGAGGAAGCCCATCATTGGAATATACAAGCCAAGTTCTATAATGAAAAATTCCCACTAGTATATGAAAGTGATAACATATGAGACTCTCTATCATGAAGATCATGGTGATATTTTAAAGCACAAGTGTGGAAAAAGGATAGTAGCATTGTCCCTTCTCTCTTTTTCTCTCATATTTTTTTCTTTTTTTTCCTTTTTTTCTTTTGGTGGGCTTCTTTGGCCTCTTTTTTTTATTTGGGCTTCTTTGGCCTCTTTTATTTTTCATAAAGTCTGGAGTCTCATCCCGACTTATGGGGGAATCATAGTTTCCATCATCCTTTTCTCACTGGGACAATGCTCTAATAATGATGATCATCACACTTTTTATTTTTCTTACAACTCAACAACTACAACTCGATACTTAGAACAAGATATGACTCTATATGAATGCCTCCAGCGGTGTACCGGGATATGCAATGAATCAAGAGCGACATGTATGAAAATTATGAAGGTGGCCTTGCCACAAATACAATTTCAACTACATGTTCATGCAAAAAGCAATATGACAAAAGTAATGTGTGTCATATGAACGGAACGGTGGAAAGTTGCATGGCAATATATCTCGGAATGGCTATGGAAATGCCATGATAGGTAGGTATGGTGGCTGTTTTGAGGAAGGTATATGGTGGGTGTATGATACCGGCGAGAAGTGCGCGGTATTAGAGAGGCTAGCAATGGTGGAAGGGTGAGAGTGCGTATAATCCATGGACTCAACATTAATCGAAAGAACTCATGCACTTGTTGCAAAAATTTAGAAGTCATCAAAAACCAAAGAATTAAATGCATACTCCTAGGGGGATAGATTGGTAGGAAAAGACCATCGCTCGTCCCCGACTGCCACTCCTAAGGAAGACAATCAATAAATAAAATTGTGCTTCGACTTCATCACAAAGCGGTTCACCATACGTGCATGCTACGGGAATCACAAACTTCAACACAAGCATTCTTTAAATTCATGATCACCCCAACTAGCATTGCTTTGATATTATCACCTCCATATCTCAAAACAATTATCAAGCATCAAACTTATCTTAGTATTCAATTCACTCAAAAGAAAGTTTCACATATCTTGAATACCAAGTATATTAACATTAAGCAAATTACCATGCTATTAACGACTCTCAAAATAATCTAAGTGAAGCATGAGAGATCAATAGTTTCTTTAAAACAAATCCACCACCGTGCTCTAAAATATCTAAGTGAAGCACTAGAGCAAAAATATCAAGCTCAAAAGATATAAGTGAAGCACAATGAGCGAAACTATCAAGCTCAAAAGATATAAGTGAATCACAATGAGTATTCTAGCAAATTCTAAATCATGTATGACTCTCTCAAAAGGTGTGTATAGCAAGGATAATTGTGGCAAACTCAAAGACACAAATAATAAAGACGCTCCAAGCAAAACACATATCATGTGGTGAATAAAAATATAGCTCCAAGTAAATTACCGATGGAAGTAGACGAAAGAGGGGATACCTTCCGGGGCATCCCCAAGCTTTGACTTTTTGCTGTCCTTGGATTATCTTGGGGGTGCCATGGTCATCCACAAGCTTAGGCTCTTTCCACTCTTTGTTCCATAATCCATCAAAAGAATTCACCCAAAACTTGAAAACTTCACAACGCAAAACTCAATAGAAATCTCGTGAGCTCCGTTAGTGAAAGAAAACAAAAGACTACTTCAAGGTACTGTAATGAACTCATTCTTTATTTAAATTGGTGTTAAACCTACTTTATTCCAACTTCCTTATGGTTTATAAACTAATTTATTAGCCATAGATGCATTGAAATAAGCAACCAACACACGAAAACAGAATCTGTCAAAAACAGAACAGTCTGTAGCAATTTGTAACTAACTCAAACTTATGGAACTCAAAAACTTATACCAAAATAGGACGTACTGGAAAATTTGTTTATTGATCAGCAGCAAAAAGAATCAATGCAAAAGCACGTTCCTGTGATTTATTGAATTTTTTCTCGTGAGCGCAAAGTTTCTGTTTTTCAGCAGAATCAAATCAACTATCATCATAGCTTATCCCATAGGTTCTACTTGGCACAAACACTAATTAAAACATAAAACCACATATAAACAGAAAGTAGAAACAAAACTTAACACTAAACAGGAACAAAAACAAAGAACACAAAATAAAATTGGGTTGCCTCCCAACAAGCGCTATCGTTTAACGCCCCTAGCTAGGCATAAAAGCGAAGATAGATCTAAGTATTGCCGTCTTTGGTAGGCAATCCATAAGTGGCTCTCATGATAGATTCATATGGTAGTTTTATTTTCTTTCTAGGGAAGTGTTCCATACCCTTTCTCAAGGGAAATTGGAATCTAATATTCCCTTCCTTCATATCAATAATCGCACCAATCGTTCTAAGGAAAGGTCTACCAAGAATAATAGGACATGAAGGATTGCAATGTATATCAAGAACGATAAAATCTACGGACACATAATTCCTATTGGAAACAATAAGAACATCATTAATTCTTCCCATAGGATTTTTAATAGTGGAATCCGCAAGATGCAAGTTTAGAGAGCAATCTTCAAAGTCACAGAAATCTAGCAAATCACACAAAGTTTTGGGAATAGTGGAGACACTAGCACCCAAATCACACAAGGCATGAAACTCATAATCTTTAATTTTAATTTTGATAGTAGGTTCCCACTCATCATAGAGTTTTCTAGGGATAGAAACTTTCAACTCAAGTTTTTCTTCATAAGATTGCATCAAGGCATCCACAATGTGTTCGGTAAAGGCCTTATTTTGACTATAAGCATGAGGAGAATCTAGCACGGATTGCAACAAGGAAATACAACCAATCAAAGAGCAATTTTCATAATTAAATTCCTTGAGATACAAAATAGTGGGTTTAGCAACATCAAGATTTTTATTTCTTTCAATCCCACTTTCATCAATTTCATCATCGAGATCTAGAAACTCAGAATTCTTAGGACGCCTTCTAGGTAAAGGAAGATCATATTCAGTTTCAACAAGATTCATATTGAAAAACAAGGATTTAATAGGGGACACATCAATAACTTTTAGATCTTCATCTTGATTTTCATAGGAATTGGAAGAACACGCTTTAATAAAGGCATCTTTGGAAGCACGCATCCTAGCGGTTCTTTCCTTGCACTCATCAATGGAAATTCTCATAGCTTTGAGAGACTCATTGATATCATTCTTAGGAGGAATAGATCTAAGCTTTAAAGAATCAATTTCAAGAGAAATTCTATCAATGTTCCTAGCCAAATCATCAACCTTAAGCAATTTTTCTTCAAGCAAAGCATTAAAATTCTTTTGTGAATTCATAAACTCTTTAACACTACTCTCAAATTCAGAGGGCATCTTATTAAAATTTCCATAAGAGTTGTTGTAGGAATTTCCATAATTATTAGACGGATTACTAGGATAAGGATTAGGATTAAAATTCCCTCTATACGCGTTATTTCCAAAACTATTCCTTCCAACAAAATTCACACCCATAGATTCATTATTATTCTCAATCAAAGTAGATAAAGGCATATCATTGGGATCAAGATAAGTATTTTTAGTAGCAAACATCTTCATAAGTTCATCCATCTTTTCACTCAAAACATTGATTTCCTCTATAGCATGCACTTTTTTACTAGAAGTTCTTTCGGTATGCCATTGAGAATAATTAGCCATAATATTGTCAAGCAATTTTGTAGCATCTCCTAACGTAATTTCCATAAACATGCCTCCCGCGGCCGAATCTAAAAGATTTCTAGAAGCAAAATTTAATCCGCCATAAAATTTTTGTATGATCATCCATAAATTCAAACCATGAGTAGGGCAATTGTGAAGCATCAATTTCATTCTTTCCCAAGATTGGGAAACATGCTCATGATCAAGTTGTTTAAAATTCATAATATCGTTCCTGAGTGATGATCTTAGTGGGAGGAAAATATTTAGAGATAAAAGCATCTTTGAACTTGTTCCAAGAATCAATACTATTTTTAGGCAAAGATGAAAACCAAATTTTAGCACGATCTCTAGGTGAAAATGGAAATAAATTTAATTTGACAATATTGTTATCCGTATCTTTCTTCTTTTGCATATCACACAAATCAACAAAATTGTTTAGATGAGTAGCGGCATCTTCACGAGGAAGGCCGGCGAATTGATCTTTCATAACAAGATTCAGCAAAGCAGTATTGATTTCACAAGACTCATCATTATTAAGAGGAGCAATCGGAGTACTAAGGAAATCATTATTATTGGTATTCGAGAAATCGCACAATTTGGTATTATCTTGTGCCATGGCAACAAGTAATCCAACACACAAGCAAAGGCAAACGATAAAAAGGCAAAAGAGAAAGAGAGGAGGAGATTGGGAAAGAGAGGGCGAATAAAACGACAAGGGTGAAGTGGGGGAGAGGAAAATGAGAGGCAAATAATGTAATGCGAGAGATAGGGATTGTGATGGGTACTTGGTATGGTTGACTTTTGCGTAAACTCCCCGGCAACGGCGCCAGAAATTCTTCTTGCTACCTCTTGAGCACTTTGTTGGATTTCCCCGAAGAGGAGAGGATGATGTAGTAAAGTAGCGTAAGTATTTCCCTCAGTTTTTGAGAACCAAGGTATCAATCCAGTAGGAGATCACGCACGAGTCCCTCGTACCTACACAAAACGATAGCTACTCGCAACCAACGCGATTAGGGGTTGTCAATCCCTTCACGGTCACTTACGAGGGTGAGATCTGATAGAGATGATAAATAATATTTTTGGTATTTTTTATATAGAGATGCAAAGTAAAAAGTAAAAAACAAAGTAAAAACAAGGCAAGTAAATAAAGTAGTGGAGATTGATATGATGAGAATAGACCCGAGGGCCATAGGTTTCACTAGTGGCTTCTCTCAAGAGCATAAGTATTCTACGGTGGGTGAACAAATTACTGTTGAGCAATTGATAGAAAAGCGAATAATTATGAGATTATCTAGGTATGATCATGTATATAGGCATCACGTCCAAGACAAGTAGATCGAAACAATTCTGCATCTACTACTATTACTCCACTCATCAACCGCTATCTAGCATGCATCTAGAGTATTAAGTAAAACAAAGTAACGCCTTAAGCAAGATTACATGATGTAGAGGGATAAATTCATGCAATATGATAAAAAAACCCATCTTGTTATCCTCGATGGCAACAATACAATACGTGCCTTGCAACCCTTTCTGTCACTGGGTAAGGACACCGCAAGATTGAACCCAAAGCTAAACACTTCTCCCATTGCAAGAACTACCAATCTAGTTGGCCAAACCAAACGGATAATTCGAAGAGACTTGTAAAGATAACTCAATCATACATAAAATAATTCAGAGAAGAATCAAATATTATTCATAGATAAGCTGGATCATAAACCCACAATTCATCGGTCTCAACAAACACACCGCAAAAAGAAGATTACATCGAATAGATCTCCATAAGAGAGGGGGAGAACATTGTATTGAGATCCAAAAAGAGAGAAGAAGCCCTCTAGCTAATAACTATGGACCCGAAGGTATGAAATAAACTACTCACACTTCATCGGAGAGGCTATGGTGTTGATGTAGAAGCCCTCCATGGTAGATGCCCTCTCCGGCGGAGCTCCAGAACAGGCCCCAAGATGGGATCTCGTGGATACAGAAGGTTGCGGCGGTGGAATTAGGTTTTTGGCTCCTGTTCTGATCTAATGGGGGTATATAGGTATATATAGGAGGAAGGAGTACGTCGGTGGAGCAACAGGGGGCCCATGAGGCAGGGGAGCGCGCCCAGGGGGGCGCCCTCCACCCTCGTGACCGCCTCTGGCACTTCTTGGAGTAGGGTCCAAGTCTCCTGGATCACGTTCGGTGAGGAAATCACGTTCCCGAAGGTTTTATTCCGTTTGGACTCCGTTTGATATTCTGTTTCTTCGAAATACTGAAATAGGCGAAAAACAACAATTCTGGGCTGGGCCTCCGGTTAATAGGTTAGTCCCAAAAATAATATGGAAGTGGAAAATAAAGCCCAATATAGTCCAAAACAATAGGTAAAGTAGCATGGAGCAATCAAAAATTATAGATACATTGGAGACGTATCACTTGTCAAGGTTTCTCATGCCAACGTGACCTAATCGTCTAAGCCATAACCAACATTTTGAGGATTTACAAATGAAGCAAGTTTTAGGTTGAGTCTTTTTAGAGACTTCAACAATGTAAAGATCACCTCTACGTATACCGGTAAAGACCATCTTATGATTGTCTCGACGAAACACTTGGCAATCTACTTCAGTAAATAGGACATTGAAACCAAAATCAGCAAGTCTAGATACTGAAAGTAAGTTGTAGCCAAGAGATTCAACGAGCATAACATTCTGAATGGAGCTATCATGTGAGATGGCCACCTTACCGAGGCCAACCACCTTACCCTTTGAATTTTCACCGAAAGTGACATACTTTCGAGGACTATCATTTTCAGCAAGCTCACGAAACATGTCTTTATCTCCGGTCATGTGATCGGTACATCCAGTGTCAAGAACCCATTCCTTTCCTCCTGCCATATATCCCCGAAGATTTGCCATAAGACCAAAATGTCTCCTTGCATCATCAAGATCAAAGTCATCGTCATCGTCATCCTCATCATAGTATCCATGTTCAACATTGTCATGTGGTGGATCAATTCCTAGTGAGAGTGATTCATTAGTATGAGTTTGACAATGATCTCCTCTATGAATTCTAGTAGCTTCGGAAATAATATCGCTAATGATTCCAACATTTCCTTTGGCACGCATAAGATTTGTAAGTTCAAATAGACAATTACCAAACATAGGATCATTGGAATTCATCTTAGTCAAGGCAATAGACTTATGAAGAATTTCATCCAGATTTTTCATAGAATAATTAGGAAATCGTTCCTCAAGAAATTTCCATATAGTGTAGGCACACTCAAGAGTAGGAAGTTTTCCAATCAAGTTTCTAGGCAAGCCTCTAGTGATAAGATTAACAGTTCTAACATTTCTAATCATGTCAATAGACTCATCAAGGGTAGGATGCATATGATCAACATAAGGTGCACAAGGACTAGCAATGTACTTGTTCAAATGATATTGATTGAAAATTACAAGCATCTCATTTTTCCACTCATGAAAATACTCTCCATCAAGTATGGGCACTCTATGTCTAAGACTCCCCAAAGTAGACTCATCCATCTTCCTCCAATGGTGATTAAACCAAAGCAATGGAGACCAATGCTCTGATACCACTTGTAGGACCTTGAGAAGAAGTAAGTAAGTCTAGATGGGGGGTGATTAGACTACTTGACCAATTAAAAACTATGCCTTTTCCCAATTTTAATCTTTGGCAGATTTTAGCAATCTTAGCATAAGTCAAGCAATCTTCACACAATTCAAGCAAGCATGCAAAGGAGTATATGAGCAGCGGAAAATAAAGCATGCAACTTGCAAGAATGTAAAGGGAAGGGTTTGGAGGATTCAAACGCAATTGGAGACACGGATGTTTTTGTCGTGGTTCCGATAGGTGGTGCTATCGTACATCCACGTTGATGGAGAGTTCAACCCACGAAGGGTAACAGTTGCGCGAGTCCACGAAGGGCTCCACCCAAGAAGGGTCCACGAAGAAGCAACCTTGTCTATCCCACCATGGTCGTCGCCCATGAAGGACTTGCCTCACTAGAGGTAGATCTTCACGAAGTAGGCGATCTCCTTGCCCTTACAAACTCCTTGGTTCAACTGCACAATCTTGTCGGAGGCTCCCAAGTGACACCTAGCCAATCTAGGAGACACCACTCTCCAAGAAGTAACAAATGGTGCGTTGATGATGAACTCCTTGCTCTTGTGCTTCAAATGATAGTCTCCCCAACACTCAACTCTCTCTCATAGGATTTGGATCTGGTGGAAAGAAGATTCGAGTGGAAAGCAACTTGGGGAAGGCTAGAGATCAAGATTCATATGGTAGGAATGGAATATCTTGGCCTCAACACTTGAATAGGTAGTTCTCTCTCAGAAATGGTAAGTTGGAAGTGTAGGTTTGTTCTGATGGCTCTCTCCATGAATGAAGAGGAGGTGGAGGGGTATATATAGCCTCCACACAAAATCTAACAGTTACACATAATTTACCAATCTCGGTGGGACCGAATCAACAAACTCAGTCGGACTGATTCAGTAAACAATGTGACCGTTAGGATTTTCGGTGGGACCGATATGCAACTCGGTAGGACCGATATGATTAGGGTTAGGGCATAACGTAATCTCGGTGAGACCGATTACACAAACTCAGTGAGACCGACTTTGGTAATTAGCTAACCAGAGAGTTGGTCAGGCAAACTAGGTGGGACCGATTACTCAAACTCGGTGGGACCGATTTTGGTAATAAGTTAACTAGAGAGTTTGCATTGTAATCTCGGTAGGACCGATTGCTCAAACTCGGTAAGACCGATTTTGATAATGGACATACACAGAGAGATTATAATCCCATCTCGATGAAACCGAGATCCCTATCGGTGAGACCGATTTGCCTAGGGTTTGTGGTAGTGGCTATGACATCTGAACTCGGTGGCGCCGGATAGAAAGAATTGGTGGGGCCGAGTTAGAATTTAGGTTTAGGACATATGTGTGTGGATGTGGGAAAGTAGTTGAGGGCTTTGGAGCATATCACTAAGCACTGTGGAGCAAGAAACTCATTAAGCAACACCTCATCCCTTCTTGATAGTATTAGCTTTTCCTATAGACTCAATGTGATCTTGGATCACTAAAATATAAAATGAAGAGTCTTGAGCTTGAAGCTTGAGCCAATCCTTTGTCCTTAGCATCTTGAAGGGGTTCCACATCCTTTAGTCCATGCCACTCCATTATTGAACTTGTCTGAAACATACTAGATAAAAGTGTTAGTCCAACAAGAGATATGTTGACATTAATTACCAAAACTACCTAGGGAGCACTTGTGCTTTCAGATTGAATAACATTTTGAGCGGCATACTTTTGCTGTCAACGCAACAACTATGAGATGGCTGTATCTCCCATACTACATGCATTATAGGCGGTTCCCACGCAGAATGGTAAAAGTTTATACTACCCCAACCACCAACAAGCAGCAATCCATGGCTTGCTTGAAACAACGAGTGCCTCCAACTAACAACAGCCCTGGGGGAGTTTTGTTTAATTATTTTAATTTGTTTTGATCTTTTTGGATCATGGGACTGTGCATCCCGGTTACCGGCCCATTCTCGTGAATGAGGAGCGGAGTCCACTCCTCAGAGAATTACCCACATAGCATGGAAGATATAGGCAGCCCTAGTGGAAACATGAGCGGCTAGAGCATACAAAACAGAATTTCATTTGAAGGTTTAGAGTTTGGCACATACAAATTTACTTGGAACGGTAGGTAAATACCGCATATAGGAAGGTATAGCGGACTCATATGGAACAACTTTGGGGTTTAAGGAGTTTGGATGCACAAGCAGTATTCCCGCTTAGTATAGGTGAAGGCTAGCAAAAGACTGGGAAGCGACCAACTGAGAGAGCGACAACAGTCATAAACATGCATTAAAACTAATTCACACCGAGTACAAACATGAGTAGGATATAATCCACCATGAACATAAATATCGTGAAGGCTATGTTGATTTGATTCAACTACATGCATGAACATGTGCCAAGTCGAGTCACTCAATTCATTCAAAGGAGGATACCATCCCATCATATCACATCATAATCATTCTAATAGCATGTTGGAACGCAAGGTAAACCATTATAACTCATAGTTAATCAAGCATGGCACAAGCAACTATAATCTCTAAATGTCATTGCAAATATGTTTACTTCATAATAAGCTGAATCAGGAACGATGAACTCATCATATTTACAAAAACAAGAGAGGTCGAGTTCATACCATCTTTTCTCGTCTCAATAAGTCCATCATATATTGTCATTGTTGCCTTTCGCTTGCACGACCGAACGATGTGTATAATAATAAGAGTGCACGTGTATTGGACTAAGCTGGAATCTGCAAGCATTCATCTCAAGAGAGAAGACAAATAATATGGGCTCTAGATTAAATAAACAATCATGCGTATGAGAGCCACTAAGCATTTTCAATATGGTCTTCTCGACCCCCAAAGGAAAGAAAATAAAATAAAACTATTTACACGGGAAAGCTCCCAATAAGTAAAAGAAGAATAAGAAATCTTTTTGGGTTTTCATTTTAATTTCTACTACAAGCATGGAAGCTAAGCTAACTAATTGTTTTTGGTTTTTCTCAAGGTTTATCAAACACACAAGTAGAAAACTGGAAAAAGGAAATTTAAACTAACAAGGATAATACAATGAAAGAGTATGAGCACCGACAACTAGTGTGTGAACATGAATGTAAAGTCGGTGAGAAATACATACTCCCCCAAGCTTAGGCTTTTGGCCTAAGTTGGTCTAATACCAGGGACCTCCGCTGCTCTCCCCGGTGTAATGAGAGGTGTAATCAGGATACCACTGGCTAGTCATCTCCGAATCCCATTGGACAGATGATGCACGATAAGGGTCCAGTTCAGGTTCTGGCTCAGATTCAGGTTCTGGAGTAAAAGCTTGGGCTCGATGATTATTCACCGCTTTCGGTGTGACAAGAAATTTTTCTGCAAGCAAATCAAACAACAGAGGCACAGGCAAAATAATAATCTCAAAGTGTTTCTTATTGAATCTAAGTTTATACAAGAGCATCCTATCTTCGTTGTCAACAATAAACTTGTGTCATCTAGAATGTGATGAGGCAAAGTTGTCTCCTCTTCCTCATGGTGCCTAATGGGTATCTGAAAATGTTTAGCAAGACGTGCAGCATAGATACCTCCAAATATGGGGCCTTTTGTACGATTCAGGGCTAGCCATTTAGCAACGACGACACCCATACTAAAAGTATTGTCTCCAAGCAAAGCATGTTGAAGAATGATAATACCAGGAATGCTCAAGTTTCCACTATTTCCATGACCAATCAAGCATCTACTAGCAAATATGGCAAAGTAGCGTCAAAACAGGAAAGTGTATGCTAGAGACTTTTGCCTCGGAACCCTTCTTTGGTTCCTCTACAGCGATAGTATTAACAAAGCCAGCCACATCTTCACGATGGGGTTCCTCTAATTTTCCCTCATAAGGTATCCTACATACCGCGCAAAAATGACGTAAAGACATTTCTTTGAACTCATCATATAAATGAAATGATACTGCAGGTTGTGACTTCTTAGGATAAAAATAAAAGTTTTGCACGAAAGTATTGGTGAGTAAGAGATACTGATCGATTCGGTCGTTGATGAAACCGGCGAGGCCTGCAGTCTCGATTAAAGCATAAAAGTCTTCATGAATTCCAGCCTCTTTCAAGAAATCCTCGCATGGTCAGTCACATGACCGTACTTCCGCTAAGCGAGGAAGATTATACTTGGCTTTTTCCTTCTCTTTGGCTTGTTTTTCCTGAGAACTTTGGCTAGAAGAGCCCCTCAAAAGTCTCCTTAACATTTTCTGAAAATTTTAGTAACTTCAAAATAAAAGTGAATAAAACTAGACAAGATTGATAGCAACTACTCCTACAAGTGCCTAGAGCCTATACTAGGCATTAGAATTACTTGGAACCTCATAAATTTAACATGCAAGCTCAAGAACAGGTTCACCAAGGCAGCAAGGATTTGCAATGAATAAAGCACTAGAACAAAAACTAATTGGACCAATGGAGGAGTCACATACCAAGCAACAATCTCCCAAAGCAGTTTTGTGAATGGAGCTTTGAGCAACGAGATCGAAAATCGCAGCAAAATGAGCTAGAACTCGTGCTTGAGCTGGATGAGGATTTTTTTGGGTAGAAGATGGAGTGTGTGGGTGCTGGCATAAGTGGAGGGGAGCTACCAGGGGCCCACGAGATAGGGGGCGCACCCTCCTCTCTCGTGGCCTGGTGCTTGCCCCTCCTGTGGTGTTTTCAGTGCCTAAAATCCTCAAATATTCCATAAAAAATCATACTAAATTTGCTGGGCATTTGGAACACTTTTATTTTCGAACTATTTTTTATTGCACGGATAATTCAGAAAACAGACAGATAATACTATATTTGCTTTATTTATTCTAAATAACAGAAAGTAAAAAGAAAGTACAGAAGGTTGTGCCTTCTAGTTTCATCCATCTCATGATCATCAAAATGAATCCACTAACAAGGTTGATCAAGTCTTGTTAACAAACTCATTCCAAATAACACGGAACCGGAGAAATTTCGAAGTGACACTAAGTTACCTCAACGGGGATATGAAAATCTCCAACAATAAGAGTATCATACTTTTTCTTGACAGTAGGGAGAGGAAATTCAAAACCTCCAATAATAATTGATGGAATCTTCACAATAGTATTTATGCTGTGAACTTCGATTTGCTTCCTCGGAAAATGTACTGTATGCTCATTTCCATTAACATGAAATTTTACATTGCCTTTGTTGCAATCAATAACAGCTCCTGCAGTATTTAAAAAGGGTCTACCAAGAATAATATTCTATTGGGGAACGTTGCAGAAAATAAAAAAATTCCTACGGTTTCACCAAGATCAATCTATGAGTTCATCTAGCAACAAGAGAAAGGAGTGCATCTACATACCCTTGTAGATCGAGCGGAAGCGTTCAAGAGAATGGGGTTGAGGGAGTCATACTTGTCGTGATCCAAATCACCAGAGATCCTAGCGCCGAACGGACGGCACCTCCGCGCTCAACACACATACGATCAGCGTGACGTCTCCTCCTTGATCCAGCAAGGGGGAAGGAAAGGTTGATGAAGATCCAGCAGCACGACGGCGTGGTGGTGGATGCAGCAGGGATCCCGGCAGGGCTTCGCCAAGCGTCTGCGGGAGGGAGAGGTGTTGCAAGGGGGAAGGGAGGTGCCAAGTGCAAGGGTGCGGCTGCCCTCCCTCCCCCCTCTATATATAGGGTCCCCAGGGGGGGCTCCGGCCCTAGGAGATGGGATCTCCTAGGGGGGGCGGCGGCAAAGGGGGTGCCTTGCCCCCCAAGGCAAGTGGAGGCGCCCCCTCCCCTAGGGTTCCCAACCCTAGGCGCAAGGGGGGCCCAAGGGGGGGCGCACCAGCCCACCAGGGGCTGGTTCCCCTCCCACTTCATCCCATGGGGCCCTCCGGGATGGGTGGCCCCACCCGGTGGACCCCCGGGACCCTTCCGGTGGTCCCGGTACAATACCGGTGACTCCCGAAACTTTCTCGATGGCCAAAACTCGACTTCCCATATATAATTCTTTACCTCCGGACCATTCCAGAACTCCTCGTGACGTCCGGGATCTCATCCGGGACTCCGAACAACTTTCGTTTTGCTGCATACAAATATCTCTACAACCCTAGCGTCACCGAACCTTAAGTGTGTAGACCCTACGGGTTCGGGAGACACGTAGACATGACCGAGACGGCTCTCCGGTCAATAACCAACAGCGGGATCTGGATACCCATGTTGGCTCCCACATGCTCCTCGATGATCTCATCGGATGAACCACGATGTCAAGGATTCAAGCAACCCCGTATACAATTCCCTTTGTCAATCAGTATGTTACTTGCCCGAGATTCGATTGTCGGTATCCCAATACCTCGTTCAATCTCGTTACCAGCAAGTCACTTTACTCGTACCGTAATGCATGATCCTGTGACTAGACACTTGGTCACTTTGAGCTCATTATGATGATGCATTACTGAGTGGGACCAGAGATACCTCTCCGTCATACGGAGTGACAAATCCCAGTCTCGATCCGTGTCAACCCAACAGACACTTTCGGAGATACCCGTAGTATACCTTTATAGTCACCTAGTTATGTTGTGACGTTTGGTACACCCAAAGAACTCCTACAGTGTCCGGGAGTTACATGATCTCATCGTCTAAGGAAAAGATACTTGACATTGGAAAAGCTCTAGCAAACGAACTACACGATCTTGTGCTATGCTTAGGATTGGGTCTTGTCCATCACATCATTCTCCTAATGATGTGATCCCGTTATCAATGACATCCAGTGTCCATAGTCAGGAAACCATGACTATCTGTTGATCAACGAGCTAGTCAACTAGAGGCTCACTAGGGACATGTTGCGGTGTATGTATTCACACGTGTATTACGATTTCCGGATAATACAATTATAGCATGAATAAAAGACAATTATCATGAACAAGGAAATATAATAATAGTCCTTTTATTATTGCCTCTAGGGCATATTTCCAACAGTCTCCCACTTGCACTAGGGTCAATAATCTAGTTACATTGTGATGAATTGAACACCCATAGAGTTCTGGTGTTGATCATGTTTTGCTCGCGGAAGAGGTTTAGTCAACGGATCTGCTGGTAACCAGTATGACTATTATAGCCCACAACACTTTGTGTTCTACTCGTGCATATAACATCTATGCATAGACCTGGCTCAGATGCCACTGTTGGGGAACACGGTAATTTCAAAAAAATCCTACGATCACGCAAGATCTATCTATGTGATGCATAGCAACGAGAGGGGAGAGTGTGTCCATGTACCCTCGTAGACCGAAAGCGGAAGCGTTAGTTCACGCGGTTGATGTAGTCAAACGTCTTCGCGGTCCAACCTATACAAGTACTAAACGTACGGCACCTCCGCGTTTAGCACATGTTCAGCTTGATGGCGTCCCTCATACTCTTGATCCAGTTGAGGTCGAGGGATAGTTTCTCAGCATGGCGACATGGTGACGGTGATGATGAAGTTACCAGCGTAGGGCTTCGCCTAAGCACTACGACGATATGACCGAGGTGTGTAACTGTGGATGGGGACACCGCACACGGCTAAAAGATCAACTTGATCAACTTGTGTCTATGGGGAGCCCCTCTCCCACATATATAAAGGAGGGAGGGAGGAGGAGGCCAGCCAATGGGTGGCGCGCCCAAGGGGGGGAGTCCTACTCCAAGTAGGTTTGGCTCCCCCCCTTTCCTATTCCTATTAGTAGGAGGAAGGAGGAGGAGAGAAGAAGGAAAGCGGGGGCCGGCCCCCAAACCCTAAACCAATTTGATTTGGGCCTAGGGGGCGTGCCCCACCACTTGCCCGCTGCCTCCTATCTCCACTAGGGCCCATTAAGGCCCATTGACTCCCCGGGGTTTTCCGGTAACCTCCCGGTACTCCGAAAAATATCCGATACACTTCGGAACCCTTCCGGTGTCCGAATATAACCTTCCAATATATCAATCTTTATGTCTCGACCATACCGAGACTCCTCGTCATGTCTGTGATCTCATCCGGGACTCCGAACAACCTTCGGTCATCAAATCACATAAAATCATAATACAAATCGTCATCGAACGTTAAGCGTGCGGACCCTACGGGTTCGAGAACCATGTAGACATGACCGAGACACGTCTCTGGCAATAACCAATAGGGAACCTGGATGCTCATATTGGTTCCTACATATTCTACGGAGATCTTTATCGGTCAAACCGCATAACAACATACGTTGTTCCCTTTGTCATCAGTATGTTACTTGCCCAAGATTCGATCGTCGGTATCATCATACCTAGTTCAATCTCGTAACCGGCAAGTCTCTTTACTCGTTCCGTAATACTTAGTCCTGCAACTAACTTATTAGTTACAATTCTTGCAAGGCTTATAGTGATGAGTATTACCGAGAGGGCCTAGAGATACCTCTCCGAAACACGGAGTGACAAATCCTAATCTCGATATATGCCAACCCAACAAACACCTTCAGAGACACCTGTAGAGCACCTTTATAATCACCCTTTTACGTTGTGACGTTTGGTAGCACACAAAGTGTTCCTCCGGTATTCGGGAGTTGCATAATCTCATAGTCTGAGGAACTTGTATAAGTCATGAAGAAAGCAGTAGCAATGAAACTTACATGATCATAATGCTAAGCTAACGGATGGGTCATGTCCATCACATCATTCTCCTAATGATGTGATCCCGTTCATCAAATGACAACACATGTCTATGGTTAGGAAACATAACCATCTTTGATTAACGAGCTAGTCAAGTAGAGGCATAATAGGGACTATATGTTTTGTCTATGTATTCACACATGTACTAAGTTTCCGGTTAATACAATTCTAGCATGGATAATAAACATTTATCATGAATTAACGAAATAAATAATAACTTTATTATTGCCTCTAGGGCATATTTCCTTCAGTCTCCCACTTGCACTAGAGTCAATAATCTAGTTCACATCACAATGTGATTTAACACAAATATTCACATTTGTATGTGATTACCACCAATAGCTCACATCTTCATGTGACCAACACCCAAAGGGTTTACTAGAGTCGATAATCCAGTTCACATCGCTATGTGATTAACACCCAAAGAGTACTAAGGTGTGACCATGTTTTTCTCGTGAGAGAAGTTTAGTCAACGGGTCTGTCACGTTTAGAGTCATATGTATTTCGCAAATATTCTATGTCTACAATGCTCTGCAAGGAGCTACTCTAGCTAATTGCTCCCACTTTCAATATGTATCCAGATTGAGACTTAGAGTCATCTGGATCGGTGTAAAAGCTTGCATCACCGTAACTCTAGGGCATGAATAATAAACATTTATCATGAATTAAGGAAATAAATAATAACTTTATTATTGACTCTTGGGCATATTTCCTTCAACTACGAGTATTCATATGCAAGACATACATCAAGTGTTCTTAAATCCATAAAGTATTCAATCCGATAATAGTGAAACCTCAAAGGTAAAAACTCAATTCCCCACAACAAGATAGAGATGGAGAAACACCATATGATCCAACTATATTAACGAAGCTCATGGTACATCAAGATCATGCCAAATCAAGAACACGTGAGAGGGATCAAACACATAGCTACTAGTATACACCCTTAGCCCCGAAGGTGAACTACTCCCTCCTTGTCATAGAGACCACCGCGATGATAAAGATGGCCTTCGGTGATGATTTCCCCTCCGGTAAGGTGCCGGAACAGGGCTCCAGATGGTATTTCGAAGGTACAGAGGCTTGCAGTGGTGGAGTCAAAATTCTAGGCTTATTTTTGGAGGTCTATATTTATAGAATTTTTTGGCGTCGGTCTCACGCGAAGATGAGCTAAGATGGGCCCACGAGGCACCAGCGCACCATCACCACCTTGGGCGCACCCTACTACCTCTTGGGCACCTCGTGGCTCTTCTGGTCCTCCCATGAAGCTTCGGGGGTCTCTCTTGTTAAAAAAACCATTAAAAAGTTTCAATCCATTCAAAAAACTTTTATTTTTGCACAAAAAACAACACCATGGTAGTTCTGGTGAAAACAACATCAGCCCAGGTTAGTTCCATTTGAATCATACCAAACCATATAAAATTGTTGTAAATATGGCATGAATACTTCATAAATTATAGATACGTTAGAGACGTATCAGCATCCCCAAGCTTAATTGTTGCTCGTCCTTGAGTAGGTAAATGGTAAAAGAAATAATTTATGAAGTGTGAATGCTAGCATAGTGTATAAGTTTGATCAATGATAATTTCAATCACTTTTCCTAGCATCATAACAGCAACTCTTTATCATAAAACTCATCATGATAAAGTAGCAATCAAAAACAGAACTTTTGATGTGGAATGCTACCTATCATATTCATCATTTAATCTTTTTTTGTGGCACGAATTTTGAGATTCAAATGATCTAAAGCAATAGTCTATAGTTTGACATAAAGATACAAATACTCAAGCATACCAACAAATAATCATGTCTTTGAAAATATCAACGCTAAAGAAGGTTATCCCTAACCCGTCATGCTCAATAATTGATCCATTCATGAAACACACTCAATATTATCTACCCCAATGCACAAGTAAAGCAATAGTGCTCTTCGGTTGGTGCTTATAAGAGAAGGTGAAGAATCAAATTAAAAATTAAAAAATGCATAAAAGTAAATAGATAGACCCTTCTACGAGGGAAGCAGAGATTTGCAGAGGTGCTAGAGCTCAAGCTTTAAAATAGAGAGATAAAATTACTTTGAGAAGCTAGCCTTTTCATGTTAACGATACGACCGAGAGTTTCCAACATCTTCCATGCTAGATACATTATAGGTGGTTCCTGAGGGAGTCCTGGATAAGGGGGTATCCAGACAGCCGGACTATATACATCGTCCAGACTATAAAAGCGTCAAGATACAAGACTCAAGACTTTGGCTCGTGTCCGGATGGGAGTCTCCTTTGCGTGGAAGACAAGCTTGGCGATCCGGATATTATGTTTCCTTCCTTGTAACCGACTCCATGTAAACCCTAGCTCTTCGGTGTCTATATAAACCGGAGAGCATGGTCCTTAGAAGGCCGATCACAATTACAATCATACCATCATAGGCTAGCTCTTAGGGTTTAGCCTCTACGATCTTGTGGTATATCTACTCTTGTATTCCACATATCTTCAATATTAATCAAGCAGGAAGTAGGGTTTTACCTCCATCGAGAGGGCCCGAACCTGGGTAAACATTGTGTCCCTTGCTTCCTGTTACCATCAGCCTAAGACGCACAGATCGGGACCCCCTACACGAGATCCGCCGGTTTTGACACCGACATTGGTGCTTTCATTGAGAGTTCCTCTGTGTTGTCGCTTCAAGGCTTGATGGCATCTTCAATCGTCAACAACACGGTCCAGGGTGAGACTTTTCTCCCCAGACAGATCTTTGTGTTCGGCGGCTTCGCGCTGCGGGCCAATTCGCTTGGCCAGTTGGAGCAGATCGATAGCTTCGCCCCTGGCCGCCAGATCAGGTTCGGAGGCTTGAACTACACGGCAGATATTCACGGAGACTTGATCTTCGACGGATTCGAGCCTACGCCAGGAATGCCGTACAGTTACGACGTGTACGGCCTAGACCTGCTGTCGAACAATGCTCGGGACATCATCCCCACAGCAGCTCCGGATCTAAATCCAGGGCAGGTTGCGTTGCCTAGGGACGGAGGGCTGGGCCTCGCCCCGCAGGCCGCACACTCATCGAAGGAGGAGCCGAAAACAGGTCTCACCTTTTTGTAGGCCTGTAACCTCGGACCCTCGGACTCATATCCGGTCGTTGGTCCCGGTTCGCATACTCTCGAGCCAGCCAAGCCGGGTTGGGCTCCGGTAATGGAGTTTACCGCTGCGGACATCTTTCAGCACTCGCCCTTTGGCAGCATGTTGAACTCATTAAAGTCACTCTCTTTGTCAGGAGGCTCCGGGCCGAACTATGTCCGGCCCGAGTGGGAAGCAGGCGACGAAGGAATTCGGCGCCCACCCACCACCCACTTCATTGCCACGATCGAAGAACTAACCGACGTGCTTGACTCTGAAGACATCGACGGTATGGACGGCGATGCAGGAGAGGCTCCAGAATCCCTGGAGCGCGGGACTACCACCTTGTCACACGATATATACATGGTAGATATGCCTAATAAGGACGACAGTGATAATCCGGACGATAAAACACCCGGGCAAAAGCCAAGAAGGCGGCGCAGACGCCGCTCAAAGTCCAGCAATGGCAAAAATAGCGACAAGAGTGCAAGAAGGGTTGATATACCCGCAAACTCCGAAAGCAATAATGACCACATGGACCCAGCGATGGAGCAGGATGAGCGAGGTCACGCCAAATCAAGTTCGGAGCAAATACCCGATCACAATGATCCGGAGGACGAGCTCATGATGCCGCCCCAGAACAGGAAGACAGTCTGGACGACGATCATTCATCATCCCGGATGAACAAGTGGAACGAGACAACCTCCACAGAAAGCTTATGGCCACCGCAAGAAGTCTAGAAAAGCATAAGCAACGGCTCAAGGCCGCACAGGAAAAGCTAAGTCGCAGATGGAATAAGGTGCTAGACACTGAAGAAAGATATGGTGATGACCGCCATACGAAAAGCTATCTGAAGCGCAAGCTACTGCCAGAATTTGATGACGCGGCCATTCCACCAAAAGAAAATTCAACCAAGAAACCAGACGTACCACTTCACAACCATAACAGAGCGGCCGCGGATACTGCGCACCATCCATGCGAGCATCCGGATAAGAAGGCCGGTGTAGCCAGGTCCATATATGGATCTAGAAGACACACCCCAGCGAAGGACTATGGTCACCCAAACGCTCATACAAGCCAGATACCAGTTCGGAATCAACTCCGGACACAACAACAGCCAACTACATGCCACAACGTGCCCAGATACAGAGGGGCTGCTCACCCCCTGTGCTTCACCGAAGAAGTACTGGACCATGAGTTCCCACAAGGCTTTAAACCTGTGAACATAGAGGTGTACGACGGCACGACAGACCCAGGGGTCTGGATCGAGGATTTTATCCTGCATATTCACATGGCTCGTGGGGATGACCTCCAGGCCATCAAATACCTTCCCCTCAAGTTGAAGGGACCAGCTAGACACTGGTTGAAAAGCCTCCCCGAAAACTCAATTGGGAGTTGGGAGGAGCTCGAAGACGCTTTCAGGGCCAATTTTCAAGGGACTTATGTCCGGCCTCCGGATGCAGACGATCTAAGTCACATAATCCAACAGCCCGGAGAGTCCACCCGCAAGCTTTGGAACAGATTCCTCACTAAGAAGAATCAAATTGTCGACTGTCCAGACGCCGAAGCCTTAGCAGCTTTCAAACACAGCATCCGCGAGAAATGGCTCGCCCGACACCTCGGCCAAGAAAAGCCAAGGACAATGGCAGCCTTAACAAGCCTTATGACCCGCTGGTGAGGATAGCTGGCTGGCCCGTAAAGGCACCAGCGACCCCAGCACATCCGAAATAAGGGATGGCAGCGGGAAGCCACGGCATAATAAAAACAAACGCCAAAACAAGGAAGAGAGCCCGGACAACACGACGGTCAACGCCGGATTCACGGGCTCTCGACCTGATCCGCAAAATAAGCCATTCAAAGGCAGTAAAGATGGACCGTCCGGTCTGAACAGAGTCCTGGACAGACTATGCCAAATTCATGGCACCCCGAAGAAACCTGCGAACCACACCCATAGAGAGTGCTGGGTCTTCAAGCAGGCCGACAAATTAAATGCCGAACACAAGGGGAGGCATACACCAAGCGAAGACGAGGATGAACCTCACCAGCCGAACACTGGGGACAGATAAAATTCCCACCAAAGGTTAAAACAGTAAACATGATCCAGGCGACTCACACATCCATGAGAAGGCATGAATACGCGCCCATAGAGGCGCACGATGTAGAGCCCATCGTACCCATGTATAACTACTGGATGTCTTGTCTAATCACTTTCGATCACATGGACGGCCGAACTACAATTCAGCGAGGAGGATCACAGGCCTTGGTTCTTGACCCAATAATCGACGGATACCGTCTCACTCGTGTCCTCATGGATGGCGGCAGTGGTCTCAATTTAATATACGAGGACACTGTCCGTGGAATGGGGATAGACCCATCCAGAATTAGACAAAGCAACACCACCTTTGAAGGGGTGATACCAGGCGTTGAAGTTTGTGCCAGGGGCTCCATCATGCTGGAAGTAACATTCGGCTCCCCAGGCAACTCCAGAAGCGAAGAGCTGCTCTTCACTGTCGCACCCTTCCAAAGCGGCTATCACGCATTGCTAGGAAGAACGGCCTTCGCTCGCTTCAACTCATTGCCACACTATGGCCACCTTACACTCAAGATGCCCGGTCCCCATGGCGTCATCGCCGTTAGCGGAATCATAGAGCGCCCTTCACGCACAGAGGAACACGCGGCGGCCCTAGCGGCCGGACTATAAGCGGCCTCCAGTATTAGAAAACATGACTGGTCATTACGACCACAGACACGGTTAGACGAGTCCGGTAGCCCAGATAAAATTTAAACAGGGCACCGTATATAACTAAAACCAGGGGCTGTCTATATTTAATACAGCCCCACGCTTGGCTCGACCTTATTGGCAGGCCAACATCTTACACTTTTATTATTAATCGCATACTTACGTTGCACCCTCCTACGAGTTTTTCTTTTTTTACAGACAACGTTCGCGTGATACCCTTCCATGATACGACACAATGGAGACAAAGGCGCAGACGTGCAGCAGGGCCCCGTGCAACAAGTTTCTTTTTAGATTAAGCCCCCATGTAAATCTTTTTTACTGCCTCTTGTTGTTTAACAATCCCATGGGTTCTATACCCACAGAGGATACTGCCGTTTTTGGCATTTGTCCACGGCAGACTAAATTGCACGTACCTAGAAACAAAGGGCTTATAATAGGCTCTTGTCAGCCTATCTTCTTTTACAAAAGACCGAATACCCTCGGGAGTGTTCGGCGTCACGAGTTTGGCCGTATATGCATCAGCTCCGAATCATGTCTTTGGTCAAATGTTGGGTTTGCCCGGCTCCTGGGTTTGCCGCCTTACGTTCCGCTATCATCGGGCTAAGGCAGGCCAAAGGAGAACTACTGCGATTGTGCCCTGGTTATTCCAGATGAGCGCCTCAGTAGAGAAAGCCGAAAACTGACTGTCATGATACAGCGAGAGACTGTTCAACCACTCGAAGACTCACCGGAATCCCTAAAGATTCCTCCGCGTTAACGAAGGTCCGTTTCCCGGCCATGTACACACGCACCCGTATTCGGATGCGCGCGCATGTACCAGGGGCTGCATTGTAGCCCCACCATTAGACTTCCATGGCTAAGCGAAAGTGTTACAGCTATATAGTCTGGTTGCCTAGTTTGGCGTGCGATCACCTCCTTAACGGACCAAGACGTTGGATCAAGTGTGGTTATGCATATTTTTTTGCCAACACCCCCGCATTGTCTGCGTGGGGGCTGAAGCCAACAACTGCTATCTTTCAGACTACTTATAAATATAAGAACGGCCGCAAAGGGGGTACAATCATACTTCTGGGCAAAAGTATAAATATAGCCTCATAATTAAACTAAACATTGTATTCTACACTGATTCGACTTATCACTCGAACAAAACACTCTTCGAGCACTGCGCCTCTATCAGGCGGGCACCTTCTGTGACTTGCGCCAAGTAGTGCTCAGACGGATGTTGGCCTCCCGCCGGATCTTGGCTAGCTATTACAGTGGCCTCCATATCCATCCAATAGGCTTTAACGCGGGCTAGAGCCATCCGCGCACCCTCTATGCACGCCGACCTCCTCATGGCGTCAATTCGGGACACGACTCCAAGGAATTGCTGCACCAAACCAAAGTAGTTGTCCGGCTTTGGCCCTTTCAACCAAAGATGGTCTATTACAGACCGCATTGCAAGTTCGGACAGCCTGTGGAGCTCCGCCATAGCAGCCACCTTCTCATTCAGTGGCAGCAGGCGAGGAGGAGCATTGAACTGCGACCAGAAAAGCTTCTCCACTTCTTCATTGCCTTGACCCTCGAAGAACTTGACAGCGTCAGCTGTACTATTCGCCAAGTCCGCATATGCGTCTCCAGGACTCATGCGACCCGCCAGGGGAGCATACTTCGGATCCAAGAACTTCGTCTGCAGTAAGTACGAGCCCCCAGCCACGATCTTGTTAGCTTGTTGGAGTTCCTCCCGCATACTCCAGATCTCGGTCCTCATCTCCTTGGCGGCATTAAGTGCCTTGTCCAGCTCGACCGAACTAGCCTTATTCTCCTTTTCAAGGAGTGCATACCGGTCGGCAGCATTTTTCAACTCTTCAGCCATTTCAGCCATTTTTTCCTCGCTCCGGTGATGAGCAGCCTATTCGGCTCTCAATTCTTCGGCCGCCTTTCGGGCAGCCGCATTGCTAGCCCGAGCTTGTTCCTTGGCTTGAGCAAGTTCTGCCCTCAGGGCCTCCACGGGCAGCACCATCTGCAGTGCAAACATATTGCATTAATATTATGCCGCTTTGGGATTTTCCTACACATTATATTAAAAACCAAGCACATACCCTGTGACTCCTCAAGCCGTTTATTCACCAGCATGATATCGACATCGATGGATCTGGTTTGCCTCCTTAGTTTGGCAACTTTAACAGACTGGTCGGCTGCCGGATCCTTGTATACCTGTGCACATGTACGGTGCAGCCATTAGTATATGATCCCCCATTTGCCGCCTATGGTGAGTGTCGCTGTCAAAACCGGCGGATCTTGGGTAGGGGGTCCCGAACTGTGCGTCTAGGCGGATGGTAACAGGAGACAAGGGACATGATGTTTTACCCAGGTTCGGGCCCTCTTGATGTAGGTAAAACCCTACGTCCTGCTTGATTAATATTGATGATGTGTGTTACAAGAGTAGATCTACCACGAGATCAAGGAGGCTAAACCCTAGAAGCTAGCCTATGGTATGATTGTTGTTCGTCCTATGGACTAAAGCCGTCTGGTTTATATAGACACAGGGCTAGGGTTACACAGAGTCGGTTACAATGGTAGGAGATCTACATATCCGTATCGCCAAGCTTGCCTTCCACGCCAAGGAAAGTCCCATCCGGACACGGGACGAAGTCTTCAATCTTGTATCTTCATAGTCTTGGAGTCCGGCCGATCACGATAGTTCGGCTATCCGGACACCCCCTAGTCCGGAACTCCCTCAGTAGCCCCTGAACTAGGCTTCAATGACGACGAGTCCGGTGCGCATGTTGTCTTCGGCATTGCAAGGCGGGTTCTTCCTCCGAATAATTTATAGAAGATTGTGAACACCAGGATAGTGTCCGGCTCTGCAAAAATAAATTCCACGTACCACCGTAGAGAGAATAACATTACACAAGTTCAATCTGCTGACGTATTTGTGGCGTGACATCACACCATTACCAAGCCTTTACTCGAATTGTTTTTATTGTATCACCTCAGCGCATTTAGCGAGGCGGTTTCCTTGGCACGTCTTGTCGAAGCAGAGATCGTGTTCCCCTTATTCCGGGATTCCCATCAATACGGACGTGGGTAACCCAACTGCGCCATTGATTGTGACGCTCGGGAGATAAGCAAGTTTTACCAGGCCGGTGGGGACACATGCTTTTGTCCGCCCATATAAGGGGGTAAAGATCCAACCCTTTTACATGCGCCTTCTTCCTCCTTGGCTTATCCATCTCCGCAAACTCAAGCTCCAGCGCCCAAGTCCGCACTTCTCACCTCAACCTTCTCCAACTATGTCCGGAGCGGGGGGCAAGTGGATGGCCTCCTCCGTCACGGAGGGGCAGATCCAGAAGGTGCGCGATGCCGGATATTTGTCCAGCGACATCGCGCACCGGCTCCCCGACGAGGGAGAGCTCATCCCCACCCCCAGGCCCCATGAGAGGGTAGTATTTCTTCCCCATTTCCTCCGCGGACTGGGCTTCCCACTTCATCCCTTTGTCCGGGGACTCATGTTCTACTATGGCCTAGATTTCCATGATCTGGCCCCGAATTTCATCCTCAACATCTCGGCGTTTATCGTCGTGTGCGAGGCCTTCCTCTGCATCCAGCCCCACTTCGGCTTGTGGCTCAAGACCTTCAGTGTCAAGCCGAAGGTTGTGAAGGGCAGCCAAGCGGAGTGCGGAGGCGCCATGGTGGGCAGGATGTCCCACGTTACGTGGCTGGAGGGCACTTTCGTGGAAACCATCAAGGGGTGGCAATCGGGGTGGTTCTACATCACTGAGCCGCGTGACCCTGGTTGGGCAGCGGACCCCGAATTCAGATCCGGCATCCCTACATGGCTCACCTCCTGGAAAGAGAGTGGCCGGATCTGGGGCGATTCGGAGGAGCTGACCGGACTCCAAGCCTGCATCCAAAAGCTGGTGGACAAGAAGCTCAAGCTTGTCAACATAGTCCAGGTCATGCTCATCCGCCGGATTCTCCCGTGCCAACGACGGGGCTTCTACATGTGGGAGTTCGATCTGGCGCAGCACCAGACCCTGAGCGGGCTCTTCGACACTACGTACGAAGATGTCTGGAAGGTGCTGTTCAAAGGCGCCGAGGCTCCCGCATCTGCTACCGAAGATCGCGGATTCCGCTCGCAGTGTCCAGCTGATGAGGTAAGTGATTTTGTCACTTGTTCTCCATAGTTTGACTCTATGCGGGATCTAAACTCCCTTTACCTTTGACAGGACTGGCTGGCGAAGGCCGAACGGACTATCTGTCCGGCCCATTACCAGAGGACCCAGCGAACGCCCGCCTAACGGGGCTGCTGGCTCCGGCACCCCACGTGGTGCCGGAGAAGAAGGCCAAGAAGAAGGCCACGGGGACTCGGAAGAGTTCCCGTTTTCAGGTGCTATCGGATGATGAATCCAAGGCCGACTCCTCCCACCAAGGCGAGGAGGAGAAGAAGAAAGCCTCTCCCCCAGCGGGGGAGGGAAGAAAAGGAAGGCCCCCACAACAAGGGAGGCCGAAGGGTCCAAGAAGGGAAAAACTCTTCCCCCGGACTGCTCCGCCAATGCCAGTTACGACGACGAGGACTGGCCTCCAAGGGCCAAGCCCCTGGAGAGATTGTAAGTATCCAGACTCCCGAATAACTTCAAGGTTTTTCTTTTTCCCCACATAATGTCTTTCTAATGCCGCATACAACCCTGCAGTCCGCCTAAGGATGATCTTCCCGCTTCGTCAAGCGGGTCCTTAGGTGCGTCGGATATGGATTCTCTTCTGACGGCCTCCACCCCCCGTGATGCGGACGATGCCGAGGTGGGATCCCAGGAAGGGACCAACCAAGAGGAGGAGGCCCTGGAGGTGTCGCAGGACAACCTCCCGGACTTTGCATCGGACTCGGCCCCGGAACCCATAGTGGCTCCGGAGTCCGGCGGGCGACCCCTTCGTAAGAAGGGCAAGACCATGACGCCGGCAGCCTCCGTCCAACCGGAGGCGCCGGACAACTTGCTGGAGGTGCTCAATGGCGCCTCCATTGAAGAGGAACACCGCACTATTATGAGTGCGGTGATTCAGAAGGTTCAGCTCGCCAAGAGCGGGCTGACCGAAGCCTGCAGCAGCCTTCTAACAGGCTTTGAGGTAAGAATTTCAATATGTATAAAATGGTACCGCATAGACAGTAGCCCCTGATGCTCGGTTCGGTGTTTGGAAAGAAAAGCCGGACTGAGGATCTAAAAAGATATACGCAGGAGTCATAATAAATATGTCAATATGGGATTGCAGGCTGCGCTGCTGACCTCTGCCGCACTGACTATGGAGGTCAATATGTTGAAGGAAAGCCTCGAGCGGTCCGAGAACGAGCTCGGCCATGCCAAGAAGCAGCTCGAGGACGAGGAAGGTGAATAACACCTTACTAAAATTGTACCTTACAGAAAAGGATTTTGGTTGCAAAAAGAATGACAAGGATAACGTGGGTATTGCAGGGGCCACTAACGAGGTGGCGATCCTGAAAGAGGCGGTGGCCGCGGCCGAACGCAATGCGGCCGCAGAGCGCACCGAGCGAGAGAAGCAGGAGGCGCGGGTGGCGGAGGTACAGTAAGAGCTCCAGGATCTCATGAAAAAACATGAGAGCCTGGAGCGTGACTCAAAGACTCGAGAGTCTGAGCTTGCAATGGCTCTTGAGAGTGCCAAAGCCGCTAAGGCCGAAGCCTACAAGGCCCTCCAGGAGATTGAGGCGGTGAAGAAAATAGCAGCGGGTAAGGCATTTTTCATGCAAAGTAAGCATGTGAGTGTTAATTACCTGTTGCTTACCCGAATTCGGAGCTCTCCAGGAGCGTTCGCAGATCTTCCTCACAGCGTGTCCGATGCTGCCACGTTCTACTGGGCCGAGGAGGGGAGCTCGATGGAGAAGGTCTTCTGGTCTCAGTATGCTGAGGCCGGACATCCGGTGCCCCTTAGCGACCAGCTGAAGCAGCTGGTCGAGCTCCACAAGGCGGCCGAACAGGCCATGAAGGGCCTCATAGTTCGGCTGTGGCCTAAGGAGGCCATGCCTGGGAGCTACTTCGGCCTGGTGCGGCGGCTGGTGGATGCGTGCTCGTGGGTTGAAGTCATCAAGCACTCCGCCTGTATTGAAGGTGCCCGTCGGGCCCTTGCCCGCGCAAAGGTGCACTGGGGCAAGATGGATGCCCAGAAACTCGTGATGGACCCGCCACCAGAGGGCAAGGAGCATCGCACACCCGAGATGTATTATAAGAGTGTGTTGAAGGGCGCCCGCACTATTGCGGGTGAGTGCTCCAAAGATGTAATATTTGAGTAGACTCGCATTTTGTTATCCTGTGCGCTGAAAACTTAGTTCATATGCGCTAAGCAACGCTTCTTAATTTAAAATATTACCTTCTGTGCGGCTGTTTATCAAATCTGAGAGATGGCAAGTCGTCGGCTTCAGCCCCCATGCCACGAGTGCTGGGGTGTTCGGGATAAACTTGAGCACTCTTGTTCCCATTTTTTGGTCCATCTAGGGAGGTGCTCAACACAGCGAACAAGGCAACCGGACTTATAATGCTTGAACACTCTCACTTAGCTATAGAATTCTATAATTTTAAATTTTGGCGAAGCCCCTAGTCTTCGGAAGGCCGAATTTGGGGCGCTATCCACGCCTGGGCCGGACAAGATCCGGCTCCTCGCTCTAAGCGGCATAAGTCTTTAAGGACTTGCAAAAAACCTCTCAAACAGCGACCGGCTCTCGCCTCATCATGACGGTCAGTTTTAGCTTTCTCCACTGAGGCGTTAACCAAGCTCAACAGGGGCGCAGTCGCAGTGGTTCTCCCAGTGCTACCTTAGCCGATACAACGGACGTAAGGTACCAAAACATGGGAGCCGGGCAAACCCAACTATTGACCCAAGACATAATTCGGAGCCGATGCATATAATGTTATAAGTTCGGGGTGCCGCACTTGTGAAAGTGTTCGGACTTATCACACCATGATGTGGGAAACATAAGCCCCTGGTGTATTTTAGCCGTACCAAAGTGTACGGATGCAACATGCCGTAAATGAACATATGTATAAAAAAGAAATGCAATTATAAGCAAAAAGGTGCTGCATTGTTTATTTAAGAAAGACTGTTGTAAGTGCAGAACGATACAAATGGTGCGATAAGCAAGGGATGGGACTGTTAAACATGTCCCCCTCCAGGGGTAGACTGCCGAATGGTGCGTAAAACAGATTTAATGCTCGTAATGGAGACCACCTAGATATTCGTTGTAGCCTTTATCCTTCCCTGGCTGTTGCATCGTGACTTCGGCAGGTCTGCTGCCGGACAGGGCCTCTGACGAACGAAGTCCTGTGGGTAAAAAAGGAAAAAGAAAAGAAAAAAGAATGACACACTTGAGAGCCCCTGGTGTGGTTGAGCCGCAGTCTGGGCCTATCGTGGTCGTGCCCCTTTCCCCATGCCCATGGTATCTTCAGAGCGTAATGGTGTACGCGAAGGACCTGTTTTGACGTTTTACAGGGGCTGGGGTTGGGGCCGCACTGCTACGCGTGCTCGGAACGTGTCAGGTGGTCTTGTTGTAGGTTACTCCGGGCGCGCTTAGCTATGTCCGGCCGCTTAACGGTCGAACTCGAGAATTTCCTTAAGAGGCTGCATTGTACTTCTGCCGCGAGAGCCGCTGTATGTTCCTCCGTTCGGAGAGAATGTTCAGTGTTTCCGTTGACCGTGATGACTCCTCGAGGGTCTAGCATCTTGAGCTTGAGGTATGCGTAGTGCGGCACCGCGTTGAACTTTGCAAACGCGGTTCGTCCGAGCAGGGCGTGATAGCCGCTGCGGAACGGAACTATGTCGAAGATTAACTCCTCGCTTCGGAAGTTATACGGGGATCCAAAGACCACTTCCAGTGTGACTGAGCCTGTACAATTGGCTTCTACACCTGGTATGACGCCTTTAAAGGCCGTCTTGGTAGGTTTAATCCTTGAGGGGTCTATGCCCATTTTGCGCACTGTATCCTGATAAAGCAGGTTCAGGCTGCTGCCGCCGTCCATCAGGACTCTAGTGAGGTGAAATCCATCGACGATTGGGTCTAGGACCAATGCGGCGAATCCGCCGTGGTGGATGCTGGTGGGGTGGTCCCTTCGGTCAAAAGTGATTGGGCAGGAGGACCATGGATTGAACTTCGGGGCAACTGGCTCCATCGCGTATACATCCCTTAGCGCACGCTTCCGCTCCCTTTTGGGTATGTGTGTTGCGTATATCATGTTCACCGTCCGCACCTATGGGGGGAAACCCTTCTGTCCTCTATTGTTCGGCGGTCGGGTCTCTTCCTCGTCATCGCTATGCAGCCCCTTGTCATTGTTTTCGGCAATTAACTTGCCTGCCTGCTTGAATACCCAACAGCCCCTATTGGTGTGGTTAGCTGGCTTTTCGGGGGTGCCGTGTATCTGGCACAAGCGGTCGAGTATTCGGTCCAAATTGGACGGACCTGGAGCAGTTCTTTTGAATGGATTTTTCCGCTGACCGGGTTTAGAGCCTCTGAATCCGGCATTGACTGCCGTATCCTCACTATTGTCGCCGTTAATGCGGTGTTTGTTTTTGTTACGACGCGACCTGCCACTACAGTCCTTGATGTCCGGACTGCCAGAATTTTTGCTGAGGTTGTTGCTGCATGCTAGCCAGCTGTCCTCACCCGAGCAGAAGCGGGTCATGAGTGATGTGAGGGCTGCCATGGATTTCAGCTTTTCCTGTCCCAGGTGCCGGGCAAGCCACTCGTCGTGGATATTATGCGTGAAGGCCGCGAGGGCCTCCGCATCCGGACAATCGACGATTTGGTTTTTCTTGGTTAAGAACCGTGTCCAGAATTGTCTGGCCGATTTGTCTGGCTGCTGAATTATGTGGCTTAGGTCATCAGCGTCTGGTGGTCGCACATACGTGCCTTGGAAGTTATCGAGGAATGCGGCTTCCAGGTCTTCCCAACTCCCAATTGACTCTGCTGGCAAGCTGTTAAGCCAATGCCAGGCTGGTCCTTTAAGCTTGAGGGGGAGATATTTGATGGTGTGAAGATCGTCACCGCGGGCCATGTGGATGTGAAGAAGATAGTCTTCGATCCAAACCGCGGGGTCTGTTGTGCCATCGTAAGATTTGATATTCACGAGTTTAAACCCTTCGGGGATTTGATGATCCATTACTTCATCTGTGAAGCATAGTGGGTGTGCGGCGCCTCTGTACTGGGCGATATCACGACGGAGCTCAAAAGAGCTTTGTCTGTTTTGTTCGGCCCGGCCGGACTTACTGTGTACGGCACGACGGTTGTCGTCATGTACCGTGGGGCGCCCACGCGATCCATAGATCGATCTTGATTGTCTTGCCTTATCCTCCAATATATCTCGCAAGTCCGGAGCGTTCCCTTGTGGCCTTGTGCTTTTCGAGCGATGCCGGGGTACGGGTCTAGTGAAGGGCCTAGAGGCCTCTCTGTCGCGACCACGGGGTGGTCGGTCAGCCGTATTGTCTCCTGGTGATGCGGGTTCATACGCTTACTCCTCTAATCGGGGGAGCAACTTGCGTTTAGGGTAGCTTTTGGAGGGGCGTTCGAGGTCATGCTCTTCGGTCGCGAGGACTTCAGTCCATCTGTCGGCTAGCAGATCTTGATCAGCTCTAAGCTGTTGCTGCTTTTTCTTGAGGCTATTCACCATGGCCATAAGCCTGCGTTTAAAACGCTCTTGTTCGACGGGATCCTCGGGCACGACGAATTCATCATCATCGAGGCTTGCCTCGTCTCCGGAGGGAGGCATATAATCCTCTACCTCTTCTTCTGCCGCTCTCTCATGAGGGCCGGCGTCTCCGTCCTCCTGCGTTGGATCTTGCTGGAGTGGGTTGTCTTTGGCACTGTCCGGTGTATTATTATCTTCGGTGCCGGAATCTGTTGGAAATATGCCCTAGAGGCAATAATAAAAGTATTATTATTATATTTCCTTGTTCATGATAATTGTCTTTTATTCATGCTATAACTGTATTATCCGGAAATCGTAATACACGTGTGAATACATAGACCATAATCTGTCCCTGGTGAGCCTCTAGTTGACTAGCTCGTTGTGATCAACAGATAGTCATGGTTTCCTAGCTATGGACATTGGATGTCGTTGATAACGGGATCACATCATTAGGAGAATGATGTGATGGACAAGACCCAATCCTAAGCCTAGCACAAAGATCGTGTAGTTCGTATGCTAAAGCTTTTCTAATGTCAAGTATCTTTTCCTTAGACCATGAGATTGTGCAACTCCCGGATACCGTAGGAGTGCTTTGGGTGTGCCAAACGTCACAACGTAACTGGGTGGCTATAAAGGTACATTACAGGTATCTCCGAAAGTGTCTGTTGGGTTGGCACGAATCGAGACTGGGATTTGTCACTCCGTGTAAACGGAGAGGTATCTCTGGGCCCACTCGGTAGGACATCATCATAATGTGCACAGTGTGATCAAGGAGTTGATCATGGGATGATGTGTTACAGAACGAGTAAAGAGACTTGCCTGTAACGAGATTGAACAAGGTATCGGGATACCGACGATCGAATCTCGGGCAAGTATCGTACTGATAGACAAAGGGAATTGTATACGGGATCGATTGAGTCCTTGACATCGTGGTTCATCCCATGAGATCATCGTGGAACATGTGGGAGCCAACATGGGTATCCAGATCCCGCTGTTGGTTATTGACCGGAGAACGTCTCGGTCATGTCTGCATGTCTCCCGAACCCGTAGGGTCCACACACTTAAGGTTCGATGACGCTAGGGTTATAAAGGAAGCTTGTATGTGGTTACCAAATGTTGTTCGGAGTCCCGGATGAGATCCCAGACGTCATGAGGAGTTCCATAATGGTCCGGAGGTAAAGATTTATATATGGGAAGTCCTGTTTTGGTCACCGGAAAAGTTTTGGGGGTTATCGGTAACGTACCGGGACCACCGGGAGGGTCCCGGGGGTCCACCAAGTGGGGCCACCAACCCCGGAGGGCTGCATGGGCCATGTGTGGGAGGGAACCAGCCCCAGGTGGGCTGGTGCGCCCCCCACAAGGGGCCCAAGGAGCAAGGGAGAGTGGGAGGGGGCAAACCCTAGGGCAGATGGGCCCTAAGGCCCATGCTCCGTGCGCCTCCCTCTCTCCCCCTCTTGGCCGCCACCCCCTTTGCCATCTAGGGCTGGCCGCACCCCTTGGGGGTGGGAAACCCTAGAAGGGGGCGCAGCCCCCTCTCCCCCTATATATATTGAGGCATTGGGCTGCCCAGAATACATGAGAATCTCTCCCTTCTCCCTCTTGGTGCAGCCTTGCTTCTCTTCCTCCTCTTCTGTGGTGCTTGGCGAAGCCCTGCAGGATAGCCACGCTCCTCCACCACCACCACGCCGTTGTGCTGCTGCTGGATGGAGTCTTCCTCAACCTCTCCCTCTCTCCTTTCTGGATCAAGGCATGGGAGACGTCACCGGGCTGTACGTGTGTTGAACGCGGAGGTGCCGTCCGTTCGGCACTTGGTCATCGGTGATTTGAATCACGACGAGTACGACTCCATCAACCCCGTTCACTTGAACGCTTCCGCTTAGCGATCTACAAGGGTATGTAGATGCACTCTCCTTCCCCTCGTTGCTAGTCTCTCCATAGATATATCTTGGTGATACGTAGGAAAATTTTGAATTTCTGCTACGTTCCCCAACAGTGGCATCATGAGCTAGGTCTATGCGTAGTTTCTATGCACGAGTAGAACACAAAGTAGTTGTGGGCGTTGATTTTGTTCAATATGCTTGCCGTTACTAGTCTTATCTTGATTCGGCGGCATCGTGGGATGAAGCGGCCCGGACCAACCTTACACGTACTCTTACGTGAGACCGGTTCCACCGACAAACATGCACTAGTTGCATAAGGTGGCTGGCGGGTGTCTGTCTCTCCCACTTTAGTCGGATTGGATTCGACGAAAAGGGTCCTTATGAAGGGTAAATAGCAATTGGCATATCACGTTGTGGTCTTTGCGTAGGTAAGAAACGTTCTTGCTAGAAACCCATAGCAGCCACGTAAAACATGCAAACAACAATTAGAGGACGTCTAACTTGTTTTTGCAGGGTATGCTATGTGATGTGATATGGCCAAAAGGATGTGATGAATGATATATGTGATGTATGAGATTGATCATGTTCTTGTAATAGGAATCATGACTTGCATGTCGATGAGTATGACAACCGGCAGGAGCCATAGGAGTTGTCTTTATTTATTTATGACCTGCGTGTCAGCTTAAACGTCATGTAATTACTTTACTTTATTGCTAACCTTTAGCCAAGGTAGTAGAAGTAATAGTTGGCGAGGCAACTTCTTGAAGACACGATGATGGAGATCATGATGATGGAGATCATGGTGTTATGCCGGTGACGATGATGATCATGGAGCCCCGAAGATGGAGATCAAAAGGAGCAAAGTGATGATGGCCATATCATGTCACTATTTGATTGCATGTGATGTTTATCATGTTTATACATCTTATTTGCTTAGAACGACGGTAGTAAATAGGATGATCCCTTACAACAATTTCAAGAAGTGTTCTCCCCTAACTGTGCACCGTTGCGACAGTTCGTGTTTCGAAGCACCACGTGATGATCGGGTGTTAGATTCTAACGTTCACATACAATGGGTGTAAGACAGATTTACACACGCGAAACACTTAGGGTTAACTTGACGAGCCTAGCATGTACAGACATGGCCTCGGAACACAAAAGACCGAAAGTTCGAGCATGAGTCGTATAGAAGATACGATCAACATGAAGATGTTCACCGATGTTGACTAGTCCGTCTCACGTGATGATCGGACACGGCCTAGTTGACTCGGATCATGTAATCACTTAGATGACTAGAGGGATGTCTATCTGAGTGGGAGTTCATAAGATGAACTTAATTATCCTGAACATAGTCAAAAGAATTTTGCAAATTATGTCGTAGCTCACGCTATAGCTCTATTGTTTAGATATGTTCCTAGAGAAAAATTAGTTGAAAGTTGATAGTAGCAATTATGCGGACTAGGTCCGTAAACTGAGGATTGTCCTCATTGCTTCATAGAAGGCTTATGTCCTTAATGCACAGCTCAGTGTGCTGAACCTCGAACATTGTCTGTGGTTGTTGCGAACATCTGACATACACGTTTTGATAACTACATGATAGTTCAGTTAAACGGTTTAGAGTTGAGGCACCGAAGACGGTTTTTTGAAACGTCGCGAAACATATGAGATGTTTTGAGGGCTGAAATTGGGATTTCTGGCTCGTGCCCACGTCGAGAGGTATAAGACCTCCGACGATTTTCTTAACCTACAAACTAAGGGAGAAAAGCTCAATTGTTGAGCCTGTGCTCAGATTGTCTGAGTACAACTATCATTTGAATCGAGTGGGAGTTGATCTTCCAGATGAGATAGTGATGTTTCTCCGAAAGTCATTGCCACCAAGCTGCTAGAGCTTCGTGGTGAACTATAACATATCAGGGATAGATATGATGATCCTTGAGGTATTCGCGATGTTTGACACCGCAAAAGTAGAAAGCAAGAAGGAGCATCAGTTGTTGATGGTTGGTAAAACCACTAGTTTCAAGAAGGGCAAGGGAAAGAAGGGATACTTCATGAAATGGCAAATCAGCTGCTGCTCTAATGAAGAAACCCAAGGTTGAACCCAAACCCGAGACTAAGTGCTTCTGTAATAAGGGGAACAACCACTGGAGCAGAATTACCCTAGATACTTGGTAGATTAGAAGGTTGGCAAGGTCGATAGAAGTATATTGGATATACATTGTGTTGATGTGTACTTTACTAGTACTCCTAGTAGCACCAGGGTATTAGATACCGGTTCGGTTGCTAAGTGTTAGTAACTCGAAATAAAAGCTACGGAATAAACGGAGACTAGCTAAAGGTGAGCTGACGATATGTGTTGGAAGTGTTTCCAATGTTGATATGATCAAGCATCGCACGCTCCCTCTACCAACGAGATTGGTGTTAAACCTAAATAATTGTTATTTGGTGTTTGCGTTGAGCATAGACATGATTGGATTATGTCTATCGCAATACGGTTATTCATTTAAGGAGAATAATGGTTACTCTGTTTATTTGAATAATACCTTCAATGGTCTTGCACCTAAATGAATGGTTTATTGAATCTCGATCGTAGTGATACACATTTTCATGCCAAAAGATAGTAATGATAGTACCACCTACTTGTGGCACTGCCACGTAAGTCATATCGGTATAAAACGCATGAAGAAGCTCCATGTTGATGGATCTTTGGGCTCACTCATTTTTGAATAGTTTGAGACATGCGAACCATGTCTATTGGTGTATATGCATGAAGAAACTCCATGCAGATGGACCGTTTGAACTCACTTGATTTTGAATCACTTGAGACATGCAAATCATACCACATGGGCAAGATGACTGAAAAGCCTCGGTTTCAGTAAGATGGAACAAGATAGCAACTTGTTGGAAGTAACACATTTTTTATGTGTGCAGTCCAATGAGTGCTGAGGCATGTAGTGGATATCGTTATGTTCTTACTTCACAGATGATTTGAGTAGATGTTGAGTACATTTACTTGATGAAACACAAGTCTGAATTATTGAATGGTTCAAGTAATTTCAGAGTGAAGTAGAAGATCATTGTGACAAGAGGATAAAATGTCTATGATATGATCATAGAGATGAATATCTGAGTTACGAGTTTTGGCACACAATTAAGACATTGTGGAAATTGTTTCGCAATTAATACCGCCTGGAACACCATAGTGTGATGGTGTGTCCGAACGTCATAGTTGCACCCTATTGGATATGGTGCATACCATGATGTCTCTTATCGAGTTACCACTATCGTTCATGGGTTAGGCATTAGAGACAACCACATTCACTTTAAAAGGGGCACCACGTAATTCCGATGAGATGACACCGTATGAACTATGGTTTAGAGAAACCTAAGCTGTCATTTCTTAAAAGTTTGGGGATGCGACGCTTATGTGAAAAAGTTTCAGGCTGATAAGCTCGAACCCAAAGCGGATAAATGCATCTTCATAGGACACCCAAAACAGTTGGGTATACCTCCTGTCTCAGATCTGAAAGCAATAAGGGATTGTTTCTAAAATCGGGTCCTTTCTCGAGGAAAAGTTTCTCTCGAAAGAATTGAGTGGGAGGATGGTGGAGGCTTGATGAGGTTATTAAACCGTCTCTTCAACTAGTGTATGGCAGGGCACAGGGAGTTATTCCTGTGGCACCTACACCAATTGAAGTGGAAGCTTATGATATTGATCATGAGACTTCGGATCAAGTCACTACCAAACCTCGTGGGATGACAAGGATGCATACTACTTCAAAGTGGTACGTAATCCTGTCTTGGAAGTCATGTTGCTAGACAACAATGAACCTACGAGCTATGGAGAAACGATGGTGGGCCCGGATTCCGATAAATGGCTCGAGGCCATATAATCCGAGAGAGGATCCATATATGAAAACAAAGTGTAGACTTTGGGAGTACTACTTGATGGTCGTAAGGCTGTTAGGTACATATGGATTTTAAAAGGAAGACGGACAATGATGGTAAATGTCACCATTAAGAAAGCTCGACTTGTCGTTAAGATGTTTTCCGACAAGTTCAAGGAGTTGACTACGGTGAGACTTCCTCACTCGTAGCGATGCTAAGAGTCTGTAGGAATTATATTAGCGATTACTGCATTATTTATGAAATCTTGCAGATAGGATGTCAAAACATTGTTTCCTCGACGATTTTCTTGAGGAAAGGTTGTATGTGATACAACCGGAAGGTTTTGTCAATCCTGAAAGATGCTAATAAGTATGCAAAGCTCCAGTAATCCTTCTAAGGACTGAAGTAAGCATCTCGGAGTTGGAATGTATGCTTTGATGATGATCAAAGATTTTGGGTTTATACAAAGTTTATGAGAAACTTGTATTTCCAAAGAAGTGAGTGGTAGCACTATAGAATTTCTGATGAATATATGTTGTTGATCGGAAATGACGTAGAGCATATAGGGTTATTTGGAAAGTGTTTTTCAATGGAAAGCCTGGATTAAGCTACTTGAGCATTGAGCATCAAGATCTATAAGGATAGATCAAAACGCTTAATAGTACTTTCAAATCAGCACATACCTTGGCATGATCTTGAAGGTGTTCAAGATGGATCAGTCAAAGAAGGAGTTCTTGCCTGAGTTGTAAGGTATGAAGTTAAGACTTAAAGCTCGACCACGGCAGAATAGAGAGAAAGGACGAAGGTCGTCCCCTATGCTTAAGACATAGGCTCTACAGTATGTTGTGCTGTGTACCTTGCCATGAGTTAGTCAAGGGGTACAAGAGTGATCCAAGAATGGATCACAGGACAGCGGTCAAAGTTATCCTTAGTAACTAGTGGACTAAGGAATTTTCTCGATTATGGAGGTGGTAAAGGGGTTCGTCGTAAAGGGTTACGTCGATGCAAGCTTAACACCTATCCGGATAGCTCCGAGTAGAGATACCGGATACGTATAATGGAGCAACAATTTAGAATAGCTCCAAGTAGGACAGTTATTTGGAATAGCTCCAAATAGAGCGTGGTAGCTGCATCTAGGAGATGACATAGAGATTTGTAAAGCACACACGGATCTAAAAGGTTCAGACCCGTTGACTATAACCTCTCTCACAAGCATAACATGATCAAACCCAGAACTCATCGAGTGTTAATCACATGGTAAATGTGAACCAGATTATTGACTCTAGTAAACTCTTTGGGTGTTGGTCACATGGGTACGTGACCTTGAGTGTTAATCACATATCGATGTGAACTAGATTATTGACTCTAGTGCAAGTGGGAGACTGTTGGAAATATGCCCTAGAGGCAATAATAAAAGTATTATTATTATATTTCCTTGTTCATGATAATTGTCTTTTATTCATGCTATAACTGTATTATCCGGAAATCGTAATACACGTGTGAATACATAGACCACAATCTGTCCCTGGTGAGCCTCTAGTTGACTAGCTCGTTGTGATCAACAGATAGTCATGGTTTCCTGGCTATGGACATTGGATGTCGTTGATAACGGGATCACATCATTAGGAGAATGATGTGATGGACAAGACCCAATCCTAAGCCTAGCACAAAGATCTTGTAGTTCGTATGCTAAAGCTTTTCTAATGTCAAGTATCTTTTCCTTAGACCATGAGATTGTGCAACTCCCGGATACCGTAGGAGTGCTTTGGGTGTGCCAAACGTCACAACGTAACTGGGTGGCTATAAAGGTACATTACAGGTATCTCCGAAAGTGTCTGTTGGGTTGGCACGAATCGAGACTGGGATTTGTCACTCCGTGTAAACGGAGAGGTATCTCTGGGCCCACTCGGTAGGACATCATCATAATGTGCACAGTGTGATCAAGGAGTTGATCACGGGATGATGTGTTACGGAACGAGTAAAGAGACTTGCCTGTAACGAGATTGAACAAGGTATCGGGATACCGACGATCGAATCTCGGGCAAGTATCGTACCGATAGACAAAGGGAATTGTATACGGGATCGATTGAGTCCTTGACATCGTGGTTCATCCGATGAGATCATCGTGGAACATGTGGGAGCCAACATGGGTATCCAGATCCCGCTGTTGGTTATTGACCGGAGAACGTCTCGGTCATGTCTGCATGTCTCCCGAACCCGTAGGGTCTACACACTTAAGGTTCGATGACGCTAGGGTTATAAAGGAAGCTTGTATGTGGTTACCGAATGTTGTTCGGAGTCCCGGATGAGATCCCGGACATCACGAGGAGTTCCGGAATGGTCCGGAGGTAAAGATTTATATATGGGAAGTCCTGTTTTGGTCACCGGAAAAGTTTCGGGGGTTATCGGTAACGTACCGGGACCACCAGGAGGGTCCCGGGGGTCCACCAAGTGGGGCCACCAACCCCGGAGGGCTGCATGGGCCATGTGTGGGAGGGAACCAGCCCCAGGTGGGCTGGTGCGCCCCCCTCAAGGGGCCCAAGGCGCAAGGGAGAGTGGGAGGGGGCAAACCCTAGGGCAGATGGGCCCTAAGGCCCATGCTCCGTGCGCCTCCCTCTCTCCCCCTCTTGGCCGCCACCCCCTTTGCCATCTAGGGCTGGCCGCACCCCTTGGGGGTGGGAAACCCTAGAAGGGGGCGCAGCCCCCTCTCCCCCTATATATATTGAGGCATTGGGCTGCCCAGAATACATGAGAATCTCTCCCTTCTCCCTCTTGGTGCAGCCTTGCTTCTCTTCCTCCTCTTCTGTGGTGCTTGGCGAAGCCCTGCAGGATAGCCACGCTCCTCCACCACCACCACGCCGTTGTGCTGCTGCTGGATGGAGTCTTCCTCAACCTCTCCCTCTCTCCTTGCTGGATCAAGGCATGGGAGACGTCACCGGGCTGTACGTGTGTTGAACGCGGAGGTGCCGTCCGTTCGGCACTTGGTCATCGGTGATTTGAATCACGACGAGTACGACTCCATCAACCCCATTCACTTGAACGCTTCCGCTTAGCGATCTACAAGGGTATGTAGATGCACTCTCCTTCCCCTCGTTGCTAGTCTCTCCATAGATATATCTTGGTGATACGTAGGAAAATTTTGAATTTATGCTACGTTCCCCAACAGAATCTTCATTCTTGCTGTTGCGGGATTTAGAGCGGCGCCGCTGACGCCGGTGCTTGGGCTGTTTCTTGGAGGGGTCATCCTCCGTTGTTCCTTCGCCATTCCCATCTTTTGGGATATCCACCATGTATATGTCATATGATGAGGTGGCTTTCCATTGCCCGGTGGGCGCTGGTTCTTGGTCGTCTCCAGCATCGTCATCCATACTGTCGATGTCTTCGGAGTCGTAGTCTAGCATGTCGGTTAGATCGTCGACAGCGGCTACCAAGTGGGTGGTGGGTGGGCTTTGAATTTCTTCGTCGTCCGCATCCCAACCGTCCTGACCGCAGTCCGGCCAGGGCTCTCCTAATAATGAGAGACACTTTAGCGAACTCAAAATGTCGCTGAAAGGTGAGTGTTGAAAGATGTCCACTGCGGTGAACTCCATGATCGGCGCCCAATCGGATTCGATCGGAGGGGGCGCGGGAGGTTCGGAGTCCGGCGAGGAGTCCGGCACCTCGGAGTCACGAGCTTTATGAGGGACAAGGTCAGTGTTCGGCTCTATCGCCGTAGAGGTTGCAGCCCCCGAGGCGGTGTCTAGCCATCCGTCCTCGATCTGCGGCCTCCAGGGTACTGTCTGGCTGCAGAGCTAAATCATGCTCGCCGTGACAGTGCGGCACGCTCGGCTGTGGCTCGAATCCATCAAGGATCAAGTCCCCGTGGATGTCAGCCGTGAAGTTCAAACTTCCAAATTTGACCTGACGGCCAGGGGCGTAGCTTTCGATCTGCTCCAGACAGCCAAGCGAATTGGCCCGCAGTGCAAAGCCGCCGAATACGAAGATCTGTCCGGGGAGAAAGGTCTCACCCTGGACTGCGTCGTTGATGATGGTCGAAGAAGCCATTGAGCCTATCGGTGACGACACAGAGGAACTCTCAATGAAAGCACCAATGTCGGTGTCAAAACCGGCGGATCTCGGGTAGGGGATCCCGAACTGTGCGTCTAGGCGGATGGTAACAGGAGACAAGGGACACGATGTTTTACCCAGGTTTGGGCCCTCTTGATGGAGGTAAAACCCTACGTCCTGCTTGATTAATATTGATGATGTGTGTTACAAGAGTAGATCTACCACGAGATCAAGGAGGCTAAACCCTAGAAGCTAGCCTATGGTATGATTGTTGTTCGTCCTATGGACTAAAGCCGTCTGGTTTATATAGACACCGGAGAGGGCTAGGGTTACACAGAGTCGGTTACAATGGTAGGAGATCTACATATCCGTATCGCCAAGCTTGCTTTCCACGCCAAGGAAAGTCCCATCCGGACACGGGACGAAGTCTTCAATCTTGTATCTTCATAGTCTTGGAGTCCGGCCGATCACGATAGTTCGGCTATCCGGACACCCCCTAGTCCGGAACTCGCTCAGCGAGCAACCAGAGTCTCAGGGGCTACTATCTATAGGGAGCACACCTAGCGTGTGCTTCATAACAAAAAAGTTGTGCATTTATCACTACATACCTCAAAGCCTTTGAGCAGGCTTGTAAATGCCTCATTCAAGCCGCTGGTGGCGGATCAAATCTTCGTGAGTATCGCACTCATTAACGAGCGGTGCTCCTCCGAGACCGCGGCTTGCTTTAGACAGCCCGTCAGTATGTTTGGCCGGACACTGAACTGTGCCAGACCCTTCTCATCGCCCCCCGTGGGAGCCAAATGCTCTGGGTTCAGGGCGGCTGACGTGTTAGCCTCCAGCTTCAGCAGATCCGGACTCCTCCGTGACGATACCTCCGTGTCGCCCGCTTCATGAGGCGGAGAGGTGGGTGGAGTCTCGCTCTCCATCATCTCCGGACGGAAGGTCCCCTGAAGACGAACTCTGTTGAGAAGAGCTGCTCGCCGGACTACAAAAGACGAAGTCCTGGTTATGGATCTCGGGGTAACATCTCACCTTCAAATCCATGAAGAACTTACGGCTCGGTGGAGGGCTGGCCCGTTCGTGGGCACGACGTGGTGAGGGTGCCCGTCGCGGCGAGCCCCTTGGTGATGTTTTCTTCCCTTGCTTAGGCGTCTCTGCCTCCAAATCTTCGGAGGCGGCCCAGTTCTTCCCGCGTGGGGAGGAGGCTTTGACCTTCCCTTCCCGACTATCCTCCATAGGAGGGTTAGAAAATTCCTCAGTCTAGATGCGCAGCGCATGAAGTTCAGCTTCAATGCCCTTTCCTTCGCCTTTCCCTGAAGGGGTTTTGCTGAGCGCCCGGTCCAGCATCTTTGAAATGGTTGGACCACACGAGCCTTTAGGAAGTGGCGCCGGACACCTGATTCTCTTCGCCTTGTCGAGCCATTCCTGGCCACGGAAGGATTTTCAGAATAATGGTTATGATAAATATAAATAAAGTGTCCGGTTTCAAGGTTACTTACTTGGGCATCTAGGCGATTGCAGCTTAGGCCCGCATCCTCTGTGGTGTTCGGACACTTTGCTTGTGGTTCGAAGAATAATTTACACATTCCTTCGAGCGTCAGGCCGAAGAAGTGCTTAATAGTCCGCGGACCCTCCAGATTAAACTCCCACATACGGAGAGGCCGACGTTTGCACGGCAATATCCGCTGGACTAGCATTACTTGAATTATGCTGACAAGATTTATGTCCCTCCTAATAAGCTCCCGGATGCGATTCTGCAGCTCTGGTACATCGCCAGTAGGCCCATAATTCCGTCCCACATCGGTCCAAGACGCCAACTGTGATGGGGGGCCTGAGCGGAACTCGGGGGCAGCTACCCACTTTGTGCCTCTGGGAGCAGTGACATAGAACCATCTCCATTGCCATCGTCGGACACTTCCGGAAAAGAACCCTCTGGCCATGGGGCATCAACGTTCCTGCTTATTATGGCGCCTCCGCACTCCGCATGTCGCCCCTCGATCATCTTCATCTTCATATTGAAGGTCTTTAGCCATAAGCCGAAGTGTGGGTTGACGTGGAGAAAAGCCTCACACAGAATAATGAAAGACGAGATATGGAGGATGGCGTATGGAGCCAGATCATGGAAATCCAAGCCATAGTAGAACATAAGCCCCCTCACAAAGGGGTCAAGGGTGAGGCCTAGGCCTCGGAGGAAGTGAGGAGTAAACACGACACTCTCATTGGGCTCCGGCGTGGGGATGACTTGCCTCGGAGCAGGAAGCCTATGCTGGATATCAGCAGTCAGGTATCCGACCTCCCTAAGCTTCGCAATATCCTCCTCCTGAATCGAGGAGGCCACCCACCGGCCTGCTGTGTCGGATCCAGACATACTTGAGGATCTGGGGTGTTGGAGCTTAGGTTTTTGGTGATGGAGCTCGAGGTGCGAGAGGGAGCAGGAGAGGTGGGAACGAGGCGTAGGCCTTGACCCCTTTATAAAAGGGATGAATACCAAGAGTCCTCAGCGTGACCGCTTGAGACTTATCTAAAATACATGGAATTATACCAACGGTTGCCGTGGGGTCACATATGCCCATATTGATGAAAGATCCCGTATTAAGAGGGATATGATCTCTGCTTTGGCAGGACGTGCCGATAAAACCGCCTCGCAACACAAGTCGAGGTGGAGCAGGAAACGCTGGTTCGTGTTGGACCAGGTCGCGATGCAAGGGCATGGCGTACGAGGATTGCTAGCAGAACGGATTTATGCTAAGGGTATGTGAAGATCATCTTGCAGATCCGGACATGGTTTACGTGTTCGATGACCATCTTGGAGTATTCGGAGGAGGAACCCGCCTTGCAATGCCGAAAACGAGACTACGCGCCGGACTCATCGTCATTGAAGCCTGGTTCAGGGGCTACTGAGGAAGTCCTGGATAAGGGGGTATCCGGACAGCCGGACTATATACATCGTCCAGACAATAAAAGCGTCAAGATACAAGACTCAAGACTTCGGCTCGTGTCCGGATGGGACTCTCCTTTGCGTGGAAGACAAGCTTGGCGATCCGGATATTATGTTTCCTTCCTTGTAACCGACTCCACGTAAACCCTAGCTCTTCGGTGTCTATATAAACCGGAGAGCATGGTCCTTAGAAGGCCGATCACAATTACAATCATACCATCATAGGCTAGCTCTTAGGGTTTAGCCTCTACGATCTTGTGGTAGATCTACTCTTGTATTCCACATATCTTCAATATTAATCAAGCAGGAAGTAGGGTTTTACCTCCCTCAAGAGGGCCCGAACCTGGGTAAACATTGTGTCCCTTGCTTCCTGTTACCATCAGCCTAAGACGCACAGATCGGGACCCCATACCCGAGATCCGCCGATTTTGACCCCGACAGTTCCTAAACAGAAAATAAAGTTCATTTCCTTTTCACCATTCTTTCATAATCCATGGCTAGCCGTATCCACAGGTGCCATCCATACCAACAACCTTCCAAGGAATTTATTATATTTTTTATTATGGGACTAGGCATCCCTATTACCTACCACTTTCTCATGCAATGACAAGTGAACAAACACCCATCATGAGAATAACCCGCCTAACATGGAAGATATTGGCCATCCCCTACCGCTTCATGGGTGGTACGAGCACACAAAACCAAAAATTAATTTCAATTATTAGTGTTGAACCATGTAAATTTACTTGGATGGCATATAAATACCGCATATAGGTAGGTATGGTGGACTCATTTGGCTCAACTTCAGGTTTAGGGAATTGGATGCACAAACAGCACTCCTGCTTAGTACAAATGGAAGCTAACAAATAGATTGAGAAGCGACCAACCAGAAAACGAAAACGGACATAAACATGCATTGAACATAACTAACACTGAATAATGCTCCATAAGTAGTATATAATTTCGTTGCATAACTTTTTACTTTACATGCATGCATAGGGAATCACAAACTTTAACATCAATATTCTTACTAAATCACAATTACTTACTAGCATAACTCACATATTATCACCTCCATATTGCGAAACCATTGCAAGAAATCAAACTTATCATATTCGGCGATCTACATGAAAGTTTTTATTAGATCCTTCTTCAATATTCATCATATGAGGACCAATTTCATAAATTGTGCAAATTGTCATCACTATTATCAATTCTCAAAATAATATAAGTGAAGCATGAGAGTGTTCGACAAGCTACTCCAAAAAGATATAAGTGAACATTAAATGAGTAGTTAAGTCAATAGGTAGCTATGTGAGGACTCTCTCTTATTTTAAAAAATCAAATCTTAAGTATTTTATTCAAACATCAAAGAAAACAAAATAAATTACATTCCAAGAATAGCACATCTCATGCGAAGAAGCAAAAACTTGCGCTCAACCGATACTAACCGATAATTGTTGTTGAAGAAAGGTGGGGTGCCTACCGGGGCATCCCAAGCTTAGATGCTTGAGACTTATTGAAATATTATCTTGGGATGCGTTGGGTGATGAAGTCATGTACCTAGGGTAGGGTCATGAACCTGTCTAAGGTACCCTCCCCAAGGACATCTTTTAGAAGAAGTTGTCTTCCAGTCGACCAAGAGAAACTCCACTCGACGGACTAGAAGACACTCGACGAACCTGAAGACACTCGACCATGAAGACTCACTCGACCACCAGGAGTTCGAGATCTACTCTGTATCCAAACGGTCTGTATTAAGTAGTCTTAATGGTCATGACAACACTTTATGTAGGGTGTTATCAGTAACGCCAGACCTTAATGTTCTTTAACCCTCTGCTACGTGGGCTTGCTGGGGTCTTGGCATCCTCTATATAAGCCACCCCCCTCCACTGGTAGAGGGGTTTGCATCCCTGTAACTCTCACACATATAATCCAGTCGACCGCCTCCGGGCTCCGAGACGTAGGGTCGTTACTTCCTCCGAGAAGGGCTTGAACTCGTAAAACACTCGTGTGCACAATTGCTCCATAGCTAGGATCTTGCCTCTCCATACCTACCCCCTATTCTACTGTCAGACTTAGAACCACGACAGTTGGCGCCCATTGTGGGGCAGGTGTCTTAGCGACTTGTTGGAGAAGTTGCAATCTTTTCAATTCCCATCATCATGGTTTCAGGTGGAGTTTTGGTTGAGGGCCGCGAGATCCGTCTCGGCACGCTCACATTCGTCGCCGACGACTCTGCCTGGCTGCAGGAGGCTTCGCTCGACGTGGATGCACTCCCGGTCCGCGGAGCTACGCACTTACGAGCATGCGTCCGTGGCGTCCTTCTGCGGCAACCGTTGACTCAGTATCGGCCGGTTTTCGTGTCATCCTCCCTCCCAGCTTCCCGCCGGCGTAAGCACTCCGGTCGGTCGAGGCTTCAGCGGTGGGTGAGGCACACAGTGGCTCGCCAGTCGACCACTGCCCAAGTCGCGGCAATCGAGCCTGACAAATCTCTCTACGGCCTGTTCGACCTGTCGACTGGCTCCATAGAGACTGCATCCAAATGCGACAACAGTGATTCGGCGGTGGAGGTCCTGATGGTCAATGGGCCGCACGTTCCCCCCGGCTTTCCTGGCGCCGAGGGAGGCAACGGCGGAGGCGACCCGTCGCACGACCATGAGGAGTACCGCCCCGAGCCCCTCGACTCGCAGCAGAGGGAAGAGCTTCGCCGCCGAAACATGGATGCGCTTCATACTCCGATCGTTGGAGAAACCCCTGAGGCTCGCGCCTTAGAGGACGCGCGCTTGGCCAACCTGGCTGAGCGCACTCGACTGGAGAACCTTCAGCGGGCACTCGATGAGCGCGCGCGGCAACGGATTCCAGACTCCAGTCGACGCCAACTCTTTAAACCTCCGACTCAGGTATACCGCACTCCAATCCAGAATTTGGCAGCTGCAACACGTATAGCAGAGTCGATTCAGCCTTCCCACTCAGAGGCTGGCAGAGGCTTGATGCAGATCAGGGATTTGCTCCAGGCAGCTGGAGATCAGAATTGGGCTGTGTCGCAGTCGCAGAACAGGATTCATAGCAGGTCCGTGGCGGCGAATACTGTCCAGTCAGCTCATAGCCCCAGATCGCCCCCGAGGCGTGAAGGGCATGGCGACCGACACGATCAGTACAGGATGATATATGCCTTGACAGCAGGATGACAGACGCCAGTACAGTGGCGAGCGAAGAATTCCAGTCGACCCCAGGGAACCAGGCTTTGATGCGAGATCCATCATCGTTCAAGGTCTGGTCGATCGGAACAGAGCCCACAGAGAGGGTAATGACAGAGATGTACCCACCAGCAGCCGAGTGCACATCTCCGGACCTGAGTGTTTCAGTAGAGCCATCAGAGCCACGGTGATTCCTCCCAACTTCAGGTTGGCGACTGGAGTCAGCAAGTTCAACGGTGAGTCCAAGCCCGATACTTGGCTTGAGGACTACCGAGTGGCTATTCAGATCGGCGGTGGAAATGACGAGGTGGCCATGAAGCATCTGCCTCTCATGTTGGAAGGGTCAGCCAGGGCATGGCTGAATCAGTTGACGCCCAGCAGCATCTACACGTGGGAGGACCTCTCCCGAGTGTTTGTCAGAACGTTCGAAGGAACGTGCAAGCGGCCGGCGGGACTGACAGACCTGCAATCTTGTGTACAGAAGTCGAATGAGACTCTGAGGGATTACATCCAGAGATGGATCACACTGCATCATACAGTAGAAAATGTATCTGATCACCAGGCAGTCTACGCCTTCAAGGAGGGCGTAAAGTACAGAGAGCTAAGCCTGAAATTCGGTCGAAACGGAGACATGTCTCTGAGTCGAATGATGGAAATAGCCACCAAATATGCCAATGGTGAGGAAGAGGATCGGCTCTGGAGCGGCAAACACAAGTCAGTCGCCCAGGACACCGGAGGCGGGAATTCCAGTCGGAAGCAAAAGCGTAAAGCTGAGCCAGCCGCACCTGGAGAAGCCTTGGCCCTGAACCAAGGAAAGTTCAAAGGGAAACCCAAGGGGCCTTGGAACCCCAAGAAAGTAAAAGATAAAGAAGGAAATGATGTGTTGGATTTACCATGTCACATCCACACCAAGAAATACGAAGAGGGTAATTTCATCTACCCGAAGCATACCACTCGACAGTGTCGACTCCTGATATAGCAGTTCCAAGGGAAGCAGTCCAAGGACAAAGAAAAAGAGTCGGACAAGGTTGAGGACAAGGAGGATAGTGACGGGGAATATCCGCAGGTTAATTCCACCTTAATGATTTTTGCCGATGTTGAGAGCAAAAACCGACTGAAAGTTATAAACCGAGAGGTGAATATGGCTGCTCCGTCAACACCCAATTACCTGAAGTGGTCTCAGACTGCCATTACGTTCGACCAATCTGATCACCCCACGCACATAGCCACCCCTGGGAGGCAAGCGTTGTTGGTCGACCCAGTCGTCGAGGGCACTCGACTGACCAAAGTGTTGATGGATGGCGGCAGCAGTTTGAATATACTGTATGCTGAGACACTGAAAGGGAAGGGCATTCCGATGTCCAGACTAAGCACGAGCAACATGAGTTTTTATGGAGTCATCCCTGGCAAGAAGGCCGCATCACTCGTCCAGATTGCTCTTGATGTAGTTTTTGGTGATTCAAAGAATTTCCGCAAGGAGAAGCTGACATTTGAGGTTGTGGATTTCCAGAGTGCCTATCATGCAATTTTGGGCAGACCAGCTTATGCGCGCTTTATGGCTCGACCATGTTATGTGTACCTCAAACTAAAGATGCCTGGCCCTAAAGGCGTGATCACTGTCACTGGTAATCGCAAGAAGGCAGAAGAGTGCTTCCAGAAAGGCTCAAAAATCGCCGATGCTCAGATGGTGGCAGAAGAGTGGCAGGAACACCAAAGGAATGCAGATCCGAGTGATTTGTTGCGAGCCAAAAAGCCCGCTACGGAATCAGCGTTCCAGTCGTCCGGTGAGACAAAACCCGTTTACATCCACCCGACCAACCCTAACACTGCCTCGACTCATATCTCCACAACACTCGACCCCAAATAGGAAGAAGCGCTCATCCAGTTCCTCCGTGAGAACCGGGACATCTTTGCATGGAAACCTTCTGACATGCCGGGTGTACCCAGGGGACTGGCTGAGCATCATCTACGAGTCGATTCAAAGGCAAAACCTATGAAGGAACATATGCGACGGTCCGCTGTCCAGAAAAGGAAGGCATTGGCGAAGAAGTGGCTCGGCTCCTAGCAGCAGAGTTTATCCGAGAGATTTACCACTCCGAGTGGCTCGCCAATGTCGTCATGGTCCCCAAAAAGGATAATTCGCTTCGCATGTGCATCGATTTTAAGCATATCAATCGGGCCTGCCCGAAAGATCATTTTCCTCTTCCCCGCGTCGACCAAATAGTCGACTCGACTGCGGGATGTGAGCGACTGTCTTTCTTGGACGCTTATTCCGGGTACCATCAGATCCGTCTGTTTGGGCCCGATGAGATCAAAACGGCTTTCATCACCCCATTCGGGTGCTTCTGTTATGTCACCATGCCATTCGGCCTCAAGAATGCCGGAGCCACATTCATGAGGATGATTCAGAAGTGTTTGCTCACTCAAATCAGTCGGAATGTGGAAGCGTACATGGATGACATAGTGGTCAAGTCACGAAAAGGTTCCGACCTGCTGACTGACCTTGCTGAAACATTTGCCAACCTCAGGAGGTATGATATCAAGCTTAATCCATCAAAGTGCACATTCGGAGTTCCTGGCGGAAAGTTACTCGGTTTTCTCGTTTCTGAACGAGGAATCGACACCAACCCAGAAAAAGTTGGCACTATACTCCGAATGAAACGCCCCGTACGTGTGCACGATGTCCAGAAACTTACTGGATGCTTGGCCGCATTAAGTCGATTCATCTCTCGCCTCGGTGAAAAGGCATTGCCTCTTTACCGACTGATGAAGAAGTCAGACAAGTTCGAGTGGACTCCAGAAGCTGATGTAGCGTTTGTAGAGTTAAAAACCCTGCTTTCCACCCAGCCGGTGCTTGCTGCCCCAATCAGCAAAGAGCCTTTGCTGATTTACATTGCAGCCACAGGACAAGTCGTCAGTACTGTACTTACGGTCGAGCGGGAAGAAGAAGGGAAAGCCTTCAAAGTTCAGCGCCCAGTATATTACATTTCCGAAGTCCTGACCCCATCCAAGCAACGATACCCTCATTATCAGAAGCTTGTATATGGGATTTATATGACCACGAAGAAAGTTGCTCACTACTTCTCTGACCATATTATCACAGTCGTCATCGACGCCCCCTTATCAGAGATTCTGCACAACAGAGACGCAACCGGTCGAGTGGCAAAATGGGCGATTGAACTTCTTCCCCTAGATATCAGATTTGAGGCAAAGAAAGCTATCAAGTCCCAAGCAATAGCAGATTTCCTCGCCGAGTGGACTGAACAGCAGTTACTGACCCAAGTTCACTCGGAGCACTGGACTATGTTCTTCGATGGCTCCAAAATGCTGAATGGTTCCGGTGCCGGAGTGGTCTTGGTTTCACCCCGAGGAGATAAGCTCAGATATGTACTCCAGATTCACTTTGATTCCTCCAACAATGAAGCAGAATACGAAGCACTCTTGTACGGGTTGCGTATGGCCATTTCACTCGGCGTCCGTCGCCTCATGGTCTATGGCGACTCGGATTTAGTGGTCAACCAAGTGATGAAGGAGTGGGACGTCAGAAGCCCAGCCATGACTGGATACTGCAATGCAGTCAGAAAGCTGGAGAAGAAATTTGAGGGATTAGAGCTCCATCATGTTCCCCGACTGAAAAATCAAGCAGCCGATGACTTGGCGAAGATAGGTTCCAGGAGGGAAGCCATTCCGAGTGGCGTGTTTTTGGAGCATGTTCACACGCCGTCGGTTCAAGAAGATCCTTTCACTGAGGAAGCCCCGCAGCCAAAAAGCGCCACGGATCCGACTGAAGTCGAGGTCCCAGCTGTGGTCGACTTAATCATGGAAGTTCTCGTCATCACTCCCGGCTGGACAGTGCCCTATATGGCTTATATTCTGAGGAAAGAGCTCCCCGAGAATGAAGAAGAGGCTTGAGAGATCGTCCGCCGATCCAAAGCCTTCACCGTCATGAGGGGACAGTTGTACAGAGAAAGTGCGACTGGAGTCAGCCAGAAATGCATAACACCGGAAGAAGGTCGAATGATTCTCAACGACATCCACTCGGGGACCTGTGGCCATCATGCGTCCTCTCAGACCATCGTGGCTAAAGCATACCGAGCGGGTTTTTTCTGGCCCAGAGCAAATGAGATGGCGAAAGAGATAGTCGACAAGTGTGAAGGATGTCAATTATACTCCAATATGTCGCACAAACCCGCCTCAGCCTTGAAGACCATTCCACTCGTCTGGCCTTTCGCTGTATGGGGGTTGGATATGGTTGGACCACTGAGAACAGGCAGAAATGGATACACCCATGTATTGGTAGCAGTCGACAAGTTCACTAAGTGGATTGAGGCTAAACCCATCAAGAATCTGGATGTCGGCACCGCCGTCAGTTTCATCAAGGAGTTGGTATTCAGATATGGAGTTCCCCACAGTATCATCACAGACAATGGGTCAAACTTCAACTCCGAAGAATTCAGAGCCTTCTGCACATCTCAGGGTACGCGAGTCGATTATGCTTCAGTCGCCCACCCTCAGTCAAATGGGCAAGCAGAACGAGCAAATGGCTTAATTCTCAAAGGGTTGAAACCCCGACTGATGCGCGACCTCAAGCACGCAGCTGGCGCATGGGTCAACGAGCTTCCGTCGGCACTTTGGGGATTAAGGACCACGCCAAACCGGTCGACTGGGAGGACTCCGTTCTTCTTGGTCTACGGAGTTGAAGCAGTCTTGCCGAGTGACCTGCTTCACAACGCACCCCGAGTCAAACTCTACACCGAAGCTGAAGCAGAGCAAGCCCGACAGGATGCGGTCGACCTTCTAGAAGAAGAAAGAGAGATGGCCTTGATCCGATCGACCATTTACCAGCAGGACTTGCGTCGCTTCCATGCAAGAAATTTGAAGAGTCGAGCTTTCTAGGAGGGAGATTTAGTTCTCCGAGTGGATCAACAGAAACTACACAAGCTTGCTCCTACTTGGGAAGGTCCCTTCATCGTCACCAAGGTTCTCCATAATGGGGCATACCGCCTTTACAATGTCGAGCACCAGATTGACGAGCCCAGAGCATGGAACACGGACTTACTCTGCCCTTTTTATACTTAAGTTTTCCACTCGGATGAGTTGTAATAAAAGTACTCCTGTAGTGTATTCATCAAAGACAAGAGTTTCATAATTTTCTTAGTAATTGTTATTACTTTTGCTCTCATAAATTTGTCCCCCAGTGGGTGGCTTAGCTGCGAACCCGTTTCGCCTAAGCTTGTAAAAAATCCTACCGAGTGGTAAGCCAGCCTTCCACTCGGAGGCTTAGCTGCGAATCCGTTTCGCCTAAGTTAAAACAAAACCCTACCGAGTGGTGAGCCAGCCTCCCACTCGGAGGCTTAGCTGCAGTCCAAGTACTCGCCTAAGTAAACAAATCCTACCGAGTGGTAAGCCAGCCTTCCACTCGGGGGCTTAGCTGCAGCCCAGCGCTCGCCTAAGTTTTTGAAAATCCTACCGAGTGATAAGCCAGTCTTCCACTCGGAGGCTTAGCTGCAGACCAGTGCTCGCCTAAGTTTCTAAAAAACCTACCGAGTGGAGAGCAAACCTCCCACTCGGGGGCTTAGCTACAGCCCAGTGCTCGCCTAAGTTTCTAAAAAACCTACCGAGTGGAGAGCAAACCTTCCACTCGGGGGCTTAGCTGCAGCCCAGTGCTCGCCTAAGTTTCTAAAAAACCTACCGAGTGGAGAGCAAACCTCCCACTCGGGGGCTTAGCTGCAGCCCAGTGCTCGCCTACGTTTCTAAAAAACCTACCGATTGGAGAGCAAACCTCCCACTCGGGGGCTTAGCTGCAGCCCAGTGCTCGCCTAAGTTTTTAAAAAAACCTACCGAGTGGAGAGCAAACCTCCCACTCGGGGGCTTAGCTGCAGCCCAGTGCTCGCCTAAGTTTTTTAAAAAACCTACCGAGTGGAGAGCAAACCTCCCACTCGGGGGCTTAGCTGCGGCCCAGTGCTCGCCTAAGTTTCTAAAAAACCTACCGAGTGGAGAGCAAACCTCCCACTCGGGGACTTAGCTGCAGCCCAGTGCTCGCCTAAGTTTCTAAAAAACCTACCGAGTGGAGAGCAAACCTCCCACTCGGGGGCTTAGCTGCAGCCCAGTGCTCGCCTAAGTTTTAAAAAAAAACCTACTGAGTGGAGAGCAAACCTCCCACTCGGGGGCTTAGCTGCAGCCCAGTGCTCTCCTAAGTTTCTAAAAACCTACCGAGTGGAGAACAAACCTCCCACTCGGGGGCTTAGCTGTAGCCCAGTGCTCGCCTAAGTTTCTAAAATCCTACCGAGTGGAGAGCAAACCCCCCACTCGGGGGCTTAGCTGCAGCCCAGCGCTTGCCTAAGTTTCTAAAATCCTTCCGAGTGGAGAACAAGTTTCTCACTCGGAGGCTTAGTTGCAACCCAGCACTTGCCAAAACATAACGAGCACAAGTCGACTGCAGTTTGTGCTTCACGCCTACCTACAAAAGAGCATTACAGATGCTAGTATATATTCCAACCCCAAAGAAGATGGTTGTCCGAAAGAAGCAAACGTATTTCAACGGCAAATCAAGTTCGGATAATGTCCTACGGACCCAGAAGTGCTCAGGCATCAAGCCTGTTAAAGTTTGGCGGTTACAAAAATCACTCGGCATTCCGAGGCAAATTCAAATCATCGAGCATAGAAGTTTTTTACCCCTCCTGCGGAGGGCTGGAAGGCGCAACAAACTCATCCAGGTCGATCCCATCTGTGATCCGAGTGGCAGCCGCGATGAAGGTCTCCATGAAAGAACGGAAGTCATGCTTCCTAGTGTTGGCCACCTTGAGAGACACCAGCTTGTCTTCTCTCGCTTCCTTGCAGTGGACGCGGACCAAAGATAGAGCGACGTCAGCACCGCACCTGGCAGAAGACTTCTTCCATTCTTGCACTCGACTCGGAACTTCGTTCAGTCGAGTCATCAGCGACTCAAGGTCGTTCTGAAGCGTTTCTTCTGGCCAGAGCGATGTGTCGATGCGCGACGTTGTGGCCTTCAGTCTTGCAAGGTAATCGACCACTGCAGCAACGCGAGACTCGAGGCCAAGCACGTTCATAGCAGTTTCATCCTTCACCAGAGAATTGATGGGATCCATGCTAGTCTCCACTCGACTAGTCTCCTCTTCAAAGTTTTGGCAGAATTCTGTGGACACGATTCAAGGATAAGCTAATGCCCTTACAACAAGTCAGTAATTACCAATCGGAGATAAGGAGTTACCTTCGAGCATGAGGAATAGCTTCTTGGCGAGTCCTCCCAGATAAACCTCCAAGTCATTCTTCTTTCCTGCCAGTTCGCCAGCTTTGTCGCTCAGGACCATATTGGCGTTCTTCAGTCGAGTAACTTCTTGGTTGGCCACGTCGAGAGCAGCTTTTAGACTAGTGTTTTCCTCTTCAAGTTTGTTAACAGAAGCCAACTTCTCTTCTGCAAGTTTTGTCTTGTCCGAAGCCGCTTTCTGCGCCTCGGCGAGGTCAAGATCCTTCTTCTTCAGAGCATCCCTCAGTTTTTCTGCGAAAATCACAATAAGATCAGACTCGGAGACAGGCAAGAAGTAAAAGCAGTCGTCAAGATTCTCACCAAACATACCTTTTGCCTCCTCCTTCGACTTCGTAAAGTTCTCTTGGACAAGCTTCTGGTCAAGTTCAAGTTGGATATGCTTGTTCTCTAATTCGGTATAACGATAAACAAGGTCACAAGATTTCTACGAAAGTTCAGTCGACAGACATCAACGACAGATCACTTCCGAGTGACTAAAAGGAAAATCGTAGTATTTCTAAGACTATAGCTGAATCTAAACATTCAACTGTAGTCTCGGGGACTACACCCAGTGGGTGCACTCAGCGTGCCCCCACTAGTTCTATCAGCTAGACTCAGAGTCGATCAGTCGACCGGAAGCAGTTAATTGTCAGCAGTAAAAAAAATCATTCAAAAATTCAGACCATAGCCGACTGCCAGCAATCGATTATGGTCTCGGGGACTACACCCAGTGGGTGCACTCAGCGTGCCCCCACCAGTTTTATTGTTCCACTCGACCATGCTCGAGTGAAACAAGTAAAGGGAGAAATTTCAAGACACAATGACTATAGTCGACTGCCAGCAGTCCACCATAGAATTGACACACCCAGTGGGTGCATGACAAACATCAAGATTTCCAGTCGATGTTTAACTAACCTGGACATTACTCTGGAGGGCTGAACTCGCGTCATAAGCTGCTTGGCTGGCGGTTCGGATCGCCTTCACCTGCTCCATCATAATCCCGGCCTGGTGTATAGCTTCCTTGGCAGCGCTTGCTTGGTCCTCCAGGACGTGGTAGGTGGAGAAGAGAGAAGGCGGGTCAGCACTCGACGACAAAGGGCGGACAACCGTCAACGGCTCCGCAAAGGACACGGTAGCCCGAGCAACGTTGCTCCCCTCTGGAATCTGTGGTCCAGGTACTGACACAACCTGAGCAGCCTTGCCAACAGTCGCCTTCCTGCTCCTCCTCTGCCTCAGTGGTGCTTCATCGTCATCATCAGGGAGATTGATGACAACGCTAGGTGGAGCTGCAGAAGAAGTTCAAAGTCAAAAATAAAGATTCAATCGACCAAAAGTGAAACCGCGCAGATCATACCAGGATGAGAAGTAGCAGCATCTTCCATTTCTTGATCCTCATGCCTGGTTGAAGTCTCAGAAGTAGCAGCACTGTAATTTCAAAAATCGGTCTGTCAGTGATTGAGTCGACCAAGAATGTATCCATGATAAAAGGAAAAGCATGAGTTATGTTGTTACCCAGAAACAGTCAGAATTTCCATCCTCATCTTCGGTAGGGCCTTCGCCGGTTTTGTCAGGGCCGCTTGGGGTTGCTTCGACGCCTTCTCAGTTGGCGCCGGTGAAGATGTCCGAGGACGTTTCGTCGACTGCCCAGCAGGCACGACTCCCTTGCCACGATCAGCCGCAGGGTCATGGGCGAGCTTGGACCTCCTTTCGGAACGAGGAGGCGCAACTTCCTCCTCCTCTTCCTCCTCCTCTTCCTCCTCATCAGAGCCTGCATCTTCATCACCCTCATCGGCATCCGACTCCCACTCCTCTTGGCTTTCGCCTCCGCTTCCTTCCTCCTCTTCAGCCTGTGCTTGCGCCCCGTTGGGCATCGAGTACAACTTGATGGTTTCCTGAAAAACGACAAGCAAGACAAAAGTCAATCGACTGATCTACGACGAAACAGAACGGACGGAACAATCAGAGAAAAATGGTCTTACCTTGTCCGCCTCATAGGATTGGTCGAGTGGCGGGATCCTCCTGGCTCCACGAGGGTTGTCCTTGTTCCCTGTGATGGCAGTCATCCACCTCTCTAGTGTGGCATCGTCGACCTCTTCGGGGTGGACCCGAGAGGTGTCCTCAGTACCAGAATACAGCCACATCGGGTGGCCCCGATACTGGAGTGGTTGGATGCGCCGCCGAAGGAAAACCTCCAGAAGGTCCATGCCAGTCACACCGTCACGAATCAACTGGACTACTCGCTCCATCAACATTTTTACCCGAGCCTTCTCCTCCGGAACTACTTTCAGAGAAGATGGCTTGTTCACTCGACTCATAGAGAAGGGAGGGAGCCCAGTCGACTTCCCTGGCGTCGACTGGTCTTGGCAGTAGAACCAGGTCGACTACCACCCTCTGACTGACTCGGGAAGGGTCATAGCTGGGAAAGCGCTCTTACTCCTCATTTGGACCCCAAGACCCCCACACATCTGGATTACCTGAGTTCTCTCGTCATTGGGGCTAGCCTTTTTCACCGTCTGAGAACGACAAGTGAATATGTGTTTGAAGAGGCCCCAGTGCGGCCGACAACCCAAGAAGTTTTCACACAAAGATACACAGGCGGAGAGATAGGCAATGGAATTGGGGGTAAAGTGGTGAATCTGAGCTCCAAAGAAATTCAGAAACCCTCGAAAGAAAAGATGCGGTGGCAGAGAGAACCCTCGATCTACATGAGTCGCCAAGAGGACACACTCACCCTCCTGAGGCTGTGGCTGCCACTCCATCCCCGGGAGCCTCGCCGCCCCGTGCGCAATCAGGCCTTCGTCGGCCAGGTCATCGAGATCCTTTTGGGTGATGGTCGAGCGGATCCAATCACCCTGGATCCAACCTTGCGGCAAACGGGACCGTGATGAGGATCCCCCTTGACTGGTCGCTCTCCCCTTCACCTTCGCCGCCGCCATCGCCTTCTTCGCCCGCTCCAAAGCCGCCGTCTTCTCTTTCACCATTGTCGCCGACGAGGCCGGAACGGAGCAGCGGCGTCGGACAGTTGGTGGGCGCAGCGGATGAATCTGGAGGCGAGAGAGGAGAAAATGAGAAGGCACTATTCAAAAAACCTCCACCAGTTTCCTTATATGGAGTCACTTCCGAGTGGCCAACAGGTAGGCCCAGGCGATCCTGTCAAATCCCGAAACAGTCGCGCAAGCGATACGTGGCAAAAAAGGCAGCGCGAGAATTGAGGCGTCCCTGCCTTATCCCATCCGAGTACCGCGGTCTTCTCCGCTTCGCGCGCTTCCCAAAATTCGGATCCCACTAAATCCGATAACCACCGGGCAACTTGTCAGATGGAAGATCTCCTGCGATCCATCGCTCGGAAATCCCCAAGTTCATAAAGTTCACTCGACAAATATAAAGAATGGATCAAGGCGACTGAACGAAAGTTGACACCCTCACTTGAAAGTCATTGATCCAGACGGCACCAGAAAGGTCGGAAAGATTGCCAACTCCTTCCTCACTCAAACCTCGATCCATTCGGGGGCTACTGATGAAGTCATGTACCTAGGGTAGGGTCATGAACCTGTCTAAGGTACCCTCCCCAAGGACATCTTTTAGAAGAAGCCGTCTTCCAGTCGACCAAGAGAAACTCCACTCAACAGACTAGAAGACACTCGACGAACCTGAAGACACTCGACCATGAAGACTCACTCGACCACCAGGAGTTCGAGATCTACTCTGTATCCAAACGGTCTGTAATTAAGTAGTCTTAATGGTCATGACGACACTTTATGTAGGGCGTTATCAGTAACGCCAGACCTTAATGTACTTTAACCCTCTACTACGTGGGTTGGCTGGGGTCTTGGCGTCCTCTATATAAGCCACCCCCCTCCACTAGTAGAGGGGTTCGCACCCCTTTAACTCTCACACATATAATCCAGTCGACCGCCTCCGGGCTCTGAGACGTAGGGCTGTTACTTCCTCCGAGAAGGGCCTGAACTCGTAAAACACTCGTGTGCACAACTGCTCCATAGCTAGGATCTTGCCTCTCCATACCTACCCCCTATTCTAATGTCAAACTTAGAACCACGACATTGGGCATCCCCAAGCTTGAGATCTTATGTCTCCTTAATTCCTCTCATATCATGGTTTCCCTAAATCTAAAAAACTTCATCCACACAAAACTCAACAAGAACTCGTGAGATAAATTAGTATAAATCAATGCAAAACTTTATCATTCTCTACTGTAACAAATCACTAAAATTATTATTTAACATTGCATACTAAATGCCTTTGCATATTTAGTACTCCTATCCTCAAACAGAATCATTAAACAAGCAAACATATGCAAACATAACTGCAATCTGACTAAACAGAACAGTCTGTAAAGGATGAAGAAGGATCCATACTTCTTTAACTCCAGAAATTCTGAAAGTTACCATGTTGTAGAAAAAAATTAGCTCACTGTGTAAAAATTTCAAGACTTTATCATGTTTTGACTATTTAGAAATATTCAAGACATAACAAACTTTTTGTTTTTGAAACAGCAACCTATAGACTTGCAAAATAAGTGTGGTAAAGGCTATACTTGACATTTTTATTGGAATAAAAGATACAAAACATTATTCTAAATAACAGCAAGAATCCTAACAAAAGAAAATGACTCTCCAAGCAAAACTCATACCATGTGACAAATAAAAATATAGCTCCAACTAAGGTTACCGATAATGTTGAAGACGAAAGAGAGGATGCCTTCTGGGGCATCCCCGAGCTTGGACGATAGGGTCTTCCTTGAATATTACCTTGGGGTGCCTTGGGCATCCCCAAGCTTAGTGTCTTGCCACTCCTTATTCTTCCCATATCGATATCTCACCCAAAACTTGAAAACTTCAATCACACAAACTTAACTGAACTTCGTGAGATAGGTTAGTATGATAAAGAGCAAATAATTCACTTTGGTACTATGAAGAGAAGATTCTTAATTGTTCTCACACAATTCCTACTATACCCTACAATTTCTACAATTTATATTGACCAATATAAGCCATAGAAACTATAAAACAAGCAAACTATACATTAAAAGTAGAATCCCTCAAAACGAGAACAGTCTGCAATGATCTGAACAATGAACATACTTATGTAACTCTAAAAGTTCTGAAAAATGAGGACAACATAGGCAATTTGTATATCAATCATGTGTAAAAATTTCAGAACTTTATCACATCCTAGTGAATTATCGTAATTCCAAAACTAGGCGAAAAAGTTTCTGTTTTTCACAAAATCAAGTCAACTATCATCCACACTATCCCAAAGGCTTTACTTCACAATTTATTGAAACAAAAGCTATAAAACATGATTAATACAGTAGTTTAATCATGTGAACACACAAAAACAATATGTATAGTGTTGGGTTGTCTCCCAACAAATGCTTTCTTTAATGCCTTTTAGCTAGGCATGATGATTTCAATGATGCTCGCATAAAAGTAATGAATTGAAACACAAAAAGAACATCATGAAGCATATGACTAGCATATTTAAGCCTAACCCACTTCCTATGCATAGGCATTTTGTGAGTAAACAATTCATGGAAATAAGAATCATCTAGCATAGGAAGGCAAAACAAGCAAAACTTCAAGAATTTCAACACATAGAGAGGAAAGTTGATATTATTGCAATATGTAAAAGTATATGTTCCTCTCTCATAGTAATTTTCAGTACCAGCATGAATGAATTCAAAAATATCGCTATCATATAAAGCATTCTTTTCATGATACATAATCATAGAATTTTTATTATCTCTTCACATAAGAAAAATTCTTCTCATCAATAATAGTGGGAGCAAACTCAAAAAAATAACTATCATTGTATACTTAATTGACATAATCAAATTGAATATTAGAATTATGACGACAAGTTTCATGATTATCAATATTCTTTATAGCATACATGCCATCACCATGATCATCATAGATAACAACTTTGCTGTCAAAATCAATTGAAACCTCTTCCAAAATAGTAGATTCATCACTAAATAATGTCATGATCTCTCCAAATTCACTTTCATAATTATTGCCATAAGATTCAACACCCTCCAGAATAGTGGGATCATTACCTAGAGTTGGCACTCTTCCAACCCCAATTTCATCAATATAATCATCATAAATAGGAGGCATAATTTAATCATAATAAATTTGCTCATCAAAACTTAGGGGACTAAACATATCATCTTCATCAAACATAGCATCCCCAAGCTTATCGATTTGCATATCATTAGCATCATGGATATTCAAAGAATTCGTACTAGAAACATTGCAATTGTGCTTATCATTCAATGATTTATGCCAAATATTTTATTGAATTCTCCTTTTAACAATTGAGCATAATCTTCTAATCCATCATTTTCAAGAAAGACATGATAAAGACGAAGTATATGAGGCAACCTTACTTCCATTTTTTGTAGTTTTCTATTATAAACCAAACTAAGATAAAACAAGAAACTAAAAGATTCAATTGCAAGATCTAAAGATATACCTTCAAGCACTCACCTCCCCCGGCAACGACACCAGAAAAGAGCTTGATGTATACTACACAACTTATTCTTATAGACTCATGTTGGGCCTCCAAGCGTAGAGTTTTGTAGAACAGTAGCAATTTTCCCTCAAGTGGATAACCTAAGATTTATCAATCCGTGGGAGGCGTATGATGAAGATGGTCTCTCTCAAACAATCCTGCAATCAAATACAAGAAATCTCTTGTGTTCCCAACATACCCAATACAATGGCAAATTGTATAGGTGCACTAGTTTGGCGAAGATATGGTGATACAAGTGTAGTATGAATAGTAGATATAGACTTTTGTAACCTGAAAAAACCCAACAAGGTAGCAAGTGATAAAACAGAGCACAAACGAAATTGCAATGCTTGAAAACAAGGCCTAGGGTTCATACATTCACTAGTGCAATCTCTCAACAATGCTAATATAATCGAATCATATAACAATCCCTTAAAGTGCGACAAAGAATCACTCCAAAGTTCTTATCTAGCGGAGAACATAAGATGAAATTATTGTAGGGCACGAAACCACCTCAAAGTTATCTTTTCCGATCAATATATTGAGATATTCCGATGAGTCTTACAAACAACCCTAGAGTTCGTACTAAAATAACACCATATCATACACATCAATCAACCCTAATGTCACCTAGATACTCCAATGTCACCACAAGTATTCATGAGTTGATTATTAGATATGCATCAACCAACTTTAGAATCATAATATTCAATCCAACACAAAGAACTTCAAAGAGTGCCCCAAGATTTCTAGCGAAGAAAGTATGACAAAAACATGCATCAACCCCTATGCATAGATTACCCCAATGTCACCTCTGGCATCCGCAAGTTGAGTGCCAAAACATACATCAAGTGAATCAATGTTATACCCATTGTCACCACGGGTATTCATATGCAAGACATAAATCAAGTGTTCTGAAACCCATAAAATTATTCAATTCGATAATAGTGAAACCTCAAAGGTAAAAACTCAATTCATAACAAAAAGATAGAGAGGGAGAAACACCGTATGATCCAACTATATTAATGAAGCTCGTGGTAGATCAAGATCGTGCCAAATCAAGAACACAAGAGAGAGATCAAACACATAGCTACTAGTACATACCTCAGCCCCGAGGGTGAACTACTCCCTCCTCGTGATGGAGACCGCCGGGATGATGAAGATGGCCTTTGGTGATAATTTCCCCCTCCGACAGGGTGCCGAAACAGGGCTTCAGATGGTATTTCGAAGATACAGAGGCCTGCTGCAAAGGAGTCGAAGTTCTAGGGTTAGTTCTGGAGGTTTATCTATTTATAGAATTTTTTGGCGTCAATCTCACGCGAAGATTGGCTAAGATGATCCCACGAGGCACCAGTGCACCATCACCCCACCTAGGCGCGCCCTAGTGCCTCATGGATACCTCATGGCTCTTATGGTCCTCCGACGAAGCTTTCGGGGTCTCTTTTGTTCCAAAAACATCATCAAAAAGTTCCACCCATTCCGAGAACTTTTATTTCTGCAAAAAAAACACCACCACAGTAGTTCTATTGAAAACAACGTCAATCTGTGTGAGTTCGATTCAAATCATACCAAAACCATATAAAATCATTGTAAACATGACATGAATACTTCATAAATTATAGATACGTTAGAGGCCTATCACGGCTCATCCTTCATGCAGAGTTTGATTAAACGTCATAATTGCGCGGCAGCGAGGACAGTTCAACCTTCACGTGGCTTCCGATTTGGATGCCGCGGTTGCACAGAGAGGACAGCGGTGCAGGCCCACAGTCAATCAAAGATCGTTGAATCATGATCTCCATGTGTCGTACGAACACTTCGTCCGTCGCGTCTGCTCTGCTAGGAGGGAAGGCTTTTGTTCCCCCTTTTCCGAGGAGATTGGCTCCACCTTGACACAAATGGAACATGGAGAACGATGACCCCAAAGACCATGTGCGACGGTGCCACCTGGATCCGGAGCCACGCACTAGGCATTAGTTGGAGGCGTCAGACTTCTTGCCCATCACGGCAACGAGGCGTGGAGGTGTTCTGGTGCATGGTGGCGGTGGGAGAGGAGAGAAAGAGGAGGAGGATAGGGTTTGCGTCCACGCTAGGCTGGCTTTAATAGTCGGGGCAGGTCCGACAAAGCTTCACTACTAGGGAAAAGCCTAGCAGCAGCGCGGGTTTTAGGCCTATCATTACCGTCGGGCTGTGCGCTACTGATAAGGCGCTATAGCTAACGTGTAGCAGTAGCGCCTGCCATCCCACGCTACTGCTATACATGGATAGCTGTAGCGCGCTTCTATGGACAGCGCTACTGATATTATCTGCAGCGCTTTTTGATGGCCAGCGCTACTGGTAAGGCGGCGCTACTGCTAACTTTTCCCATCACTACTACTAGTTTTATTAGTTTTTTTCCTGCATATTTGTTTTGTATTTGAATAGGCTTTATACAAATTTGTTTTGTATTTGAATAGGCTTTATACAAATGTAATAATAGCATATACATACAACTAGTCTCATCAAATCATGTCATCATTATAATCATCATCCAACACAAAGTGGTCTCTCGTCATCATCTCGAAAATAGCGATACAAGTCTCGATTACTTGCAAATACATCACCATCCATCTAAACAATGATATACGCGAGAAGAGCTATCACTTTGAGTGAGAGCGGAACTATGCAGTACATGAGTTCGTATCCCTCTCTCGCATTAGCGTGAACCTAAACTAACTACTGCCTGTTGCTCGGAAACAGGAAACCGGTACACCTGGGCCTGACACTCCGGCCACTCGTCGTATATATACTCCTGGCGTAGCACTTCTTCGCCATCGATGATCTATGCACCTGCATCATCACATGAGTCAATGATATGCAACATATATAGTTGAGCAACAGAAAGAGACATACTTGGCAAAAATAGAAACAACATATCATAAGCATAAATAACAAAGTTCATCGTACCCAAAATGCCCTAACTAGAGTGATCTTCGCTAGTCGAGGAGGAGGACGGTTTAATTACATCACAAATAAAGTTTCACCGTGCATAACTCAAAGTTTTTTCATACAGAAAGTATGAACTAAACGGACACATTGTCATATATCAACAATCCCTCCAACATGTCATGCCATCCATCCATGTCAGGGAGGTAGTCCCCGAGCTTAGTGAAAGGCTTCAGGTCGAGACGCTGAGAGGCTACGCATGTTCGGACGTCTTCCCGCGACATTTGTCCTTCTTCGTAGAACATCCCGGTTTTTTCGACGACCTCCTTAATGATGATTTGGGCATGTTCGCGTTGGATGTGATAGAACTCAGCTCGAAGTCGGTGATCCTCGATATCTCCTACGTTCTTTGCCCATTACAGAATATGGGCATCGCCGGATCTAGGTGACATGCGAAGGTTTTGGCGATCCCGTCTGTACTCCAGCATGTGGTGTAGGTCATAGAATCCATCATTAAGAGAATCATTCGGTTGCTGCATGCAGCATAAGTCAGTCTTATGGCTGAAGGCGACCCTGCGGCCCCTTTTCTTCTTGTCCCTAACCTCTCCACCCAGTGATTGGTAGTAAAACATAGCACTGTCGAGAAGATCCTTGATGTGGGTGTAATCCTTTTTGTGAATGTTCTTCGACAAGTCCAAGTAAAGAGCGTGGGAGTATCGGGGGTAGAGGATGATGAGGACGGCGCGCCCGCCGCTGCGCAAAATAAATACACCTCAAATTAATTAGTCTCCACCGTGCAAATGAATGATTGAAATTGAAGGAAGGATATCCGCGCGGATGACTTACAAGGGATGATAAGGCACGAGAATCGCCTCCTTGTCCTTATTGGCGAGCATGAAACTGACGATGTATTCCCTAGCGTATTCACAGTGCTTTGTGCAGACTCCCAAGAAGGCCTCGTGCATGTAGTACGGGTCAGCGACACAGATATAAGATATCTGCTCAAGCCCAATGATGTAGTTCATGTGCAAGGCATAAAGGCGGACAAACGTAAAATCCAGCTTCTTCACGTGAAACATGTCGAATATGTAATCGAACCGAAGGAAGAACTTATCCGCGGGGAAGCAGTCGACGTACCACAATTGCCGCAGAACTCTAACCACGTAGAGTGGGTATCCTGGATCTTTCGAGGCGATGAGGCCTTTCTCTATCCGCAGCACATCGTCATGAAGTCTCCTTAAATCGTCGTATCTGGCCCCTAGAGCTCTTGCAGGTAGGATTGGTTGACCGTGGATATGCCATTTATCCGCATCGGGGATATCTATACGGTCCTGAAGCCGAGGCTGCTGAGGCGGCTGGATCATAGAATCAACTCTTTTGCCTTTCCTCGCTCTCTTCCTAGACTTCTTTACTACCGGAAGGTCGTCCATAATACGTTGAGACGGCAATTCAGGCACCGACTCATGATGCTCAAACCCTGAGGAGGCGCCAGTATAGACATACTATTCAGCGCCATCGTCATCCTCATCCTCATCCATGGCGATGTCATCAGCGACTAATGGAGCCTCCTCCTTACCCCGTCCGCTATCACCCAACCCGACACCCGACGCTAATTGGGTAGGTGGGGTGTTGATGTTCATACCTTGCTGAGGCCACGTGCTCGTGGGTGTGCTCTCGGCCGCCTCCAGACGAAGCAGACTCTTTGGCCACAACAGGACCCACCCATTGCAACAATCATCAAGCCGTCGTAGGGTCTCGTCGTCATCCCCCACTAGTATCAGAGGAGGCAAATTCTCGTGGCACGGTTTGACACTGGCCACGGAAACCTTGAAGGCATTCGGGGGGATCGGCCGGCTGTGGAACAATGGTTCCTTCGGCTCCATTATCATCGCCTTCCCCACATCCACCTTCTGGTCGCCGATGGTGTACAATATGGTGCACGGGGTTTCGTCGGCCTGCAAAGAAAAGTCTACGACGTGAGACATCCGAAAGGCAACGAAAACGGGAGATTATACATTTATATTGAAGGGGGCTGGTGTGACAGATACCGTGAGGGCGTCGAGCTCAGCCAAAGACGAAGCACCGCCGAGCACGTCCGGTGCGGGAGCAGGTGCGGGAGCCGGTGTGGGAGCCGGTGCGGGAGCTGGTGCGGGAGCTGGTGCTGGTGCAATGCTAGTCGAGCAGCTCCCCAAGAAGTCAGCAAGGGGAAAGTCCTCTGCATTTTTTTTTCTGGATTTTGCCTTGACCAAGTGAAAATGGCCGGAACCAAGGAAGTAGACAAATCTGCAACCACCTGTTTTGCGGCAGCTACCGCAGTTGCGACTGTTGAGATGATTTCTTCTCAACCGCAATCTCAACCTTCTTGTCGATGTTTTCTTCAGTTAACCTCCGTCTTTCCTTTCTCTCCTCCGTGGTCTCACGGTAGTACTTCTTCCACGTGGCGCCGTCTCCGACACCGTGCACGCGTCCATACGACGGTCGAGTATCCACTGGTTGTCGTTTCAATATGTTCAACGCCCGGTTGAATGGAGTGTCCCACTTAGGCCTCGCCAATGCCTCAAATGACGAGTCGCTTTCGGCCGCAATCCTGTGCTGCTCTCTCTGCAAAAGGCACAAGGATCGCTTACAAATATGACTAACGTGTGCAGTCGAATTGATCAGAAACTAAAATTACCAGCAGTCTCATGAACTCCGTAATGACCGGTTTTGTCTCGTAAACCTTCTTCACTGGGTCCCAACGGTGCCGGGCCCTGAGGACGTCATGCTCCTGCGGGACGGTGAACTCCGCCAAGGGGTCTAGGATGCCCAGACTCGCGGCTTCCGCGTCCTCCTTGGCCCATTTGGACCTCTTTCCGCCGTAACCACGGCTTCCGAGGTGGTGGCTCCCAATGTTCCTCTCTTGAAGCCCCTTCATGTACTTAGACTTTTTTGGCAGCTTCGGCCTCGCAAGCCTCCTTGAATATTTGAAACTGATCTTTCGTGATTGTCGGATTATCCTTTACAATCTCGGAGTAGGGTTCCTTTTTGTCGATGATCTTTGCTTTCACTCGATTTTTTCAGGCGGCCAACGCGTCGCTAAACTTGGTCATGGCGTGTTTGTTTATCTTCTTCATTGTCGGGTCCTCATCTGGATCTTCATAATCCTTCTCATTCCGGCCCGGGAACAAGAATATCTGGTGAAACTTCTTTAGGAGGGAGCTCCTCATATTATCTATCTTCTGTAGTTTCTCATCGTTGATGGTGGCGGTTGTCCGTACAATGCAGCCTATTTGATTGCTGTAGCACGCACGCGCTTCGTCGGGCGCCTTTGTCTCAAAATTGCCGTCGTCCACCTCTGTGACCATCAGTCTAGTAGTCCTGAGTTTTTTAGGAAGCCGTTGCCTCTTTGCTTTCGATTCTACACTGGCTCCGCTCCCCGAGGCAGCGCCGGTCTCAGTCTCAGCGCCGGTCTCGATGCCGGTCTAAGTCTCAGCGCCGGTCTCAGTCTCAGCACCGGTCTGCGTGTCGGTCTCAATCCCCGATGCCACCGGTGGTCCCAGCAACAACATTAGTTGATCGTCGGCAAGGCTAAAAAATTTGTCTGCCGCCTGGTAGGCGTCGTCGCAATCACCAGAACCCTGTCCTTCATCGTTGCTAGCCATGTTTCCTATGATTAAATCTAGTACATTAATTCTAGACCTAATAAAATGAATAATGACATAAAAAGGGCCAATTGTTTTGCAGGAACGTTGACTCCTTCCTGGTGCGGCAAATCCCGGGCACTCGATATGTCCTAGTTTGTAGCACAAGTCATGCCGAAATTCACGGAAAAATTCAGCATGACCTTTGCTAAAAAGTGGACAAATCGAGAACCTGAAATTTGCCAGAACAGAAATGAATCAACATTCTGGCAAAACATAGGCCACTCAGCATCATTCCCTGGAAATAACAAAGCCACTTGGGCACAATCGAACCACTTCAATGAAAAGATATAACATGACCACTTCAATGAAAAGATATAATCAACAATAAAAGTCTAGGAAGGGATCATCTTTAAAATAAAATTTGCCTAAATTCTTTTCCTTCAAAAATAGTGGTCTTTTCAAAAATCAAAAACCTTTGCAAAATGACCTCACTAAACACTTCTCTGCCTAGGACAGAACCCAAATTATGTTGATCTAGCTATTCCTCTCTCTCACACAAACACACATTATTATTTCTAACCCTTCTCTGCCTAGGACGAAACCCAATTAAATTGCAAAGGAACTCCATTTCTCTAACCCTTCTGACCGAATGCTCTAAAATAAAATTATCCTCTAACCTAGCCAACCTACTTAAACTAGCTTGTTAATCCAACGAACCTAATTAGCCTACCTATTTAACCTAGTTAGTTAATCTAGTTTACCTAGATAATTAATCTAATTAAACTAGTTAACGCAACTAGTTCTCTGTCAAAGCCCTAAATGAATTTTTGCACTAATTAACCTAGATAATTAACCTAATTAAACTAGTTAACCTGACTAGTTATCTGTCAAAGCCCTAACTAAATTTTTGCACTAACCTAGATAATTAACCTAATTAAACTAGTTAACCTAACTACTTCTCTGTCAAAGCCCTAACTAAATTTTTGCCCTAACGTAGATAATTAACCTAATTAAACTAGCTAACCTATGCATGAGAGAGAGAGGAGGGGTGGGGCCTTACAGAGGATGGCTCCGGTGGTGGCGAGGGAGGCAGTGGCGGCGAGAGAGGCAGGGGCGTCTCCGGTGACAGCGAGAGAGGCAGTTGTGGCTAGGAAGGATCCGATGGCGTTGATGAGGCCGCACGGCTCCATGGCGTTGGGGGCAGCTCCGGTGGCGTCGACGGCGCACGACTTTGGTGGCGTCGACGTCGGCAGGAGACGACGAGGAAGTGGGGCGACAGCGAATCGGGGAGACGGCGGCGGGGTGGGTCGAGGGATTTGGGGGAGAAGTGGTGGCCGGGGGGAAGCGGTTTTTTGGTTAAGTCAAACTTAGCGGTAGCGCGTTTCGTAAAACGCGCTATAGCTACGATAACTATAGCGGTTTTTACAAAACGCGTTGCTGCTATAGCAATGTAATTTTCTTCCATTTTTTAATTTCCTTTTCTGTTTCTATAGCGGGGGTCTAGGACACGCATTGCAGCTACGTTATTTATAGCGCCTCTTACTAACACACGCTACTGCTATGCCTTCCTCTGTTTTTTCGCTTTTTCATTTATTTTGCTTTACATTTTATTTTTTCCTTTCTCCTTTTTCTATTTCTTTCATTTTCATTTACTTTTCTATTTTTTTTCATCTTATTTTGTTTCCATTAGTAGTAGCGCTATTCGTAGGAAACGCACTATTACTTATGCCCTAGCGGTAGCACGCTTCTTCCAAGCCCGCTACTGCTATGCGTAGCCTATCATTCTAGTGATGGGAATATTAGTAGTAGCGCTTTTGCCACTACACGCACTACTGCTAAGATTGTATCTATAGCACGGTTTTTTCTCAATCGCTACTGCTATCTAGCAATAGCGCTCTTTTTTCACCCGCGCTGTTGCTAAATTTCTGTGTATAGGCTTTTCCCTAGTAGTGCTTCAATGTGGTGGTGTACACTTCTCATTTGCTGCACCGGTGTGAATGTCGGGTAGGCAGATGACCGTCAGTCGGAATGCGAGTAGTCAATCGTCCGGTCACGTCCGCTCTGATAGGCATGAAAGCAGCGAGGGTTCCGAAGATGCGGTGGAGGGTTTTTTGGTGTGTCCTGGGCGTTGAAGTCTGACGTCGCGAACATCCAGACTCCCCCCCCCCCCCACACACACACACATTTGGTGTCGGTTTACGGGATTTTGGACGTCCGGACAGGTCCAGACAATTTAGGTGACCATCGTCGGATGGTAAAGGTGCCCGAACCATCCAGTTCGAACATTTGCGATCGATTTGGTGATCTGTGTTGGAGTTGCCCTAAGGTCTCGTTACGAGAGATGCCTCAAATCTACGTCTTCAAATGTCTGCAAATGCTTAGACGTTTACATGGATAGTCGATCGGCCATTCCAGGCTATCCATTAAATTTTCCATTTCAAACATTTTAAGCTCTAAATTTAGAGTAGTTGGATATGCTACATACAAATTCTCAAAATTTAACCAGTTTGATGACTATGTCCATATTGGGGAAGATTGAATCCTGGAGGCCGCTCGAAGATACACACAAGCCGTGATTCAGATCTATGGACAAGAGTAGGGGCACCGAATGATGAAGACACCAGGAGACTCTTGGGTTTGAGCGAGAACGAGGATGGCCTAAGATGCTTGGATCAATTGACTGCATGCACTTGACATGGAAGAATTGTCACGAGGGATGGAAAGGTTGGTACAAAGACCACACCAAAGATCCAACCATCATTCTAGAGGCAGTTGCATTGGAGGATCTATGATTTGGCATTCATTTTTCTGGATTGCCTGACTCTTATAATGACCTGAATGTGCATTCAAGATCACCACCGTCCGCAAGGCTTGTTGCCGGAGATGCTTCCCATTGCAACTATGTTGTCAATGGTCGTAAGTACATGATGAGCTACTACTTTGCAGGTGGCATCTATCCTCCATGTGCCCCATTTGTGAAGACAATCTCGTGTCCTCAACCTTCCACTTTGCAATGTGTCAAGAGTCGACGAAAAAGGATGTCAAGAGAGCTTTCGACGTGCTTATGAAGCGTTTTGCCATTGTTCATGGTTGTACCAAGTATTGGAACCCACAAGTCCTATGACAAATAATGACATGTTGCATCATCTTACACAACATGATCATTGCGGATGAGAGAGGCATGCCAGTGAACTTCCGGCACATCACCAATGAACAAGATGAAAACATGATACATAGATTCCTCACAACGCATCGAAGTATCGAGAAGTTCATACCCAACTCCAAGATAACCTTGTTGAGCACTTCACATCACTTGATTGTTGTGCTTCTATCATGCTCTTTATTTACTTCATTAGAACTCTTTGGTGTGTTTGAATTTGTATAATTAAATTCATAAACATTGAACTTGTAATGTTTGTGAATTGTGTGAACCTTAATTAGTACTCCCTCCGTAAACTAATATAAGAGCGTTTAGATCACTAAGAATGATCTAAACGCTCTTATATTAGTTTACGGAGGGAGTACTAATTTTGGATTTAATATGACTGCAAATATGTAGCTGGAATGGAGTATGAAGATGTAGAAGGATTGGCCAGAAAAAAATTAGGGAGTTACTGACTCCAACCTATAATATGAGATGTTATTACAACCAGTGTAGTAAGTTTTAGAAGTTCGGCTAGAAATTATTTTTAGTTAACTCCTCAATTAGTTAAGGTTTGAGGGGCTAAATTTTAAGTAATCGGCTAGATTAAAAGTACCTGCCAGGAGACAATTGGCAAAAAGGAAAAGTACCTGCCAGGAGACTTTTAACTGCGAGACAGTATCTTGCAACCACAGTTTTACTTGCGAGGATGTACTCTGCCAGGCTTAGCGCTTCCCTGCAAGCTTAGAACTTCCAGTGTCCCGGAACCGGTTTTCCCCTCGTACATGATCGCCGAAGCACCAATGAACCGGCCCTCCGAGTTTCTAGCAACCACAGGGACGGAACGCATCAACCTTAAGCTGCATACTCATCCCTCTAGTTCCACTCCATTGCTTACAAACCCCACAAGTAGTTCTGAACAAAAGAGTGCACTGACAGACGAGACTGAACTATTTCCTCATGAATATCCCAAGCATAACAAAAACTTCGAAGAAATCCTGATGCTGAAGCGATTCAATCATGAAAAAACCAAGCAGTAGTTCGGTTCAGTCATATCATTTGCTATCATCAGCAAGAATCCTGAATTCTCAACCGAAACTTTGTCTTGAGCGCCATCCGATACACAGACCAGGCGGAAAAGATGCCATTTCTACCAAACAACCAGTTTCTGCCCATATATCACCCTATAAGCTGCAAACTACTGATCCCCAGAATCAAACCGATAAATCCTTGTTGAAATCCACCAGATACATAGCATTGCAACTTCTTGCCAGTTTCAAGAATGGCATGGGGGAGCATCAGAGTCCTCATGATATAATACAATAGTCCTACTACAACATTACATTTCCTGGTTCCGAGTTTATATACACGTCTTCCTCCAGGCCGGGACCAAACCTCCCCCCACGAGGCACACGGGGTTCGCCGGAACCAAGAGCGCACACACACACGCATCCTCAGTACGCATGGCTGGTGGCCTGCAGGGCGCTTCCGGCGCGGTGGCGCTGGAGGCCGCAGGCACAGTGGACGTTAGTCAGGCTGAGGCAGCCGCTGATGATGAGGGAGTGCCTCTCCGGGCAGGTGTGGAGCGACGGGAAGGAGTCGCACACCGCCTGAACCGCGGGAGGCGTCAGGGCCGTGCACTGGCTGATGTTCAGGTTAGCCAGCCCGTCGACGTCCTTCGAGTTGCTGCTGCTGCTCCGCGGGGTGCCCCACCTCCCTCGTTTGCTCTTCACGCAGCTGTTTGCGAGGGAGTACATGGCACGGTCGGTGATGTTCTGGCAGTAGTACAGGCCCAAAGATCGCAGGTACGGGCACCCGCTTGCTAGAGCAATAACACTTTCGTCTGCAGTGAAAGATCGGGTACAATTAACTTTTGTCTAAGATCTGAAAGAGTGACACAAAACATCATTATCTTAGCTCCTATTGGTTTTCTAGTGGCAACCTATAAATATTAACAGTTGGTTGAAAATATTAACAGTTGGTTGAAAGCGTCTCAAAATCATGTACGTACAACACAGCAACCCAGGTGCTTCAGAATGCTATTTTAATATCCAAAAGTGCAACCTAGAAGATTACGAATTATAGAAACAAACGTACCAGCAGCTTTGCTTCTCATCAATCAATGAAAAGCAATAGGTTATCCAAAGAACTAGTCAATGAAGAGCAATAGGTTATGCAAAGAACAAATTGTATATGTGGCAATTACCTGTTATAAGAACACAGCCACACAAATCCAGGGCCCTGAGATCAGGGCAGCCTGATGCCAAGCTGGTAACCCCCTCATCTGTAACATTGTCACACCAACCTAGGTTTAAAGATTGCAGGTGCCCACAGTTTTGGGCTATGGCCTGCATCAAGATTTTCAGAGATTAAACAGAAGTTCATGAATACATGCTAAGAAAATCCTGGGTTAAGCAAAATACCTGCAAGGATTCATCAGTGGCTGCCTTTCCACATCCACAAAGATTCAAGCTCTTCAGGTTTTTACAGTGGCAACTAAGGTAGATTAAGGCACTGTCACTGAAACTGGAACACCCACTGATGTTCAGTTTTGTAAGCCGAGGACATCCATTGGCCAATGCATACAATGATCGGTCACTAAGCCGAAAACTTCGGCTGAGGTCTAACTCACGTAGATCATAACAGTAGTTGGCAACAGCCTCTACTGCACTGTCTTCGAGCTGAGGTTTGATTTGGCGAAGAGTGAGAACCTGAAGCTTTGTGAACTTGCGAGCAAATGATATCGTTAAGTTATTCATGTTCTGCTGGCACCTGCAGATGGTACAAATTTAAGTTCAACCAACAAATTCTAAAAAGTACAGACCACCAACAGCAATTATAGACCATTAAAAGAACATGAATTATAATACACTGGTAAGGCTTGGCTGTGTACATGTGAGTTAAAAATGGGGGGAGAGAGAGAGAACATCAGAAGAGATGTTATATCTGAAACGATGTCAATTAAACCAGTAGACAAGGAAGGATGGATGCAAATAATGTATTTCTTTACAGGAAACATCAAAATGACACATTAATTAATTAGGAATAAAAACGGAGATAAAAGGTTACATTTGATGGTGCTCCTTAGGGAGAATATGACATCCTTCTAAAATTTACTGACCGGCGACCGGTTTATCATGAGTATCATCCAACTGATGGAGCACCAACTAATGTGACCTTTTTCATACTCTATTAATGAGGAGTCTCAAGAATCAAGGTAGTGGGTGGAAGGTTTCTCATATTGTGAGGGATACGCATGCATCCACGGTAGAAAGTGATAACCTCCATAAACATTAATTTTAGCTGTTGACTCATACAACATAATCGACATGTTGTTTTCAGAACTGAAAAATAATAAAAAGGGTAAGGTGAAGACTTCAGCACCATGTAGGGTGGGTGGAGAACGAGTTGAAGCCCATGTGTTTGGTTACTTTTCCTATGAAGGGGCATATGACTGAGTAATAGGAGACCGTCTAGTAAGAGCGACATGTTGTCAAATCTGAATTTCTCAGTTCAAGAGCTACACATCACCGTTTAATAATTAAAGCCAGATTAAATCATTTCAACAAATTTACATAAGGGCTCCCTTTACCTAAAGTGTGTAAATGTAATGTTGAACAAAATTCAGCCCGCCTCACATGAACAAAAGAAAACACGTGCTGCTCTGAAGAACTACTAGACTGAGAGATACGGAGTTACTCACCATGAAAGGGAAAGATTAGTAACCCCCCATCCTAACGTGTCGCGCCAGCCAGTGCAAACACCGGATGCGACAACGACAATTCGATCATCTCCAGCAACTGATATGATCCGCATAAGCAGCTCCATTGGCAGGTCCTTCCATCCTGACAACATAGGCATAGCGCCACCAGTTTCAGCCTGCCCCCTTCCACCGCCGCTAGACACCATGAGGTTGCTGAAGCATGTATCCAACTGCCTGTCCACTGACCTCGCACTAACCATTTTCAATATTACTTCAAGTATCAATGTGCCCCTGCAGTTACAGGCAATCCAATCAATAAAATGCAATCCTACATAAAAATGGCATAATATAGCTAACTTTTCGACCTCCGCTCCCTGAAAACTAAGATAGGTGATAACAGCTGCATTCAGAGATGGCATGGCAATCAAGAAAATTTTGCAAGGACACTGCTACCAATACAGAATTATCCAAAGCGCACATAACAGCAAAGATTGAAACAGGTAGGCAGGACGGAACCAAGGTGGGTTAAACAGCAATAATTTATACAAAAATTGTTTAAGCACACCGAGTTCTTTACACTTGTCGAACTGAAATAGCCAATTAGGGGCAATGAACAGTCAGATGGGCAAGAATAAACTTGAGAATGTGAGGCTAATTATGTACCTATGTATAATTGGAAAAGAAATAACAGATGAGGACCTGAATGGGGATCCGGAACAAAGGTACAGCCCGACCACGGATACTGTGGATCAATGCTGTTTTCGTCGCATGGCAGGGAAATCTACGAGATGGAGAAGCTGGAAAGAATGTATCAAGAATCCACAGATGGAGAAGTGCGTACTTATAGAACTCTACCAACATGGGCACATGGCACCTTTCCGGCTTGGATTTACTACTTGCCAATCACAATTAGACAGCAAACTACACCCTTAAAATAAGGCGAGGGAAACATTGCGGAGGCTTCTAGGGATCAAAGTCTCGATTTCCTCTGACTTTTTATCAGCAAAGCAATAAAGTCGTCAAGCTCGCTAATCCAGGCTTATAAAAGGTTGCAGAAATCGAGGTCCTAGCCCGCGAAAATCCATCGGAAAAGCCGAATAATCGGGGAGCACAATCGAGACGAAGCCCGAAACTTGAGCAACAATCTGCAAAAGGATTGAAGGAAACCTGGCAGCCCAACCGAGCACGCACGCGAGAGCCGGAGACGAGACGCGGGTAGGGTTGCTGTCGAGGAGGGACGCCTGTGGCCACCGCGCACCGGACCGAGGCGGAGGCCTTGAGCTTGAGGTAGCGAGGAAGAAGAAGCTATAGGGGCCGGACGCTGAGGAAGTTGGCGTGGCGCGTGCGTGCAGGGGGAGGCTGTGTATATCCGGCCGGCCGACTTTATTAGGCCAGGGCCGGCGCCGATGGTTGGGGCTTGCCGACACGGATAGGGGCGGCGGAGATTTTTCTTCCCTCCTCGTCTCGGGGGCGCGCGTTGGCCGGACGGACGGACACGAAAGGACCGCCTGGGACGGCACGGAGGGGCCGGCGCTTTTTTTAACGTCGACAAAAAGAGGTTCCTTCCTCGGCTCGAGGGCGGGGAATCGTTCGCTACGCAACGGAATAGGCCACGAGTTTCGTCGCCGTCGTTTTCGCTTTTCGTGTTCCGGCGGGGTACTCTCATCCTCATGTGCGTGCGTGCGTCACGAGCGAGCGTCCACGTCCCCGCCGTGGTCCGTCCTTGATCGCCAGTTGAGCCGGCTCCGGTATCCCCGGCCGAGGGGATATGTGTCCGCGAGTCATGTAGGCTGTATCGTGTCATTGTCGTCGCATCGCATGGCTCCGTGGCCAGCGGCGTGCCCATCCTATTTGACGTGTACATGCCTACAAGGCACGGCGCTGCACCGAGCTTTCAAGTTCCACAACTGGCTTATCTGTGTGCAAGTGCAATGCGACCTTAACGATCCGATCAGGTTTGAATGGACTGCAGGTGCCCATTGATTAGCAGCCACCATCTCTCAGCTTGCATACACACATTTTCACAAGGACATGCACTGCTCTTCCATGACTTTTACTTAGAACCCACCTCCGTGCTTGCTTAATGTTACTTGGGTAAAACATTCCGGTGCTACGCTCGTAAGCGGTAACCCATATCTCAGGAACTTGGAAAAAAAATCACATCAAGAAAAGGAACTTGGAATTTTATCTGGTAAACTCGTTGTCTAGTTTTGGCACTACGTGGAGCAAATATACCGCCTTCTTCCATTATTTCACCGTCACGATGAGGCGATGAGCCGCTGGTCACTTTCCACTTGCCGGGGTGTGCCGTCATCCGGATGATGACAATTGACAAGTGATAATTCTTTTCGTGCATCTATTAGCTGCGGCGTGTGGGTCGTAATACTCCACATCCGCAGGCAAAAACAATCACACACTACCCCGTCCTACCATGTCAGCTCGTGCCTGGCTGTTCCATCCGAATGCATCCATCAGAATTCATTTCGCTCATGCCTTTGTGGCGGGTTTCTTAGCTCTTGCACGTCGACGTGCGGAAGGAGTCTACAGAAATGGAGCACCTTCCCTCCGCCGAAGCTAGCTCGGATACACCGAACTTGGTGTAACTGAGATGGTTAGGTTTCATGTAGTGTGGAATCATTCCGTTAGGGTTCGAGCCCTAGAATTGATGTTGGTGCTTTCTGTTTTCTAGATTTATTTCAGGCTCTTCGATGATGTTCGTTCAGTGGAAGAAAACGTTTCTGTGGACGCCCGTGATGACTTCGTCAGTCTCAAGATGTGATGTCAGCTCGGTATCTCGGATGTGTTCATAGATGTAGGGTGTGCGTGCATGCATTCCTATGGATAAGTGTATGCGTGTATCTGAACATCAGAAAAAACTTATATAGAATCGTGGAATTTTATGACAAATCTGGATTTAGGAACTTGTACAGCCTCGCTACTCCTATTAAAAAAAGATGTTCCAGGCTTAATCTATTATTTTAATTAAAAGAAGAAAATTGTTTCAATCAACCAATGAAAAACCAGACAATGGCACATCATGCCTCTGAGACAGGGCATCCGGTCGAAATTGTTACCCACACAAACCTGCGCACACCGCCTAAGAGAGGAACATTGTCGAAGCTATTGCTCGAGTCGATTCGGGCACATCTTGACGTAGGGCTCCTCGTCTAGTCATATTGAAACGATGGTAATATGGAAACCGGTCAAATTTTTTGAACCGGTCGAAAAAACATGGACACACAGATTTTACACAGAGATAATACCCTAGGTTCTAATTTTGATTGTATTGATATGGGGTGTAGTACAAACTACAGAGTACATGTATCTAACATGAGATTGTTGTGTAAGATTCTAATCATCTATCGACTAGTCTGGCCTCGGTTTATATAATGTACCGAAGGCCTAGGATTTATAAGAGTCCTCTTCTTGCGCTTCAAGTCTTGTGGAATCTTCCTTGTATATGTCATATCCATCTAAAGAGGTCCGGTAATTAACCGCCACGGGGTTCATCGGCCCGGCCCTCCTAGCCGGGAGACGACATGGTGAGTACCCCTAGTCCAGGACACCATCAGCTGACAACAGATTTCATTGTCATCACTTCTTCGCGAGCAAGCCATTTCCAACTTCATCGAGACGACCAACCAAGAATCCGCACTGCATACAATGCATGAGAGACCTGTTAGCCTATGTCAAACAATCAACCATAGACATCGTGGACTAGGCAACTCCGACTAATGTGAAGAGTATCGTGGGACAAAGAAGCGTGCCTTGCACAAACATATCCTGGCTTGCCCCATCGCATGGCATCATTATTGTCGCATCGCCCGCTGCCGCTACAACTCCAACTTCACGCTCAAGGACACGTCGAACTATCAATGATGAAGGATATGTCATGCCCCTACTCCTCTTGTCACCACCATAGTGGTCACATGAATAACAACACCACCTTAACCTCTAACATAGTCGGCCAAGCACAAGCCGACCATGATGTCATGCACGCGCAACTTTAGGAAAGCACGAACGAAACCATGGTCTTGAAGACAACGCCCTGAAGAGGGAAATGAAGGAAATATGCCCTAGAGGCAATAATAAAGTTATTATTTTATATTTCCTTATTCATGATAAATGTTTATTATTCATGCTAGAATTGTACTAACCGACAACTTAGTACATGTGTGAATACATAGACAAAACAATGTGTCCCTAGTATGCCTCTACTAGACTAGCTCGTTGATCAAAGATGGTTAAGTTTTCTAGCCATGGACATGAGTTGTCATTTGATAACGGGATCACATCATTAGTGGAATGATGTGATGGACAAAACCCATCTGTTAGCTTAGCATAATGACCGTTCAGTTTTATTGCTACTGCTTTCTTCGTGTCAAATATATATTCCTCCGACTATGAGATTATGCACTCCCGGACAGCGGAGGAATGCCTTGTGTGCTATCAAACGTCACAACGTAACTGGGTGATTATAAAGATGCTCTACAGGTATCTCTGAAGGTGTTTGTTGGGTTGGCATAGATCGAGATTAGGATTTGTCACTCCGAGTATCGGAGAGGTATCTCTGGGCCCTCTCGGTAACGCACATCATATGAAGCCTTGCAAGCAATGTGACTAATGAGTTAGTTGTGGGATGATGCACTACGGAATGAGTAAAGAGACTTGCCGGTAACGAGATTGAACTAGGTATGAAGATACTGACGATCAAACCTCGGGCAAGTAACATACCGATGACAAAGGGAATAACTATATTGACATTACGGTTCGACCGATAAAGATCTTCGTAGAATATGTGTGAACCAATATGAGCATCCAGGTTCCGCTATTGGTTATTGACCGGAGAGGTGTCTCGGTCATGTCTACATAGTTCTCGAACCCGCAGGGTCCGCACGCTTAACATTCAATGATGATTGGTATTATATGAGTTATTGTTTTGGTGACCGAAGGTTGTTCGGAGTCCCGGATGAGATCACGGACATGACGAGGAGTCTCGAAATGGTCGAGAGGTGAAGATTGATATATTGGAAGGTTACATTCGGACACCGAAATGGTTCCGGGAGGTTTCAGATGTTTTTCGGAGTACCGGGAGGTTACCGGAAACCCCCCGAGGAAGTAATGGGCCAACATGGGCCATAGAGGAGAGAGAGGGGAGCCCACAAGGGGTGCCCCCAGCCATGGGCTTTCCAAATTGGACAAGGGGAAGGGGGCATGGACCCCCTTTCCTTTCCCCTCTCTCTTTCCTTCCCGGAAAAAGGGGGGGGGGCGAATCCTACTAGGAGTGGAGTCCTAGTAGGATTCCCCCCCTTGGCGCGCCCCCTTGGTGGCCGGCCTCTTCCTTTCCTTCTTTATATACGGGGGCGGGGGGCACCCCAAAGGCACACAAATTGTTTAGCCGTGTGCGGTGCCCCCTTCCACTATTTACTCCTCCGGTCATGTCGTTGTAGTGCTTAGGCGAAGCCCTGTGTGGATCACTTCACCAACACCGTCATCATGTCGTTGTGCTGACGGAACTCATCGACTCCATCGACACTCTGCTGGATGAAGAGTTTGAGGGACGTCATCGAGCCGAACGTGTGCAGAACTCGGAGGTGTCGTACGTTCGATACTTGATCGGTTGATTCGAGAAGACATTCGACTACATCAACCACGTTAAGTTAACGCTTCCGCTTTTGGTCTACGAGGGTATGTGGACAGACTCTTCCCTCTCGTTGCTATGCATCTCCTAGATAGATCTTGCGTGAGAGTAGGAATTTTTTTGAAATTGCATGCTACGTTTCCGAACAGTGGCATCCAAGCCAGGTCTATGCGTAGATGATATGCACGAGTAGAACACAAAGAGTTGTGGGCGGTGATCGTCATACTGCTTACCACCATGTCTTATTTTGATTCGGCGGTATTGTTGGATGAAGCGGCCCGGGCCAACCTTACATGACCGTGTTCATGAGACCGGTTCTACCGACAGACATGCAACTACTTTTGCATAAAGGTGGCTGGCGGGTGTTTGTTTCTCCAACTTTAGTTGAATCGAATTTGACTGCTGTTGATCCTTATGAAGGTTAAAACAACAAACTTGGTAAATCACCGTTGTGGTTTTTGTGTCGTAGGTTTGTACGGTTCATGCTAGTAGCCCGTAGCAGCCACATAAAACTTGCAACAAACAAAGTAGATGACGTCTAACTTGTTTTTGCAGGGCATGTTGTGATGTGATATGGTCAAGACATGATGTGATATAAAGATTGTTGTATGAGATGATCATGTTTTGTAAAAGTTATTGGCAATTGGTAGGAGCCATATGTTTGTTGCTTTATTGCATGAAATACAAGCGCTATGTAATTGAAGGAAATATGCCCTAGAGGCAATAATAGACTTATTAGTTATTTCCTTATAACATGATAAATGTTTATTATTCATGCTAGAATTGTATTAACCGGAAACTTAGTACTTGTGTAAATACATAGACAAAACATATTGTCCCTAGTATGCCTCCACTTGACTAGCTTGTTAATCAAAGATGGTTATGTTTCCTAACCGTAGACATGTGTTGTCATTTAATGAACGGGATCACATCATTAGGAGAATGATGTGATGGACATGACCCATCCGTTAGCTTAGCATTATGATCGTCACAGTTTCATTGCTACTGCTTTCTTCATGACTTATACAAGTTCCTCAGTCTATGAGATTATGCAACTCTCGAATAGTGGAGGAACACTTTGTGTGCTACCAAACATCACAAAGTAAATGAGTGATTATAAAGGAGCTCTACAGGTGTCTCTGAAGGTGTTTGTTGGGTTGGCATAGATCGAGATTAGGATTTGTCACTCCGTGTTTCGGAGAGGTATCTCTGGGCCCTCTCGGCAATACTCATCACTATAAGCCTAGCAAGCATTGTGACTAATGAGTTAGTTGTGGGATGAAGTATTACAGAACGAGTAAAGAGACTTGCCGGTAACGAGATTGAACTAGGTATTGAGATACTGACGATCGAATCTCGGGCAAGTAACATACCGATAACAAAGGGAACAATGTATGTTGTTATGCGGTTTGACCGATAAAGATCTTTGTAGAATATGTAGGCACCAATATGAGAATCCAGGTTCTGCTATTAGTTATTGACCGGAGACGTGTCTCGGTCATGTCTACATAGTTCTCGAACCCGTAGGGTCCGCACGCTTAACGTTAGATGATGATTGGTATTACGAGTTTATGAGATATGTTGTACCGAAGTTTGTTTGGAGTCCTGGATGAGATCACGTACATGACGAGGAGTCTCGAAATGGTCTAGAGGTAAATATTCATATATTGGAAGGTTGCATTTGGACATCGGAATGGTTCCGAGTGGTTCGGGCATTTTTCCGGAGAACCGGGAGGTTACCGGACCCCCCCCCCCCCCCCGCGGAGAAGTATTGGGCCTAGTGGGTCTTATTGGAGGAGAGGAGAAAGGGCGACATGAGAGGGGTGCCCCTCCCCTTGCCCAAATCGAATTGGACTAGGGGAGGGGGTCAACCCCCCTCTTTCCTCCCCCCTCTCTCCCCTTACCTTTCCTCCAATGGAAGAAAGGAAAGGGAGGCGAATCCTACTTGGACTAGGAGTCCAAGTAGGACTCCCCTGGCGCGCCCAAACCTGGCCGGCCTCCTCTCTCCCTCCCTCCATTATATACGTGGCCAGGGGGCACCCCAATGGCACAAAAGACAAGACAAGTTGATCTTTTAGCCGTGTGCGGTGCCCCCTTCCACAGTCACACACCTCGATCATACCGTTGCGGAGCTTAGGAGAAGCCCTACGCGGGTAGCATCATCATCACCGTGGCCACGTCATCGTGCTGACGAAACTCACCCTCGGCCTCAACTGGATCAAGAGTACGAGGGACGTCATCGAGCTGAACGTGTGCTGAACATGGAGGTGCCGTACGTTCGGTACTTGGATCGGTTGGATCGCGAAGACGTTTGACTACATCAACCGCGTTATTGAAACGCTTCCGCTTTCGGTCTACGAGGGTACGTGGACACACTCTCCCCTCTTGTTGCTATGCATCACATATATAGATCTTGCGTGATCATAGGAATTTTTTTAAAATTACTGCGTTCCTAACAGTGGCATCAGAGCTAGGTCTATGCGTAGATGTTATATGCACGAGTAGAACACAAAGAGTTGTGGGAGATAATAGTCATACTGCTTACTAGCATGTTATACTTTGATTCGTCGATATTGTCGGATGAAGCGGCTCAGTCCGACATTACGTGTACGCTTACGCGAGATTGGTTCTACCGACGTGCTTCAGACACAGGTGACTAGTGAGTGTCTATTTCTCCAACTTTAGTTGAATCGAGTGTGGCTAGGCCCGATCCTTGTTGAAGGGTAAAACAACACACTTAACAAAAAATCATTGGTTTTGATGCGTAGGTAAGAATAGTTCTTGCTAGAAGCTCGTAGCAGCCACGTAAAACTTGCAACAACAAAGTAGAGGACGTCTAACTTGTTTTGCAGGACTTGATGTGATGTGATATGGTTAAGGCATGATGTGATACAAATTGTTGTATGAGATGATCATGTTCTATAACAAAGTTATTGGCAACTGGCAGGAGCCATATGGTTGTCGCTTTATTGTATGCAATGCAATTGCCATGTAATTGTTTTACTTTATCACTAAGCGGTAGCGATAGTTGTAGTAACAATAGTTGGCGAGACGACAACGATGCTACGATGGAGATCAAGGTGTCGCGCCGGCGCTGATGTCCAATAGTTGACAAGCCTAGCATATACAGATATGGCCTCGGAACACTAGAGACCGAAAGGTCAAGCGTGAATCATATAGTAGATATGATCAACATAGTGATGTTCACCATTGAAAACTACTCCATCTCACATGATGATCGGACATGGTTTAGTTGGTTTGGATCACGTGATCATTTAGATGGCTAGAGAGATGTCTATTTAAGTGGGAGTTCTTAAGTAATATGAGTAACTAAACTTTAATTTATCATGAACTTAGTCCTGATAGTATTTTGCAAATTATGTTGTAGATCAATAGCTCACGTTATACCTTCCGTATGTTTTTTATATGTTCCTAGAGAAAACTAAGTTGAAAGATGATAGTAGCAATGATGCGGACTGGGTCCGTGATCTGAGGTTTATCCTTCATTGCTGCACAGAAGAATTATATCCTTGATGCACCGCTAGGTGAAAAAACTATTACAGTAGCAGATGCAGACATTATGAACGTTTGGCTAGCTCAATATGATGACTACTTGATAGTTTAGTGCACCATGCTTTACGGCTTAGAACCGGGACTTGAAAAACGTTTTTTGAAACGTCACGGAGCATATGAGATGTTCCAAGAGCTGAAATTGGTATTCCAGACTCATGCCTGTGTCAAGAGGTATGAGACCTCCGACAAATACTTCGCCTAAAAGATGGAGGGGAATTGCTCAGCTAGTGAGCATGTACTCAGAATGTCTGGGTACTACACTCGCTTGAATCAAGTGGGAGTTAATCTTCCAGTTAGGATAGTGATTGACAGAGTTCTCTAGTCACCATCACCAAGTTACTGGAACTTCGTGATGAACTATAGTATGCAAGGGATGACGAAAATGATTCCCGAGCTCTTCGTGATGAAGAAATCGACGAAGGTAGAAATTAAGAAAGAGCATCAAGTGTTGATGATTAAACAAGACCACTAATTTCAAGAAAAGGGCAAAGGGACAGAAAGAGAACTTCAAGAAGAATTTCAAGCAAGTTGTCACTCCCATGAAGAAGCCCAAAGCTGGACCTAAGCCTGAAACTGAGTGCTTCTGCTGCAAAGGAAATGGTCACTAGAAGTGGAACTGCCCTGAATATTTGGTGGATAAGAAGGATGGCAAAGTGAACAAGGGCATATTTGATATATAGGTTATTGATGTGTACCTTACTAGTGTTTATAGTAGCCCCTCAGTATTTGCTACTGGTTCGGTTACTAATATTAGCATCTCGAAACAGGAGTTACAGAATAAACAGAGACTAGTTGAGGGTGAAGTGATGATGTGTGTTGGAAGTGGTTCCAAGATTGATATGATCATCATCGCACACTCCCTATACTTTTGAGATTAGTATTGAACCTAAATAAATGTTATCTGGTGTTTGTGTTGAGCATAAATATGATTAGATCATGTTTATTGTGATACAATTATTCATCTAAGACAGAGAATAAATTGTTATTCTGTTTACATGAATAAAACCTTCTATGGTCATACACCATATGTTAATGGTTTATTGAATCTTGATCATAGTGATACACATATTCATAATATTGATGCTAAAAGATGCAAAGTTAATAACGATAGTGCAACTTATTTGTGGCACGGCCATTTGGGCCATATCGATGTAAAGTGCATGAAGAAACTCCATACTGATGGACTTTTGGAATCACTTGATTATGAATCATTTGATGCTTGCGAACCGTGCCTTATGGGCAAGATGACTAAAACTCCGTTCTCCAGAACAACGGAACGAGCTAATAACTTATTGGAGATAATACATACCGATGTATGTGGTCCGATGAGTGTTGATGCTCATGGCGGGTATCGTTATTTTCTGACCTTCACAGATGATTTGAGTAGATATGGGTATATCTACTTAATGAAACACAAGTCTGAAACATTTGAAAAGTTCAAAAAAATTCAGAGTGAAGTGGAGAATCATCGTAACAAGAAAATAAAGTTTCTACGATCTAACCATGGAGGAGAATATTTCAGTTACGAGTTTGGCCTTCATTTAAAACAATGTGGAATAGTTTCACAGCTGACGCCACATGGAACACCACAGCGTAATGGTGTGTTCGAACGTCGTAACCGCACTTTATTGGATATGGTGTGATCTATGATGTCTCTTACTGGGTTACCACTATCATTTTGGGGTTAGGCATTAGAGATAGCTGCATTCACTTTAAATAGGGCACCATCAAATCCGTTGAGATGACGCCTTATGAACTGTGGTTTGGCAAGAAACCAAAGTTGTCGTTTCTTAAAGTTTGGGGCTGCGATGCTTATGTGAAAAAGCTTCAACCTGATAAGCTCAAAACCAAATCGAAGAAGTGCATCTTCATAGGATACCCAAAGGAAACTGTTGGGTACACCTTCTATCACAGATACGAAGGCAAGATATTCATTGCTAAGAATGGATCCTTTCTAGAGAAGGAGTTTCTCTCAAAAGAAGTGAGTGGGAGGAAAGTAGAACTTGATGAGGTAGTTGTACCTTCTCCCTTATTGGAAAGTAGTTCATCACAGAAATCCGTTCCAGTGATTCCTACACCAATTAGTAATGATGATCATGAAACTTTAGATCAAGTTACTACCAAACTTTGTAGGTCTTCTAGAGTAAGATCCGCACCAGAGTGGTACGGTAATCCTGTTCTGGAAGTCATGTTATTAGACCATGATGAACCTATGAACTATGAGGAAGCGATGATGAGCCCAGATTCCGCAAAATGGCTTGAGGCCATGAAGTCTGAGATGGGATCCATGTATGAGAACAAAGTGTGGACTTTGGTGGACATTCCTGATGATTGGCAAGCCATAGAAAATAGATGGATCTTTAAGAATAAGACCGACGCAGATGGTAATGTTACTGTTGACAAAGCTCGACTTGTTGTGAAAGGTTTTCGACAAGTTCAAGGAGTTGACAATGACGAGACTTTCTCACCCGTAGCGATGCTGAAGTATGTCTGAATCATGTTAGCAATTGCTGCATTTTATGATTATGAAATTTGGCAAATGGATGTCAAAAACTACATTCCTGAATGGATTTCTGGGAGAAGAGTTGTATATGATGCAACCAGAAGGTTTTGTCAATCCAAACGGTGCTAACAAAGTGTGCAAGCTCCAGCGATCCATTTATGGACTCGTGCAAGCCTCTCGGAGTTGGAATAAACGCTTTGATAGTGTGACCAAAGCATATGGTTTTGTACAGACTCTTGGAGAAGCCTGTATTTACAAGAAAGTGAGTGGGAGCTCTGTAGCATTTCTAATATTATATGTGGATGACATATTGTTGATTGGAAATGATATACAATTTCTGGATAGGATAAAGGGATACTAGAATAAGAGTTTTTCATTAAAATACCTCGGTGAAGCTACTTACATACTGGGCATCAAGATCTATAAAGATAAATCAAGACGCTTAATTGGACTTTCACAAAGCACATACCTTGATAAATTTTTGAAGAAGCTCAAAATGGACCAGTCAAAGAAAGGGTTCTTGCTTGTATTACAAGGTTTAAAGTTGGGTAAGACTCAAAGCCCGATCACGGCAGAAAATAGAAAGAGAATTAAAGTCATTCCCTATGCCATCGTCATAGGTTCTATAAAGTATGTTGTGCTGTGTACCAGACCTATTGTGTACCCTGCCTTGAGTTTGGCAAGGGAGTACAATTTTGATCTAGGAGTAGATCACTGGACAACGGTCAAGATTATCCTTAGTGAGGACTAAGGAAATATTTCTCGATTATGGAGGTGATAAAAGAGCTTGTCGTAAAGAGTTACATCGATGCAAGCTTTTAAACCGATCCAGATGACTCTAATTCTCAATCTGGATACATATTGGAAGTGGGAGCAATTAGCTAGAGTAGCTCTGTGCAGAGCATTGTAGAGATAGAATATTTGCAAAAATACATATAGCTTTGAATGTGACAGACCTGTTGACTAAACTTCTCTCACGAGCAAAACATGATCACACCTTAATATTCTTTGAGTGTTAATCACATAGCGATGTGAACTAGATTATTGACTCTAGTAAACCCTTTGGGTGTTGGTCACATGACGATGTGAATTATGGGTGTTAATCACATACAGATGTGAAAATTTGTGTTAAATCACATGTTGATGTGAACTAGATTATTGACTCTAGTGTAAGTGGGAGACTGAAGGAAATATGCCCTAGAGGCAATAATAAAGTTATTATTTCTTTCCTTATATCATGATAAATGTTTATTATTCATGCTAGAATTGTATTAACCGGAAACTTAGTACATGTGTGAATACATAGACAAAACATATTGTCCCTAGTATGCCTCCACTTGACTAGCTCGTTAATCAAAGATGGTTATCTTTCCTAACCATAGACATATGTTGTCATTTGATGAACAGGCAGACTATGAGATTATGCAACTCCCAAATACCGGAGGAACACTTTGTGTGCTACCAAACATCACAACATAAATGGGTGATTATAAAGGTGCTCTACAGTTGTCTCCGAAGGTGTTTGTTGGGTTGGCATAGATCAAAATTAGGATTTGTCACTCCGTATTTCAGAGAGGTATCTCTGGGCCCTCTCGGTAGTACTCATCACTATAAGCCTTGCAAGCATTGTGACTAATGAGTTAGTTGTGAGATGAAGTATTACGGAATGAGTAAAGAGACTTTCCGGTAACGAGATTGAACTAGGTATTGAGATACCGATGATCGAATCTCGGGCAAGTAACATACCGATAACAAAGGGAACAACGTATGTTGTTATGCGGTTTGACCAATAAAGATCTTCGTAGAATATGTAGGATCCAATATGAGCATCCAGGTTCCACTATTGGTTATTGACCGGAGACGTGTCTCGGTCATGTCTACATAGTTCTCGAACCCGTAGGGTCCACACACTTAACGTTAGATGACGATTGGTATTATGAGTTTATGTGATATGTTGTATCGAAGATTGTTTGGAGTCCCGGATGAGATCACGGACATGACGAGGAGTCTCGAAATGGTCGAGAGGTAAAGATTCATATATTTCAAGGTTGCATTTGGACATCGGAATGGTTCCGAGTGGTTCGGGCATTTTTTCGGAGTTTCGAGAGGTTACCGGAACCCCCGGGAGAAGTATTGGGCCTAGTGGGCCTTATTGGAGGAGAGGAGAAAGGGCCACATGAGAGGGGCGCCCCTCCCCTTACCCAAACCGAATTGGACTAGGGGAGGGGGCCGGGCCCCCTCTTTCCTTCCCCCTCTCTCTCCCTTACCTTTCCCTCCGGTGGAAGAAAGGAAGGGGGGGGGTGAATCCTACTTGGACTAGGAGTCCAAGTAGGACTCCCCCCTGGCGCGCCCAAACCTGGCCGGCCTCCTCTCTCCCTCCCTCCTTTATATACGTGGCCAGGGGGCACCCCAATAGCACAAAATACAACACAAGTTTATCTTTTAGCCGTGTGCGGTGCCCCCCTCCAAAGTTACACACCTCTATCATACCGTTGCAGAGCTTAGGCAAAGCCCTGCGCCGGTAGCATCATCATCACCGTGGCCACGCCTTCGTACTGAGGGAACTCACCCTCGGCCTCAACTGGATCAAGAGTACGAGGGACGTCATCAAGCTGAACGTGTGCCGTATGTTTGGTACTTGGATCGATTGGATCGCGAAGACATTCGACTACATCAACCGTGTTATTGAAATGCTTCCGCTTTCGGTCTACGATGGGACATGGACATGCTCTCCCCTCTCGTTGCTATGCATCACATAGATAGATCTTGCGTGATCGTAGGAAATTTTTAAAATTACTGCATTCCCCAACAGTAATTGCTTTACTTTATCACTAAGCGGTAGTGATAGTCGTAGAAGCAATGGTTGGCGACATGACCATGATGCTACGATGGAGATCAAGGTGTCAAGCCGGTGACGATGGAGATTTTATGACGTTGCTTCGATGATGGAGATCAAAATCACAAGATGATGATGGCCATATCATGTCACATATTTTGATTGCATGTGATGTTTATCTTGTATGCATCTTATTTTGCTTAGTACGGCGGTAGCATTATAAGATGATCTCTCACTAAAATTTCAAGGTATAAGTGTTCTCCCCAAGTATGTACTGTTGCGAAAGTTTTTCATGCTGAGACACCATGTGATGATCGGGTGTGATAGGCTCTACGTTCAAATACAATGGGTGCAAGCCAGATTTGAGCACGCAGAATACTCGGGTTAAACTTGACAAGCCTAGCATATACAGATATGGCCTCGGAACACTGGAGACCGAAAGGTCGAACGTGAATCATATAGTAGATATGATCAACATAGTGATTTTCACCGTTGAAGACTACTCCATCTCACGTGATGATCGTACATGGTTTAGTTGATTTGGATCACGTATCATTTAGATGACAAGAGGTATGTCTATCTAAGTGGGAGTTCTTAAGTAATATGATTAATTGAACTTATTTTATCATGAACTTACTCCTGATAGTTTTTTGCATATCTATGTTGTCGATCAATGGCCCGTGCTACCGTTCCTTTGAATTTTAATGCATTCCTAGAGAAAGCTAAGTTGAAATATGATGGCAGCAACTACACGGACTGGGTTCGTAACTTGAGGATTATCCTTATTGCTGCACAGAGGAATTATGTCCTTGATGCACCACTAGGTGCAAGGCCTACTGCAAGAGTAGAAGCTAACATTGTGAACGCCTGGCAAGCTTGATCTAATGACTACTCATTAGTTCAGTGTGCCATGCTTTACGGCTTAGAATTGGGACTTCAAAGACGTTTTGAATGTCATGGACCATATGAGATGTTCCAGGAGTTGAAGTTGATATTTCAAGAAAATGCCCGAATTGAGAGATATGAAGTCTCCAACAAGTTCCATAGTTGTAAGATGGAGGATAACAGTTCTGTTAGTGAGCACATACTCAGAATGTCTGGGTACCATAATCACTTGACTCAGCTGGGAGTTAATCTTCTAGATGATTGTGTCATTGACAGAGTTCTTCAATCACTGCCACCAAGCTACAAAGGCTTCGTGATGAACTAATATGCAAGGGATGGAAAAGACTATTCCCAAGCTCTTCGTGATGCTAAAGGCCGCGGAGGTAGAAACAGAGAAGGAGCATCAAGTGTTGATGGTTAACAAGACCACTAGTTTCAAGAAAAAGGGCAAGGGTAAAAAGAAGGGGAACTTCAAAAAGACTGACTAGCAAGTTTTCACTCCCAGGAAGAAACCTAAGAATGGACCCAAGCCTGAAACTGAGTGCTTCTACTGCAAAGGGTTACGAGTTTGGCCTTCATTTAAAATAATGTGGAATAGTTTCACAGCTCACGCCACCAAAAATATCACAACGCAATGGTGTGTCCGAATGTCGTAACCGCACTTTATTGGATATGGTGCGATCTATGATGTCTCTTACCAATTTACCACTATCGTTTTGGGGTTATGCATTGGAGACAGCTGCATTCAGTTTAAACAGGGCACCATCAAATCCGTTGAGACGACACCGTATGAACTGTGATTTGGCAACAAACCTAAGCTGTCGTTTCTTAAAGTTCGGGGATGCGATGCTTATGTTAAAAGGCTTCAGCTGGATAAGCTCGAACCCAAATCGGAGAAATGTGTCTTCATAGGATACCCTAAGGAAACAATTGGGTACACCTTCTACCACAAGTCTGAAGGCAATATTTTTGTTGCTAAGAACGGAACCTTTCTAGGGAAGGAGTTTCTCTCGGAAGAAGTGAGTGGGAGGAAAGTAGAACTTGATGAGATAACTGTATCTGCTCTCAATTTTGAAAGTAGCTCATCCGAGAAATATGTTCCCGTGATGCCTACACCAACTAGAGAGGAATATAATGATAAAGATCATGAAGCTACAGATCAAGTTGCTACAGAACCTCATAGGTTAACCAGAGAACGATCCGCACTAGAGTGGTACAGTAATCCTATTCTGGAGGTCATGTTACTTGACCATGACGAACCTACGAACTATGAAGAAGCTATGATGAGCCCAGATTCTGATAAATGGCTTGAGGCCATGAAATTTGAGATAGGATACATGTATGAGAACAAAGTGTGGACTTTGGTGGATCTACCCGATGATCGGCGACCCATGGAGAATAAATGGATCTTTAAGAAGAAGACTGACGTGATGGTAATGTTACTGTCTATAAAGCTTGACTTGTTGCAAAGGGTTTTCGACAAGTTTAAGGAGGTGGCTATGATGAGACGTTCTCACCTGTAGCAATGCTTAAGTCTGTCCGAATCATGTTAGCAATTGCCGCATTTTATGATCGTGAAATCTGGCAAATGGATGTCAAAACTGCATTCCTTAATGTATTTTCTTAAAGAAGAGTTGTATATGATGCAACCAGAAGGTTTTGTCGATCCTAAAGGTGCGAACAAAGTGTGCAAGCTCTAGCGATCCATTTATGGACTGGTGCAAGCATCTCGGAGTTGGAATATACGCTTTCATGAGGTGATCAAATCATATGGTTTTATACATACTTTTGGAGAAGCCTGTATTTACAAGAAAGTGAGTGGGAGCTCTATAGCATTTCTAATATTATATGTGGGTGACATATTATTGATTGGAAATGATATAGAATTTTTGGATAGCATAAAAGGACACTTGAACAAGAGTTTTTAAGTGAAAGACCTCGGTGAAGCTGCTTACATATTGGGGATCAAGATATATAGAGATAGATCGAGACGCTTGATAGGACTTTCACAAAGCACATACCTTGATAAAGTTTCGAAGAAGTTCAAAATGGATTAGTCAAAGAAAAGGTTCTTGCATGTGTTACAAGGTGTGAAGTTGAGTCAGACTCAATGCCCGACGACTGTAGAAGATAGAGAGAAAATGAAAGTCATTCCCTATGCCTCAGCCAAAGGTTCTATCATGTATGATATGTTGTGTACCAGACCTGATGTGTGACTTGCTATAAGTTTAGCAGGGAGGTACCAAAGTAATCCAGGAGTGGATCACTAGACAACGGTCAAGAATATCCTAAAGAACCTGAAAAGGAATAGGGATATGTTTCTTGTTTATGGAGGTTACAAAGAGATTGCCGTAAATGGTTACGTCGATGCTAGCTTTGACACTGATACAGATGACTCTAAGTCACAATCCGGATACATATTTTTATTGAATAGTGGAGCTGTCAGTTGGTGCAGTTCGAAGCAGAGCGTCATGGCGGGATCTATGTGTGAAGCAAAGTACATAGCTGCTTTGGAAGCAACACATGAAGGAGTTTGGATGAAGGAGTTCATATCCGATCTAGGTGTAATACTTAGTGCATCGAGTCCAATGAAAATCTTTTATGACAATACTAGAGCAATTCCCTTGGCGAAGGAATCCAGATTCACAAAAAGACCAAACACATCAAGAGACGCTTCAACTCCATCCGAGATTTGGTCAAGGAGGGATACATAGAGATTTTAAAAAGACATACGGATCTGAATGTTGCAGACCCATTGACTAAGCCTCTTCCACGAGCAAAACATGATCAACACCAAGAACCCATTGGTGTTAGATTCATTACAATGTAATCTAGATTATTGACTCTAGTGCAAGTGGGAGACTGAAGGAAATATGCCCTAGAGGCAATAATAAAGTTGTTATTTTATATTTCCTTATTCAATATAAATGTTTAGTATTCGTTCTAGAATTGTATTAACCGGAAACTTGATACATGTGTGAATACATAGACAAAACAACGTGTCCCTAGTATGCCTCTACTAGACTAGCTCGTTGATCAAAGATGGTTAAGTTTCCTAGCCATGGACACGAGTTGTCATTTGATAACGGGATCACATAATTAGTGTAATGATGTGATGGACAAGACCCATCCATTAGCTTAGCTTAATGATCGTTCAGTTTTATTGCTACTGCTTTCTTTGTGTAAAATATATATTCCTCCGACTATGAGATTATGCAACTCTCGGACACCGGAGGAATGTCTTGTGTGCTATCAAACGTCACAATGTAACTGGGTGATTATAAAGATGCTCTACAGGTAGCTCCGAAGGTGTTTGTTGGGTTGGCATAGATCATGATTAGGATTTGTCACTCCGAGTATCGAAGAGGTATCTCTGGGCTCTCTCGGTAACGCACATCATATGAAGTCTTGCAAGCAATGTGACTAGGAGTTAGTTGTGGGATGATGCACTATGGAATGAGTAAAGAGACTTGCCGGTAACGAGATTGAACTAGGTATGAAGATACCGACGATCGAATCTTGGGCAAGTACATACCAATGACAAAGGGAATAACTATATTGACATTACGGTTCGACCGATAAAGATCTTCGTAGAATATATGGGAACCAATATGAGCATCCAGGTTCTGCTATTGGTATTGACCGGTGTCTCGTTCATGTATACATAGTTCTCGAACCCGTAGGGTCCGCACGCTTAACATTCGACGACGATTGGTATTATATGAGTTATGGTTTTGGTGACTGAAGGTTGTTCGGAGTCCCGGATGAGATCACGGACATGACGAGGAGTCTCGAAATGGTCGAGAGGTGAAGATTGATATATTTGGAAAGTTACATTCGGACACCGAAATGGTTTTGGGAAGTTTCAGATATTTTTCGGAGTACCGGGAGGTTACCGAAACCCCCCGGGGAAGTAATGGGCCAACATGGGCCAATGGGGAGAGAGAGGGGAGCCCACAAGGGGTGGCACGCGCCCCCATGGGCTGTCCGAATTGGACAAGGGGAAGGGGGCACGACCCCCCTTTCCTTTCCCCCTCTTCCTCTCCTTCCCTCTTTCCACCTCCATGGGAAGGAAAAAATGGGGGCCGAATCCTACTAGGGGTGGAGTCCTAGCAGGACTCCTCCCTTGGCGCGCCCCCTTGGTGGCCGGCCTCCTCCTCTCCCCCTTTATATACGGGGGCGGGGGGCACTCCAAAGGCACACAAATTGTTTAGCCGTGTGCGGTGCCCACTCCACCGTTTACTCCTCCGGTCATATCATTGTAGTGGTTAGGCAAAGCCCTGCACGGATCACTTCACCAGCACCGTCATCACGCCATCGTGCTGACAGAACTCATCGACTCCATCGACACTCTGCTGGATCAAGAGTTCGAGGGACGTCATCGAGCTGAATGTGTGTAGAACTCGGAGGTGCCGTACGTTCGGTACTTGATCGGTTGATTCGAGAAGACGTTCGACTACGTCAACCGCGTTAAGTTAACGCTTCTGCTTTTGGTCTACGAGGGTATGTGGACACACTCTCCCCTCTCGTTGGTATGCATCTCCTAGATAGATCTTGCGTGAGCGTAGGAATTTTTTTGAAATTGCATGGTATGTTTCCCAACAGGAAAACTACAGTGAACCGACACTAACGCCCTAAGAGCATGACCCAGGGGTGGGGTGCAATGATCCTCGATGACACCTCCAAGGAGGAAAGCGATGCCCACGGGCGTCATCACCGTCGACCCTCAAGTTCCAGCAAAGCCTTCGCCTGAAGCCTCGGCACCATCTTACGCCCCCATGTAGCCGTCAACAATCTTTGTCATGCCAATCCGCTGAGCCGTTCACCATCCACGTAACCACCACACCATGTCGCACCGAAGTTACTGCTCCCTCATCTCCAACAACCACCGAAGGGTCAAATCTGGATGATCCAACTCAGATCAGGTGACCACCCTACCTGCACCACACGAGGCAATGCCCATTGCACTAAACCTTGTGGTGGAACCAATCCACCCGGGATCAAGCACCATACTTGATGTAGGAGCTCACATATTTTCCTGGGTTTATTAGGATGATATTCTTTAAGATGACGGGGAGACAATTTGTGGCACACAGGGTTGGGGGCACGCATGCATGTAGTCACGTGACTACGCCAAGATTTGAAAAGTGGTTTTGAGGCTATAGCTTAATTGTTGCATGCATACATGCAACTTTTGGTACAACATTTGGGAGGGAGTCCACCATACCACCTGTCCTTTTCCTTTTGACTTATAAATTTGCATCTATTATATCATTTAAATGGAAGACCAAATTATATTTCGTTTGCATATTCGTGTTCCTTGTGACGAGAGCATTGAAACAAGCCCACTTTCGAATACATTTTCACGAGTTTTAAAACCTTTAACAAGTTTCAATTAGTAAAACATAATAGAATGGATGGATTTAGCAAGTTTGAAAAACCAAACTTTAAACCCTAAACCCTAAGCCCTAACCCTAAACTGTAAACCCCTAAAAGCAACTGAAATTTGGTGAAGCTTTCTAAAACTTAATATTATGACTATCAAGTTTTAATATTTGAAACTTGATAAATTTTTAAAAGGTATCTGAATGTATTCAAAACTAGCCTTGCTCGAAAGTACTTATTGCAATGAACACGAATATGCAAAACGAAACTTGATCTAAACTTTGGGTTCAAAAGATACAATAGATTACAATTTTGAGATAAAATGAGAAGGCATGGGAGGTGGGTTGGATGTTTACGGTGTCCCAGCAAAGGGGCCTCTCATCACATCGACTCCAGGCCTGGTGGGCCGGGCTGAGGAGACCTTGTCTGTTTCGTCCCGGGCCACTTCGGACGTCCCATGGAGTATTACATGAAGTTTCTATAAGATTTGACATGCTAAAACAAGAAGATGGGCTTATGGAGGATTCTACCTTCCCATTCGTAGCTACTCTATGTACCCTGGGTTCCCCGGTATGCTATATAAACTGGGGTCTGGGCTCGTAGATATAAAACTTATAATTTTTCCATAATTTGTAATCTTGATACACCCTAACGCAATAAAAGAAGAGTAGGACGTAGGGTATTATCTCCTCTGAAGAGCCCAAACCTGGATAAAATCCCGTATCCTCTCTCAAAACTAGGAATTATTAAATCTAAAAATGAGGTCAGTTTTTTTGAATATCTCCGGTCACAAGTAGAGTGTGGTCAGACTTTTCGCTGGCCATAGCAGAAACTTTAGTCAGTGGATAGTCTTCCTCCCTCCCAATCCACACAACATAGCACTCTATCCAATTTTCCATAAGTGAGATTAGTCAAATTATTACCCCATGTATATTGTCTCCCATGAACTTCAAGCTCCCTCACCCATGTCTACTCTAAGATGGCATTGTAGAGAAAGCTCCAATGTTCAAGAGAACAACATAACCGAAAGTGCTTTGTGAGTTCGAGCTCACATGACCCTGAGCGGACAATAAAATCAAAATACAAAATAAAAAAATGAATATTTTGGCAAGTGACGTTGATGTTTCTTCTATATGCATGCCAATTTTTGCGATGGAATCACATTTCTGGAGGTGAGACCAAAAAACCAAATTGATAATCAAAAATGCTTCCAAAGGCACTCTTTTCGGAGCAATGATTTTGTTTCCCCCCACATCTCCACAAGTGTGATTCCATCATAATTTTTTGCATGCATGTGAAAAAATAGAAAATTTTGAATTGTTTTGACTGATTTTTTATATTTTACTGTTCACTTGAGCTCACGTGAGCTCGAACTCACAAACTCCACGTCCCAACATAACACGACATAACACAAGCAAGTAACTAGTAAAAGAAACTCTAGCAGATACGCTAAAACCTCACCGGCCCTTATGATTCCGACCGTTTTACAGTTGTTTCTCTTTTTTATGCCTTAACAGATCCACTAAAGATGGCCTTGCATGTAATTTCTTTACAAATGGACCAGAATAGCTACCTTTAACGCTATATCTATGGGACAGACTGTGTTTTAGGGTGCGCTTCTTCCGCCCCTCCGTCGTCTCCTTTGCGCTCTCTGGCGAGAGATTCCTCCCCCATCTTGTGTCATTCTCGAAGATCCATGGCCGGACGTGGTGGCAGGAGTGGTGGCCGAGGCGGATCGCCATCGCCCAAGCGCGCCTGGCATGATGCGGAGACCCGCAGCTCCAGCCGGCATGATGCATAGACGCATGATGATGATCTGGTGATTACCGACACCGGGTTTAGAGAGATGGGAAGACCTACTGTCTTGGCTAAGCACTCCACCAAGGAAGAACACATTGAACGGCGAAAAGTGAGATTTGATGTTTGCAACTACTCTCAACTGAGCATTGGTGAAGTATATTCTGGCTATCTCAATCAAGTGCACACTAGCCGCGATCTTGAAGTTGACATGGTGAAGCAGATGCATCAAAAATTTGAGGTATGAACTCCTTCTTTATTGAGTTATTGTAGGATCAAAAGTATGTCTCGAGGGGGGGGGGGGTGATTAGACTACTTGACCAAATAAAAATCTAGCCTTTTCCCAATTTTAGTTCTTTGCAGATTTTAACAACATAGCACAAGTCAAGCAATCTTAACACAATTCAAGCAAGCATGCAATGAGTAAATAAGCAGCGAAAAGTAAAGCATGCAACTTGCAAGAATGTAAAGGGAGGGGTTTGGAGAGTGCAAATGCAATAGGAGACACGGATGTTTTTGTCGTGGTTCCGATAGATGGTGCTATCGTACATCCACGTTGATGGAGACTTCAACCCACGAAGGGTAACGGTTACGCGAGTCCACGGAGGGCTCCACCCACGAAGGGTCCACGAACAAGCAACCTTGTCTATCCCACCATGGCCGTCGCCCACGAAGGACTTGCCTCACTCGGGTAGATCTTCACGAAGTAGGCTATCTCCTTGCCATTACAAACTCCTTGGTTCAACTCCACAATCTTGACGGAGGCTCCCAAGTGACACCTAACCAATCTAGGAGACACCACTCTCCAAAAGGTAATAGATGGTGTGTTGATGATGAACTCCTTGCTCTTGTGCTTCAAATGATAGTCTCCTCAACACTCAACTCTCTCTCACAGGATTTGGATTTGGTGGAAAGAAGATTTGAGTGGAAGCAACTTGGGGAAGGCTAGAGATCAAGATTTATGTGGTAGGAATGGAATATCTTGACCTCAACACAAGTGTAGGTGGTTCTCTCTCAGAAAATGTATGTTGGAAGTGTAGGCATGTTCTGATGGCTCTCTCCACGAACGAAGAGTGGGTGGAGGGGTATATATAGCTTCCACACAAAATCTAACCGTTACACACAACTTACCAAACTCAGTCGGACCGAATCGTGAAACTCGGTTAGACCGATTTAGTTCATAATGTGACCATTAGGCATTTCGGTGGGACCGACATGTCAACTCGGTGGTACCGACATCGTAGGGTTAGGGCATAACGTAATCTCGGTGAGACCGATTACACAAACTCGGTGAGACCGATTTTGATAATAGACAAACAGAGAGTTGGAAAGGCAAACTCGGTGGGACCGATTCGCTCATATCGGTTGGACCGAAACGTTACGAAAGGGAAATAGAGAGTTTGCATTGCAATCTCGGTGGGGCCGATCGCTCATCTTGGTTTGACCGAAACGTTACAAAGGGAAAGAGAGAGATTACAATCCCATCTCGGTGAGACCGAGATCCCTATCGGTGAGACCGATATGACTAGGGTTTCTGGTAGTGGCTATGTCAACTGAACTCGGTGGCGCCGGATAGAAATATTTGGTGGGGCCGAGTTTGACTTTTGGTTTGGGACATATGTGGATGTGAGAAAGTAGTTGAGGGTTTTTGGAGCATATCACTAAGCACTTTGAGCAAGAAAGCCATTAGGCAACACCTCATCCCCTCTTAATAGTATTGGCTTTCCTATGGACTCAATGTGATCTTGGATCACTAAAAGTAAAATGTAGAGTCTAGTGCTTTGAGCTTGAGCCAATCCTTTTGTCCTTAGCATTTTGAGGGGTCCACGTTTCTCATCCATGCCATGCCAAACATTGAGCTTTCCTGAAATATTTATCTTGAAATAGCATTAGCTCAATGAGCTATATGTTGTTAGGAATTACCAAAACCACTTAGGGATAGTTGCACTTTCAGTTATGCACTTCCTGTCAACCCCTAGTCTATTGTTTATGATGGAACTAAATATGCTATAGACTTAGACTAACTATGAGTATGAATAATACCATTTGATAAAATCCTTCAAAATCCGGCTTACACTATCTGAGCTAAAACAAATCTTTAATGATTAACACTACATCCATAGCCCCCAAGGGTCGGCTTAACCAACATGAATGAGCCGGTCCCTTGTACCCTTGTGTATAAAGCAGAACTTACTTGTGTAGCCCTCATGAACCAGCTGTGTTTGTCTACAGCACATCCGAGTCATCATAATAAGATACGAGCAATATGCATTAGCCCCCAAGTGCCAAGTCTCTTGCTTGCAAAGTGCTTGGGACTTAATCACATGAGCCGTTGTTTCAATAATTTTTGGCAGGCATTAGCCCACAAGTGCCAATTGTTGTTGCTTGCAAAAGGCTTGGGACTTCATTTCCGTGATCGAAATCTGAGCTTGACTTTGAAATGGTGTATGTACATGCCACCACTGCTCAACTTCAATCAGAATTGACTGACGTGAAGACTAGGCTGGAGCAGCAAGAACCTGAGATCCGGAAGGCCGACTCAAAATTCCAATTTAGCATGTCTGAAACGGAAAAGCTGAAGACCAGTTTTGAAGGTGAAAGAAACACCTGGGCTGAAGAAAAAACTACTTTGATACAGTGGGCTGAGAAGGTGGAGGCGACTCTTCAGGAGGTGACCACTGAGCTTACCGACTTAAAACGCCATGTGACTCAGATGGTTTATGCTATCTTTGGTAAGTCGCCTTGCTAGTATTAAATTTGAATCTCTTCCTTGATGGTATAAACCGTTTTTAACCAACCCTTGATTATTATTCAGGTCCGAGGAGCACTAATCTTAGCCAAGAGATGCTTGTGAAGCTGAAAGCTGTTTATACACTTGTTGAGCAACTCTATACTGGGACTCGGTGCGCACTGGCCACAATTTCTCCGGCTAATCAAGCACCTACTCTCTTGGTTGATGTCTTGATGAAGCTTTCCATTCTTCCTGAGAGGTTTAGTGAGATGAAGCGATCATCTGCAAGAGTCGGTGCTATGACAACCTTAAGTCGGGCCAAAGCATGGCTACCAGAGCTAGACCCGGCTGATATATCTATCGGGTACCCAAGCTTGAAAGAAGATGGCACTCCCTTTGAGAAGAAGGACTTTGCCGCCTACGTGAAGGAGATACGTCCCCTGGACAGTCTGATTACCAATGAAACGGATCTTTCTAGATATCAACCGGCTATGACATGGAAAACCAGAAGCTGCCTACGCCATCTTATAAAGTGATGGATCTAATTCCCCCAATCCGTAAGCACACTTTTGCTCCTAAAGTTGACCCGTCTGAGCTTATAGATGATGAAGCTGAATTCCAAGCCTTATGTGGCATTGATTGGTCATCACCAAACTTCCAGGCAGCAAAAGATGACAAAGAAGCGGAGAAGGATGATCCAGAAGCGTCAAACCGTGAGGGCCAAGAAGATTGACCCACCGGGCGGTTTATATATTTGGTCTACTGAAAACACTTAATCATTTGGCTCCTTGAGTCATGTAATAGGCTAGTAAAACTTTGCTCTGTCGTGCCATCATGCATTTTTGTGTTTTACCCAACACTGTTTGATCCTCCACTTGAAAACTAGAATTATATCCTTATGATGACGTTGACTTATGCAGATGAAATTTAGTCTTAGCCTGCACACAAGTAGATCACAAGAGCCCTGGCGGTTTACCATAGGGCGGGTCATAACATCCCATATATAATAACTGATGTGTAAAACAGTTTATAAATGGGGCCGGTTTAGTCATAATTAGATATAATCAGAACAAAATATCATACCTGCGATATTTAATCCTACTGCCGGCTTATGATATCAATGCAGTAAGGGTGACAACCCAAAACTTAGAAGCCAATACTTATAAGTATTTAATATCATCATATACTAGCGACTTATCATCCAAAGCCAGGCCGGGTTAATTAGAAACCATGGGTATGCTTCAAATATGAGCTGTGAAAATTGAGGCTACCTGGCATGAATCACTTTAAACCATATGTCAAGATGGTATCAAGATAAACCGAAAAAATGTTCAAAAAACCAAGCAAAACGAGAAAACGAGGCTATGCTTTGAATACGAGCAGGAAGCCAGACCAAAAGGGTTATTTCATAGCTATGCTTCGAATACGAGCAAGAAGCCCCCAAGTGGTTTGTGGCATTGAGCCGATCAAGAGGGTAACGACAGCTATGCTTCGAATACGAGCAGGAAGCACCCTAGTGACCATGAATTTTGGCATTGTGCCGATCAAGAGGGTAACGACAGATATGATTCGGATACAACCAGGAAGCCCCCTAGTGACCATGAATTTTGGCATTGCGCTGGTCAAGAGGGTAACGACAGCTATGCTTCGAATACGAGCAGGAAGCCCACAAGTGACCATTGAAATTATGATGAACAAGACTCATTATTCTTGAAGATGAAACGACAGAGGCCCTACCTTATCAGGGATGCCGACTTTATTATAAACATCATAATATATACATCGTCAAAATATGTACATCATAAAGTCGGTGGCTCAAGTGTAGTAAGGCCGAAGATGAGCAATATTCCATGGCCGGCGGAACTCCTCCTCCGACTTACGTGAGTCCTTGTGCTCTTGAATATCGATAAGGTAGTATGACCCATTGTTCAAGTTCTTGCTGACCACAAAGGGTCCTTCCCACGGTGGGGATAACTTGTGCATACCAGTTTGATCTTGGATAAGCCGGAGTACCAAGTCACCTTCTTGAAAGGTTCTGGTCTTAACCCGGTGGCTGTGATAACGGCGCAGATCTTGTTGGTAAATTGCCGAGCAAGCCGCCGCAAGGTCATGCTCCTCATCTAACAGGTCAAGTGCATCCTGACGTACTTTTTCATTATCAGCTTCAACATAAGCCTCCACACGGGGCGAGTCGTGACGGATGTCACTAGGAAGAACCGCCTCTGCTCCATAAACCATGAAGAAAGGCGTGTAACCCATAGATCTATTGGGGGTAGTATTGATACTCCATAGCACTGAAGGTAACTCCTCCACCCAACAACCCGGCGTCCTCTGGAAAGGCACCATAAGCCGGGGCTTGATGCCTCTTAGAATTTCTTGATTATCTCTTTCGGCTTGACCATTGGATTAAGGGTAGCTACTCACGACACGTCAAGTCAAATATGCTCACGTTGACAAAACTCTTTCATGGCACCCTTGGACAGATTAGTGCCATTATCAGTTATAATGCTGCGGGGAAAACCAAAGCGAAAAATCACCTTTTTGATAAAAGGTGGGTCTTTTATCCTTGGACATTTTAAAAGGCCCAACCATATCAAGCCCCCAAACTGCAAACAGCCAAGTAATTGGAATCATACTCAATTCTTGAGCCGACACGTGAGCTCGTCGTGAAAATTTCTGACAACCGTCACATTTACTGACCAAATCCTCTGCATCAGCATGAGCCGTCAGCCAGTAAAACCCGTGATGAAAAGCCTTGGCCACAAGAGACTTTGAACTGGCACGATGACCACAATCTCCTTCATGAATCTCGCGAAGAATTTCACAGCCCTCTTCAGGAGAGACGCAGCGTTAAAACGCCCCGGTAAAGCTGCAATGGTGCAGCTCGCCATTAACAATTGTCATTGACTTAGACCGCCGAGTTATCTGTTTGGCCAGAGTTTCATCCACACATAACTCGCCCCGGGTCATATAAGTCGAATATGGGACTATCCAATCAGGAATAGCGTGAAGAGCCGCCACCAGATGTGCTTCTGGGTCAGGGATAGCCAGATCTTCCTCTGTGGGCAATTTAATAGAAGGGTTATGCAGAATATCCAAGAAAGTGTTAGGTGGGACCGGCTTATGCTAGGACCCTAACCGGCTCAAGGCGTACGCCGCCGCATTTTTCCTGTGATCAATGTGTTCCACTTGATAACCCTTGAAGTGCCCAGCAATAGCGTCAACCTCGCGGCGATAAGCCGCCATGAGTGGATCCTTAGAATCCCATGTGCCTGAAACTTGCTGAGCCACCAAGTGTGAGTCACCGAAACATCTCACCCGGCTTAACTTCATCTCCTTAGCCATCCAAAGACCATGGAGCAAGGCTTCATACTTAGCTGCATTGTTAGTACAGGGAAACATCAACCTTAAAACATAACAAAACTTGTCACCTCGAGGGGAAGCTAAGAAAACTCTAGCCCTCGAGCCCTCCAACTGCCTAGACCCATCAAAGTGAAAAGTCCAATATGTGTTATCTGGCTTCTCTTTAGGCATTTGCAACTCTGTCCAATCATTGATGAAATCCACAAGTGCTTGAGATCCAAGTTCAATGGCCCACTTGGCTACTCGACCTGTAGCTTCTCTGTTTTGGATAATATCCCTAAGGGAGCAGAACTGACCACAGTGATGGGATGACCCAAAAAAATATTGCTTAAGCTTTCAACTGGCCATGAACACCCCATATACAAGCTTCTGCCAGTGCAGATATCTCTGCATGGACTCAATAAGCACTTCACTGATATAGTAAACCGGTCATTGAACTGGATATTCCTTGCCTGCTTCCTTCTGTTCCACCACAACAGTGACACTGACTGCCCGGACATTAGTAGTCACATATAAGAACAACGGCTCCTTATCAATAGGAGCAGCAAGGACTGGCGGCTCAGCTAGCTGTTCCTTCAAAGCTTCAAACACGTCATTAGCAGCATCACTCCAGACAAAGTTATCTGTTTTCTTCATCATGTAGTACAGTGGTAAGGCCTTCTCACCCAACCGGCTTATGAACCGGCTTAAGGCAGCAATATGACCCACCACGCGTTGAACATCATTGATACACGCTGGCTTTGCCAGGGAGGTAATGGCCTTGATCTTCTCCGAGTTAGCCTCAATGCCTTTGTTATAAACCAGCAAACCCAAAAGCTTGCCTGCTGGCACACCAAAAATGCACTTGGCCAGGTTAAGAATGATCTTGTAGACCCGGAGATTGTTGAAGGTCTCCTTCAAATCATTTATCAAAGTTTCCTTCTCTCTGGATTTCACCACAATATCATCCACATAAGCATGAACATTGTGCCCAATTTGACTGTGAATACAATTCTGCACACATCGTTGGTAAGTCGCCTGGGAACTCTGGAGCCCAAAAGGCATTGACACATAGTAGAAGGCTCCAAAGGGAGTGATGAAAACTATCTTTTCCTAGTCCTTAACTGCCATCTTGATCTGATGATAACTAGAGTAAGCATCCAAAAAACTCAAACGCTCACAACCCGCCGTAGCATCAATGATTTGATCAATACGAGAGAGAGCAAAAGGGTCAGCCAGACAGGCCTTGTTTAAGTCCACATAGTCCACACACATACGCCAACTGCCATTCTTCTTAAGCACCAGCACTGGATTAGCCAACCACTCAGGATGAAAAACTTCAACAATGAACCCAGCCGCCAAGAGCCAGGCCACTTCTTCACGAATGGCCTTACACCTCTCCTCATTGAAGCAAAGGAGGAATTGCTTGACCGGCTTAAACTTCGGATCAATATTAAGAGTGTGATTAGTGAGTTCCCTCGATACACCCGGCATGTCAGAAGGTTTTCATGCAAAGATGTCCCGGTTCTCACGGATGAACTCGATGAGCACGCTTTCCTATTTTGGATCCAGGTTAGCACTAATACTGAACTGCTTGGATGAATCACCAGGAACAAAGTCGACTAGCTTAGTGTCATCAGCCGATTTAAACTAGGGTTTACATGGAGTCGGTTACAAGGAAGGAAACATAATATCCGGATCGCCAAGCTTGTCTTCCACGCAAAGGAGAGTCCCATCCGGACATGAGCCAAAGTCTTGAGTCTTGTATCTTGACGCTTCTATAGTCCGGACGATGAATATAGTCCGGCTGTCTGGATACCCCCTTATCCAGGACTCCCTCAGTAGCCCCTGAACCAGGCTTCAATGACGATGAGTCCGGCATGCAGTCTTGTCTTCGGCATTGCAAGGCGGGTTCCTCCTCCGAATACTCCAAGGTGATTATCGAACACGTAGGTTGTGTCCGGATCTGCAAGATGATCTTCACACACTCTTAGCATAAATCCGTTCCGCTGGCAATCTTCGTACGTCGTGCCCTTGCATCGTGACCTGGTCCAATACGAACCAACATTTCCTGCTCCACCTCGATTCGCGTTGCGAGGCGTTTTTATCGGCACGTCCTGCCAAAACAGAGATCGCGTCCCTCTTAATACGGGATCTTTCATCAATATGGGCATATGTGACCCCACGACGACTGTTGATATAATTCTGTGTTTCTTTTTAGATAAGTCTCAAGCGGTCATGCTGAGGACTCTTGGTATTCATCCCTTTTATAAAGGGGCCAAGGCCTACGCCTTGTTTCCACCTCTCCTGCTCCTTCTCGCACCTCGAGCTCCATCGCTCAAAACCTAAGCTCCAACACCCCAGATCCTCCAGTATGTCCGGATCCGACACAGCAGGCCGGTGGGTGGCCTCCTCGATTCAGGAGGAGGATATTGCGAAGCTGAGGGAGGTTGGATACCTAACTGCTGATATCCAGCACAGGCTTCCTGCTCCGGGGCAAGTCATCCCCACGCCGGAGCTCAATGAGAGTGTCGTGTTTACTCCTCACTTCCTTCGAGGCCTAGGCCTCACCCTCGACCCCTTTGTGAGGGGGCTTATGTTCTACTATGGCTTGGATTTCCATGATCTGGCTCCGGACGCCATCCTCCATATCTCGTCTTTCATTATCGTGTGCGAGGCTTTCCTCCATGTCAACCCACACTTCGGCCTATGGCTAAAGACCTTCAATGTGAAGCCGAAGATGATCGAGGGGCGACATGCGGAGTGCGGAGGCGCCATAATAAGTAGGAACGCCGATGCCCCATGGCCCGAGGGTTCTTTTCCGGAAGTGCCCGACGTATGGCAGCGGAGATGGTTCTATGTCACCGCTCCCAGAGGTACGAAGTGGGTAGCTGCCCCCGAGTTCTGCTCAGGCCCTCCATCACAGTTGGCGTCTTGGACTGATGTGGGATGGAGTTATGGGCCTGCTGGCGATGTACCAGAACTGCAGAACCACATCCGAGAGCTTATTAGGGGGGACATAAATCCTGTCAGCATAATTCAAGTAATGCTAGTCCGGCGGATATTGCCGTGCAAACGTCGGTCTCTCCACATGTGGGAGTTTAATCTGGAAGGTCCGCGGACTATTAAGCACTTCTTCGACTTGACGCTCGAAGGAATGTGTAAATTATTTTTCGGACCACAAGCAAAGTGTCCGGACACCACCGAGGATGCGGTCCTAAGTTGCAATCGCCTAGATGCCCAAGTAAGTAACCTTAAAGCCGGACACTTCATTTATATTCATCATGATTATTATTCTAACACATTCTCCGCGGCCAGGAATGGCTTGACAAGGCAAAGATAATCAGGTGTCCGGCCCCACTTCCTGAAGGCTCGCCTGGTCCCACCATTTCAAAGATGCTGGACTGGGCGCTCAGCAAAATCCCATCAGAGAAGGATGAAGGAAAGGGCAGTGAAGCCAAACTTCACGCGCTGCGCATCCAGATCGGGGAAACTGCTAACCCTCCTATGGAGGATAGTCGGGAAGGGAAGGTCAAAGCCTCCTCCCCACGCAGGAAGAAGAGGGCCGCCTCCAAAGGTTTGAAGGCGGAGACGCCCAAGCAAGGGAAGAAAACATCACCAAGGGGATCTGCCACGACGGGCGCTCTTACCACGTCATGCCCACCAACGGGCCAGCCCTCCAACGAGCCGTAAGTCATTCATTAATTCGAAGGTGAGATGTTACTCCGAGATCCATAACCAGGACTTCGTTTTTTGTAGTCCGGCGAGCAGCTCTTCTCAACAGAGTTTGTCTTCGGGGGACCTTCGTCCAGAGATGATGGAGAGCGAAACCTGTCGGTGTACTAAAATAGGGGTACCTTAGTATCCCGAACTTGTGCACGGGCAGTCGCAGCGCCCCGCGGCAAGGCTTGCCGGGCGTCCGCCAAGATCCTCCGCCGCTCATATTGAAGACCATTCAAGAACAAAGTACTCAAACAAAGGCCCTGGCAAGAGGAGCTTGCCGGGAAGGCCAACCAAGACCCCGGCAAGAGAAGCTGGCCGGGAAGAAGACAAGACCCCGGCAAGAGAAGCTTGCCGGGAAGGCCACTCAAGGCATTCCAAGAAAACTTGCCGCGACGCACCGCGCGCCCCGGCATGGCCCGGTGAGCGACAAGCTCCCGAACACGACAAGACGACGACCGCAGTAAGGAGCTTGCCGCGGGAAACCCCCACTTCGCGCCCGCGCTGCAGCGCACCTGCCAACGTGTCGCTCTGGGACCCTCCCAAGCACACGTGGCAGGAGGCCGTGCAGCTAGGGGTGCGAGGTGGCAAGCCGGCGCTGGCAAGATGACCATCGTGGCGAATGGTGGCGCCCCTAGTGGTCGCTTCTCTTGCACTGTTTGAGCGACCAGACGGGCATTAAATGCCCTTGTCCCCTGCCGTCAGAGTTAGGTAGGGGGCACTGTTGGTAGCGGTTGTACCAACCTGCGTTTTTACTCTTTTACCCCTCTTTCTACGCTGCCACCTGTCGGTGACCCCTTTAGCCTATAAAAAGGAGGCCCATGCGCACGTAGAAGGGGTTCGGGGGTTTTTTGGGTTCGGCTCGACTGATTCGAGACGAGAGAGCACCCACACTCTCAAGCAAGAACAGAATAGAAACACAAAGCAGCAGTAGGAGTTTTATCTCTCCGGAGAGCTCCGAAGCTGGGTAAAATCCCCCGCGCGCCTCGCCTCGATCTGCTCTTCGTGCGCCATAGGTGCTCGTTCCCCTCGACCGACATCTCTGGCGCGCCAGGTAGGGGGGTGCGTCGAGGTTGTGCGAACCTGATCCGGCGTTTGCGCGCGCTACATCAACATCTTCATCGACATGCCACCGAAGAAGAAGGCTTCGGAGGTGGCCGCTCCGTTCACGTTAATCCTACCGCCACCGGAGCAAATGGGCGGTGGGGTGGACGCCGGCGGAGGAGCGGGAGCCAGCGGAAGGACTCACATCGTCACTCGGTCCAAGGACAAGGCCCCGCAAGCTTCAGCGTCTGTACATCCACCGCACCCCTCCCGGGAGGTGCAGGATCGACAACACCACGGTGCTCTTGGCACCGTACTCGCGCTAGAACAAGGCCAAGCTGGTGGGTCGCGGGACACTCAAGGCCGACATGCGCGTCAGCATGCTGGCACGAGCGCGGGACGGTCGCCTGGATGAGATGTTGCTCCTTCTAACAATGTTAGAAGCCTGAGCATATCCCGCACCTCGCGTCGCTCGCCACCGCCACCCAAGACTCCAGAGGAAGCGCTGGCCCGAGCCCAGCTGCTTCTAGATTACCCTCCAACGCCAGACAAGATCGACGACTGGAGGGCCACCATTTAGAGCCTCATCGGCTTCGCCAACGGCGACAAGCCCCGGCAACCGAGCACATCGAAGCCCCGGAAAGACGCCCAGGCGCAAGCCGACACCGATAAGACCGCTGGGGGTGCCACCACCGTGCACTCCCCACCATGAAGGCCAAGATCGCCGACTCGCCGGACCAACCTCGACACCGACTCCACCGCGTCGTCGGACGCGCGAGCTCGCCCCGATCAACGCCAAGTTCTCCAAGAACGACGACAAGAAGATGCTCGTACCCGCATCGAGCGCCGAAGAGAAGCGCGGCGTCAGTTAGACCAGCGCGCTGGGCCCACTGTTGATGTGCATGCACCAGGGGGACCAGGCGACTTGCCGTACGCGGTAGGTTGCCCTGCGTTCACCCGTGAGCTGCGGCAAGTCCAGTGGCCCAGTACCAAAAACTTCAAGCTAGATGTACCCGAGAAGTACGATGGCAGGATACATCCGTCGGAGTTCCTCAGTGTCTACACCATCGCGGTGCAGGCTGCCGGGGGGCACGACGAGAAGATCCTCGCCAACTACTTCCCGCTGGTGCTCAAGCCCAACGTCAGATCTTGGCTAATGCACTTGCCGGACAACTCCATCTCTTCGTGGGCGGACCTGTGTCATCAGTTTGTCGGCGCCTTCACAGGCGGCCACAAACCCCATGGCCAGGAGAGCGATCTTCATCTGCTCGCCCAGAAGGAAGGAGAACCCCTGCGCAAGTACATACAGAGATTCAGCCAGGTGCAGCGCAACATCCCAGACGTCCACCCTGTCGCGGTTGTCAGTGCGTTCCATCAGAACGTGCGCAACCGCAGGATAAGTGAGGAGATGGCGATGTGCAAAATCAGAGATGTCAGCGAGCTATATGCTCTGGCCGACAAGTGTGCACGTGCTGAGGAGGGAAGGAAACTCCCCGGAGAGAACGCAGGAGCAGAAGGATCTGACAGTGAGGGTGCCGCCCCGGCGAAGAAGAACCAGAGGCGGAACAACAGAAAGAGAAGAGCTAAGGATGTGCTAGTTGTCGAGCAGTCCGGCAATGGAGGTGGCGCCGAGAAGGCTAAAGCTGGTAACTCCGGCGAGGCTGTGGTGGCCGCCGACAAGCAGGACGGCTCCGGCAAGCAGTACTGCAAGATCCACCGCACCAAGGGCCATGACCTCCAGGCCTGCAAGAAGGTTGAGCAGCTCGTAGAGCTGCAGAAAGCTGAATACGAGCGCCGCGACAAGGAGAAGGCCCAGGAAGGTGGCGGAGGATCCGGCAAGAAGCATCCCGCCCGGGGAGGGCGCCGCGGCAAGGCCAAGCAGCGGCAAGGAGACAGGCCTCCCCGCGGCCGCGACAAGGACGAAGATGAGGACGAAGATGATGAGATGGAGGAAGATGAGGCCGACGAGCAGGAGTTTCAGAAGGCAACAGACGTTCTGTGCGTTGACGGCGGTGCCTCTCTACATACCTCGCACCGCCAACTCAAACAGTGGATGCGGGAAGTGAACGCAGCAGAACCGTCCGTTGAGTCGCGCAAGCCCCTGAAGTGGTCCAGCACGCCCATCATCTTCGACGTTGAGGATCACTCTGACCGCATAACTGCGGTCGGGTGCTTGCCGATGTTGGTTTCGCCAACAATCCGCAACCTCAAGGTCACGAAGATGCTGGTTGATGGCGGGGCCGGCCTTAATTTGATCTCTTCCGCGGTACTCAAGAAGCTCCAGATCCCCGACAGCGAGCTCGAAGAGACCGGCACCTTTCAAGGAATCAACTCGGGAAGGAGCAAGCTGAAGGGGAAGATCACGCTGCCAGTAACGTTTGGCAGTGAGCTGAACTTCAGGACAGAGAGAGTCACATTCGATGTTGCTGATTTTCCATTGCCCTACAATGGGATACTTGGCCGTCCAGCGCTTGCCAAGTTCATGGCAGCCTCTCATCATGCCTACAACGTGCTCAAGATGCCCGGTCCGGTAAGTGTCATTTCTGTCCATGGCGACAAGAAAGATGCACTTATCTGTACTGACAAAATCTACCGGGAAGCAGCAGCCGCAGCAGAACACAAACCACTTGCCGCTGAAGCTCCCGGGGGGAAGAAGAAAACCAAGTCCGGCAAGAGTAGCTCTGATGCCCACTCCGGCAAGCGCACCTCTACGGAGTGCTGCGCTACCGTCGAGGATGCACCATCAAGCTCCACCGGCAAATGCAAGAAGGCAAAGACAGCTTCACCACAGACCAAGAAAGTGGCCGCCAAGGAGGACAGCACTGGTGGTACCTTCACCATTAGTGCCACGCTTGACCCTAAATAGGAAAGCGCGCTCGTTGCTTTCCTGCGGGCGAATGTCGATGTATTTGCATGGCAACCATCTGACATCCCCGGTGTTCCCAGGAAAGTAATTGAGCACCACCTTGCCGTCTGCCCTCACGCGCGGCCCGTCAAGCAGAGAGTCAGAAAATAAGCAGTAGAACGCCAAGAGTTCATTGCAGAGGAGGTCAAGAAGTTGGAAGCAGCAGGCTTGGTCCGAGGAGTACTCCATCCAACATGGCTAGCCAATCCAGTAGTCATGTGCAAAGCGAATGGGAAGTGGAGGCTTTGTATTGACTTCACTGATGTTAATAAAGCTTGTCCCAAGGATCCATTTCCCTTGCCGCGCATTGACCAGATTGTCGACTCCATGGCAGGATGTGATCTGCTTTCATTCCTTGATGCATACTCAGGATATCATCAGATCTTCATGGCGGAAGAGGATGAAGAGAAAACCGCATTCATTACTCCATGTGGCACGTATTGCTTTGTACGGATGCCTTTCGGACTAAAGAATGCTGGTTCAACATCTGCAAGAGTAGTCGGTCATGCTTTTGAGCCACAGCTGCACAGAAATGTAGAAGCTTACATGGATGACATAGTGGTCAAGAGCAAGGACAAAGAAATTTTGATCCAAGATCTGGATGAGACTTTTGCAAATTTGCGCAAGGTCAATCTCAAGTTGAATCCCGAGAAGTGCGTGTTTGGAGTTCCTTCCGGCAAGCTTCTCGGATTCTTTGTGTCCCAGCGGGGGATCGAAGCCAATCCTAACAAGATCGAAGCCATTGAACAGATCGAAGCACCGAAGCGCGTCAAGGATGTGCGAAGGCTTGCCGGCTGCGTTGCTGCTCTCAGTAGGTTCATCTTTAAGTCTGCCGAGCGCGCCCTGCCATTCTTCAAAATTTTGAAGAAGGCAGGCCCAATGAAATGGACTTCGGAAGCGGAGGCCGCGCTGCAGGACTTGAAGAAATACCTATCCTCCACTCCAATACTTGTCGCACCTAGGCCACAAGAGAAGTTGCTGCTATATCTGGCGGCAACCAATCAAGTGGTTAGTGCTGCGTTAGTGGTGGAGAGGGAGGTGGGTGATGAGACAGCGACCGCGGCAAGCGAGTCCAGCGACAAGCAGGGGGCTTCCCCGACAAGTTCTGGTTCCGACAAGGATAGATCTGCGCAGCCACAAGAAGAGAAACAGAAGAAGATGGTGCAGCGCCCAGTTTACTTTGTCAGTTCCCTTCTGCAGGGGGCTAGATCAAGGTACTCTGGTGTGCAGAAATTGCTTTTCGGCCTTCTCATGGCCTCGAGGAAGCAGCGCCACTACTTTCAAGCGCACGAAATCACAGTTGTCACTCGCTTTCCGTTGAAAAGGATATTGCAGAATCTAGAAGCAACAGGCAGGATTGTCGAGTGGGCACTGGAATTGTCATGCTTTGGCCTTAAGTTTGAAAGTACTTCAACTATCCAGAGCCGAGCATTGGCAGAATTCATAGCAGAATGGACGCCAACACCTGATGAAGAAACTCCGGAGAGGAGCATCCCCGTCAAGGAAGCAAGCAAATAATGGATCATGTACTTTGATGGTGCCTTCTCGCTGCAAGGCGCCGGTGCGGGCGTACTACTCGTCGCGCCCACCGGAGAGCACCTCAAGTACGTGGTCCAGATGCACTTTCCCAAGGAGCAAGCAACAAACAATACTGCAGAGTATGAAGGCTTGCTTGCCGGACTCAGGATCGCAGCAGACCTTGGGATCAGGAAGCTTATTGTCAGGGGTGACTCACAGCTTGTCGTCCATCAAGTAAACAAAGATTATCAGAGTCCGTTGATGGAAGCCTACATTGATGAAGTGAGGAAGTTGGAGGAGCATTTTGACGGCCTGCAAATGGAACATGTTCCAAGAGCTCAAAATGACATTGCAGATGGCCTGTCAAAGTGTGCCGCACTCAAGTTACCTGTGGAACCAGGAATTTTTGTGCTCAAGCTAACTCAACCATCTGTAACACCATCGACTGGACAGAGCAAGAAGAGGAAGTTGATTACTGGTGACTACCTTCCGGCAGAGCTCCCCGAAGCCACCGTCAAGAAGGTCCCCAAGATCAACACAGAGAGCGCTGAGGAGCAGTCTTCTCCGACAAGCCCTAGGGTTTGTTTCGTTGAAGCAGACGCTCCCGACAAGCTGTGTCCCGACACGCTTGCCGGGGAGCATCACGCTCCGGCTGAATCACAGATTCTTCCCGTGGAAGCAGATGTTCCCGCAGCAGCCAGGATCAACACAAAGAATGCTGAGGGGCAGTCTGCTCCGACAAGCTCCAGGGCTTGTTTCGTTGAAGCAGATGCTCCCGACAAGCTGTGTCCCGACACGCTTGCCGGGGAGCATCATGCTCCGGCTGAATTGCAGATTCTGGCCGTGGAAGCAGATGTTCCCGCAGCAGCATTTGCGCCTTTAGTCCTTGTCGTCGAGCCACAAGCTTCGGCATGGGCACAGCAGATTATCCATTTCCTTCAAACAGGAGAACTCCCCGAAGAGCAGGAAGAAGCGGAAAGAGTAGCCCGGCAATCAAGTATGTACCAGTTTGTCGACGACATACTGTACAGAAAAAGATTCAACGGAGTGAAATTGAAGTGCATTTCCCGGGAAGATGGACAGGAGCTATTGGCGGAGATACATGGAGGCATATGTGGTCACCACATTGGCGCAAGAGCACTTGCCGGCAAAGCTTTCCGGCAAGGTTTCTTCTGGCCAACAGCCCTCCAGGATGCAACTGCACAAGTAACCAAGTGTGAAGCGTGCCAGTTCCACTCCAAACAGATACATCAACCAGCTCAAGCTCTCCAAACAATCCCTTTATCCTGGCCATTTTCGGTCTGGGGGCTCGACATCCTCGGCCCCTTTCCCCGAGCTGTCGGGGGCTTTGAGTACTTGTACGTTGCAATCGACAAGTTCACAAAGTGGCCTGAAGTGGAAGCAGTGAGGAAGGTGACAGCACAGTCAGCAGTCAAGTTCTTCAGGTCAATTGTTTGCCGTTTCGGAGTCCCTAACAGGATCATCACTGATAATGGCACACAATTCATGAGCCGCACCTTCATGCAGTACGTCCAAGATCTTGGCGCCAAGATCTGCTTCGCTTCTGTTGCTCATCCGAGAAGCAACAGTCAAGCGGAGAGGGCAAACGCTGAAGTGCTGCGCGGGCTCAAGACTAGAACTTTCGACAGGTTGCACAAGTGCGGAAGAAATTGGATCGAGGAGCTGCCGGTGGTTCTTTGGTCGATCAGGACGACGCCAAATCGAGCCACTGGCCAGACACCTTTTGCTCTAGTATATGGAGCAGAAGCAGTTCTCCCCACGGAACTCGTATACGGATCGCCTCGAGTGCTCGCTTATGATGAGCTTGAGCAAGAGCAGCTGCGGCAAGACGACGCACTGCTCCTCGAGGAAGATCGTCTTCAGGCTGCGGTACGAGCTGCTCGATACCAGCAAGCTTTGCGCCGCTACCACAGCCGCAAAGTTAATGCCAGAAGCTTCGAGGAAGGCAACCTTGTTCTTCGGCGCGTTCAATCCGCCAAGAATTCCAACAAGTTGACGCCAAAGTGGGAAGGCCCTTATCGGGTGAAACGAGTCACTAGGTCTGGCGCTGTCCACCTTGAGACCGAAGATGGCTTTCCGGTGAGCAACTCCTGGAACATAGAGCATCTTCGTAAGTTTTATCCGTAAGGCGCGGTTGTCGGACCCCGTCCGACAACCACCTTTCTGTACAAGTCTTGCTGCTGTTGCATGTAATCCTTTGTACAGAGCCGGGCGCAGATCCCGTGCATAAAGTTTACGTGCTCAGCACAGGTTGTCAAATTTCATGCTTTTTTTTATGCATGTATTATCTGACATTTTGTGCAGCACTTGCCCCCGGTAAGCAATAACGAGCCATAAGGCTCCATATCTTTATTTTCTCTTCTTTCTTTTTTCTCAAAAAGAAGGTTCCTTCACCCACAAGTTCACGGGGGGAGAAGGAGAGGATAAAGGTGTGGACCAAGCGTCGTTCAGAGAAGTATGGCCTTGCCGGGACACAGACGACAGAAAAGCTAAGTTCTCGAAGCCTGAACACAGTCAGTCTTAAATTCTTTATGTTATACTCCTTGAACGACCGTGCCTTGTATAGAAAACCTGTGCGCGAAGGAATCGAGCCGTGGCTAAGTTGCACCCTTAATTTGTTTCGAGTCCGCTCAACAATGAAAGCGTGCTACAACTGGCCCCGACAAGATTTCTTGCCGGAACCGGCACTGCCAGCGAGCTGCTGATGTTCCGCACTCAGCACTCGCGGCAAGCGTGCTCCGGCACCGCCAGCGAGCCGTGGCTAAGTTGTGCCCTTAATTTGTTTCGAGTCCGCTCAACAATGAAAGCATGCTGCAACTAGCCCCGACAAGATTTCTTGCCGGAACCGGCACCGCCAGCGAGCTGCTGATGTTCCGCACTCAGCACTCGCGGCAAACGTGCCCGCTCCGGCGAGTTCTCTAAAAGCGTAGGGTAAAAACATACAAGGGATGGAATTGAGTAAAGGATATAACATAACAAGCATTCCCTCTTTCATTAAAAAAACATCCCTCTCGGGTACAGCCCATGGAGGATGAAAAACATGAAAGAGAGGATTACAAGTTTTAGATGCAGCTAAGGCCCGAAGGCTTACAAATTTAAAAGATAAGATGCCCGTAATCCCTTTCCTGTCCCTCTCTTCAGGAGGTAGGTCAAGGAGGCGAAAAGGGCAAAGGGAGCGCCTAGGCGAGCTACGGGTGCCAGAAGACACCAAGAGAACATCCCGGGGGCTGTCCGAAGGCTGGATGGTGATGGCGGCGCCGGAAGCGGGGCTCGACGACGGGGCGGCAGGATGTCAGCACGCTGTCGAGGGCACCACGCCCTCGTACTCCGACCTGACGGCCTTGTCGCCAGCCCTCTTCCCCTTCCGCAGCCTCCCTACGCCAGCCGCCCAAGGAGACGACCCCGGGGAGTTCAAGGAGCCGGCGACACGGATGATGGGGTCGCTGGTACCGCGCAAGGCGGCGCCCGACACCTAGTCGGACCCGCCATCCCGCCGCCCGCTGCCCTCATCGTCGCTGTCGCTCCCCTCCTCGTCACTCTCGCTCGAGGGAGAGCCTTCGCTATCGGAGGAGCTGTCCACGCAGCACTTCGCCCGAGTGCCGAAGCACCCGAAGACCTTGACGGAGAGGAGATCGCCCTCCATCAACTTGAAATGGAGGGTGAACCCCTCCATCAGGCTGTGGATACGGGCGAACGTCTTCCACCCTCAATCAAGATACATCACATTAGGGGCTGGGAATACAACGCGGACTCGCGTGCCGCTGATCCCACAGCCCCTCATCTGCAGTCTCAGTGTCTCGGGCGGGTCCGACTCCATCGCGCTCGCGAACGGAGCTGGAAGCCGGAGGCGACGACGAGGCGCCCGGCGCAGCCTGACGAAGAACTCGCAAGGGTCATCCCCTATGTGGACCGCCGTGGGGGGAGGAACCGCCGGCGGAGGCGAAGCTGGCGCGCCGCCCCGTCCGCCTCTTCCCCGAGCGCCTCAACCTTGTCCTCGACCTCGTCCGCAACCTCGCCCCCTCCCTCTTCCCCTTATGGCCGGCTCTGTCACCACGGGCGCGAGAGAGGGAGAGGTGCGCTGTCTGGCGGCAACCCTCGCCGCCACCGATGAAGGGCCAGGGTTCCCTTTCTCCATGGCGAATGGGAGAGAGGGGGGCAGAAGCTGAAGAAAGGAGGAGATGAGAGAGTGCGGGCTCTTGTGCTCCCCTCCTGCTCTTTATAAAGGAGCGAGGTGGGGGCTCGGCCGCCCTGCTCAGCGAATCAAGGCACGGGAAGAGCAGGGAATCGGGACCGACCCGCTGCCTCTGCTCGCGACGGCCCAGATTCCCACTCCCACCGTCCGCGACCCCAAGCGCATGGGAGCCGCGTGGCGAGGATGCAGAGCCGAGGCGACGGATGAGGCGGGCTCGCCCCACCCCGTGATCGTGGGAGTGGACGCCTCGAAAACCGCGCACCGGCCCCGTCCAGTAAATGCACCACACCCCCATGCCTACCTCCGTTTAGGAGGGAGGGCGTGAACCGTCCTCTTCATCATGGCTTGATGCATGCTCACGGGGCTTATCCCCGCGCACGCCGCCCACGTCACCCACGATGCCGCGTTTGACGCGTGCCGTTCTGGGCGTGCGCGGTGGATGCGGAGAGATATGCGGTGTGACCTAGGCCGCGCGTGCCCGTGCACTGTTTTGGGCCTGGCCCAACAGCGCTCGGCACCGTGTATGGCCCAGGCCCGGGGGCTCCTGTCGGTGTACTAAAATAGGGGTACCTTAGTATCCCGAACTTGTGCACGGGCAGTCGCAGCGCCCCGCGGCAAGGCTTGCCGGGCGTCCGCCAAGATCCTCCGCCGCTCATATTGAAGACCATTCAAGAACAAAGTACTCAAACAAAGGCCCCGGCAAGAGGAGCTTGTCGGGAAGGCCAACCAAGACCCCGGCAAGAGAAGCTGGCCGGGAAGAAGACAAGACCCCGGCAAGAGAAGCTTGCCGGGAAGGCCACTCAAGGCATTCCAAGAAAACTTGCCGCGACGCACCGCGCGCCCCGGCAAGGCCCGGTGAGCGACAAGCTCCCGCACACGACAAGACGACGACCGCAGCAAGGAGCTTGCCGCGGGAAACCCCCACTTCGCGCCCGCGCTCCAGCACACCTGCCAACGTGTCGCTCTGGGACCCTCCCAAGCACACGTGGCAGGCGGCCGGGCAGCTAGGGGTGCGAGGTGGCAAGCAGGCGCTGGCAAGATGACCATCGTGGCGAATGGTGGCACCCCTAGCAGTCGCTTCTCTTGCACTATTTGAGCGACCAGACAGGCATTAAATGCCCTTGTCCCCTGCCGTCAGAGTTAGGTAGGGGGAACTGTTGGTAGCGGTTGTACCAACCTACGTTTTTATTCTTTTACCCCTCTTTCTATGCTGCCACCTGTCGGTGACCCCTTTAGCCTATAAAAAGGAGGCCCATGCGCACGTAGAAGGGGTTCGGGGTTTTTTGGGTTCGGCTCGACTGATTCGAGACGAGAGAGCACCCACACTGTCAAGCAAGAACAGAATAGAAACACAAAGCAGCAGTAGGAGTTTTATCTCTCCGGAGAGCTCCGAAGCTGGGTAAAATCCCCCGCGCGCCTCGCCTCAATCTGCTCTTCGTGCGCCATCGCCCCCCCCCCCCCCCGCCGAACCAAGAAGGGGCCCTGCCCCATAGGTGCTCGTTCCCCGCGACCGACAAAACCCCACCCAACTCTCCACCTCATGAGGCGGGCGACACGGAGGTGTCGTCACGGAGGAGTCCAGATATACCGAAGCCGGAGGCTAGTACGTCAGCCGCCCTGAGCCCGGAGCATTTGGCTCCCACGGGGGGCGATGAGAAGGGTCCGGTGCAGTTTAGTGTCCGGCCGGACGTACTGACGGGCCGTCTGGAGCGAGCCATGCTCTCAGAGGAGCACCGTTCTTTAATGAGCACGATGCTCATGAAGATTTCATTCGCTACCAGCGGCTTGCATGAGGGATTTACAAGCCTGCTCAAAGGCTTTGAGGTATGTAGTGAAAAAAATGCACAACTTTTTGGTTATGAAGCATGTGCTAGGTGTGCTCCATATAGATAGTAGCCCCTGAGACTCTGGTTGCCCGCCATAGGCGTCAAACGGGTGATCGTATACTGATGGCTGCGCCGTGCATGTGCGCAGGTATACAAGGATCCGGCAGCCGACCAGTCTGTCGCAGTTGCCGAGCTAAGGAGGCAAATCGGATTCATCGATACCGATATCACCCTGGTGAATAAACGGCTTGAGGAGTCCCAGGGTATGTGCTTGGTTTTTATTATAATGTGTAAGAAAATGCCAAAGCGGCATAATGTTAATGCAATATGTGTGCACTGCAGATGGTGCCGCTGGCATGGAGGCCCTGAGGGCGGAACTTGCTCAAGCCAAGGAACAGGCTCGAGCTACCAATGCGGCTGCCCTAAAGGCGGCCAAAGAGTTGAGAGCCGAACAGGCTGTTCGTCGCCGAAGCGAGGAAAAGATAGCCAAAATGGCTGAACAGTTCAAAAATGCCGCCGACCGGTACACACTCCTTGAAAAGGAGAATAAGGCTAGTTCGGCCGAGCTGGACAAGGCATGTAATGCCACCAAGGAGATGCGGACCGAGATCCAGAGTATGCGGGAGGAGCTCCAACAAGCTGACAAAATCATGGCTGGGGGCTCGTACTTACTGCGGACGAAGTTCTTGGATCTGAAGTATGCTCCCCTGGCGGGTCGCATGAGTCCTGCAGACGCATAAGCGGACTTGGCTAATAGTACAGCTGATGCTATCAAGTTCTTCGAGGGTCAAGGCGATGAAGAAGTGGAGAAGCTTTTCTGGTCGCAATTCAATGCTCCCACTCGCCCGCTGCCACTGAATGAGAAGGTGGCTGCTATGGCGGAGCTCCACAGGCTGTCCGGACATGCAATGCGGTCTGTGATAGACCATCTTTGGCCGAAGGGGCCTAAGCCGGACATCTACTTTGGTTTGGTGCAACAATTCCTTGGAGCCGTGTCCCGGATTGACGCCTTGAGAAGGTCGGCGTGCATAGAAGGTGCGTGGATGGCTCTAGCCTGCGTTAAAGCGTACTGGACGGATATGGAGGCCACTATAATAGCGAGCCAGGATCCGGCGGGAGTCCAACATCCGGCCGAGCACTACTTGGCGCAAGTCACAGAAGGTGCCTGCCTAATAGAGGCGCAGTGCTCGAAGAGTGTTTTATTCGAGTGATAAGTCGAATCATTGTAGAAAATAATGTTTAGTTTAATTATGAGGCTATGTTTATACTTGTGCCCGGAAGTATGATTGTCCTTCCTTTGTGGCTATTCTTATATGTATAAGTAGTCTGAAAGATAGCATTCGTTGGCTTCAGCCCCCTCGCGGATAATGCGGGGGTGTTGGCGAAAAAAATATGCATAATCACACTTGATCCAACGTCTTGGTCCGTTAAGGAGGTGATCGCACACCGAACTAGGCAACCGGACAATATAGCTGTAACACTTTCTCTTAGTCATGGGAGTCTAATGGGCCACGTGCATCCGAATACGGGCACGTGTGTACATGGCCGGGAAACGGCCCTTCGTTAAGGCAAAGGAATCTTTAGGGATTCTGGTGAGTCTTCGAGTGGTTGAACGGTCTCTCGCTGTATCATGACGGTCAGTTTTCGGCTTTCTCTACTAAGGCGCTCATCCGGAATAACCAGGGCACAATCGCACTAGTTCTCCTTTGGCCTGCCTTAGCCGGATGATAGCGAAACGTAAGGCGGCAAACCCAGGAGCCGGGCAAACCCAACATTTTGACCAAAGACATGATTCGGGGCTGATGCATATACGGCCAAACTCGTGACGCCGAACACTCCCAAGGGTATTCGGTCTTTTGTAAAAGAAGATAGGCTGACAAGAGCCTATTTTAAGCCCTTTATTTCTAGGTACGTGCAATTTAGTCTGCCATGGCCAAATGCCAAAAACGGCAGTGTCCTCTATGGGTATAGAACCCATGGGATGGTTAAACAACAAGAGGCAGTAAAAAAGGTTTACGCAGGGGCTTAATCTAAAAAGAAACCTGTTGCACGGGGCCCTGCTGCACGTCTGCGCCTTTGTCTCCGTTGTGCCGTATCCTGGAAGGGTATCGCACGAACGTTGTCTGCAAAAAGGAAAAAACTCGTAGGAGGGTGCAACGTAAGTATGCGATCAGTAATAAGATTGTAAGCTGTTGGCCTGCCAATAAGGTTGAGCCAAGCGTGGGGCTGTATTAAATATAGACAACCCCTGGTTTCCCTTATGGGATTACATATACAACGCCATGTTTGAATTTATCCGGGCTACCGGACTCGTCTAACCGTGTCTGTGGTCATAATGACCAATCATGTTTTCTAAAACTGGAGGCCGCTTATAGTCCGGCCGCCAGGGCCGTCGCGTATTCCTCTACGTGTGAAGGGCGCTTTATGATTCCGCTAACGGTGATGACGCCACAGGGACCGGGCACCTTAAGAGTAAGGTGGCCATAGTACGGCAATGCGTTGAAGCGGGCGAAGGCCATCCTTCCTAGCAATGCATGATAGCTGCTTTGGAAGGGTGCGATAATGAAGAGCAGCTCCTCACTTCTAGAGTTGCCTAAGGAGCCGAATGTTACTTCCAGCACGACGGAGCCCCTGGCGCGGGCTGCAACGCCTGGTATCACCCCTTCAAAGGTGGTGTTGCTTTGTTTAATTTTGGATGGGTCTATCCCCATTCCGCGGACAGTGTCCTTGTATATTAAATTGAGCCCACTGCCGTCGTCCATGAGGACACGGGTGAGACAGTATCCGTCGATTAGTGGGTCAAGCACCAAGGCCTGTGATCCTCCGCGCCGAATACTAGTTCGGCCATCCGTGTGATGGAAAGTGATCGGACGAGACATCCAGTAGTGAGACGTGGGTACGACAGGCTTTACATCGTGCGCTTCTATGGGCGCGCGTTTATGCCCTCTCGTGGATGTGCGAGTCGCGTGGATCATGTTTACTGTTTTAACCTCTGGCAGGAATTTTTTCTGTACCCCAGTGTTCGGCTGGTGAGGTTATCCTCGTCTTCGCTTGGTGCGCCCCTACCCTTGTCTTCAGCGTTTAATTTGCCGGCCTGCTTGAAGACCCAACACTCTCTATGGGTGTGGTTTGCAGGTTTTTCCGAGGTGCCATGAATTTGGCATAGTCTGTCCAGGACTCTGTTCAGACCGGACGGTCCATCTTTAGTGCCTTTGAATGGCTTCTTATTCTGATCAGGTTGAGAGCCCCTGAATCCGGCGTTAACTGTCGTGCTATTCGGGCTCTCTTCCTTGTTTAGGCATTTGTTTTTATTACGCCGTGGCTTCCCGTTGCCATCCCTTAGTTCGGATGTGCTCGGGTCGCTGGTGCCTTTACGGGCCAACCAGCTATCCTCACCCACGCAAAAGTGGGTCATAAGGCTTGTTAAGGCTGCCATTGTCCTTGGCTTTTCTTGGCCGAGGTGTCGGGCAAGCCATTCATCACAGATGCTGTGTTTGAAAGCCGCTAAGGCTTCGGCGTCCGGACAGTTGACAATTTGATTCTTCTTAATGAGCAATCTATTCCAAAGCTTGCGAGCGGACTCTCCAGGCTGTTGGATTATGTGACTTAGATCGTCTGCATCCGGAGGCCGGACATAAGTCCCTTGAAAGTTGGCCCCGAAAGCGTCTTCGAGTTCCTCCCAACTCCCAATTGAGTTTTCGGGGAGGCTTTTCAACCAGTGCCGAGCTGGTCCCTTCAACTTGAGGGGAAGGTATTTGATGGCGTGGAGGTCATCCCCACGTACCATGTGAATATGCAGGATAAAATCCTCGATCCAGACCCCTGGGTCTGTCGTGCCGTCGTATGCTTCTATGTTCACTGGTTTGAAGTCTTGTGGGAATTCATGGTCCAGTACTGCTTCAGTGAAGCACAAGGGGTGAGCAGCCCCTCTGTATCTGGACGCGTTGTGGCATGTAGTCGGCTATTGTTGTGTCCGGGGTTGATTCCGAACTGGTATCTGGCTTTTATGAGCGTTTCGGTGACCATAGTCTTGTGCTGGGGTGTGTCTTCTAGATCCATATATGGACCTCGCTGCACCGGTCTTTTTATTCGGATGTCCACGTGGATCGTGCGTAGTGTCCGCTGCCGCTCTGTTACGGTTGCAAGGCGGTACGTCTGTTTTCTTGGTCGAATTTTCTTTTGGTGGAACGTCCACGTCGTCGAATTCTGGCAGTAGCTTCCGCTTCGGATAGCTTTTCACATGACGGTCGTCGCCATATCTTTCTTCAGTGTCTAGCACCTTATTCCATCTGCGACTTAGCTTTTCCTGCGCGGCCTTGAGCCGTTGCTTCTGCTTTTCTAGACTTCTTGCGGTGGCCATAAGCTTTCTGTGGAGGTTGTCTTGTTCCACTTGTTCGTCCGGGATGATGAATGTATCGTCGTCCGGACTATCTTCCTATTCTGGGGCGGCATCCTGAGCTCGTCCCTCTGGGTCATGTTGATCGGGTATTTGCTCCGAACTTGATTTAGCGTGACCTGGCTCGTCCTGCTCCATCGCTGGGTCCATGTGATCATTATTGCTTTCGGAGTTTGCGGGTATGTCAACCCTTCTTGCGCTCTTGTCATTGTTTTTGCCATTGCTGGACTTTGAGCGGCGTCTGCGCCGCCTCTTTGGCTTTTTCCCGGGTGTTCTATCGTCCGGGCTGCCGTCCTTATTGGGCATATCTACCATCTATATATCATGTGACAAGGTAGTAGTCCCGCGCTCCAGGGATTCTGGAGCCTCTCCTGCATCGCCGTCCATACCGTCGATGTCTTCGTAGTCAAGCACGTCGGTTAATTCTTCGATCGTGGCAATAAAGTGGGTGGTGGGTGGGTGCCGAGTTCCTTCGTCGCCTGCTTCCCACTCGGTCCGGACATAGTTCGGCCCAGAGTCTCCTGACAAAGAGAGAGACTTCAGGGAGCTCAGCGTGTCACCAAAGGGCGAGTGCTGAAAGATGTCCACAGCGGTAAACTCCATTACCGGAGCCCAACCTGGCTCGGCTGGCTCGAGAGTGAGCGAAACAGGACCAACAGCTGGATATGAGTCCGGGGGTCCGGGGTTACAGGCCTACACAGAGGTGGGACCTGTATTCGGCTCCACCACCGATAAGTGTGCGGTCTGCGGGGCGGGGTCCAGCCCTCCATCCGTAGGCAACGCAACCTGCCCTGGATTTAGATCCGGGGTTGCCTCGGGGAGAATGTCCCGGGCACTGTCCGACAGCAGGTCTAGGCCGTGCTCGTCGTGGCTGTCCGACGCTCCTAGCGTAGGCTCGAATCTGTCGAAGGTCAAGTCTCCATGGACATTTGCCGTGTAGTTCAAGTTTCCGAACCTGATCTAGTGGCCAGGGGCAAAGCTGTCGATCTGCTCCAACCGGCCAAGCGAGTTGGCCCGCAGTGCGAAGCCGCCGAACACCAAAATCTATCCGGGGAGGAAAGTCTCACCCTGGACCGTGTTGTTGACGATTGAAGACGCCATCAAGCCTCGAAGCGACGACACAGAGGAACTCTCAATGAAAGCACCAATGTCGGTGTCAAAACCGACGGATCTTGGCTAGGGGGTCCCCATCTGTGCGTGTTAGGCTGATGGTAACAGGAAGCAAGGGACACAATGTTTACCCAGGTTTGGGCCCTCTCGATGGAGGTAAAACCCTACTTCCTGGTTGATTAATATTGAAGATATGTGGAATACAAGAGTAGATCTACCACGAGATCATTGAGGCTAAACCTTAAGAGCTAGCCTATGATGGTATGCTTGTAATTGTGATCGGCCTTCT